>VMDR010000002.1:0-609766 GCA_007922815.1 Macrotus californicus
AAGAAGAGAGGGAGAAGCGGGCAAAAGTTCATTTAAAGAAATAGTAGCTGAGAACGTCCCAAACCTGGGGAGAGACTTGGGCGTTCAAGTTCAAGAAGCTAATAGATCACCATTATCTTAATGTGAAACAACCTTCTCCAAAACAAATTATAATAAAACTGTCAAAATTCCCAGACAAAGAGAGAACCCTAAAAGCAGTGAGAAGAAAAAAGGATGGTAACCTACAAAGGAACCCTCATTGAGCTGAGCTATCAGTGGGTTCTTCAGCAGAAACCCTGCAGGCCAGGAGAAAGAAGAATGGTATATTTGACATGTTTAAAAAAGTGCTAGCCAAGAATACTCTAGTTATCCTTCAGAAATGAGAGAGACATAAATATATTGTCAGACAACAAAAAGCTGAGGCAGTTCGGCACCAGTGCATCCGCTCACAAGAAATGCTGAAGGGAGTACTTGAAGTTGAAATAAAAATATGCTAATTAACAGCATGAAAACATACAAAATATGAACTAGGCTGATACAGGTAAATATATCATTAGATTTAGAAAACTCTAATTCTGTAATATGATGGTGTGATAACCACTTAACTATAATAGTATAAATGTTAAAGGAAAAGAGTATTGAAAATCCTATAATTACTGTATTTTTAACAAATACACAAAATAAAAATGGTAGAATGTGACATCAAGTACATAAAAACGGATGAAGTGAAAGGGCCAAGCTTGCATATGTGATCAGAGTTACGTGGCTATCAGCTTAAAAGGGACTGTCTTATCTCTAAGATGTTTCATGAAAGCCCCATGGTGACCACAAAGTGAAAAACTATAGTAGGCTCACAAAAGATAAAGAGAGGGGAATTGGAGCCTACCACCACAGAAAATCTCCACTTCACAAAGATAAACAGAAAGGGGGGGGGGGAATATGAAAAACAGAAAACAGCCAGAAGGCAATGAATTAAATGACATCAGTAAGTCCTTACATATCAGTAATTACTCTGTAAGGAACAGGCGGGTGGGCTGGATAAAAATACAAGACCCAACATTATGCTGCCTACAAGAGATTTATTTCAGCTTTAGGGACATGCATAGTGAAGGAATAGAAAAAAATATTCCATGCAAGTGGAAATCAAAAGAAATCGGGGGTAGCTATACTTACGCATATCAGACAAAACAGAGTTTATGCTGAAAATAGTAACAAGACACAAGAGAACATTATGTAATGATAAAGGATCAATTCGACAAGAAGCTATAACAATCATAAATATATATATGAGCCTACAATGGAGCACCTAAATATAGGAAGCAACTATTATGAGTTATAAAGGAAGCAACAGGCAATACAGTAAGAGTAGAGAACTACAGTACCCCACTTTTAGCAATGGATAGATTATCCAGACAGAAAATCGACCTGTAAACATTGGACTTGAACCATATATTAGAGCAATAGAGCATTATATCCAGCAACAGCAGAATATACATTTTTCTCAAGTGCACACAGGACAGTCTTGAGGATAGAGCATATGTTAGGCTAGCCTACAGGGAACCCCTGCTTCAACTACGGCAGCTTCCAGGTTAAATTTTACTTAAGTAAGAGGGTCTGTATCTGAAAAAGAGTTACATGTTTTATACAAAAAAAATTTACAACCTATGAGTAAATGATAAAGAGTATTAAAATGCATGCCCCCCACCCAGCTTAAGAAAATGTCTTTAGTTTCTTTTTTTCTAAATTTTGTTTCCTGGTTTAAATAAAACATATTTGCTACAGAAATTTTGCAAGATCTACAAGGCTGAGAAAATAAAAAGCATCATGTCCTCCCCACCTTACTTCAAACATTCTGGTAACAATGCTTCCCTCTGTATTCACAGTGCATGTTATTTTTCTGGAATTGATGTCTTATTTTACAAAATGTCCCCTTTTCTCACCACGACCATTGTCCTTGGACTAGCTCATTTCTTAGTATCCTTCCACCTCCAAGGACATGATCCCCAGATATGCTTATTTTTTGAATTGGGTGTTGTTTTTCCAAACAGGAGCAGAAGTGGAAATTGATGGAGGGGGGGAGGGAATCTTTCTTGTCTGGCTTCTACCTAGAACATAAACAAAATTAAGAGGCTGATAAAGTGCATCCTGTTGTATCTGGCACAGGGCAGTATCTGGAGAGTAAATGCTGATTGATGACTGCGTCTCACATCTCAGGAGGCTGAAAGCATCTGTGGCGACAAGACAGAAAACAAAAGCCAGTGTTTTTCTGATAAACAAAAATGCCCGAGAACCCTTCTCTACAACCCAAGCCAAGTTCAGGGCCCTGGGTGGATCTCGACACATACCGAGAGCGCTTGTTTCCTGTGCTTTGTCATTGCATCTTTGTTTAATTATTCATCATCCAGAGGATAGACACCATTCTGGGTGTTTTGAGCAAGGCCATAAAGAAGCCAATATTCGTATTGCTCTCAACCACTTAACAATCTAGTGGGGAGGTAGTACATGCAGGCAGACAACTCTGTACCACATAGAAGCTCCTTTGCAACCCAGCTCCATGTACACAGTAGGTGTTTGAGAGCACTCTGTTACACAGTGGTAGGAGAATCACAGGGCTTTACTACTGGAATCACCTGGGAGTGGACAGAGGCCTCGGTTCAAGTTCTAACTCTTATGCATATTAGCCATCTATTAAATGTGTCTCCTTGGATGTTATGAGGAGTAAAAGCGATAATGGGCATGAACTTCACAGGTGTTATAAATGTAAAGTGTGTTATAAATATCCTTCTCTCCCCAATCCAAATCTAATTTGAAAAGTGAGGAAACTGAGACTCAGAAGAGAAATGAATGTCTTGCCCAGTAAGTTAGAGGCAAAGGCTGGAATTCTGGCCTCTCGGCCCCAGGGCCAAAGTGAAACATTGGGCGAACGTGCTAAGAGTAGTAGATGATCCTTGGCTCCTTCCCAGCCTATCCCAGACTCAGGTGTTCCTTCTTTCCACCAGCTGCTAGGCATCTTGCTCATGGCCCTTTGGATGGGCGACTACCCCCACGGAAACCAGGAAAAAATCCCAAAGGATCAGGAAGCGCTTCCCTAAATGAGCATCGAGACTCCAGAGCTCCCATTGCCCTACCTGACCTCGCTGGCGGTGACCACTCTATCTGGGGGTGCTGCTCTCAGCACCCACCTTCCTGGCCTGGGCCCATGGCCAGCCGGCACTGTGCTGCAGGGGAACTCACGCCCCCAAATGGAGATTCATGCTGAAAATACAAACGCCTTCTAAAAGGTAAGTGAAAAAGCCGTATAAGCTTTTTTAAGCTCTTGAAGCCTCAGTTTCCACTTGTGTAACTATCTCATAGAATTATGGGTCAGATTAATGAGATGATGTGTAAACCATTTAGCACAGGCACATATTCAACAGTATATGCTCAATATATGTGAATTGTTAACAGTGAGGCCTAGGGATGCCGAAGACAATTACACAATGTTGATGCTCCCAGAATAAAGTCTAGCTCCAGTTTCCTCAGATTACCAGCAACCCCCTGACCGCTCACCCGAAAGTTCCACCTGCTCCAACCCTGCCCATACACAGAGGTCTCAGCCGGCCTTTCTAACACCTCATCCTTAAACATGAAGGCCCACAAGAATCCCTAGGCAACTGAAGTCTGCAACCTGAAAGACAGACCAAAATACACAGCAAAGCTGGCCCTAAACAAAGTAGAAAAGATTTAAGGACCAGGAGAGAAACATTAAAACACTCAGTGACATCTGAAAAGAGAATGCAATTGACCCTGAAGGTTTAAGGGCGCCCACCCGACACAGATGAAAATCTGCGTGTAACCTTCAACTCCCCCAAAATGTAACTACAGTCTTGCCTTGCTGTCTGCAGGGGATTCATTCAAGGGCCCCCTCACCGATACCAAAATTCACAAATGCTCAAGGTCCTCGTGTAAATGCAGGTCAGTGCATACAGTGGGGCCTCCACAAGTGCGAACTCCCAACGGGGAAATACTGCTCCCACCCGCGACCAGTTGGATCCACCACGGACGTGAGACCCAGGGGCCCAAAGGGCCGATTGTACGTTATTTTTTTAAATCCACATGTAAACGGCCCCGCACAACTCAAACACATGTTGTTCAAGGGTCAACTGTATATCCATAAAACAAAGGCATAAAAAGAAATTGAGCATGGTAGTTCCTCAAAACTTAAAAATAAAATGACCAGGTGATCTGGCAATTTCACTTCTGTGCACACACAGAAGCAAGGCCTCTAGGAGGTGCTTGTATGCTGGCCATGTTCGTGGAAGCATTGTTCATAAAAGACAAAAGGCAAAACAACCCATCAATGGGTGAATAAAAAGTGGTATATACATGCAATGAATTATTTTTTAAGATTTTATTTATTTATTTATAGAGAGAGGGGAAGGGAAGGAGAAAGAGAGGAAAAGAAACATCAATGTATGGTTGCCATTCACATGCCTCCCACTGGGGACCTGGCCCTCAACCCAGGCACGTGCCCTGGCTGGGAATCGAACCAGCAACCCTTTGGTTTGCAGCCCATGCTCAATCCACTGAGCCCATTGCAGGGCCATGCCATGAATTATTATTCAGCCTTTAAAAGGAAGGAAATTCTGACACATACTACAATGTGGATGAAGCTGGAGGACATTAGGACAAGTGAAATAAGCCAGTCGCAAAAAGAAAAAATATATATTATTCCATTTACGTGAGTCACCTACAGCAGTCAAAGTCACAGAAACAGGAAGTGGACAGGGGTTTCCAGGGGTTGGACAGGGAGAGAATAGGGAGTTACTGATTAACGGTGACAGAGTTTCAGCTTTATAAGATGAAAGAGTTCTGGAGCGGGGCTGCCCAGCAATGTAAACGCACATAACACTCCACTACCGAACCATACACTTAAAAATTAAGATGGCAAATTTTCTGTTATATGTATTTTACCACAATTAAAATTTTCTAATTGAGCACAAAAAAAAACTCTTGAAAATTAAAAGGAAAGCTGCTAAAATTTTTATACGCATTGTAAGGAATCGAGAGTGAGGTTGAGAAAATCTCCTAGTTTATAAAATATGAGACTTTATTTTAAAAGATAGCAAAAGGAACCATCCAAGAAATACAACATCTCACTACCTAGGAACTTCAGAAAATAAGAGTAATGATTAAACGCGGGAAAAAAGTTAAGAGAATTTTCCAGAGAGAAAAGGAGACAGCCATCTTTACACTGAAAAGTTCTCCTGAGTACCTGGCATGATAGGTGTAAAAAATATATACAATCAAATAAATGAAGGTGAAGCTTCAGAAAGCCATGGATCAGGAGAAGACCCTGAAACCGCCAAAGAAAAACGGATAATAAAACAGGCCATCGCCCAGGCCGAGGACTTAGTCTAGCTGCAGACTTCCTGTGAGCCGC
Source organism: Macrotus californicus (assembly GCA_007922815.1). NCBI lineage: Eukaryota > Metazoa > Chordata > Mammalia > Chiroptera > Phyllostomidae > Macrotus > Macrotus californicus. The sequence goes on from VMDR010000002.1 coordinate 5,402, forward strand.
ACTTCAGTTAGCAGCCCTGACTCCTATCCCTGTGCTGGGTGTCACTTCAGTGGTGTCTTCAAACTTGGGGGGAGTCGTCTTCCACCTGGAATTCCCAACCCAGCTGAATCTGGGTGAGAGTAGACCAAAAACGTTTCCATATATGCAAAGACCCAGAAAGTTCACCTCCCCTGCCCCCTTTCTTAGGAAGTTATTTGAGTACATCCTCAAGGAACTTCCTCAAATACTTATTCATGAGAAGTAAATCGAGAAAAATAAACCAAGTCCAAGAGGGAGTAACTGAAAAAAGAGGAAGGTACAAGCCATGGGAAATACCGCACCCACAGAGAAGTAAAACAGAAGGAAAATGGCAGGGTCACAGCTCTGCAGAGGTCCAGGAAAAAGGCAGCCGGGTTGGAGGTGGAAAATCAAGTCCTGCAGGACAGTGGTCTACGAGCTAGTCTGGAAGAGAACTTGGAAAAAGAGTCTCGAGTAGCTAATGAAGGCCCAGAATTCAATTTTTAAAAGCAATTAGAAACTCAGTGGAGAGAAAATATAAATCATCAGCTAACACAAAGAAATCAGTTCACACTAGAAAAGGAAGTCACTGAGATTCGAGAAAGGAATGAAACGGATACGAAGGAAAAAGAAAATTAAAAGATGGAAGCTATGAGGGATAAAATGAAGAATGGCGGCATCTCCTTTCCCAACAAGCCAAAAGAAAGGCAATTAGGAACTTCAGAGAAAATAACAAATACATAAAATGCAAAGTACAGGTTAAAATAATACATTATTTGACCAATGATTTTTAGCTTGATATTGTAAGCCTTTGAAAATGAAATGCAAACTTAATCACAATGTGCTATTTGTCTCTGCAAGGAAGTCGTTTGATAATTATAGCAGTTTAAATACTGGGGGTCAACTTTTAGAGTAAACCTATAAAATTATGAAAGATTATAGTACAAATTGTGTATTTATGATTACATTTTAAATGTGATCTGTCAGTTGAGCAGCTTTAAAAGTCAAAGTACGGCTGACAAAACCCCACTCGCCACGACCATGCCAGGCACCCAGCTCTTGGTGACCCAGACCTGCCATGACGGGCACCAGGGCCCCTTGGAGAAAGGACCGGCTCCATGGCTGGGCAGGGATCTACAGCCTAACCTGGAGTTGAGGCCCTGGAATCCTAGTTCCAGAAAGGAAGACGTGCTCCCCCAAAATGCCCAAAACAGTAGAAAAATGTCAAAGAAGGAATAAATGTCACTAGATAAACCCGAAAAGCACAGCCTCAGTCAGGTGGCCCAGGTAAACTCCCTCAGCAAAGCCATACTGTAACACATCCTCATCATATGATGTGTTGGGAATGACATTGCACCCCCATGGTCTTCTCAAAAAACACATAACTCCTGTCTAACCATAAGAGAAACACCAGGCTCATGCACATGAAAGGACATTTTACAAAATACCTGACCAACCCACTTCAAAACTGTTAAGACCATCAAAAACAGCCCTGGCCAGGCAGCCCGGGTGGTTAGAACATCATCCCATTACACCAAGGTTTCAGGTTTGATCCACTCCAGGTTAGTCCAGATCCTCTTCGATGTGAGCTTCATAACCCTCAGGGAAACAGATGAGATCGTGTTTCTGAATCTTCAGATCTCGGAAGCAGACCCTGAGAAGTTGGGGCCCTTCCCAGGAATGTGAGGTTCAAGGCAAAGCACCCACTGGCCTCTGGAACCCCTCTTATCTACAGCAGTCAGGAACGAAGAGAAAGCTCAGGTGAGAAAGTTATAATGAGTGTCTCCTTTGAAAACATAACAAAATTATGGGACTTCTGCCCCAGAGAAATGCACATAACCTTTGATGCCATTTTCAATGTGTTGCAGCTCCCCCAAACTGAAGTCCGTCTATTCACCCCAGGTTAAGAACCCCAACTGCAGGTCCAGGGAAAATATCATGCACACAACCACACAAACACACTGCCTTGCTGGCTTTGTTCATACAATCAATACGTATCGAGCATCTACAGTGTAGAGATTCTAGGAATAATAAAACTTCCTAAATGAAACTTGCTCTGCAGTTTGAAAGAAACATATTCTCACATAAGTGCCTCATTTACTCTTCACAAAAACCCAGTGAGGTAGGCACACTTCGCTCCTCTTATTTTACAGAAGAGAAAGGGTTTCCAGAGAACAGCAACTTCAGCAACAACAAAAAAATGAACCCCAGGAGTGAAATGCACCCTTTGAACCCTAGGCCTGGCCTTTTCTCTGCCTATTGATATTGGCTCCAATGGTCGGAGGCGACAGGTTGCATCTGCTGAATGCCAGGGTCATCATATAAGGATGACCTCCCAGGCCGCAGTCTCAGCCCCCAATTCCCATGGCGATCAGCTTCATGCTTTCCTAACCCAGGTGTAAAAGCTACTCTGCAAATCAGGGGTCCCAGCAGCCAAACTCTCCTGGTGTTGAGTGGATGTAGCCAGAGCTCCCCCACCCCTTGCCCAGAGAGCACAACCTCTAACCTGTTTTGAGTTCCTGATCCATGTCAGGTACTCATCTAAGCTTTTTATATGAATGAACTCATTAAGTCCTCAATACAACGCCATGAGGTAGATACTATTATCGTCTCCATTTTGTGGGCACTCAGGGTAGGTTAAGTAACTTGCCCAGGGTTATTACACAACTAATAAGTTTTAGAGCCAAGATTTGAATCCTGGGGGCTCTGCTCTTACCCACAGCATTCTGCCTCTTCCCAGACCGTTGTTCTGAACTCTTGTGGGTCATGTGCATCCTAGAGAGTATAATTTAAGCTCTGGACCCTCTCCCCAGGAAAATGCAGTTAAGCAGAATTTTGCACAATATTTCATTCTCAGGGACCCCCTAAAGCCCATCATCTATCAACCAATCTCAGGCTTAAAATAGCTGTTTGTCTCCTACGTACTGGAGGGGACTGTCCAGGGAGAAAAGAGAACCGGTGCCAGCGCCGCCGGACTTCACCTCCGGAAACGCGGGAGAGAGCGGAGCTGCGTGGTGTGATGGGACACTGGTTCACTGAAGAAGCAGGAACCGTGAGCTCCCGGACCGCAGTGCCCCAAGAACGCCGCCGCGTCGCTGAGCCTCCGGAGACAGACAACTGAATGGGATACACACGGACCACTGGCTAGACTGAAAGCTCGCGTCCTTCGCAGCATCCTGGAGTCACGAGACAGGGGACTGAGAGCAGACGGGTTCTCGTTGAACTCCGGTCCCGGGCTCACAGGGCGGCACCGCTGTTCCTGGTGCTGAAACGCGCGGCCGCGGCCCTGCGCTCCGGGTACCGCGCCGCGGCCGCTGCGGGAGCTGTCCAGTGCTGAACCCGGATGTGGCCCGGCCCGCGGGGCTTAGACCCCAGCCTGCCGCACCCAGCGGAGCCCGGATCGAGCTTCTGGGAGCTCTGACGCAGAACGCAGGGAGAGCAGGCAGCAGCGAGCTCCAAGCCCAGCATGGACCTGCAGAGATTCGACTCCTACCAGGGGGGAGCGGGCCCTGACTTCAACGAGCACGTCCTGCATAAGGTAAGACTCCCCTCCAGTCCCCCGTCCCGACGCTGGGAGAGGGCACCCTCCGGAAGAGTCCTCTCTGTTCCCCTGACTTGGTTTTGGTCCTTAAAAAGAAGCTAGTCACTATCTGTGAGCCTGGGGAGCCCTTTCTGTTTGATCCTGTTTATTGCTCAAAACAAGAGATGCGTGAGCGCTGGGGGAGGGGCCGCCGCCAGAGGTGCAGATGGTCAGGAGCTTCGTTCATTCATTTAAATCACCGGTGTTCCTTTCTCATTCACTCCCTCTTGCCTGTCATCCGTTTGAACTCCTGCGGAAACCTCGGAGGGAGGTTGTTTGTCCTCCCACCCAAGTTCCAGCCCCATTAGGTCTGATAGTTGTGGTCCGAAACCTGAGTTTCTGGCCAAGTTGGCTAAAATTAGACACAGAAACAATGATCTGCAGCAGGAAAACAATTGTTGTTTTCAAAGCAGACTCCCTCGTGACTCAAAAAACTGCCTTGCAGCCTTGACTCCTGAGAGTGTTTGCTTATTTCAAAGCTCTCAATCACCTCCGGCCTCCCTCTTTCAAGTTCCTTATGCAACTCAATCCTCAGTAATGCAGGTCTCCACTTGGAGTGATTGTTGGGGAAAGTGGCAGCCTTGCTCTAGGCAACACTTTTTCATTTGAAATCCATTGCTTTGAAAGCACCAGGACCTTATATTTGCTATTAGAAGCCGCTGTGGCTCCTCATCCCTTTCTCTGCCCTCCTTATTCAGCCCTTATATTTTCTACTTAGCTAATATCAGTTTGTCGGCCTCCTGAGAGACTGTACATTGTCCTATACTTGGAGATTTTTAAATCAAAATACCCTTCTGAAAATTCCATGAATCCAAGCTTTGAAATAATACGATCGACCCCCCCTTCCCTTATTACACAGTTTATATTTGAGGGAACTGAAGTCCAGAGAGGCAAAGTGACTTGTCCAAGAAAACAAGGCAGAAAATGGCAGAGCTGGTACTAAAGTCAGGAACTGTGACTCCATGTCTAATATTATTTTCTCTCCACAAGTGTGGGCCATGGAGCAGCAGCATTAGCATCACCTGAGAGCTTGTTAGATGTGTGAAATCTCAGTCTCCACCCCCCATCTACTGCCTCTGAATCCGTAATTTAACAAGATCCTGAGGAAATTAAATATGCACATTGAAGCTTCAGATGCCCCGCCCTGTGTCCTGTTAGCTATTTCTGACACAAATAAAGGAAAATTGGCTATTGGAGGAAGCAGGTGGGTGACTGCTCCCTCTAGGTCCCTGAACCCATAGGGTATAAAAGAATTGAAAATTTATAACAATTGCCCCAGCCTGAAAGCTTTAAAACCATTGCGATTTGAAGTAAACTATTATCAAATCTGTGTGTTTTTTTTTGAAGTTGCCAATCTAGGCTTAATAGACAGTGTATACAAACAAAGGTACACAATTTTGAATCAATTACAAAAGCACTCTGGTGACTAGACATATGGGCCCCTCTAGGTTTAAACCACTGTACAAAGATGAAAATATTCCTTTTGAAAGATTTAAGATTTGGAGGTCAAAGTTTTCAAACTATTGATCAAGCGTGGTCTTTCAGTCCGCCTCAGTCACTCACACGTGAAATGTAGAATGTATCCCATGGGAACTTGGACTTCCTTTGGGTTTATTGATCAACAAATTGGGAAAGAACCCGTTCCTACAAGTTCCACTATATTCGAAGATAAGTGTCTACTTACTGCTAATAAATGCTGGGTCTGTTCATCTTGGCTGTGAGCATCTTGAGAGCAGACGCTGGCTCTGAGCCTTTTGTGGCACCCAACAGAGTGACATATGTGTGTGTAGAAATTTTTCCTTTCCGTTATGATGCTGATTGCCTCTTCCTAACATTATTTTATTATTGTGCCTGACTTTTCATTTTGATCCACTTAAAAATCTACTTGAAAAGGGGCAGGGTATCAACATGCTTGTCTTATTTTTAAGTTTTCTATACAGCAGAGTCCAAGGAATCCCTGCTGATTCATTAGAATGCATTGACTATGCGATGTAGGCTCCCCTCCAACATTAGTTACTAGGACGAGGACGTTTAAATAAACTTTGTATTGAAGTGTAACAAATACAAGAAAAGCTCAGATCATACGTGTGCACCCTGATGGGTCGTCACCGAGTGAGCAGCTGGCTGCAACCAGCACCAGAACAAAGAGAAACTCTCCAGCTTCCCAGCACCCCCTCCCCCTGCGTGGTCCCTTCCACATACTCTCCCCTTTCTCCCTGCCAGAGGTGACTGTTATGGGGGAGGAAGTGTCGTTAATGCTTGACAGAGTCAGCCATCGTCCTTATCTGGCAGTCCTAGGAGCTTGCTAGAGGAGAGACGCCACTGCATGGTGGAAAGAAACCACAGGCTTGGGATCAGACAGACCTTGATGTGACGTAGAACACCGCCTGCGAGACTTACTTTAGTTATCTATAAATAGGAAGAATAACACCCGGCCTATTGCTTTTTGAGGGAAGGTGTTAGGTAATATAACGTCGCTTGCTTGTTTCTCTGGCATAGTGCAAGCACTCAGTAATGGGTGGTGGTTACTAGGGCGCGTGTCTTGGGCTCCAGGGCAGTGTCACATTGGGTCTCACCTACAGTGATGAAGCTTTGTGAGCAAGAGCGGCAGCAGCTCCGTAAATAGAAACCTACGCACACAGACGCACACACGCATTTCACAGGCATGGCCCATAGGATTGAGCTCACACACCCACCTATACAAAAACCATGACTTCTGTGGGAACATCCTAACCCTAATTCCATGAGTCGAATATTTTCTTTTTCTGGGAACTATGGGAGGCGAGGTGTGGGATGCCGTGAAACCTCTCAAAAGTCACTCACATGAAAAACACATGCCAAATGCCATCAGCCTTGGACGGCACTTGCACTGTAGCTAGTCCCAAGAGTTGGAAGCTGACCCAAATGAGCCTGAGTGACCTTTGACTATTCCTGGAGTGTGGGCTGGCAGCTGGGGACTGCCCGGAAACACTGAGTTCATCCATCACATGCTTGGAGTTTTTTAAATAGAGTTGCTGTTGTGCTCGCAAATCTGAATATTTCATGCAAGTCGATAATTTAAGACGTGAACAACCTTGCTGCCCTTTCCCTCCGAGAGGCCCCCGCCCTCTCCTGCTACCCGTCCAGCCTTGACAGCCATCAAGTGCAGTGATGTGAGTCAGAGGCTCAGGAACCACCCAAGGGTTGGGTTCCAGCTGTGCCAGGGTCTGACTGGGAGCTCTGGGAACATGAAGCACAGACAGGGGGCAGTTTTTTCCCAGATGCTAGTGAATTGGGACAAAGGGACTTTGGTCCAAGAGCTCTAACTCACTCCTACCACCCACATGTCAATCTTGTTCCAAGAGGGTCAAACAATCGCTGAGCCCAGAGCAGCCGTCTCTGCAGCACCTGAGAAAGACCAGCCCCCTAGGGACACAGAGCTGTGGACTGTCCTTCCATTCACCTGGAGCTTGGTCCTTGTTGGAAAAAGCTGGAGTTATTGAGGAGATTGCGATCGAAGGTCTCTTCCGGCAAGGGCGGTCCATTCCCTCGGATTCTGCTCCAACACAGCTTCTCAGTGAGCAGGGAAGGCGAGCAGGTCACCTGCACTCCCCTCCCTCCTCTCTTGCATTGGTCCTTCACTCCTTCGCTGCACATCCTGTGATTTCTACGTCCCTCCAGAGTCCACGCGCCCCCGCTAGCCCTCAGCAAACACGTATCGAGCATTTCTAACGTGTAAGAAACTGTACACCAGTGCCAAACTGCACAGCTGAGCACTGCAGAGAATACACACACACACACAAAATGAAGGCTTCCCACCTTCAATAATCGCACAGCCTGTGAGACCCACACACAAACTGCTATAATACTGTGCAGTCTCAGAAGCGCCCTAAGGAAGGTACCAGAAGATACAATGAAATAACCAAGGAAGAAGTGGCTGATCCGACCTCAACTTGAGGCCAGACCCTCGGCTCTCAAGGCCTCTGATGAAGAGTTAACACGGTATCTAGGAGAGACAGAGCCACACACGGGGCCGCCACCCACTGAGCCGAGAGAAGGCTGCTGGATTCAACAGTATTTTCTTCCCTACCAGAAAACTTCACAGGAAAAAACAAATCAACCAGAAAGGGCGATACCTCTTATTCTGTCTCCCTCTAGCATTCTTTATTATTCAGGGAACTTTTTTGTTTTCAATTAAATGACGTTAGTGAAACACCTATTTGTGGTCAAAAAATCTGCATCCACAGGAAAATCCAAACCCTGCAGGTGAAGAGATTTTCCTTTCGAAGTGCATCTATCATACTTCTATAAAGTGGTTTGGTGTGTTTTTTTTAAGAAAAATTACATTTAACCTACACGACAGCAATAGCTCCTCTTCTTGCCAGATTTCCGCCCTCAGCTCAGGAACGAACAAGAAGGCGCACAGGAGTGAACCACCCTGCTCCCTGTAGAGTGTTTCCGTCAGCGTGTTTTCCTCTGGCTGGAAAGTCTGGATAAATAAACAAAGTGTGGGTGACATCACTGCTGATTGCCAACTGACGGGCCCGCCCAGGTCTGGGGCAGGCGGCTGGCTGATCCTCTGTAATGAAAGTGACTCATACTGACCTCTCCAAGTCATTTTCCGAACTCTTCGGGCTTCCCTCCCCAAGCACTCCCCCTTCTCATTTAGAGCCCCTGGGGCCTCTCGTGAGAGACTATCTGAAACTCACTCCTGTTGATGTGCCCGCATTTCCTCTTAGAAGCTGTTCTGGGGAGAGGCTCTCCTTCGTGACCAGGGCAGGAAACCCAGCTTTGCTGGAAGTAAATAGAGCCAGGGGTGGGCACCAGGCTGGGGAATTGTTGAACGGACATTTGAAGTGGCTCTAAATTTATCTCAGCCTGCTCCTTGTTTCCACCCGCTCCTTCTCAGGCAAGAGAGGCTGTCCCTGGAGACCGCAGGTGACAATGGAGATTAGCTCCCCTGCTCACTTGAAGAGCACTTGAACGGCCCTGACCCACCCTCCCTGGGAAAATAATGTAATTGTTGAAATGAGCAGAGCTCAGGAATCCCCCTGGCAAGTGATGCCTATTTCCCTGACCTTGATGCCAAAGTCTGCTCCCTCCCTCTTATTTGCACAGCTGCTCACTAGGGAGAGCTTCTACCCATCAAGGTGGGGATGTTATTTAATCATTTCTGCTTCTACAGATGCCACTGGTATGCTTTTAGGTGTCTTGAACCAAGTCGTGTTTAAGCTCATACCTCCTCTTGATTTCTATCCCTCTGCCCCTGGCTGTCTCACACACACACACACACACACACACACACACACACACACTCCTCCACTTACAAGGTATAGGCAGGGCCAGTGATGAGTGGTCTTGCTCTCTGCCCCTTCTTATCTTTTGTTGTGGACCTTTAAAGGCAAAGCAATCCTTCCCCTTCCTCCTCCGCCCTCTGCCATTTGAATTTTATGTCCACACCACTCTCCAGCCACTGGGCTTAGCAAAGAGCAGACCTTCCGGGTATGTTGGAGCAGTAGCCCCAGGGGACAGTCAGGAACAGGTAGCACCTGCTTCCCTCAGCCCCTCCCAACCCCACAAGGAGAAGCCTTTAATCTGGGGAGGCAATGAAGCCACTGGTGCAGACTCAGCCCAGATAAGGCAGAATTCCCTCTGGTGTCTCTGGAACCTCCTTCCCCTGCCCCGGGGGTGGGGGTGGGGGGGGCGGGAGGACAATCCAAAACCTTCCTCTTTTTTCTAAATTTAAGTAGAGTTGGGACACAATATCATGTGAGTTGCAGGTGTACAATATACTTTTTAGGGTACTATGCTAAGTGAAATCAGCCAGAGAAAGACCGACCTTTCTCTTTACCCAGATTCCTCGCCCTCCTCTGGGTCCTTTCCTCAGATCCCTTTGGATGACAAACGGAGAGAATTGAAATCATCTCCACACTATAACCTAGAGGGATCCAGTGAGACTAAAATTGCTAAAAATCAATGATAGAAATAAACACAGGGTTCATTCGTGGGGAGTTTTACCATTTACCAGAAACTTTCATACATGCTATGGCAGTGCATACTTAACCGTGCTTTCGCCAGGAGATGTTGTTATTAATCCCACATTATAAAACGGGAAACAAAGACCAGGTGGAGAAGAAAATAAGAGGGCAAAGTTGCTTGTTCAAGGCCACAGCACGTAGGTACCGTGGGAATTCGAATAATAACAGCAGGTTCTCACAGAGCACTTACATGCCAGGCACTACTCAGAGCACTGTCTATCATTCAGTCCTACAGCAACCCTATTTTAATCTTATTTTTCAGATGAGTAAACTCAGGCACAGAGCTATTAAGATACTTGCTTAAGGCCCCCCAGCTAATAAGAGCCGGGGCCCAGATTTAAGCCCCAGAAAGCTGGAGATGTAAGATAGAGGAGAGGTTACAAAGAGATTCACCGAGGGGGTCACATACCATCATTTCTGTAGTCCGGGGTGCGGACCAGAGACCCGGATTTGCTCACTCACTCAAGAGTGGATCCCTCTCCAGGCAGGCTCGTGTTGATCACACTCACAAGACTAGGACATTGCCCCAGATGCCAAGTCACATTACAATCAGGGGATGGTTTGCTAAGCACGAAGTCCAGAAGAAGAAGGGAGAGAAAGAGATTCGGAGGATTCCTGTGTTCGATGACATCGGGCTGACCGGGTTGGCCAGCTTCAGTCTACAGCTCCCGTGGCCCCTCCCGCCGCAGGCCGGCCACCCTGACCTCTGCACCCTCACCCCTGCTGTGCTTAACTGTGGCCATTCTATTCTCTCCGGACCTCAGTCTCCTGTGCTCCTTTAGGATTTCCCACTTGCCTTTGAGCTTGAGAATGTTCCGGACTTGACCCGGTTACGGGGAAGGAGGAAGGGAGAGGGATGTTTCCTTGTCTGGAGCCTCCCTCAGTCACACTGAGGGTTGTCATCTCACATCTCTGCCTCCCTCTGCTCAGCAACACCCCCCCCCACCCCCAGCCATGTCAGGTCCCTAGGGGATTTGGATTTCAGGGGAAGAAATTGTGAGAGAGGAAAGAAGTGATTGGGGCCATTTCCTTACATCTCACCACTGCTTCGTCCCACACACACCTCCCCCCCTGGAATCGGGCACTTCTGGTAGAGAATAGATTCAGCGAACTGCTGCTAGGTGCCAGATGTCCGAGCACCCCAGAGCAGGGCCCGTTCTCCGCTCCCAGGAAGCTGTGTCCGTCTGGCACATGCATGTCTTACTCCATCTCCCACCATGCTCCCCTCTGGCTTGCTTTTATTCACAGGGAGGCTGCTCCTTGTGGGCTCGCACCATTGCCAGCAGCTCCAGGGTCACATTCCCATACTCCTGCTTTCAGCTGAAGTCCTACAGCCAATGCTCATTGGACTGAACCAGGTCCCATGCCCAGCCCAAAGGCAGAGAGTAGAAGGGCTTGGTTTCTGGGGGGAAGAGGGGTGTTGTTAGCTATAGATGTTCATGCAGCCATAGCAGCTGCCCCCAGGGTAATGGCAGGGGACACTGGGTCCCAATATTTTTGTTTTTTTTAAAAAAGATTTTATTTATTTATCTGAGAGAGGGGAAGGGAGGGAGAAAGAGAGGGACAGAAACATCAATCAGTTGCCTCCTGCACGTCCCCAACTGGGGACCTGGCTCTCCACCCAGGCATGGGCCCTGACTGGGAATTGAACCAGCGACCCTTTGGTTTGTAGGCTGAGGCTCAACCTACTGAGAACCACACCAGCCAGACATGGGTCCCACTATTTTAAAGTCTTCAATGAGAAGTGACTAAAAAAGAAGGGTGAAAGAAGGTGAAGGGATTAGCCAAAGAACACATATGTATAGCCCACAGACACAGACAACAGTGTGGTGATGGCCAGAGAAAGGGGGAGCCGGGGCTGGGAGGCGGGGAGCAAAGTGGGGGAAATGGGGACATCGGCAATAGTGTCAACAATAAAAATAAAGGGGAAAAAAGAAGTGATGGAAAAGAAATAAGCTGAACTTGTCATCTCACACCTACACTGGGCCAGCTGTGTCTCACACTTGGTGTTATTTAAGATGGAATAGCCAGACTTAGGTTATTAATAACCGGACTTAGGCAATGAACTGATGCTGTCCCATAAAATGATTGGCTTCCTAAGGCCAGACCTCACCCTGTGGGGGAGAGTAGACTTCCCTGTGGAGCAACAGATGACCCAACTCTTAATCACCCAGGAAGAAGGTTGCTATGGGGACAGCAGATGAGGCCACAGGAGGTGAGGCCCAGGCTGGAACTAGGGAAAGTTCTTCCTCCTCATTTTGGGACCAGGCTGAGTTGGTGAAGACGCCGGGATTTTTCTGGTGGACATAAGGCAAAAGCAGCTATGGCCATGCGGAGGCAATGAGAAGTGAGGAGCACGCCTGCCCAACAAGGCTGGCTTCATGGGGACACACGCTGGGCGGTCCATCACATAGGGCCCCACAGTTAGAAGGGCCTCGTGATTGGTTCAATACTTCCCTATTGCCATCTTAATAATTTTTATACAAAGACCTCATGAAATTCTAGCAGAGCCCTGGTGACAATCTCAGCCCAGGACAAACACCAGAGCAGAGTCCTTGCCATGGGGAGGACATTGATCCACCAGGCAGATTCAAGACTCTGCCTCCAGAGCCGCTCAGACAGACGCCCCTGGAAAGCAGGCTTGATGCAGTGAGTCCCTGTTAACTGGGTGTTAGGGGCAGAGAAGCCAAGCCACACTGTCCCCTGGGGATTTGCCTCCACCAAAAAAAACCAATTGCAGAATAACGGCTGCAGGGAAGCCAGCAAGAGAAACTGACACCAGGTCTGCTCTGGGGCAGAGCCACCTCCACTTTCCCTCCATGTCCCCTCACATCTGTTCTTGTGTCTCGTTGTGTTTTAAGATAAAATACTTTCTCTCCCAGTTCTCCTTTCGTTTGCCATGAGCCAGACAGCAAGGTATCTCAGTGCGAGGGCACTAGGTCCCTGTGGTTGGTCCTTCTGCTTTTGTGGCTTCTTATTCCTCCTGCACAGGCTGCGTGAACATGAGCACATCATCTGAGCTTGCAGCTCCTTCCCCTGGTTTCCGAGTGACAAAGCAGTCCCCAGGTCCTTAAGTAACATGAAGGCACAATTGAAAGTTGGCTGTGGTTTGGAGGCGGGGGCTGGGGGAGAGAGATACTGACGTAGGAAGAGCTGCGTAGAGGTGTCGGTTTAGTGCAGAGCGTGGCACCATGCAGACGAGCTCATCGGACGACTTCGCTAATGCACTTGACAGAGAGAATAGTGGGCCGAGGGCGGCAGCGGACCCCTAGAGCTGCCCCATGCAGCATGTTCCTCCTCGGAAGGAGAGAAAGGCAAATAATCAGTGGCATTCGCCGTGTTCCATTTCCTCAGCAGGGTGGCCGTCCGTGGGGGTTTGTTTCGCTGTCCTACATAACACATTATATAAACATAGTATGCAGCAAATAGTTTGTAACTTAAAATGAAAATGAATAAGCTAATGCATGATAGGACTGGGGACATCTGGGCTCGTGGCACAGAAAATGGGAAGGTGACGGGAAAGGCTGGGGGAGGCTTCAGAAGCCTCCAGGATGGGATTTTCTTTCTGGGACCCGCAGCAAATGCAGAAGAGGATGCTCCTCTGCTAAGAGGAGATTTTCTGCCACACGAGGGTTCAGAATGTCCCCTGTGTATTTCTGACCATCAGGACCAGAATCTAACCCTTTCCTTCATTCTGAACCCATCCTCACAGCCTCCTTCAGCAAAACCAGTGAGGCAGTCACCCTTCCTTGACACGAGAACATCACAGCCTCAGGACAGGGCCACATGAGTCTGAGATCACTCTGGGGAAAGGCTTGTGCTGGGCAGGGACATCTGAGTGCCCCTGTTCCCTGAGGATGTCGGGCCACAGGGCCCTCATGACTGACAGCCTCAGTCAGCACCCAGAGGCATGTGATCACTAGCGGCCTTTGGGGGCTGCTGGACTCTACACCAGGTGGGCTGAGTACAGGGAGTCTGTGTCCAGAGAACAGCATAAACAGGATCGATGGCTGCCAATCCTTCGTCCACACGTGAGCACCAGCCCTGACAAACTATCCATCAATGGGTAAAACATGAGGCACACACACCATGAATGCACATTGGCATAAAGTTACCAACTGTCCTTTCTTGGGAAATGCTGACTACTATTCTGACTTGGGGTGCTCAAATGTCTTTTCTTCTGTGAAAGTATGGTTTAGTAGAAACTTTCTTAATCAATCCCTCTCTTAATCAACTTACTAGATCAATCAACCCTTTCGTCTCTTGGTAAAACATACTGACTTCAGCCCCGTGTTGATTCCTCTCTCGACAGTCCGCTCACTTCTGCGCTCACCTGTTCAGGTGCACGTTCAACAAGAGTCCGCTGTGTTCGGGCCCAGACTTTCTTAGGCCTGTCCTACATGTTAATTACAATTATGTGATTTAATTAATGCCTCCATAAACTAACCAATGGGAGCACAAACAGGAAGGGCGTGGACCAATGAAAAGTGCACAAACAGAAAGAGAACGGTTGTTGCTACAAAAACTAAATGGAATGCTTTGGAGAGGCTTGATCAAAGCGTGTCATTTTTGTAAATGCCATCAAAGTAGGAATGAGCGAGACAGCTGTGAACTAGTCAGAGCAAAAATGAAAATGGGTTTTGCAACCAAATTGCTTCATGAGCGTCCAGGGCGTCTTGCTCCACATTTGAGAAACTGGAACTGGAGGTCCAGATGCACACGATGTGAGTGTAGTTTCCACAGAACCGGCAACAACCCCTTCTTTCCGCGGGCCTGGAGGCAAAGCAACGGCTTCGGTGTACATCACAGGACTAGCAAATACTGCACATTTAGATATTTTGAGTTAAAGAAAGCATTTAGAGAAAGATTACCTCTCTGATGAGTCCCTGATTTAGCCAACTCTTTCAATGAACTGACCAATTCCATTTACATTGGATAAGAATGCACTTATTTGGTCCAAATAAAAGGCTGACCACAATTTTGGTCCCTCCTGAACTAAAAAATTATCGATCTGTGAAATCAACTGGTTCCAGCAGGCTGGTCCTCCCAAGGCTAAGCAGCTGCTCTGTCTTTAAGGTGTCAGACAAAGCTTCGATTCAGCACTTATTTAACGGTGTATTTTGAAGGTCACCAGCCCAGTACATTTGTCTCTGTCAACTGACTCTCAGCACAGCTCAGTCTTCTGGAAGCCAGTAATAGACACGTAGTTCTCAAAAGGAGAACATACAAACCCTACAATTTTTATAAAGTAGAATCTTTAAATATTAATAATTCAAAACTCAGAGGAGGGAAAGCCCAGCAACTTCAGACAGGCTGGAAATAAGGAGGCATTCTATCAAAGTGGAGTAGTTAAATATCTTGGCATTGGCCTTGAAAGAAATGGGCTTTCCTGGAAACCATACAGCAAAACGGTAAATGACATCGTCACTCGGGCCACAGGAACCATAACCAAACTCTCTCGTGCACTAAAGGTGCCGTTCCAGCACCAAAATCTGCCTTTGGAAAGTATTTAGGGAACAGCCGGATATGGCTGAGACAATAGCACGATACCAACTGATGAACATTATGAAACAGCTTCCTTTCAAACGTCTTGCCTATGTTCGCTTCCCTTCCCCCACCCTGACCACTTCCCCAGCATTCTCTACACTGCAGTTCAGGTTTGAACAAAGTGGGCTGGCTTCGAGGTAGGTTCCTGCAGTCGTGACTCAACACTTAAAGCATCTGGGTGCACCCTGACCAATGTGGCTCAGTTGGTTGGGCATCATCCCACAAAGCAAAAGTTTGCCAGTTCGATTCCTGGTTGGGGCACATACCTGGCTTGCAGATTCAGTCTCCCCATCAGGGCGCATATGAGAGGCAACTGATCGACGTTTCTCTCCCTCTCTCCCACCGTTACCCACTCTCAAAAAATAAATAAAATCTTTTTTTAAGAGGAAGGAAGGAAAGAAGGACCTGGATGCTTTCCAGGAGGGCCACCAGTCAGAAATCTGCTCTGTCCAGCTACAGAACAGGCTGGGCAGGTGTCTCAAATGTCATGATCTAGTCAACTCCATCTCTGAGGACATGAAAAAGTCCCTTTTCAGACAGCCACCAATCCAGATGACTAGAATTTCGGATAAAACATTCTATCCAGAGATATATCTGGTAGACATCTTTTGCAAAGCTTGACGAAAGCAATTAAAAATGATCAGAGTGGATCTGTCTTTCTAAGCTGATTTATTTTTCCTCGGCTCAGCCAGGCTGCCAGAAGCTTCCATTTCCAGCCCATGTCCACTGTCCAGACAAAGGCAGACGCTACCCAGCTCCTCTCGCCAAACCAAATGGAGCTAAATTCCGTTCTTCCCCGAGTTTCTCGATGTATGTCAGAAGATTCATGGCAGTCACCTTCACTGGGACCCAATTCCCAGAACAGATGAGCTCCTTGCTATCCGACATTACCCTGTACCTATGGATTCTGTTTGGTGCTGGCTGCTTAAAAACTCAGCAGTGAAGCCACTTTATGCCCAGTAGTGAAAGTGGTACAGTGATGCCCTGGCCCACAGCTTTCTGTTTTGACTCTTATTTTTATATTTGGACTCACTCTAATTTTGCTCTGCTTTGACCTTTTCCATTTAAAGATCTCCCTGGAGGCACTTCTTGTTCTGTAAATCTTCAAACAGCCTGAGACACAGCCTCACTCTGACCCAGGCAGCATAAATGACCAGCCCAAGAATATTTAAGCTTGTGTGGGCTCTGCAAATTCCCAGGACGGAAAAGCTCTTGAGACCCTGGGGAATTATTCAGGGAGGGGGAGCAGAGCCATGCTGAGATGGCTGTCTACCACCCCCAGGCCACTCGAGGGTCCAGAGCCGTGAGAAGTGAGGCCGGCCCCAGGATGCACTGAGAACGGCGCACTGAGCACTCTACCTACTGGGACCCGTACCTGGGGCCCACACTAACTCAGCTCATAGGTCGTCTCTTCCCAAGCCATGACTCCTTTCCCTGACACGTCATCTCAGCCCCCGCCAGAAGGGACCTAGTGAAGTAACACACCCTTGTCTCCCATTTGAAGGGACCATGGCTCCTCACCTCTCTCTCCTGTCATAGGAGGTGAGACAGAAGTCTCTCTACTTCATGCTTCAGAAAGTTGAATTCCTGAGGTTGCCCAGGTGGCCAGGACTCCCTCCCTGGAATGATGGACACAGGGTCCCTGCTCTTGAGAGTGTGCCCTGAATTCCAAGTCTGAACAAACTGCGTTATTTATTCACTTAGTGAACATATAAACACTGGAGAACTCACCGCGTACCAGACATTAAACTAGGCACGGGGGACACAGCGGTGAATGAGACTAAGCCCCCGCCTGCAGCCAGGCTGCAGCCGAGTAGAGAGCGGGACACAGCAATCCCACATACCAGTAAGTAGTTCACAAGGCAGTGAATGCTGTGAAGGAAGCAAAACAGGGCCATGTGACTAGAGGAAAGTCAGAGGCGTGCTGGGGGCTGTGCCTGCCAGGGTGCGCAGGGGGGGCCACTCCGAGAGCGGACGTTTGAGCAGAGATGTGATGATAAAACAGTAGCTAACTATTCAGACAGCTGCGAGAATCGGATTCTGGAAAGAAGGACCAGCACAGGCCAGTGCCCTGAGAAGGAAACAAGCCTTATCTTGTTAGAAGGACAGTGGGTGACAAGGAGAGTGGCCAGAGACGGACTCAAAGGAGCAGGAAGGGAGGGACCCAGGGGTCCTGATGGCCTCATGGGCCATGGAAGAAGCCACCAGAGGGCAATCAGCAGGGAGTGAGCAGGTCTGCACTTTGCAAAGATCACTCTGGCTGCTGGGAGGAGAGTGGGCTCAGGGGCACAGAATGCAAAAGAGATGCCAGGAGGGGCCTGGGGGGGTAGGTTGGGCTAGGCTGGTAACCATGGAGACAATGAGCCAGGACAGGATTCAGGAGACATTATCCAGAGGCAGGGCTGCCAGTACTCTAGAAGAAGGATGGTGAGTCTAGAGCTTATAAATATTCACTTACTATCCTTGTGTGAGTAATTCGGTGAGTGTGTGCACACACGCACACACACGTGTGCACGCACATGACCCTCCTTAGACCCGCAGTGCAGGGTGGTGGCCCGAACTCCAGACCCCAGATTCCAGCTCATGCACTTGCGAGTGGAAAAACTCGGCAAGTCGCTGAGCCTCTCTGGACCGCAACCCCTCAGGTGTGGAACGGGACAGCGACAAGGCACCTGGCAGGGTGGTGGTGAGTGTTACATTGGTCACTGAAGGCAGAGCACCTGCCACAACTGCGTGTTTGTTTCCTATTGCAGCTGTCAATCACCACTAGTGCAGTGTCTCGATGTAAACAGTGTAAATTTATTCACCTACAATGCTGGATTCCAGAGGTACACCAGCCGCTTCACTGGGCTCCAGTCAAGGTCTCTGCAAGGCTGGTTCCTTCCGAAGGGCCCGTTCCTCCACTTTTCCAGCTTCTAGAGGCTGCGCGTTCCTTGGCTCCGGGCAGCCTCGCTCCGACCTCTGCTTCCAACGTCACACAGCCTTCTGGCCTCCTTCTTATAAGAACCCTTGTGATTATATCAAGGGCCCCCCGGGATAATCCAGAATAATTTCCCCATCTCGAAATCCTTATTTTAATTACATCTGCACAGCCTCTTTGGCCATGTGCTGCTTGCTCCTGGGTCCTAGAGATAAGCCCACCAACATTGCTGGGGGCCTCATGCAGCCTACCATACATGGAGGCAATAAATAAAGTTCTTCGCTATTATTGTCTTTATCATCATTATTGCTCCCTCAGCACCCCCAGAACAGACCCCTAGCCTCTTCCCAAGCTGTGCTGGAGAAAAAGGGAGGTGGAGAGGCCCCTTTCTATCTCCCAGAGTCCCCCTGAGACCAGGCTTGGAGCCCAGTTCAGAACTGGGGGCAACAAGAGGGCTGGGAGCAGGAAGCAGACAGGGCAGATGTGTGGGGTCAGACAGGGGTCCTTAGCACAGACTAGGGCTTCCTGACAGTGCTGTATTCCGTGAGCTCCTCGTGGCCCCTGCTGCGAAGGTGGGTGACAATGTCACCTGTGTTAATGTAGGTTGTGTCCTGATCCAAAGTGTCTAAAGACAGAGCTGCATAGGAAATGTCCTCCTTCAGAACGGAAGCCTGGAAGAAAGATGCACATGGGTCTGCGAGGTTGGCGGGAGGCATGTGCATGGACGGAGAGGGGACGGACCCCTCAGGAATTCTGAAGCCCACTCCCAGACACTCTGGCTCCACCTCCCTTCCCCCTACCAGGCACCCTGAGCTCCAGCCACAGTGGGAGACACTCTCCCTCTACTCTGCGCCAGGGCACACATTCTACATGGAGTCCCAGGTCCCAGGGCCTGTCTGGGTCTCCCCTGCCCAAGACGATGTTGACCAGGCTCTGAGGCCCCAATGTTGAGACCTGATTTGGAGACACTTCCAAAGGCCAAGAGCCTGGTGGAGCCTGGCAGGCAAGTCTTTGAATGGCCGTGATTTTGCCCGGCACCCACCCTCCTCAGGATCCACATGCACAGGGAGAGAGCCCACCCTCAAAGAGGAGACAGTGGCAGGTCTGTCTCCGAGGCCCACAGCAGCCCCACCAAGGACACACCATGGTGACGTAGGCCACTTCCACCTGGTCTTCCTGGGCAGAGAACGAACGCTTTGCAGAGGCACTCTTCCTGGTGGGGCTGGGGACGCTTCCAGACTGCTGCAGGGTTAGGTTGGCATAGCAGACGTCGTTCTCCAAGGGCTGGAGCACCTGGGAGAGGAAGCCCAAGTTCCTCTGCCGCAGAAGCACACGAGCCTCTCTGCCACCCTGCCCCTCCATCTTCCCCGGAAGCCTCACTTCTCAGTCTCCCACACCTGCCCCCTCCCTCCTCTCCTCTGGCCTGGCTATTTCCAAACCTCCTCCACCCTCCCAGACCCTGCAGCAGATGGTCTGCCAGGGCCCCTGGGAGATGGAAAATGAGAAGAGAGGAGAAAGGGGTCATCTGGTGTCACTGGTCTGACCTCAGGGATGCTCTTACCTGCTCTGGGGGTATCCCAGCAGCTAAAAGACAAAGACAATCAGAATTAGAAATCTCATCCTAAGGCTCACCGGTCCCCAGGCCTGGGGCAGAGAAGCAGAAGAAAAGAGGTGAATAGGGCTCCAGGCTCCAAGAGGGGACCTGGTTCTCATTCTGTCTTCCGACGACACAGCCTGTGACATGGGGCACTCCACCTCTCTTAGCTTCCATTTCTCAACTTGAAAAATAAGGGGACTTCAGCCCGTCTGTTCCCCACATCACAG
This sequence comes from Macrotus californicus, assembly GCA_007922815.1. Lineage (NCBI taxonomy): Eukaryota > Metazoa > Chordata > Mammalia > Chiroptera > Phyllostomidae > Macrotus > Macrotus californicus. Next base: position 25,287 of record VMDR010000002.1, read on the forward strand.
AACTGTGACATCACCTGATTGGGTGGCTCCATCAGCCGTCAGCTTCCCTGGGACTGAGTTTCCTTTGCTGCCATCCCAGGCTCACTCAGCCTGTAACTTCCGCCAGGGCTCTGCTGTAACGTCACCATGTCTCTGCCTGAGGGGTCACCCCCACCTGCCTTCTCCAGCCGCCAGCAGTCTGACCCTTCCCTGCCCGGCTTGATGTATGTCTGCCTCCTCGCCGTTGTCCCGGAAGACTCTGGCTAGTCTTCTGGTGGGCTGTGGGCAGTGGGCTGCTGAGCCTGCCCTGCCTGGTATGCCTGGTGCCTGGCTATGCCTGGCACACAAGTGCCCTGTCTGTAAAAGTTGTCTGCGGAGACAGAGGACCACTCCAGGCTGCCCTCCAAATGGAGCGCTCAAGCTGGGTCAGCGCCAGATGGACCGGCTTCTGCATGTCCTCTGGCTCCCGTCTCCTCTCGCCCTTTGGCCCTCCCCCAACCCCTAACTTCAGAGACAACAAGGAAACCAGGAGTGCTCCCCCTGCCAATTTTTGGCTTCGAGCATCTAGGTACCAAGGAACAGAAAGACCTGCCATGTGAGCCACAGACAACACATTTGTGAGAAGCCACGATGAACGAGAGTCAGACTCTCTCCTCCCAGACTACAAGACCCCCAGGCTGTGGGGTGGGGGGTGCTGGAGAGGACCCACAGGAGCAGTGGGTTCTGAGAAGGGCATGGTGCCGTTACGTGAGAACCTGGAAGCGGACAGGAGGAGGGTGGGTTGAGGCCAGGTCTCGTGCTGGATGAGTGCTGGCTCGGGGTGAAAAGGCTCTTCCCTGGAGAGCAAGTTTGCCCATGAGAGGTCCGCCTGAGCAGGGCTGGGGCAAAAGTAGGGACCACCACCAACCCTTTTATAAAACCCAGAGGACTCTGTGTGTGATGTGCGTGCACACATGTGTGTGTGACAGGTGGGTGTGCACATGTGTGTGGCCCATGTGTGTATGCATGTGTAAGTGCATATGTGTGTGTGTTCCATGGGTGTGTGCACATATGTGTGTTGGCTGTGTATGCATGCACGCCTGTGTGCATTTGCTGTGTGTGATCCATGTGTGTATGTGAATTTATTTCTGCATATGTGTGCACATCCACGTGTGTGTGTTTCTCCATACATCCCTGTCAGCTCAGAGCCTCCTTGGATACCATAAGAATTCCACTGAGGTAAATGGGCACCCAAGATGGGCCTAAGGCCACTGTCACTGCTGCCAGCCAGAGCCAAGCCAGGAAACAGAGAGGGAGGCGGCAGGTCAGCGAGCAGAGGAGAGCAAGGAGGGATGTATAAGGCAGACACTCATGCCGAGGTCTCCTGGGCTCAGCTGCCACTGGCCTGTGGGACAACGCCCCTTCCAAGCCACATGGGTAATCCCTGGGACAGGTGGGTGGCTCCCGGGTGACAACTCTGGCTATCGGCCCCACACACTTCCGCCCAGCCCAGCCCCCACCCAGCCCAGCCAGGTCGTCTCACCTCTCTTACGTCGCTTCATGAATCTCCACACCAGCAGCGAGGTCGCTGCCAGGAGAAGCAGCAGCAGAGTGGAGAGGAGGGGCAGGAGGACGTGCAGCTCCTTGATGACACCCCTGGAAACAACAGGAGACGCCTGTGCCCCTGGCTCACCACCTGCCTTTGGGCCTTATCCCACCCTCCTGGTGGCAGGGAAGCCCCACACCTGGTGACCTGTAGCTTTCAGCCTGGAAACCCCCGTCCCTCAGTGACCTCTAAAACGGCTTTGTGCAAAAAGGAAAGAAAGGTTCCACAAGGGAGCGTCAGTGGGTCTGAACGCCTAACAGAAATGCAGACAACAGGCACCCAAAGGGTCTCCACCTGTCCACTCCAAGGATGAATGCTGTGCCCACCCCGTAATTCACGTTCACCCAGACCTGTGAAGAGGACCCATTGGAAAATAAGATCTTTGATGATGCCATCAACATGACATCATATGGCATTAGGGTGGGCCTAATCCAGTGACTAGTGTCCTTCAAACAGAGGAATTGGGGCATGTGGACACACACAGGGAGGGGACCACGTGACAACACAGGCAGAGATTGGAGTGATGCAGCCACAGGCCGAGGAGTGCCAAGGAGAGCCAGCCACTTCCAGAAGCCAAGAGACACGGGGACAGCTGGACCTTTGGAGCCCACCCTGATTTCAGATTCCCAAGCTATGAGAGAATCAACTTCTGTTGTTTAAGCTGCCCCGCTTGTGCTATTGCACGTAGCAGCCACGGAAAACGAAAACTTCCGCCTGCAACTCATCCTCGATGCAGCAGCCGGGGAATTCCTTCAACTAAGGATTCTACCACCTCCCTCCTATGCTTACATTCCCATGACAGCTCCATTTTATTCCAAAAAAAAAAAAAAATAGCCAAGGCTGACAACGGCATCCACTCCCTGCCCAAACTCATCCTTACTATTCTCACCCTTGGGTGTTCTACTTGGGGGGAAATGACTGGGGTCCTTATAAGAAGTGGAAGACATTAGGACACAGACTCACACCAGGGAAACCATGGGAAGACACGGGGAGAAGACGGTCGTCTACGAGCCAAGGACAGAGACCTGAGGAGGAGCCAGCCCCACCACCCAGGGATGCCGACATCCGGCTCCAGGCTTGTCCACAGAGAAGGTCAGCTGTTCACGCCGTCCAGCCTGGGCTGCGGTGTTATGGCGCCCGAGCTGACTGATGCGGGGAGTGTCTCTTATTCATGGCTATTCACTGAATGTTACACGATATATTCATCTAGCAATTAATTCATTAACTCTGTTTGGCACATTAATATCTCTCCATCATGAGTGCCTGGAGGGCAAAGCCTGATTGTTTTGTTCGTCCTGTGTCCCCTTCGACGCTGATCCAAGGCCCTAACTGGTACTTACATCTGGCTCTCACTCATGAATTGTAAAAACTCCTTGTTATTGCTTATTAAACCAGGTCAAGGGAAAGAAACTCTCAAAACAGAGGTCAAATGGGAGAGGGGACAGCAGGGTCCTGGGTGGAGAGATGGGGGAGGTCCTACAGGGACTGGGTGGGAAGTCTCGGCAGCAGGAGAGCACGGTAGGTGTAGACACAGAGCCCCAAGGGCCGAGGGGGTGGGGAGGAGGGGCCGCCCAGCACCCAGAGAGCCCCATGCTGCTGGGCTGGGCAGGGCACTGGGAAGCAGAGCAAGGCTCAGCGTCTCCCTCTGTGAAACAGGAACATGTGTATCTGCCCTTCCTCCTCAGGAGGGGTCGCCGGTGGGTCAAAGCATGAGCAGGACAATGGACAGGAAAGCCCTGTGAGAGCTGCCAGGTGCTCTGGAGACAAGGGGGGACAGTCACTGTCACTGTTGTTGCCACAGCAGTAACTGGGGAGACAGGACTTCCCAGGCCCTCCCTGTGCTCCCAGAATTTGGACCAAGAGCCATCCTTGTGGCCCCATGACCCCTGTGTCCCCACACCTGACACGCCCTCTGCCCTGACCACCTGCTCGTCCATGTCCCACACTCTCAGCTCCACAGGGACACTCCATGTCTCTGTGATGGACCCAACACAGTTCTGGTAACAGCGGACTTCACTCAGCACAGTGGGACAGATGAATGCGTGAGACCAACCCTCCCAATGTCCTGAGCTCCAGGAGGCAGGCCCGGGAGGGAGTCACCATGGACCCTGTGCCTCCCATGAGCGAGTGGGAGGGGCCTCTGCACACCTGGCTGGGACCTGGGACTACCACAAGTCCCCACATTGGGGAAGTTTGGGACAAGTGGACCACAGGAAACAGCAGCCTCTGAGCCGACTTACCCGCCATTGGGGTGGAAGCTGGTCACAGTCAGGGAGCTTGTAGGGACTTCTGTGGTGACTGGCACTGTGAACGTGGTTGTGGTGGAGATGGTGGTCGACACTGTAGTTGTTGCTTGGCACACAGAACAGATTACATTCCACTCTGCCTGCCCCCCTCCCGCAGCCCCGCACGTGGCCCTCAGCCGGGAGGCGCCGGGGCTGCCCTGGCTGAGGAGCCTGGAGCGGGGCCGTGGGAAGGGGCCTGTAGCCTAGACCGCTCATATCTCCTTGGCCTCTGGCACACTCAGGGCCTCAGAAGGTGGTGAGTCTGGACAGGGGTCCAAGAGGACATGCTGCATGGGACACAACGTTGGCCAAGACCTCCCCTGTCTAATTTATCCAGTAAGGACAGGGTCAGGACGGGGGCTTGCCTGGTGGGTAATATACCCAAGAGAATCTAAGGTCGGGACCAGCCGTGAACAAAGTCACCATGCTCAGGCTGAGCCTTCCCTTTGGACAAGTTATCAAGATTCTACAACTGAATAGTTCCTGATGGGAAACACAGTCGGGATCCACAAGACAACGAGTGTGCCGCACTCTGCAGCTGTGACAGGCCTCCCCGGTTCCAGTGTGGTGGGGGCTCTGTTGAGTGTCTCCCTCGGCTGCCACCACAAGTGGCCTGTGAGCTGGAGCTGGCTGTCCGAGGGTCAGCAGAAGCAGAGCCCACCAGATGAACTTGTTCAAACCATGGTACTCCCAGGGGCGTCTGCATTTAGAACGCCTTAGAAAGCGACCATGTATAAGCCCAGGTGCATAAACAGCCCATGATGGGAATTCAGATGCCCAGAATACAATGTTGGACTGCAGGGGCCTCTCTAGGCCTCAGGAACTGGGCCACAGCACCCCAACTGTGGAACCAGGGGCGAGATCAGCAGCTATGATTCCCGACCCCAAACTCCACAAACCGCAGGGACACCTGGACACCAGAGGTCCCAGGGCAGCATTGGCAGGAACTGGGATCTCTGGGTTCCACCAAGGAGGGTTTCTATGGCCCCTGGCTGAACCAGGGGGCCGTCACCGTGATCTCTCTGGACAATGGGTCAGGCACGGAGCTGGGCGGAGAAACTCTGTTGCCCAGAAAGGCCTGATCCCATCACGGAGGAGCCCCAAAGCCCGAGAACCACTAACAGACACCCTGGCCCTCCAAGCCCACCTGAGCTGCAGGTGCCCTGAGAACTCAGGACTCAACCACTCTCTGTGACTGTTCCGTCTGAGTGAGCACAGTCCCTGGACAGGGACCTCAGGGACAGGACAGAGCAGGCGAAGTCACACAGCCACACATTCACACTCTCTTACCTGGCTCAATGGTCACCTTTACTCGGAACGAAGGGTCAGCTCCGGTTCTCTCAATCCCACACCAGTAAATGTCGGCATCTTCCCACCTGAGCTTTTCCATGGTCACAGTGAACACGCGGCTGGTCTGATTGTCCCTGATGGACACACGGTCCTCCTTCACCTGCTGCTCTGATCCATTGGTTCTGACAATAAACTTGCACCCCCTGAAAACAGCTCCTCGGCACCAGTACTTCACGTGGGTCTCCCACCCTGGGACATAGCGACACTGCACGGTCAGCAAGCCGCGTTCAGGGCCACTCACTTCTCCTGGACCTGTGATGACAGCTGATGAGCCTGGAAAACATGAACCCATGTGCCTGTCACCTTCCCCACCCCCACCCCAAGAGCTGGGCTACAGCCTCCCACACGGTGACAGCCCCAATAAGTCCACGAGCCTGGTGAGTGGCAGAGAGTCCAGGGAGGAATCACCTTCCTCAAGACAGACCTTTGTCCTTCAAATTTCCACTGCGTCAGAGCCGCCTCCAAAATCACCTAAGAGCACAGCCCCAGATCTCAACGACACGATGTTGACGCTGAGCAGTAACAGCTTCTGACAAAACAGCCCCTCCCCCTCCCCGTGGCCAAGAAATCTTTGTGTCTCCTCAAAGTCCCTTGGCACTATGTCAGTGTTAAACTGGGCTCCTGGGGAGGAAACAGCAGAGGACCCATTTCTACAGGAGGGCAGTCGTGCCTGACCTGTGCCCGTGACCTCAGAGGCCCGGCTGGAGCACCTGCCATACCTGGCTGTGCAGAGGATGGCCCAGGTGGTTCTGATGGTTCCAGCGGTTCCATTTGAGCCCAGCACCCCCACAGCAGTGCCTTTGAAAGTGACCAAAGCAGTGACACCGACTGTGGATCACTGTCACACGATCCCGTTTTCCCCATTGAATTGTTTTGATTTCTTTGTCAAAAAGTAAATATGTGAGTTCTTTACGGACTGTCCATCCTGGTCCATTGACCCTTGGTCTCTCCTGCCAACCCACGCTGCCCTGACCGCTGTCGCTTCACAGGAAGGCAGGTGTTACTGAGTGAAGCCTTTTCTTATCATATACATTCTGGTTCTTTTTAAAAATGTTTCTCATCTTTGAAAGAGTCAGGATTCAGAGATGTGTTTCTTTTCTATAAGAGAAACAACACTTCAAACACAGTGAAAAATGACAGCGGTCACCAGGCCTCAGTGACAGACCCTGGGACACAGTGAGGCCCTCGGCAATGAGGAGAGCAGGTGACCCTTGCAAAGGTGTGGCCCCCGTTCCACATCAGCCCGTTGTCCCCGACAACAGTGGGCCTGTGGTTTCAGATCTTTTCGTTTTTCTGGAGGAGCCAGAAACCTGGATTTTGTGTGAATCTTCTCGATTTGAAGACACTGGCATAGCTGGAGACCAGAGCGGCAAGTACAATGTGGGCCACGGGGACGTCGTCGGCCTGCCAGGCCCAGCGTCCGTGCCGGGCTCCACAGGTCTGTCCAGAGTGAGGCTCTTGCCTTCACTCCGCTGGTGCTTCGCCGGGGTCCCATTTTAGAGATGTGCTGGTTTCCAGATTTCCATCTCTTTTATGCTCTGAGGCCAGAACATAAACAGAGCAAAGGAATTTTTGTTTCTGTAGGATCCTGAAAGCTTATCTACAAAACTGTCTGGCAAATTGTTGGGGCAAGTTCTTTGATTACTTAAAATTGCTTTCTCGTGAATATTGTTCTTGAGTCAGTTTCATTGTTTTGTTTTATTTTGCCTTTCCCGGGAAGTCTAGCACACCGTACTAGGATCACGAAGTCTCCTTTTACAACTGAAGTGTCCACAGCTCTAGTCATTGTGGCTTGTATGCGCTGTCTCCTTTTGCTGATTACAGACACCACGAGGTTTTCTCTTCTGCTGTTTGTCCTGCCCCTCTCCTCCTCATCCTTTTCCCCTGCGTTCAAAACCAGTGTTGAGATTTCACTGGTACATGTCACTGTATTTATTTTCTAAATGAGTTATTTCTCATATATATAATTCTATTTGTCTTATTTCCTTTCGATTACCACTTGTTCTCTTTTTTCCAACTTGCTAAGTTAAAGGTGTGATTAAATGAAGCATCTTGCACTGGGGATACCATCCCAGGGTGATCACAGAGGTGCTCACCAGAGGGGCCAGGAGGGTCACAGCCAGAGATGTGACACCAAGGGAGAGGTCAGAGCATGCGGCCCTACCCAGGGATCTGGGCAATTCTCCGTGAGCATCCAGAGGGAACACAGCCCCGCGGACCCGTTTTTGGACCTCTCACCTACGGACTACAACATGATAGCATTGCGCTTTTTTAAGCCGCTAACTTTCAGGCAATTCATTCCAGCAGCTCCAGGAAACTCACACAGATGGCCACACCCTCTCCCTCCTTAGCCACCCCATCAGCCTGTCTCCTCTGAGCATTGGGTTTGGGGCCTGACACTTGAACCATCTGGGCCACTCGCTGCTTGGACCCCTCTGTCCAGGCGCCCACTCGCCATCAACCTGGCAGGGCACCACCTCCTGGCACAGAGGGCAGCCCTGAGCTGCCTGGAACAGCGCCCTCACCAGGTGTGGTCACTCACTCACAGCCTAGACCTCAGGGCACGACTCTAGCTCAGGAGGAAGCTGAGCCCCGTCTCAGCCGCCAGTTGTGGAGCAGCTTGAGTTGGACAAGGCAGCTCAGTCTTCCCTGAAAAATTAGAATAATTAAAAATCTCCTCCTTTCTCACAGAAAATGAATGCCGTGAAGCCCATTGGGAACTTTCTGGTTGATGCTGTTTTTCTCGTGCACTTTCAAAACAATGAAGTCTTTGGAAGAGGGAAGCAGTGCCAAGGAAATGTGTCACTGTGACTGGACGTTGTGGGGGCGAGGCTGGTGAGAGGTGACACAGAGGCTCACACTGAGACCAGGTTCCTACTTAGCGCACAGCTGTGCCCTCTTGCTTCAGACACACCCTCCTTCCCCTTTGCCTCAGTCCACCCGCACCATGCGCACACGCACGCACACACGCATGCACGCACATGCACACGCACTCCCACGGCTCTGATCACATCCGCTCACCATCAGGACCTCGGAAGAAAAGCAGTCCTTACATGCGCTCCCTGCCAACGTGTCTCCTAATATCTCACCCAAAGTCGGCCTCCTCTCTATCCACACCAACAAGCCGCCCCCAGCTCTCTCTCCACCAGCCTGCAGTCCTGGACACGTCATTTTCCTCCCCAAAACCCTTTCCCCCGAAAAGACAGTAATATCCTTCCAACCCGACCCACCAGGCTTTTCTGAAGCACGTAACAAAGCCACGTGGCCCCTCTGTTTCTCAAACCCACCAAGGCCAAGCTCGTTTCCACACCCGAGCCCTGTTCTGGACTTTTCCTGTGCCTGGAAAGCTGTCCCCAACCGATCGTAAGTGCCTGCTCCTCCTCGTCTTCCAGGTCTCAGCTCAGATGTCTCCTCCTCAGAGGGCTCCTTCCAGCCCACCCCGCCTAAGCATCCCGCCCGCCCACACTGTCCAGGCACCAGCTCGGCTTCCCATATCACACGTATCACTTCTCACAGGTATCGACTTCATTTCTATGACTGATAGAACGAGTGATCAAATCACAGGAGTCACAACTGAACAGGGCTGCCTGGCTCCCGTGAATACCCACTTCCAGAGCCTCAGATCCTCACCCCAAAGGCAACCCCGAAACCCCCCTGCTCCCAATTCCTCTCTCTGCTCATTGATCATTTTCTTACTGAGATACAATTTACCCAGCACACAGCCCACCATGTTAAAGTGTCCCGTTTATTCGCAAAGCCATGTGAACATCACCCCTATCTAATTCCAGAACAGTTTCATTGCCCCACAAAGAAACCCCTTCCTCATTGGCAGTCACTGCCCCTGCCTAGGGGACTAATCTACGATCTGTCTCTATGAATTTACATTTTCTGGACTTTCCTACGGATGGGCCTCATACGATGTGCGGCCTGTTGTGTCCAGATTCTTTCACTTAGCTTAACGTTTTCAAGGTTCACCCTGCAGCAGCCTGAATCAGTGCCTCACCCCTTTTTAGGGCGGACGAATATCCCACTATGCGGACCGACCCCATTTTATTTACCTGTCCGTCAGGTGGTGCATGGAATGTGGTGGGTTGTTTCCACATTTGGGCTGTTATGAATAATGTTGCCACAAACATTGGTGTCCAAGTTTTACATGAATGTACACTTTCCACCCCCTTGGGTATTTATTTACCTAGAAGCAGAATTGCTGGGTCACATGGTAACCACGTGTTTAGCATTTTGAGGAATGTCAAATTGTTTTACAGAGTGGCTGCGCCACATCCCATGCCCCTGAGCCATGTACGCCCTCTCTAATCAATATTAAGAGCCTCACTTGTTCTATATAAGTAGGAAGATTTGGTTAGGGATGGGGTGTTTGTACCAATCACACGGTTCCTCTCCATTAGATACATGCACTCATTCACCCGACACTGTTTGTCCAATCTGTACCTGGTATAGCCATAGGCGCAAAAATCCCCGCCCTCCTGAGGCTTATCTTTTATCAAGGTGGGGGAAAGGAGGAGGCCGACAGTAGAGAAAAATAATGCGAGGGAATTGCTATTGTAATTAGGGTCATCAATGAAGGCCTCGGGGAGAAACAGGGGCAAGAAAGATGTGAGGGACTCCAGCCTGTGCCTCTCTGCGGAAGAGCATCCTGGGCAAAGAAAGTCACAAGTGCAAAGGCCCTGAGGCAGGCGTGTGCCTGGCATGTTCAAAGAACATCTAAGAGGCCAAAGAGGCCGAAGTGGGTTGAACCGGAGGGAGCAGAGTAGAGACCAGGGCGATGATGTGGTGGAAGAACCCAGGTGGTGAGCACCTCATAGCCTCAGCAGAGAGTTTGGATTTTCACTCTGAGTAGGATGGGAAGTTGTTGGAAGGTTTTGAGTAGAGGAGAGTCAGGACCAGCTTACATTTTCAAAGGATCATTATGGGATATGAGAGAAGGAATAGGTGTCCCCCGGGTTTGCCTGAGCACCTAGAAGGATGGAAGTTCCAAACACAAAAGTGGACGAGAAAGGAATTCAAGGGGGGAGGTGTGGTCAGGTCACATTGGAAATGTCAGCATCTGAGCCGAGATGTTCAATGGGCAATTGGATAGAAGATTCTGGAGTCCAGGAAGATGTCCAGGCTAGGAACCCAAAATCGGGAGTCCTCTGCATACAGTTGGTATTTAAAGCCAAGAGAGGAGATGAGGGTCAGCAAGGGAGTGACTCAAGACAGCGAGAAGCCCAAAGATCAAGCCCAGAGACCCTCCAACATTTTCAAGAGAATCCCCTTGATTGTCAATCAAAATGTTACCCATCGACTTAAAGTTTACTACAGCCCTCGTCTCTGCCCACACCTCATCCCCTCCTTCCCTCGTCACCCTACCAAGCCACCTCCTCTTGACTGGCCCAGTCCCTCAGCAATTTCTGCTATGTCCTTCTACCCCAAATGCCTAGAATCACTTTCCCCTCCATGCTGGGCAACCTCCCAGCTTTCCTCCATCCAAAGCGCCCTCTGCCTTCACCTCTTCCCTGAAGCCCTCCCCTGCTTATAACACACTCCCAAAGGTCCAGGAGCAAGTAGCACCAGCCTCCTGAGCAGCCAGGGCTCCTCCTCTTTGACCAGCGGGGCCCACCCACCTGTGTATTTTGAATGATCAGCCCCTGGGTAGGAGGAATTATGAACCTGTGCCGGGTTCGTTATGAAAGCCAAGCTGCATTCTCTGCATTGGCAGCTGCGGACTCTGGAACACTGGGTGAGTGAGTGGATGGAATGCACAGGCTCAGGGCTTGGAGGTGCTACTTAGAAATGGGGTCCTCTCCTCAGCAGACACCTCCTGGGCCCCTCTCCCCACTGCCACCACCTCCTCCCGCCCGTAAGCTTCTCCCACGAGTTCAGACCCAGGCCCCACTCACCTGGAAGCCAGAAGAGGAGGCAGAAGAGCAGCAGGTGCATTTTTCCCTCGCACAGGTCCCCGGGTCGAGCCGGTCAGCAAGCGCAAACTATGGCCTCCACTCCTTCATGCTCCAGCCCCTTCTGCTTCTGCTCACTGCCGCTGTCACTTCCTCCTTCAGCCACTTCCCACTGGTGGACAAAACTAAAAGAGGAAGGAGGTGTCATAGGCAAAACACCGTAATGATTGTGAATAAGCTTTTAAGTAATACCTCCCTACACAGAGCCACGGTGAGTGTTCTAAAAAGAGAACTTCAAGGTGGTGACACTTCTTTCTTCTGGAAATTGGAGGCACAGACCCATCGGGTCAGACCAGCTCTTACTCAATCCTCTGGACTGGTGGAAAGGGGAGGGCAGGGGGTGCCCAGCTCCGTCAAAGCAACAGACAATGCCCTAAGCCCGGAATTTCAGGTGTAGCCACAATTTCAGGTGTAGCCAGATTCTCAGGAGCCCAGGTGAGGAGTTTTGATGGTGTTGAGGAGGCCTTGGAGCCAAAGTCAAAAAGCCAGAGCCGAGCTTCTGGACTAGAGGGTTGGCATGAAGATGGGGCTGGGGGGCATCAAAAGCCAGGCTGCAAAGCAAGGGGGCTCAAAGACGGGACAATGGCTGGTCCAAGGGGCAGAAGCGGCCTCTGTCCTAGGAAGAGACCAGACACTCTTATTGCTGCAACCAGACTTCCAGGTGAGAGCCAACCCCAGCCTGAACCTTCCAGAAGCTTGTCACTAATGACAAAGATTCCTTATACCTCACTCACCAGCCCCCCCCCCCTTATAAAATCTCTCTACAAGGGTAGGAAGAAAACAGCACCAATTCTGCGGGTCATACCACCACCACCCCCACCCCGTTTTCTGGCACCTCTGTGCCCATCCCCTGTCTCCCTCCCCCTTCAGGATCCCTGCAAGCCCTCGGGGTGGGACGCGGACATTAGGGGAAGATAGAGCCTTGGTTGTTGGACTTCCATACAGTTCAAATTTCCTCCATTTTGACTGGAAGTCCTTCCTGACGGTCACTCTTAACGGAAAAACCGATGCCAATTCTGAGTCTGGTGAATAGAAGCATTCCCGTTCTTCACCGCGGTGGTGGGTCTTTATGTCACTGACTTGAGAAAATGTTTGTTGGTGCTTTGCAATACTGTGGCAACAGGTACCTTTACTAGGAATGAGTTTCTTGAATTTATTGCTACAAGGACAGTGCCAGGATGCAAGATTAGAATACAAAGATAAACTCTAGACAATGATGAAACATTAGGTGGGTGAAAGGGCATGTGTAGGACTCAGTGTGAACAGGAAAGGAGAAGAAACTGTGATGTCACTGCCTAACAGAGAAGTTTCCTTTCTTAGAAATTACTGGAGAAACTTCAATTCAGCAACATGTGTGCCTTGGGCGAAGAGTTGATGAATAAAAGGTATCATATGGTCCTTGATTTCCGAAAAGGCAAGGACTAAAGATTTCACAGTAAGGAGCCAACAGGGAGGTGGGACCAGCTCCAGAGGGCATTAGAGAGATGAGGACTTCGCTGGAAAGGAGCTGAGGGGACCCTCCTGGTTCATTTCACAAATTCACCAGAGGGTACAGAATCTTGAGAATCTATGAGATGAAACATGGAATCAGATGCTTCCTAAGACCTTGAATGTCTTTGCTAGAGAGAGAATATGATGTCAGGTGTTGTGAGGTAAATGTAGTTTGCCTGATTAGGTCATCTAGGAATACTTAGGGTCTATGTGCCTTTTATCCAAATACTGTTTCGCATGAATATCATACAATATTTTCTGTTAATTACATTTCTGAACATAACATTGTGATAAGAATTCTTGTATTTTAAGAAATCTCAGGAATAACGGTGAAGGAGAATGTGCTGTCCAGCAACATATTTTGTAAAACTAATTACCTGAGGGAATTCAGGAACATTTCTGCAGATGAATGCACTGTACAGGTAATGAGCTCTTAAAAAAGATGAAGTGTTCTAATTACAAAACAATGACTATAAGGCATGGCAGTTTTAAATCGCTCTCCTTGTTTTATGTTGCACTTAGTGTTTACCGGAAAGCAAAACCAAACAAATAAGAATTTGTCACCTATTTTTAGTTTTCCTTTTAATTATTCTTAACTTACCCAAAATGGCTAGCCTTTGATTTCAAATACTGTTCAGAAACAATTTCTATATTGAAATGAAATTATGCTGGATGGATGTCACCTTTGCTTTTCTGAATTACTGTGTCAGGGCATTTGCATTAGGTCCATAGAAGCGGCTCTAACTGTGCACTGCATTTCGCTCCTGGAGCCACTTTCGCGATGTGCCACACACACCCTGTGACATCTTGAGGAGCCACTGAGTCCCCAGGAGGGCCCCAAGGCCCTCGTACCCTAATCAGGAATGAATACGAGAGCCGGAGGGCTATTGGGACAGAAAGTCACAACTGCTGATAACTAAACCAGGGCTTTCCCAGGATGTGGCCAGGGCTGGGCTGGGAGCCTGGTCAGCCCCATGGCCCTCGGTGCGGGGTAAGCCCATCCTCCACCCAGGCCTTCTATAAATAGGGATGGTGGCTGGCTTCCAGGGAAAATGACAGCCCTGAAGAAAACAAGGGGTCCCGGGGTAGCCTTTCCTTTCTTGGGCACGGGCGGTAGGAATGGGACAGCCTCTGAGCTGTTCGCAGGCCTGCTTGTGGCCCGACCCTCTGACCCTGGGCCTTCCCGGGCCCAACCTGCCGGAGGGGGGGTGCCCTTTGAATCAGGAACAGAGAATCATCCTGTTGTCTCTGAGTGGTGGTAAGACTGCTCCCCTGCACAGGTGCCTCTGGGGATGGCAGGAGAGTTGGGCTGTTCTGGGGGCCCTGTGTCCCCAAAGATCCTCTGAGGCCCCAATTTGAGCTTTGTCATTGACTTCCCTGCGCTTGCAGGCTTCCTCTGCAAAAGAAGGGACTGACAGGCCACCGGAGAGTCCTCCTGCCCTGATGCTCCTGCGTGTGCATGTATGTGTCCATGTGTGTGCATGTACGTTGTGTGTGTGTGTGTGTGTGTGTGTGTATGTGTGTGCTGACGCGTTTTTCTCCTGGTTACAAAAAGCAGAGAAATGCACAAGCTCCTTCCCGTGGACACTGCGGCCTTGCGAACAGCAGTCAGTGGTCAGAGCCCATCTGCTCATGGGTGGAGGCCCTTGGGTGTGGGAAGGGCCTCCCCTGGGTCTCGCCCACTCTGGAACACAAGGTGGAGCTCCATAGTTGACTACATAGTTTTTCTCACTAGAGGGGCAGGGTCTATGCCTTCCCACACTGCCCGCTTTGTCCTTGAATCTGAACCAGACCTGTGACTTACTTTTCCAAGGCAACACAGCGAAAGTTAGGGTGCGCCAGTTCCAAAGCTCAGCCTGTGGAGGCTTCCTGCCCTTCTCCTTGCTCTCCTTCACTTCTACTTCTGCCCTGAGAATGCACTGGCTAGCCAGCGGGGGGCTCGAGAGACTCATGGAGCCGAGCCATGCTGCCCCAGTCAACAGCCACCGACCCCCGACCCCCATCCCTCCAGGGAGCCCGCCTGAGACCTGAAGCCCCACCCAGGTTAAACTGCCAACTCAGACTTGCTCGGTGCCACTGTGTGTGGGACAGTTCCTTGCAGTGTTGCTGTGGCAACAGAAAATGGAGAGAAGAGCCCACGAGACCCAGCCTGCCCTTCAGCAGCTGCCTCGCCCTCTGCTCCATACAGCCTTGGAGCTGCCCCAGCTCCTGCTCACCCAGCTGCTCTCTGCCCTCTGACTTTCCCTCAAAGCTCCTCACAGATGCCCCACACCCCACACCACTCCCTCTGATGTGGTTCCAATCACAATGGACCTTGGGCCACTAGAACCACCTGAGACTTGTGATTCAAAACGATGAGCAATGTGACAGCAAACAGGTATTGCCATCGCCTCTGATCTTGCCACCCTGAGATAACTACTTTTAACATCAAGACTTACGCAGTTATTTCGGAAACCAAGCAGAGCCACTGATGCGTCGTATGAGTTCTTGTCCCTGATGGCTCAACAGTTTTCATTGTAAACAGCCCTGTGTACTGGGGGAAACTACAAACAAATGTCATCAAGAAGGATGGTTTGAAAGCTTTGGAGAGCCAGCTCACATTTGCGTTCAGTGGAAACGCATGCAGGGACTGCACCCCCAAACTCCCCTTGGGCCGTGTAGGTTTGCAAGCTACCTGTTGTCAGAATCCAGTCTGCTCGTAGGTGACAGAGCTCCTGCACCAGAAGGGCCGGTCACTTAGGTCTCTCCCATCTGGGATTACAGTAGCTGAAACCTCATTGGGCACATAGTAGGTGCTCAATAAATAACTGATGGAAAATGAACTCTTTTGACTGCACTGCCATTGTTCCCTCTGGCCCTGTCAGCTCCTCGAAGGGACTCTGTCTAGCAGCCAAAAACCAATGGTCAGCCAGAATTGTTCTCGGTCTCCATTCCTGAGCCCTTTCGGTTCGCCCGGGTTCCGACCACACTTCATCTTTTCTGCCCGCTGTGTGCTGACCTCCATATTTTATGTGGTTATCACATTGAATCCTCATTACAAATCTAGAGGGAAGGAGATGCTCATTCCACTTCTCAAATTTAAAAAATCAAGGCTCAGAGAGCAAGTAACTGGTCCAAGGTCACACAACTAATGATTGGCAGAGCCAGGATTCAGCGCCTGGTCTGGCCACATGAGCATGCCATCCTGCCGCCTGCCAGAGAGGAAGCGAGGGAGGCCGGCTGCCTTTTGGTCCTGGTCAGGGCTGGCAGCGAAGAAGGAACCTGCCATCGAAGAGTTAATAAGACGGAGCATCCTGGAGCTGGTTGTCATCAGGGTGTCCACTCTGCAGCTGTTTTTAAAACGGGTTCCCCAAAAGTGAAAGAATGTGTTGTCAGAACTGGAAACTGATTTAACAACGCCAGTGACTGATGACACCAGCCGCTGTCGCTCCCCCAGTGAGACCCCCTTTGGTCTGCAGTCTGCGGAACGGGGAACCGAGTCTCAGCCCGGCTCCTGTGCAGGAATTCAGGCAGACCAAAGCTTATTTGTGAGGGAGACACGGGTCTCCAAAGGGTGAGTTAACCCCCTGCAAGGACAAGAAGGTGAAAGGGCTCTTTGGTTTTCAGGACAGAGGGTCTGCCATCTTCGCCACTTGGCCCTCAGGAATCTAAGCCGTGGGACCCTGGCCGAAACGGACCAATTGGAATAGCTGCAGTCCAGGCTCCTGCTGCCCAGGGAGCGTGACCTTTTTTAAAGCAGTGGTTAGTGGGCTCAATGTATTTGGAAAAATAAAAGTGAGCGTTTGTCCAGCAGCAGTTAGGCTAAACAGGGGCATCCCTCTTGTTTTCACGTGAGTCGTCCAAGGGCAGCGTGCCATCCCCAGCAACATGCAGGCTTTCCCCGACTACAAAGTGAGGTGTGTCCGTTTTCGGAGAATAAGGAAATACAGAGAACTCAAAGAACACATTTCAAACTGCCCCTAATTCCGCCATACAGAGATGATCACTGTTAAATACATGTGTGTGTATTCATTACTAATCTTTTATTCTGTTTTTAAAGATTTTCTTTACTTATTTTTAGAGAGAGGGGAAGGGAGGGAGAAAGAGAGGGAGAGCAATAATGAGTGGTTGCCTCTCACGCGCCACCATCTGGGGACCTGGCCTGCAACCCAGGCCTGTGCCCTGACTGGGAATCAAACTGGTGACCCTTTGGTTCGCAGGCCGGCGCTCAGACCACTGAGCCACACCAGCCAGGGCTATCCTTTTCTGTAGAAAAACAATTTATCGCAGGTAAAATAAAGGGTCACTTATGTGTGAATTTACTTCACAACTGGTTTATTACATTTATTAGGGCTTCTTAATACAGGAAACTATAAAAGGAGAATGTGGTCAATAAGACCCTCTGTGAAATGCCCCGAGTTAACACTGTGGGGGAGAAAAACTAATTTTTCCTCCTACCTTTCTAAGTTCTTCTGGCTGGACTAATAACTAAATTAGCATGAGGCAGCTTCCCAGGAGAAAATAACCGAACTTCTTACATAGATACACATGGGGGCTCCGTAAGAGCATGAGACCCTCTGGACAGATAGGGCAGCTAAGACTGGTACACCACCTGGAGCTAAGGAGACAGGGGATGGGAAGTGCTTTGGGACCTCTGAGACTGGGCAGGTAATTCACACAGAGATGGAAAAGCAAACATTTGTTTGGCTGGGCCATTTGTTTGCCGGGCCATCTTTAACAACGGAACACAGAGTGGACTTTGACCAGACAGGCCTTGCTGGGCTCCTGCCTGTCCAGCAACCTAGTGCATCCTAGCCTGTAGTTACCTATGAAAACAGCACCCTGCCTGGCGCAGGTCCTCTATGTAAACCCTCTTAGGCAATTAGGGGAAAGATCCAAGGTTCTTTCCAGGTCTTGTTTCTTAAAAGTAACCTGCTTAAAGTGATCAACGTCTCAAAAAGCATATTTTGGGGTGGCAAGGTCTGCTTCCCCCAGAACTTTTTTCATTTTTTTTAAGATCTTATTTATTTATTTTAGAGAGAGGTAGGGAGGGAGAAAGAGAGGGAGAGAAACATCAAGTGTGTGGTTGCCTTTCACACGCCCACTACCAGGGACCTGGCCCACAACCCAGGCCTGTGCCCTGACTGACGGGAATTGAACCAGCGACCCTTTGGTTCGCAGCCTGGCACTCAGTCCACTGAGCTACACCAGCCAGGGCTCCCCCAACACAAGATAAGGAAAGCGATGCTTAAAAAAATAGGGAGAGAAACTGAACAGTTAACATCTTCTCTCCATTCCCCACCTCACCACCCCCAGAACCTCAGAGGTACCAGTCAGCCTCTGCAGGCTCCCTGGAAAAAATATGGACGTAACTTAACCCACAGGTTCACCCCAAGGGAGGACACAGGAGTCCTCGCACAGGCGTGCCTCGCTGCCCCTGCTCACATTTAATAATTCAGTTTTCCCCAAATAGCACACACAGGTCTGCCTCGTCCTTGAATCGGTTCCCCAGTATTGCTTTGTACCGACACTCGAGGGTTTATTTAACCAGTCCCCGTTGCCGAACCATTTGCTCTCGCCGGTGCTATGATGAGCCTCTTTGCACACGTGTCTTAGTGCACTTTTGCGAGTAAAGCCATGGAATTGCAGGGTCAAAGGCATTCGCACTTGTAACTTGGATGGATATTGTCAGTTGCTCTCCCAAAAGCCCTGTCCCCGTGTATCCTTCCACCAGTGGAGCGCGTGTGAGCGCCTGCCTCCCAGGTGTCAGCCAATATTGACCATTTTCAAGCTGTTATCAAACCATCCCATGTCACACTGTAGCAGTCAGAGAAGCAGAACCAGTGGGAGACAGAGCGGTAGACAGATACACCAACACCTACATGCAGTTTAAGGGACTGGCTTGCTTGACCAGGTCTGCACTCCGCAGGGCAGGCGCTGATGCTGCGGGCGCGAGGCAGAACCCCTTCTTTCTCGGGGACACCGGTTTTGCTGGTAAGGCCTTTCGGCGAATTGGATGAGGCCCGCCCAGAGGACTGAGGACGTATGCAAGACAGCTAACCGCAGCTGTTAACCACAGCTGTACGACACCCGCCCAGCAACACCTAGATTAGTGTTTGATGGAATAACTGGGCACAAAAGCTGGGCCACACTGACACAAAATTAACCACACACACGCACACAACACACACAACACACACAACACACAGACTCACAGCCTTTGTTCATGTTTCGACTGGGGTTGTCCTTCGCGAACTCCTTAAGTCACTAGGTACACTCACCCTTGGTCTGTCATGTGCCTTGTATACATTTCCCTCTGTCCTTTTCCATTTGGTTTCTGGTGCCCTCTGTCATCCAGATGTTTTTGTTTCCACACAGTCAGATGAGCCAATCTTTTTCTTTACGGCACCCGAATTTCCTTCCTGTTTTGTGAAGAGGGTCACTCCCAGCCGCTGCAGGCGCCACGATAACTACCCCATTCGTCTAGATTTTCTAACAAATGTTCCCAGGAAAGCAAGGCACTTAGACAGCATCAGCCCAGTATGACTTCAAGTTAGGGCCCTGCTCATAGCGAGGGGCCGGTACAAAAGCTATAGGGTAAGCTTTGCATCTCCTACAAAATCCCTATTGCCCGTTTTGTCACTCAAGGCCCCTCACACAGGAACCCACAGAGAAGAGGCTTCTCAGCCTCACGGGCCCGGAGGAAACACCCACCGATGAGAGGGCTCGGGCGCTCCTCGTCAGGCACCAAGAACCGCACGCCATCTGGTTTCCCACTTCATCTTGGCTGCCAGGAAATCCAGACCCAAATTTAGACCCGGTCTCACACTTGGGAGGAAGGTTTTCTCAGGCAGTCTCCTTAACTGCCCTCTTGTGTATGTTAGTTCTCTTTTAAACCACCTCCAATTCCTTTTGGAAATGGATGAGGCACAAACACAGACATAAATAAGATGGTTTAAAAGAAGAGAGAATCAAGTCCTGGCCAGGTAGCTCAGCTGACTAGAGCATCATCCCAATACACCGAAGTTGCAGGTTCGATCCCCAGTCAGGGTGCATACAAGAAGCAACCAATGAATGCATGAATGAGTGGAACAGCAAATCGACGTCCGGAAAATCCCAGCAGCCTTTGAGTGGAGGCGCTCCATGGTGCCCTCAGGCCATGGATTCAGGCAGACCCATCCCTCACCTCTGGAGCACCAGGACCAGGATACAAGTGAAGGCCCATCAGCCAAACGTCTCAATATCTTAATGTTCTAAATAAAACAAACTTAAAAAACTACCAAATCAAGTCTGTCCTGTACTTGTACCTTGACATATATTCCTTCCTACTAATCTGGAAGCCAAGTTTGAATGCAAGAATCTCAGAAGTTCTGCACCAAAACACGGCAGCCTGGTGACAGCCACCACCCCCCCCACCGCCACCTGGTCCTCAGCCCCTCACCTGCAGCCACTCCTGGCTCTTCCCCCTCCTGACACTCCACACCCTGAAGGTCCTCAGGGGAATGACATGGACACCCAGGCTTCACCTCTAAGTTCGTCCATGCCCCTGCAAAGAGCCTCCTTGGCCACTCCTCAGACGTGTGCCTGCGCCACTAACGGGGAGCTTGGGGCAGAGTGTGGTCTCTAGCAGGGACATGGCCTTTGGCCCTATGGACCCCGTGTTTCATGGAAACGGGCACAAACGGAGGACGGGCCAGGGCTAAGGGAGGTCCTGGGTTCACAGGGAAATAATTCTACAGTGTTTGTGAACTGGTCAGCTCTGAGCTCTCCCCTGGGGCCCACAGGGCACTTCTCAGAGTCACCCACCAGTTCCTGGTACGACTGTCTCCACGGGGCTGCTGTTTCTAGAAAGGCCTGTTTGAGAGCATTGCCCTGCCCACGGCACAAGGCAGGATGCAGCTGGATCTGAAATGCTGAACCCCGTCACCCTGGACCATGTTCCCACGGAACCAGAAAAGGTCCCAAGAAGATAAGATGGCACTGTTTTCAGAGGAGAGGGGAAGTGATGGGAACTCTTCACCCTGGAAGGAAAAGGATAAAAGGAGAGGAATTAGAATCTTTTATGTCCTTTAGTATATGAACAACCGGGGTGGGTTGTTAGACAGACGCCACACATTCTGGAATATTCCCTCTTCTTCAAGCCTGAGGAAGTTGGATTTGGGATGTAAATTATTAAAGCCACCGCACATAATAAACAAATGGAGCCCTTTTACCCAAGAGGAAATAAAAGCTGGATAGAATTTGGTCTGGGAAGTGGGGGTGGGGAATATACAAAGCCAACATCATGAACCACCTCCTGCCTGCCCCGCCAGCCACGTGATGACACTGTCGGAGACTGCCGGGCCGGGCCGTGTACCTGACCCAAGGCGGGCCTGACCGTCTTCGGGCGTTCACATTCTTGTGTTCCTGAGTCCTTATGGTTTTGCAAATCCATCTGAGTCAGCATCTTCTTAGCCTTTCCAACAGCCTTGGAGGCTTGCCTTGGAAAAGCGGCTCTTGACCACTTGGAAACTCGGGCACTTGTCCACTCAGCCATTCATCCGCTCGTTCGCTCAGTAGTCACGGCGGGTGCCACTCCTTGGGTGCGTGCACAGGGTGGGACAAAAGGAGCTTTACGGTCGTGAGTCCGCAAAACACAGAGTTCAGTCTTGTATTCTTATTTATTCGTCATTGTGTTATTTCCCACACGGACAACTGTGAACCTGCTTTTGCCCACCCTGCATGGTCCTCCTGTGCTGCTTCTGAGCTTCTTTCACGGACGGCACCTGAACTGCCGTGCTCACTGTCCCCATCTCCTCCCAGGACAATGTGGCCTTCCACTCTTTCCCCGAACTCTGCTCTCTCTGAAATGTTTTTCTCTCCAAGGCCTCATTCCAGGGCCAAGGGCAAACAGTCCCCAGGGCACATCGCCAGACATCCAGATTTTCTTTCTTCTATAGACGATTTTTTTAGACTTTCCTACAGGAGAGACGTGACACTAGGCCAGGTCTCCCACAAAGCAGTGTCCAAAGGGAACTAAAGATGTAGGAATTTTATGGGGGGAAGCACCAGGCAGAAACCAGGAGAGGCAGGGAGACTTTGATGCAGGTCTTTCCCCAAGTGAAGAGAGAGGCCAGGGAGGTTGCATGGTGGTGTCCAAGACCACCATACAGTCTCTGGAAGGTTCTATAAAGCCAGGAGGAGGTCCTCCAGCCGAAATCAGCCGTTAGGGGAGTCCTGTGTCTCGCAGACACCAGGCGTACCTTGGCACCCCTCCACCCCTCGCTCACCTTTGGCTGGAATTGCCCGTGTGAGGCGGGGCCTCAGCTCAAACATGCCCACAGCAGAGCTCAGCACAGGGTCCCCCGTCCATCACGGCCCTGTGCTTAGAAGTCTGGGAGGCACGTTCTCACAGCCACCTCAGATGTTCGTTCATGTGGGGTGAACCGAGACTTCCTCTGTGCTCTCGTGCCTTCTTCAGTGACTTCATGGGCAATGAAGAGTGTGGCATGTGTGTGTGGGTGCCCTCTGTATGTGCATCCATGCATATGAGTGTGTCTCTGTGTTTGTGTGTACATACTACCCACGTGCACTTGTGTGCGTCTGTGTGCGAGGACCCCACGGTCCCAGCCACACGTCCTCACGGAAGCTTGACTTGCGCGCAGGCCCTCACACCTCTCTGTTGCCCCTTCCAGACCATCCTCGTGGGCGACAGTGGCGTGGGGAAGACATCTCTGCTGGTTCAGTTCGACCAGGGCAAGTTCATCCCCGGCTCCTTCTCGGCCACCGTGGGCATCGGATTCACAGTAAGTGCTCCCAGCTTCCAGGGCCCTGGGTGGCTCTGCCAGGGTCCCAGCAGGAAACAGGCAGACGCTCACGTTGGATCATTTGAGGAGGTTTAATAAAAAGACTGTTTACCAAGGTGTGGGCCGGGTGTTGGGGAACCAGGAGGGATGGCGCCATATTGGGGGGTAGCTCAGGGCTTCCACCCCACCCCAGCACCTAGAAGAGGTACAAGGAAGCAGCTGTCACAGACCCAAGGGCAGAGAGGGCAGTGTGGAGTGGGCTGTCAGGCAGGAGCAGTGACCAGGATGAGGAGGAACAAGGAAGGCAGCCACGCCCAGTAACCCACCCCCACACTGCCCTCCTCCTGCCCCCCAGGTCCTGCGGGGCTCCCCATTGGCCACACGCACTAGAAGCTGGAAAGCAAGGGGATGTGTTGACACAGATGATTCCAGTCCACCTTCCAGGGCAATAAGAACCTGGACAGGCAACGGCATGGCTTAAAATCTTTCAAACAATGCAATTGTAGCCTTGTGGTCCTAGGGCACTGGCTGGTTGAAGGTGAAAGTTTCCGTTTTAGCACTTGGTTACTCCCTGGACCCAGAACGGGGGTGAAGGGACAGCTCAGATTAGGGAGGTATTCCAGACCAACCACCCTTTGTGGCCCGAGAAGGTCTCCTTCCTCCCCATGCCTTTCTCTCCACTTTCCCCAGGGTGGCCTGCCGCTCTCAGTCACCCAGTCTCAGGAAGCCTCTGGAGAGGGTTTGGCTCTTCTCCTGGACTAGTCTCAGGAGCTGCAGGGCCCTTCCTTGGGGTCTCCAGAATCCTGGGGAAGAGCGAATGTCATTTCTTGGGCAGCCTGGGTGTTTGAGAGACCAGCTCCTGGGACCAAGTAGAGCACAGGCCCGCGTGGCCACACTTGGGGCTAGGACACAGTAGGGTCACATTCGTAGAACAAGAGAAGGGAAACCCCAGAAACGGAGCTTGCCCAGTGGGCCACAGACAGGAAGTCAAGGGCCCACAAGGGACAGGGTTTCGAAGTGAAACAGAAATGAGAGACCAGCCAGGGTGTGGAGCCTGGAGTCCACCAGTGCCCTGGGCTCTCTGGCCACTGGGAACAGCTGGGCTCCGGAGTGCAGGGCTGCATCCCAGCGGGGGGGAGGCTGCCCTAACAGCCCCTGAGGCCTCCCAGGAAGTGAGCCAGCATATCTGGTGCCTGGTGTTCCCCCACTACAGGCCCCTGCCCAGGCTGCCCCCTCACAGTCACACTCAAGTCTCCTGGCCCACTCCACGCCCATCCAGGCCTGTTGGACTTGGGGCCGGAGTCGGGGTGGAGGTGGGTGTGGTCACGGATGCACAGAGTTGGATCCATTGCACAGGTGTGCAGGGTGGGACCTCCACATTTTGCCACTAGCCTGGGAGGGAAAGTGAGGCCCCTCATCCGCCTGTGGGAAGGAAGAATGTGTGTGGTTAAACTGAGAGTCAGAAACAGCCTGAGATGGGGCAGGCTGGGCTCCCCCTCTCTTCTGGGGCTGGACCTTCTAGAGCCTCACTGTTTCCTTGGCACTGGCCAGCTCTGGGAAGCTTTGATTCACTCAGGACAAACACATGGGCAGCTTACACTGAGAGAGAGGCTGAGGATCTGACCCAGGCCCGAGGCTGGGGACACCTGGGTCAAGTGAATGACCTGGGAGCACAAACGGACACATACCCTGCTCCTTAGCTGGGACACAAAACCAGGGGACCCCGTTTGCTGGGGGCTGGGCGCAGCAAGAGCAGCTCGTGATAGGAACCACGCTGAGGGCACGTGGCCGACCCTGGGCCTACTACACACAGCCGCTCACCTACAGAGAGGTTTTAGCCGTTGCCGAGGAAGTGCCTGTCTCCTCTGCAGCCACTCTTCTGTCTCTGCTGAGGGCCCTCCATCCCTCTCCTTCCCAGAGCAAGGTCTCTTTCCAACCCTCTGCTCAGAGCAGCTGGCTCTTTGCACTGCAGCCAAAGTGTCTCGTGGCATGCTGAGCAAAGGGGCTGGAGGACATTGGGGTCTCCTTCTAATATCAGTGGCCTGGGGGTCTCCGGAGAGCCAGGCTCCAAGACACTTGCTTATCTATCTGTCATTCACATGGAGAATTCAAGTACTACTTATAGCCAGCAATTTGCAAGCGGCCCGTGGCTGACACTGGCTGTGGCCTGAATTCCCAAAGAAGGGTCGCTGAGGCACAGGGCCCCCTGAAACTCCTGCGGACCCAGCTGACAAGGCTGAGAGCAGCCTGGGCAGCAGGAGAAGGACAGAGGCCTGGGACTTCGGCTTTAAAGGAGACAGGGTGAATGGGGTGACTAGTAGGGGGCCCTCAAGCCAGACCCCAGGGCCTCTGGAGCAACCCTCAGCCCAGAAACCACCAGGCCTGTGGCCTTCTGGAAGTAGCACCTGCCAAGGTCCTGAGTAGACACCTCCTAAATCAAGGTCTTCCCCAAATCCTCTGTTCCAGCTCCATCAAGCTGGCTGGCAGGTCCCGGAGGTGGGTTTACTGGGGTGCTGACATCGATGGGGCCCACGCAGAAGTCTTTCTAGCCAGCCCACTTCGGGTCCCCCTTGCTACTCCTTGCCTCGGTATTCCCTACACTCTCCAGTCTTGCCCAAAAACCGCTGCAAAATCCATCCTCCGAAAGACGCTCTCTGCTCACGCCCCACCCGACGACGCCTTTGGGGCTCACTAGCGCCTTCCAAATAAAGCCTAAATCCATCATCTATGCCGCTTCTCCTCTCCCATATACAGCTGCCTGTTGGAGTCCCACCCCACACATTGATGGGGTTCTGGCAGGCCCACCTCCAGAAAATAACTCCAGCTGATGCCAAAAATCACAGGGCTGGAGACAGGTGGCCTACAATCACCCATAAGCCACACCCACCTCTTGCCCCTCACCCTGGGCACCTAAGTAGAGATGCAGATGCCCCTCCCCCCTTTACACCCCTCAAACAGTTCCTTTATAATGCACCCACCCTGTGCTGTGTCCTGGGCTTGGTAAGCTGAAAGGGCTTGTATAGGATGTTGGGACAAGCATAACTGAAGGGTTGGCCCGAGCCACAGAGCCCGCGACCTCTACTGAGGGCAACCCCAGACACGGTCCTACCCTCTGTCGCCAGGAGCTACAAGGTCCCTGGGGTATCCTGGAGACTGTTCAAAAGGATTCACAATGTCCCAAATTCATTTGATATTAAGCTTTTAAGGCTTACTAGCTGCCAAAGGCGGAGGACCACACATGCAATAAGGCCAGCCCTGTCTTCAGGAGCGCCTAGGTCAGTCGGATTGGGCAGCGAAGGCTGTCCCATGGTGGAACATTCTGGACACAGTCCAACAGGTCAGGGAGAAATGAGAGGTGACTTACACTAGAGGGTCAAAGTGGGAACACCTACCAGCCAGCGGCCATGTGCTGCAAGGTGAATATCAGTCGGTAAATAAAATTATATTTACATGCGCTCGGGCTGGGCTGCACTAATAAAAGCGATACTGCCTGGAGGCTTTCCTCAGAATGTACACCTTCTCTCAAACGCAGCGCTGTGCTGGGCAGGGCCATCCCAGCCTCTCCCGGACCCCACCCCCGGGCCACCTGTTGACCACCAGCTGGCTGGGCTGGGCTCGGGCTCCGCCTGCTGGGCGTGCTGCGCAGCGACAGCGGAAACCCTGGCGCTGGAGTGCGGGTCTCGAAGATGCCAGACCTTCCACAGCGGCGGGGTCTCCAGGGACCGCTACCTGTGGGAACTTAACCTAAAGAAGGATTTGGCCTATGCCCTCAGAGCAGGAAGCCGAGTCGGTGTTGCTAAGGGGGCCCGCCCACCCCGCGGGTGCTGACCCTGTGGTCCTGTGTGCCCTAGCAGGACAGCTGGTTCCCTCCGGTGTCTTTGGGGTGGCAGGACAGAGGGAGGAGCCTGTCGGGGTCCGGGCAGGGCGGTGGAGGATGGAAGGAGTGGGCGGAGCTAAGGCGGAGCTGTTGCTGCGCTGTCCCTCGCGCGCCACCGGCCCCAGCTCACCTCTTCCAGAGACATGACAGGAAAGCCTGATGCCGCCGCCGCTGCCACCCAGGATGGCGAGGTCCCCGAGCTCTCCTTGCCCTGCAGTCCGAGCTACGATCTCACGCACAAGGTGGGTGGGCACTGTGTTCAGCGCTGGGGACTCCTGTGCCGACTCTGAGGGCCATCCCTCCCCGCGCCCTTTGGCCTGAGACCCTGGGGCTCCCGGGACCAAGCGCCCTTCTGGCTCCGCCTGCGTTGGACTCAGACCTCCCCGCAGGCAGTCAAGTGTCCCAGAGTAGAAAGGGAGGGTCGAGACACAGCCCCTAGGCCCATCCCAATCTCTTGGGATCCGGGCTGGCTCTACCAGGGCTGGGAGGAAGCTCGGAAGTGGCTCCCCAACCCAATTTCTTCTGCCACACTCTGGCTAATATGAGTGCCCGGGGACACCCATGCTTCTCGATAAGGGTTAACTCTCCTGGATGCAGGGACCCGAGGGGCTAGGAAATAGGGATGCCTGGACGTCTGGACACCCAGAGAGGACGCCCCCTGGCGGCAGAGCAACTTGAGGTTAACGCGCTTTTCCCAGCTAAGCTCTCAGCTGAGACTTGACATCCTCCGGTTTCTTAGACCCGAAACGCTTTAGGTGCCCCCGCTTCCCTTTCCGCCACTGCCTCGCCCCTTCTTCCGGGAGGACACTGCTAAACAGAACAGAGGCCCCCCTGGGAATTTTTAGAACCCGAGAAAGATCTCAGTAGTTAGTTACAAGTCCCCCTTCTAGGAGAGTATAAGTCAGTTCTCTGGGGCTCAGTCCCTCCACAGGGTGACCCTGTACAGAAGCAGGTGAGGGTGGCAGTGGACACTGGTCTGTCCCCTCCTTCTGTGACCTTGGAGTCGGCAGATACCAGGAGCTCTGAAAGAGGTGCTGAGGGAAGCCTGAGCTTCCATGCTGCTTGTAGGCTTGCTGCTCTGCTAGTTGTGTGAGGAGGCTGTCCTGTCTCATGCGGCATGGCCTGGAAAGAGACCTTCCTCTTTCTGGGCCTTGGTTTCTTCCCCACACACAGGGGCTCAGTCTAGCTAGGAGCCCTGGCCTCCACCCCCATTGTTTCAGGGGAAACCACTCTGCAAGTCACCGCCCAGAGGGCCCAGAACCGTTGAGATAGGAGCCCTGTGTGGGCTCTCAGCAGGAAATGGGCCCCTGCGCCTTCGCCTTTGCCTTCAGGGGGAGGGAAGCTGCTAAGGGCCAGCCCCCAGGCTAGTGGGGACAGCCTGACCTCCTTGCCAGACAAGGCAGCTGAGCTGTTTGCCTAGGAGGTGGCAAGGCTGGGCAGCTGTTTGTGTTCGGTGGATTTGCCTGGCTTGGTGGGTGGCTGACATCATTTGCTCAAGGCAGCGGTGACCTGTAACATACACAAGAGCTCACCCTCCTCACCTCCTTCCTAGGGGCTGGGACCCAGGAGCCAGGGGGCAGCGCAGGCTGCAGAGGGCCCCCCACAGCATCTGTGGAGAACTGGCCCCTGGCCTCCTCCAGCCTGCGAGCCCTCAGCCTGCCCCAGGAGTCTGATCCAGGACAATCCTGGAAGAGCCTGGAGGGAGTTCTTGGGCTGCATTAGAAGGGGTGGGGCTACGGGCAGGTAGTACACCCCTGGGCCACTCTTATGAAGTCTTATGTTTCCTGCTGACGTTATTGGTCCTAACCATTAAAAGACTCTAGAAAGGCCTCAAAGAAATTGTCCCTCCTTCCTTTTAGCCACTGTGGAAACCATGCCACAGAAGATTAAGGAATCTTTCCAAGGTGCCCCAGTAAGCTATTTACAAGCCAGGAGCCCAGCCTTCGCACACCTTTTGCTCAGCCCTCTTTCCTCTCCACCAAAGTTAGCTAAGCCCAATATCCCGTGTGTACAGCAGGAGAGCCTTTGTCAAGGTCAGAGCCTCAAGAATAACTCAAACCTTGTCCCCGCTCAACCCACCAAGTATCCAGCTGGCCAGCTGGGAAAATTCCGGCATTAGGTCTAGACCTCCGCTCTCCAACATTGAGGAATACCTGGACAGAGGGCTCCCTTCCCCACCCCCACCGTGCCATGTTCCCCAGAGAAGGTGAGCAGAGACTGACTGGCCAAGCAAAAAAGGGGTGGGACACACCCCACCACCCCACACTCCCTGCCCTACAGTGACCCAGCAATGCCAATTTGTGGTCATTTGCTGGGTCGCTGGGGAGGTTTCTGCTGAAAGAACCGCAGACTAAATGTCTCCCCAGCTCTGTATAAATTCGAACCACCCCCAGGTCATGCAACCTTACTATAAACATAAAACGTCATCAGAAACTCCCAAATAAATGTTGTGGCCAAAGGAAGAACCCAAACAATAGTCACTTGGGGATATGCCTTTGTAAATGGCGGTGCCCCACCCCCATCAGCTACTTGGGTGGGAATCCCGTCCCGAGATTAACGCCTCCCTTCCTGGGCAACAGAGCCCTTGCCCACGCGTGCACTCAGGCACAGCCAAGGTACATGCAGTGGGAAGGAATCTGGGCATGCTGTGGCAGGGACCGAGGTGTCCGACACAAGTGGGGTGGTTCTCTAGGGCCGCTGAACACATCTGGAGGCCTGCTGGTGCCGAGGTCTCAACTCAAGCTTCCAGGAAATCGGGTGAGGACAGGAGGACCAGAGGGAGAGCCTGCAAGGCCAGAGCGTGGACGGGAAGAGGCAGAGGGAAGGCAGCAGGCTTTCCAGAAGCAGATGGCCCCCTGGCTCTCTCCGCATCCTCCCCTCGCCCTCTGCCCATCTTTCCAGGGCCTCTCTCCCTGGAAGCCCAGAAATGGGTCTAAGTCCCCATTAACTGCCTCTGCCCCCATCTCCTAGGTGATGCTTCTGGGAGACTCAGGCGTCGGGAAAACCTGTTTCCTGATCCAATTCAAAGACGGGGCCTTCCTGTCCGGGACCTTCATAGCCACCGTCGGCATAGACTTCAGGGTGAGGTGGCAGCAGGCTCTGCCTCCCAGCAGTGAGCCAGGGGTTACAGCTCAGGCATCGGGGCTCTGCCCTCTCCTTGCCGACCCTGACTCTGCAGGACAGCGGTGGCTCACTGTCCGGAGGGCACAAGGGCTGCTCCCCAGGGAGCACTGAGGTGGCAAGGTTTGAGAAGTCTGGGCTTGATGGGCTCTTTGCCCCACTACAGGATATGAAAAACAAGAGACTGAGTCTTAAAGTTCTGCCCCAGCCAGGCAGACACATCTATGGTATGAGCTGAGCTTCCCAGCCCTCAGCCCTATTGCTCAGTGCCCTCTCGCCTGGGCCCTTTGGCGAGGCCACAGAAGTCCACCGCTCTTCCATGGTGTGCCAGGAAGCACTGCACTGCCCAGTTTGAAGAGCGGGGCTGGGCTGGGCTAGGCTGGGCTAGCCAGGTGGGAAGAGAGCAGCTTGCCAGCGTCCCTCCCCTCACCTTGCAGACCCCTCCTTGCCAAATCTGCATCAGGATGCTGAATGAGCAGTCTGAGCCCCACACACCCAAAGGGGCCAGGAGAGTAAGGTCTAACCCTGGCAGGGGGTCTATCAGATGCTGGGTGCCCCCCTTCCAGTGGGAAGGGAAAGAAGCTCTACTTAGGAGAAATAATGGGCAGCTAGAGAAGGTCCCCAGGATGCTGGCATGCATCTCATCTCTAAGAACTTGGCTGCAGAATAGAGCTGAGCTCCTGGAGAGGCAGGTGGAAGTTGGGGAAATGGGCAGGGTCCCCCAGGTCCCAGCCTTGTGCCCCCTGCTGAGCCCTGGGGAGAGCCAGGCCTTACCCTGGCATGTTGTGAGATGGGCAGATGGAGTTCCCAGAAGAGAGGGCTCCTCGGTGGAGGTATCTGAGGACAGGGTCCCACTGCCCTGTTGGGGTGATATGCCTGAAGACATTTCTCAGACTCACCACACCCCCTCTAGCCCTGGGGAGGGACCAGGGCAGGATGTTTGCTCCTCAGTAGGATGTCAGCAGAGCACAGGAGGCAAGCCTCCCCGGTCCTCCGACCACCCCTCCCTCTGCCCCTTTCTCTTGCAGAACAAGGTGGTGACCGTGGATGGTGTGAGGGTGAAGTTGCAGGTGAGACCAGAGGCTCGGTGGTGGGTGGCGGGTGAAGGGGCCTGCCCTTTGTCTTCACCCCAGCCACCCCAGGTCTGTGGCCCTGCCCTCAGCCTGTGCTAACTTCCTGTGGGCCCACGAGAAGGAACAACAAGCTTCTGTTTGTTTGATGTCTGCAGAGAAAGCAGTTCCCAGGCACCCTCTCTTCTGCCACAGGCAGCTCAAAGCGCCTGCAGACAGACTGCCTTGCTCCCTCCTTCCCTGTTTCCTGGGTCTCATCTGCTCTAGGAGGCTGGACTCTCCCACCCCTGGGCTGGGGAGGAGGTGACAGCACTGAATAAGCTTGAGAACTCAGTAACTGTCACCAGGCATGACATTGTTAGGTGTTCAGAAGCCGGTGAGAACCTGGGGAAGGAAAGGTCCCACCTTCCCGCACATCTGTCGAACTACAACCTGGGTCTCCTCTGCCCACCCCAGTCCCTGCCCCTGCCTCCTTCTGACCATTTGTCTCTCCCTCCCCAGATCTGGGACACTGCAGGGCAGGAGCGGTTCCGCAGTGTCACCCATGCTTATTATCGAGATGCCCAAGGTCAGTCCCTCGTGCACTCCAACTCCTTCCCCAGCCCACTGGGGACATCCACCCTTCTGCCCCAAGTCCCCCATGTGCTCTCTCTCTCCCCTGCAGCCTTGCTCCTGCTGTACGACATCACCAACAAGTCTTCCTTCGACAACATCCGAGTAGGTCCCTCCATCCACCGTCCGTAGCAACCACGGCGGGGCTAGCAACCACAGCGGGGCTTCGAAGTCCCCTGCTTCCTGCTTTGTGGGGAGGGAGTGGAGCATGGGACACTGCTGACTTGGAAACATACCTGAGCTGTGACTCAGAGGAATAAACTGCCACTGGGTAATTTGACAGGCACATGGAGGCCAGGCAGGTTATTGTGTACCTCTGCCACCTGCTTAGCCCTGACGGTGATTCATGTGTGCGTTCAATGACAAAGGTTCAGAAAGTACCCAGCTCCACCCTGGTCAGCTACCAACGGAGACCAAGGGGAGAACCCAAGCAGAAAAGTCCACCCACACAGCCAGCCCAAGCTGCCAGAAAGTGACGCAGACAAACAGGGGCTCTGTCTTCACAAACAATTAAAGAAAAGAGATAATGATTCAACAAATAACAAATACTGACTCTGTGCATAGCACTGAAAAGGTTTCACATGCTCCCTAACCTCAGGGGGTTGACAAGCAAACTGGAGGAACAAAACAGAGAGATATAAAACAGCTTATAAAGAGGGTGGGGCCCTGGCTGGTGTGGCTCAGTGGATTGAGCACCTGCCTGAGAACCAAAGAGTCACTGGTTCAATTCCCAGTCAGGGCCCATGCCTGGGTTGCGGGCCAGGTCCCTAGTGGGGGGCGCGAGAGAGGCAACCACACATTGATGTTTCTCTCCCTCTCTTTTACCTTCCCCTTTCTGAAAATAAATAAATAAAATATTTTTTTTAATAATAAATAAATAAAGAAGGTGGAAATCCATGGCACTCATACTGCAACCTCCAACTCCATGCTCATGGCAGACATCACTAATCAGTCACAGTACTTTTTTTTTTAAGATCCCATTTATTTATTTTTAGAGAGAAGGGAAGGGAGGGAGAAAGAGAGGGAGGGAAACATCGATGTGTGAGAGATCTATCAATTGGTTGTCTCTTGAATGTGCCACACTAGGGACCTGGCCCGCAACCCTAGCATGTGCCCTGACTGGGAATCGAACTGGCCACCTTTCAGTTCACAGGCTGGCACTCAACCCACTGAGCCACACCAGCCAGGACTCAGTCACAGTAGTTTTGATCCCAGAGCCCTGATGTGGTCTCAGAATCCTCAGAAAGAAACTGCTGCTGACTACCAGCTGGTTCATGAGACAGAGCCCCTGCCATCTCTTCAGAACGAGGAGTTGCACTGCGTGGGGTTTAGGGCCTCTCGGGACCAGAGAGGCCAGAGCAAGGATGCAGATGAGAGAATGCACAGGGCATCGTGTTTGGGGGACAGTGAGTAGCCCAGGATAATCAAACATAGCAGAAGAAGGGAGGGGGAGAATGGTGCTCAGCCAAAGCCTGGCTTGACTCGCCCCTCCCACAGGCCTGGCTCACGGAGATCCATGAGTACGCCCAGAGGGATGTGGTGATCATGCTACTGGGCAACAAGGTGAGTGGCTCCATGGCAGGGTCAGCCCACCCGCACCTCCTCTCCTCTCCTCTCCGTGCCACAGCATTACCCCTGCCCAGCCTCATCGCTGAGTGGGCTAGCTGGACATCCTTCCAGCAAAGGACTCTTTCCAGTCTCCAGTTCAGGGGTCACACCCACCTGGTGGCCTCAGCCCATCTCATCTGCCCTCAGGAAGCTTTGGAAATGGCACCCTGCAGGGAAAGCTCAAGCTGCTACTCGGGGAGATCCACGGTTGCCTGGCTGCTCGGCCCCTGTTAGATCATAGTGACTAGGGTCACAGATGCAGAGCTAAGACCCGAAGGGGTTAGCCCCAACTACTGTCACCCCTCTGAGGCTGGGTCGCCATATCCTTGCTGAGGAGAGTTACCCACCTTCCTGAGTGGGAGTGAGGTCCCAGAGCTGGGAGCTGGGGAGCTCAGTCTGACCCAGGTGGAAAACCTGGCCCCATGCCAATCATACCATCCGCAGTCCCACC
Organism: Macrotus californicus; assembly: GCA_007922815.1. Lineage (NCBI taxonomy): Eukaryota > Metazoa > Chordata > Mammalia > Chiroptera > Phyllostomidae > Macrotus > Macrotus californicus. The sequence goes on from VMDR010000002.1 coordinate 58,436, forward strand.
AGCCACCAGCAGAGGGCGGGCACGCCTGCTTCTGGGGCAAAAGATGGGTCTACTGGGGCAAGAGAGGGGCCAGCTGGGGTCAAGGCTTCTTTCCCCAGAGTGACCCACCTGGGCTTGACAGGCAGATGTGAGCAGCGGAAGGGTGATACGATCAGAGGACGGAGAGATGCTGGCCAGGGTAAGCCATTGTCTGTGGGCAGGGTGATGGGAGGGGGCAACCAGCGGCTGGCCCTGAGGACACTCTCCCTGGCAGGAGTACGGAGTTCCCTTCATGGAGACCAGCGCCAAGACCGGCATGAATGTGGAGTTAGCCTTCCTGGCCATTGCCAAGTGAGAGCTGAGCAGGGAAGGGAAGCATGCAGGGCAGGGTGGCACCATCTGGGAATCCTGCAGGGCCTGGCCTCTGGCCCAGCCCCTGAGCTCCACTGAGTTCTGCATTCTGAGGCCCGTTTGCCCCAGTCCATGGGAGAGGGGAGGATGCGCTGCCCCTCACTCCCGCCCCAGCCCATTCATTGCTTCTTCCTCTTCAAGGGAGCTGAAATACAGAGCCCAGCAGCAGGCTGGCGAGCCCAGCTTCCAGATCCGAGACTATGTGGAGTCCCAGAAGAAGCGGCCCAGCTGTTGCTCCTTCTTGTGAATCCCAAGGGGATGAGAGGAGGCTCCAAAGGCCCATGAGGATGCAGCCTTCTCCCCTAGACCTGGCTGATTCTGAAACACTGAGCCAATGGGGAAAGAATTAGGGGACCCAGGGCACAGCCCCTTCCCAATTGGGGGCCATACTCCACCCCTACCCTTGCTCCTGTAGCTTCCCTGTACATCCCCAGGGAGGGTAAAATATTTATATTTCATTTTAGTGATACACAGTATAACACAAGAAAGAACAGCACCAGAAAACCAAGGTAGGGACCTGGTGGCCCTTTGCCTTCTAGTATGTATGAGGACTCAGGGGCCCGGCCTCCCTCCTCCCCATGCTGAGGGCAGTATTGCTCCAGTTCACTACCAGGGAACGTGCACTTCTGGGGCATGAGGGCAGGCAGTGACTCTGTTCTCACTCTCCCTTCAGCTAGAGAGAGGCTAAGCAGGACCCCCAACCCCCCTCACACTCCCCCCTCCCCCCTTCATTTCCTCCAGCTCCTCAGGGAACAACAGGTTCCAATAAAACGGGCCCCTGTGGTAGGATCTAGACTGAAGCTTATCTCTTATCAGGGAAGATAAGAACTGTGGAGGTTGGGCTGGGGCCCAGCTCCCTGGAAGGGGGAGAGAGGAATAGCAGAGATTGGGTCTGTTTGACTACTGTCTGGCCTTACTAGCCCCCCTCCTGGAGGTGCACCCCTTTTCCTCCAGTCCGCAAGCACAGTGGGGCACCTAGAAACATCTGGTACCTATGTTCTGAACCTCCCTGAATCCCTAGAGTTATCTTCCTTTCTGCCTATGCCCCTGGATACCTGGGGCCTCAGTGAGGAGAAGGTTATTCTCCTGTCCCAACCCTGTGGCAGGTATGCAGTCCACAGGATATTTCTTTAAATGGCTGTAGTGCTTCTTCCTCCTGAGTAGAGATAAAGACCTAACGATCTAACTCCTGGAGCAGATGGGGAGCAAACCTGAGCAAACCTCACCGTACATGTATCCCCCTAAACCCAAGTGCCTCCCCTGACCACCCACACCCTTTCTTCTCAAACAGACTCCAGGGCCCAAACGGCTTTACCTCCCCTTCTGCTGAGACAGGTTAGGGAACGAGAGGTCATCCATTTCCCGTTAACCAGAATGTGAGCAAAACAGAGTCCTGTGGGTTAGACTGGGGTGGGGAAAGGGACAGCAAGGAGTTTTATGTGGGGCCAAGGTCACGTGTCTCCCAAAGCCTTGACCCCAGCAGCTGGAAGGGTCCAGGAGACCTGCATGTCACCACCCACAGTCACCTTTATTCCAGCTCTCCAGGATAGGGGCAGGGAGGTATGCACTGAGAAAGAGGTACGCACTGCATATTTCTGAGGCTACTGCTTTTGCTTTCAAGGCAGAAATCTTGCTGTCTGAGCAGTGTCAGCAGCTCCAACTTGGGCCCCGATAAGGAAGCTCTCCGAGGCCTCTCCCAGGAGGAGCAGGGAGGAGCCTGACCTTGCCCCAGGCAGGTCACAGGGGATCCAGGCACACAGGCTGCCCTGGGCCTCTCCTATTGGTGTTTTTCAGAATTAAATTGCAGTATTTTGGAAAGCACATCCTGTCCACTGCTTCTCTGAGATGCGCGTGAGGAGGGGGGACCGTGTTGAAAGGAGTGTTAGTGCTCATTGGAGGAACTGTCGTTACCTGCCAAAATCATTTGATCCTCATCCTTCAATGTCCCCAACTAGTCACCTCACCCTTAACAGACTGCCCAGTCCCTGTGCCCAGCCTTTCATCTCTAAGGAGCTGAAAGAAGGCTTATATTACTGTCCTAATCATTTTTTTCTTTCTCTATTGAGGAAAGCCAGGACTCCCTTCCCTGTAGACTGTACCCAGAGATTGGTTACCTGGCTCTGTTCTGCCTGTCCCCAACTCCCTGGTCAAAAGCTGATGCCAATTCTCATGCCATTGCCCTAGGTGGCCTGTCTTCAGTGGGCAGCCTCGTGAAGTCTCTCTGCAGAGTCCTCACATCGTCCCAGTGAGGATTAGAGCACGCACCCCTATGGGCAGGTCCTGGGATAGCACAAAGTGACCCCACAAGCAAGACTTCGTCATTCAAACAACTCTGTTGGGTCAAAAGTGGACCTCAGTCTTTTTTCGAAAGACCGCTGGAACCTCGCAGCCAGGGAGCGGCGATCGGTTCCCCCGGCAACGGTCTCTCCCCCGCCCCGTTCCCCCACCCCGGCTTTAAAGCTGCACAGAAGGTTTTGGCTAAAGGCTGTTAAAACTTTAGGGTCCTTTACCAACGAATTGGCTCGCCTCAATCCCCGCCACAGGTGGGGAAATCAGAACCGAGCCTGAGGGCCCTTCTGCCCAGTCCAGGGAACTCGCCCCGCCCCTCGCTTCAACTTCGGCCACTTGGTAACAAACACTTCCACTTCCTGAGCCCTCTTTCTTCTCCCGCCGCGGGGCGCGGCGCCCAGCGCAGAGCCCTGCCCCTGCGTGTCCTGATTGGCCGGGGTTGTTCACCCGGGCAGAGCGCCCCCTGCCTGTGCCCTCTGATTGGCCCGCGGTGGTCCACACCCTCGGCGCGGCCCCGCCCCCTGAAAAGAAGGATCGGGGCGGGTTCTGGAACACTCAGACGCCGCGCGGGGCGGGGATTGGTTGGTGCGTTCGTACTTGAGCTCCTCGCAGTTCGCGGCTTCCCCTTCGCGGACCACCTGCTCGTTCCGCCGGCGCAGAGGTTTCCTGCGGCGCTCCCTCCAGCTTCCCGCTCTGCAGGGCCACAAACGGGCTGAGTCGTCCCGTCTCCGGTCCGGGACAGCACCTCGCGTCGCGCCGCTGAGGCGTCGCAGGGCGAGATGAGCGCGGACGCGGCGGCCGGGGCGCCCCTGCCCCGGCTCTGCTGCCTGGAGAAGGGTCCGAACGGCTACGGCTTCCACCTGCACGGGGAGAAGGGCAAGGTGGGCCAGTTCATCCGGCTGGTGGAGCCCGGCTCGCCGGCTGAGAGGGCGGGGCTGCTGGCGGGAGACCGGTTGGTGGAGGTGAACGGCGAGAACGTGGAGAAGGAGACCCACCAGCAGGTGGTGAGCCGCATCCGCGCCTCGCTCAACGCCGTACGTCTGCTGGTGGTCGACCCCGAGACGGACGAGCGGCTGCAGAAGCTGGGCGTCCAGATTCGAGAGGAGCTGATCCGCCCCCAGGAAGGGCCCGGGCAGGCCGAGCCTCCGGCCACCGCCGAGGAGCAAGGGGGTGGCAACGAAAATGAGGCTCAGGCAGCCGTGCCGGAACCCCGCGAGTCCGAGAAGAACCATCCCGAGCGCGTAAGTGGGGGCCCGGGCAGGACGGCGAGTTTGGAACAGCGGTTAGAGGCGCATCGGGGAGAGACCCAGGCGGCCCGCACGCCAAGCCCCGCGCCCGCCTTGTCTTTCTGAAACTCGATCCTCGAGGGGGAAACTGCTTCCGCCCGCCTACTGGGCGCACTGGTAGTTGCAGGCTTGGGGCTGCTTCCCACGACCTTCACCCCCTCTCCACACGCGGCTGGGACTCTGAGCTCTTTTGCCACATGCACCTCTTGTCCCTTGGCCTGTGGAAGTGGGAGTGAGGGATGGCAGCTCAGAAGAGCTCAGCCCCACTTCCTCGGCTCTATTGGTCGTGTGTCTACACCGGTGTTTGGAAAACCTCCAATTCAGCTCATCCCGCGGCCAGCTTCTCGGCCACCTCACTCCCAGCCTCCCCAGAGGTGCCAGCTTCCTCACCGCCCCTGTGGGTGGTAACTGAAGTTGGGGTGTAGCGAGTTCGGCCCCGACTTCAAAGAGCTGGAGGAATAACAATCCCCTTTCTGCGCTGGAAGGGGAGGGGCCCCAGGCAGGGCTCTGTCCTCCTGTCTCCTCCAGCCCTCTGGTGTGTGTATCATTAACTTCAGCCGGCTGGACTTCTCCTCCTGAAGGCCGGTGTGACTTTTAAGAAAACGAGAGGAAGCCCCACCATCTCAGGGCGATGTGGGGGTGGGGTGCGGGTAGGTGGTGCAGAGGCTCTCAGGGGTGGCGGCAGCGGCTCTGCCTCCCAGGAGGATTTATGATTCTCAGGAATGTGAGGAGTAAGCGCTAGCTCGCATCTGGGCGCGGGCGGGCGGGAGGATCTTGGAGAGGGAGAAAGATGGCTGGGGGGAGGGAGGGAGTGGTCGAGTGGCCCTCGGCCTTGAAGGGGCCGGCAGAGCCGGCCGCGGGTAGATGGTCTTCCCCAGACATCAGCTGCCTCACTCCAGTCCCAGGACAGCAAGAAGGCTGGTTGCTTTTTCCCCGTGTTTGGTGTTTCCCAAAACGATCCCAGTGTCCCCAGAGACTGAAGGGGGAGACCTCAGGGTGCAGGCTGTGGGGAGCAGCAACTCCGGGCCCATATGGCTTGCACCAGCTCTCCACCTGGTGGCAGCATGTGGCACAGGTGTCTGTGGTGTCAGCAGGGGCTTCCCCTGGCCAGAGAAAGGGCACAGTTCAGCCTAAAGGTAGAAGGTGGAGCCAGAGGAGCAACTGATTCAGTGGAAGAAACGGAAGTGAAGTCACTAGGAGCCCTGTCCAGCCGGACTTGGGTGCCGGGAATGCCTGGGCCGCCGGGCTCCCACTTTCTGCCACTGCCAAGCTGGCATTCACAAGGGTGGGGCAGGGGCCAGAGCACCTCTGCCAGGGATTAGACACTAGGGAGTTGGAACCCATGACCTCTGGTCCCAGGCAGAGAAGTTCACTTTGGACTTTGTGCTGAGTGCATTGATTTGCCATTCCTTTTTTTTTTTTTGGACTTTGGCGCTAGCACCAGTAACTTGCCAGGCCCCCACCCCTCACCACCCTCACACTCAAAGTTACATCATGTGAAGCTCCTCCCATTACCCTTTTGGTTTTGCTGCTGGGTGTGGGAGGGCCTGGGGGGAGGTGGAGGACCTGGCACATGCCTCTCCCCCCTGCCCCCCAGGCAGCCTTGGCTTCCTGCTTTCTAGGTGAGCACAGAATCAGATTCCCCCAGGTGGTGGTGTGACACCTGCATTTCTGTGTCAGGCCAGGAGACAGGAACAGAGCCACCCCCCTCCATCCCCCTAGTCCTGGGAACACCATCACCAGGCCTCTTGGGGTTTCAGGTCAACAAGCAAATCACAGAACTTCTCTGAGCTTTGATCTTTCTGTCTGTGAAATGGGAGGCCTTGGATTATAATGACACCTGTCCTCTGGAAGGAACTTTACAAATAATGGGAGGCCCTCCTTTGTGCCCAGGCATTTGAATGCGAGCACTGTGTGGCCCCGCCCCTGGCCTTGCGCACAGCCTGCCTGCACTGTTAAATCCTCCAGTAGGAAATTCCCGTGAAACCCGGTGTGGTGGGCCTGAAGGTGACCCACCCTGTCATTGCAAAAAAAAAAAAAAAACGTTACTAAACATCGTAAATTATTTTCCTAAAAGGCCTCTCAGTGGCGGCTTAGTTAAGGTATCTTCATTCGTTCTCATTAAGTGAAAAAGGTGTCACTAGGAATAATGCCATGTAAAGAGTGGGTGGCAGGTGGCATCTCACTGGTAAGACCAGCCTGGGTCAGGAATGACACAGGACAGAGGGTGTAGTTCTGGTGTAGGAGGAGGGGGAGGTGTACTTCCAGCTCTGCCCACCTGTGTTGGTGGCTTTCCCCACCCCCACCCATGGGGGGAAGGGCAGTGGCACCCCTGCTCACAACCTTGCAGTCACAGGGGGGACCTAAACTCTTGAGCTTGGGCACTGTGGCAGCTGGGCAGGCCTGAGCCAGCTCAGCTGTACTCGCTGGGTTGCCTCCTAACCTCTCTAAGCCACCGCTTCCTCTTGTGTAAGTCGGGGGTGATGGCGCTGCCTTGCAGGGCCGGTGGGATTGCTCGAGGGTGTCTGTTAAGCTCGGTGCCTAGCACCAAGTGCTCAGAATACGCTGGTTGTTGGTATTTGAACCAATAAATATTGCCCAGCGATTATTGCCCCATCCATGGGGCAACTAGCCCTGGATCTGCCGCCCTCGTTAGGCAAGTGCAGCTGTGGCCACACCTGGCACTCAGTATGTGCTTCGTCGGGGGTTGCTCGTGTTGGATGTTCACTGGTCCACAGCCCTTCACTGTCTGACAGCCTTCTCCCAGCTCCCCGCTTCTGTCCACCCCACCACACTAGCAAACCGGGTTGGCTGGGCCTTTGCAACTTCACACCTGGTCTCCTTCAGCCCCTCCTCCACCCGGCCACTCTCTAAGGCCTCTCCCTTCCTCCCGCTCCCTGAACTTACATCTGTTATTGCTCTGAACTCACAGGGTTTGAATCCTCTCTTTCTGATCTCCATCACTGCATGGTGAGTCCCCGGGGCAACACGTGTGGCTTATTTATGTTTATATCTCCAGTGCTGTACCTGGCGCCCGCTAGGGAGGGGCCCAATCAGTATTTCTGAATTAGTGAATGAATGCATAACAGCCACCAGGGACCTTTGTCCTAAAATCATCTCAGTCAGGCACCATGGGGCCTGTTTATGCTTCGAACACACCCAGAGATCAGAGTTCCAGAAAGAACCTACCCATTCCTTTTTCTTGCCTACTAGCAACTTCCACTTTAAAATTAGAAAGCCAAAAGCCTGGCTTTTGGGGTCAGCTTTGCCCACCCCCTGGCTCTGGGCCCCTGCAAGCCTCAGCCTCCACCTCTCTGAAATGGGACACCAGCACCTGTCCTGCAGGCTTGCTGTGGGGCGTGTGGATGTGAGTGCCCAGTTTGGGGTGGTTTCCTGCCAGACCTGACCCTGATTCCAGAGGCAAAGATGGGGCAGGCGCCCCAGGTAACAAGGTGGGTGGATGGGGACAATTAGCTGGCAGCCTCGCAAACTCATCCCCATTTCTGGGAGGGCAGAACAGGGTTTGAACTGCAGGATGTTTGGATTTGAAGTGGATGGGGTGTGTTCTTTTGTGGCTGGTTCCTCCTCTTCAGCCACATTTGTGGGGTCTCTCTCTGCCCGGTCTAGCTCCTCGTTCACCTTCAGGGGTATGTCTCGGCACCAAGCTTGCTCTGATTCCAGTGTCTGCCCGCACAGCCATCTGGCCACCCATCTGGGTTGTGCTTGGGGACCCGACTCTCCAGCTGGGTGTCTCTGCCCATCTAAGTGGCATAATCTCAAGGCTGCTTGAACCATCTCCCTGCAAGGGTCCAGGTTGCTGAGCCCTTTCGGCCAGGACTCCCAGGTACTCCTGTCCCCAGGAATGACCTTCATGCACGTGAAAACCACCTCAGCCCTGAAGAGGCAGGCTCCTCAACCCTACATGTGGGTTGGACTGGGTGGGGAGTCTGGTGACTAAGTCTCTACCTTCACCCCCAGATTCTAAGAATCCGCCCTTGCTATCTCCCAGCTACCCTATAACCCAAAGGGCTTCAAGGTTGGCCTTGACTGTTGGCCTTAGCCTTCCTTTCCCCATTCCTTGGCATAAGACAAACTCACCATGTCCCCAGACCCCTAGGCACTGTTTAGGTTTCTGCCCTAGAAAAGGGTAAGTGATACAATTCCCTGAGGTCCAGGTTCAAAGTGCTGCTCTATGATTGCCCTGCTCTCTCCCTGTGCCCTGTTAGAAGGTCATGGGCGGGGATTTAGAAGAGTAGTTGGGGCTGACAGCCAAATGGTCGAGTGCGAGACCTCCAGGAACTGAGCAGGCCGTTGCCACTGTCCCTGGCAACATAGCGCTTGAAATGCACAAGTCCAAACGGAGAGGCGCTATGCGAATATAGTGCACACCAGAGCTGGAAGGCCTGGGACAAAGAAAAAGAGGGATCATGAATAACCTACTACATGGACTCATGCTGAAATGATGATATTTTGGACGTGGTGTGTTAAATAAGATGTTATAATTAGGTTCTCGTTTCTTATTACTTGTTAATGTGGCTACTAGAAAATGTTTAATTAACCTATACTAAAAACCAAAATTCGACCAAGTAAATCTGAAGATCACATCGGCTTTGTTAAGCCGTTCATGGGGTGGTGGACACACAATACAAGATAGAGATGATGCGTTATAGAATTGCACGCGTGAAACCTAAATAATTTTATTAACCAACGTCATGCCAATAGATTCAATTTCCTTAAAAAGCGGTCCATGAATTGGGCAGCACCCCGTCTAGCAACCAGAGGGGAGCTCTGAGGGGCTGTATGAAATGGAAGGGCTCTACAGAAAGAAGGGTGGAGCAAGGCACTATTGTCCAAAGAAAAGGTCTGACATCTTTCCTTCGGGAAGGGATTGTATCATACATATTGCCTCTTCGTGCTTGCCCAGAAAATTCCAGACTGGTTGGTTAAGATGATACGTCTTGGAGAGGTTGAAACTGCAATTAGATTAGGTGTAAAGTCTAGGTGTAGTGCTGTGGGTTATTAGCATGCGTGGTGCCGTATTGGGCCTGTGGGTTTTTTCCTTGAACACCTGCATGATTGGCCTTATATTCATTCGTCCTGGGGAGCAGTGGTCTAGATCCGCGCTCAGAGCTGGCCTTCTATCAGCTATGTGTACTTGAGCAATTTACCTGCTCTCTTTGAACGTGAGTTTCTTCATCTGTGAAATGAGGGCAATAATACCTTCCTTGCAAGGTTATAATTAGCTTTTAATGAGAAAATGCACACCAAGGCCTAGTGCGGTGCTGGGCACATAGTAAGTGCTCAGTAACAATAGCTGCTATTTGTTGCTTCAATAGAGCCCCAATTTCACAAGCTCCCTAAAGGTTCTTACAGAGGAACCTCTTGGGACAGCCTACGGTGTTAAATCCAGCAACTTCTGAGAGGAGGGTGAGGGATGAGAAGGGCTGGCGGTAGCGTTCCTGCTGGGCAAGCGGGCCTGGTGTGGCCAGCCTGGAAGGTGTCCAGCCAGGCAGCAGCCCAGGTACCAGCCTGCTCCATCCCGGCCTTGCCCAGCACTGGGGGGACCTGAGTCAAACTCTCCCTCAGGTGGTTCTTTGGGGAGCACTGGGAGAAGAGAGCCAGAGGGGGAGCTCTGGCTCGGGGGCCCTGTTTGAGGCTGTTGGAGAAGTAGCCCCACTATAGTTGATGTCTCCCTCCTGAAATGCCCCCTGCCAGGCTCCAGAAAAGTGCTTTTCCCCTGAGAAACAGGAAGTTCAAGATCAAGGGCTGGGAGCAGCTCCCTTTTTGCAGATGGAGGTGTCTAACAGTCCTCAGCCTGCATAGAGCGCTCAGAGGTCCCGTGAGGTGAAACAGAGCAGCGTCAGGACTGGAGGTCAGGGGTCAGGGGCAGCCAAGCCCTCTGGACCTCTCCTTGGGTTGGGAGAGGGTCCCTTCAGCCTGGAGCTGTGGACGCCAGCCAGTGGTCTGAGCTACTGGTCACTCCCCAGCCTGCCCTAAGGACAGTGCCCCCATGTTCCCCAGTCACAGGTCCTCCAGGCAGGGCCAGCTCTCTCCATCCTGGCTTCCTTGAAGAGCTGGCACCAGGCCCAAGCCTGTCTCCAGAGTCCCGTGGAATGGACTGCTGGACTGCGCTGCCTCCCAGAGCAGCCGCGGCTCCTTACTCTCAGCACACCCTCCACCCCGCCCCCACCAGAACAGCCAGGCCCTTTCCCCCCATGACCCCCATCTCCTTCTTGTCCACCCTGGGGTTGGGGCTAATTTCTCTGTATGAGGCAGCAGGGTGCCATTCTTAGGTGCATAAACAAGAGCCCGGGGCTGGGGCTAGGCTGGGGGAAGGGCAGTCTTGGGAGGTAAGGATCACTCTCTATTGTTCCCCTAGCCACCCTGGTCGTCCCCCTGCTCCTCCAGCCCGCCCCTTACAGGAAGCAGCCTGGCTATTCTCTCTAGGGCTTTTCACCATGGCACCGGCCAGGGAGGGGCCAAGCCCCAGCCCCAGCCCCGTGGGGCTGCTGGGGCGTTGGCCCCCCAGCCATCCTCCGGGAGGAGGAATAGGGAGCGGCTCCGGGCCTACTCCCCAGAGACAGTCACTGGGATTAGGGTATCGACTTTCCCCAGCTTTCCAGGTGGCTGTTGGTGGTGCCTATTGAATTCCGTGCCCGCCGTCCGCTCCCTGGGCTGCGTGGGTGGAGGTGACTGGGCGGCCACTTGGGGTGGGGCCGGGCTCCCTGGGGGAGAGGAGGGGAGCAGAGGGGAGAGAAAGGCAGCCCAGCAGGCCTGGGACAGGGTCTGGAACCGTCTGAGAGCCTAAGAGTGGGAGAAGGCCCCAGGAGTCTGGTGGCAGCTCTCCTGGCAGGATGTGTTCCAGAAAGCGGGTCTGGTGTTTCTGGGAGTGAGAGACTCAGACTCATCCAGCCCTTGTGCTGCCCACTGGCAACCATTGCCTCATGTTCCTTTCCTTCGCGTCTGGGTCTCGGCCAGGCTCCTCGCTGAGCAGACCCTGGATGTTGCTCCGTAGCAGTCCTCTTCCCTGGGGGGCCTGCCTGAGGCTCTGAACCCCTGGGGTCATGTTCTCCTTGAAGCAACCCCCCCCAACCCCAGCTCTGCACCCCTCAAGCACCAGCATGAGGCTCCTCCTGAACTCCTTGGACCACACAGCAGGCCCAAGATGGCCTGGACACGCCATTTACCCCCTTCCCCCAGGAGCCATCTCTGTGTGTTCCAGCTCTGGGGTCAAGGGGCCAAGCCCAGGCACAGACCTGGCCCCTCCCCATCTTCTCTGCGCTGGGCCAGCCCCAAGGGGCTGCTCCGCCCCCAACATCCTCAGAGGCCGCCTCCTGGGACTCCTGTCAGCACCAGCCTCCACCCAGGATGGGATGCGCAGACTCAGCAGCTGGCCAGGCACCTCCTGGAGACAGCTGAGGGAGGGGCAGAAGACTGGGAGGCCCCCACACCTTCCCGTGGGGAGGGAGGGAGCCTCCAGGGACTTGGGAAGGGGGGTGCTTGATGGGGCTCTGTAGGTGTCAGAAAACTTCAGAAAACTGCCTGGGGTTTGCTACCCAGCTGCCCAGCCACCTGCAGAGAGCGGTGGGGTACGTCCCAGCACAAGGGAACGGAGCTGTGGGGCCCTGAGCTCCTAGGACTGCACCCCTTATTTCTTCCATCCTCATGACCTGGTGCCGGCAGAGGGGAATGAGGCTCAAAGCAGGCCTTCCAGGTTTAATGACAGGTCACCAGGCAAGGGGTCCTGGGGTGAAGTGGAAGAAGAGTGCGGGGACCCAGAACACAGAGACCTAGGCCCAAGCGTGGGCATCAAGGGACAGCTGGGGCAGCCTTGACAGCCAGGTGAGTACCCAGGCTGCTCCCCACCCCCAGCCCAGGCCTGCTCACTGGCCCTGCCAGTGCCTGTCCCCAGCTCAGGCTTAGTTCTGGCTGTAAGAGAGCTTCAAGCACCCGGAAGGAAGGCTGTGGTTTCATCGGCTCCCAAGCCCCTCCCAGCAGAGACTGCAGGCACCTCAGAGAGACTCCGTGTTTACGACTCCTACTGAGTCCCCGCTCTCAGTGGGCCTCCTCCAAGTCTCGACCTGGGTGTCTTGAGGGCCGGCCCACAGATGGTGGAAGGGACATGGGCCCCAAGTGGAGACAGTTGGAGTTCTGGCTCCTCCACCGTAAGGCTGAGTGACATCAGGCTGTGGACATAACATCTAGCGCCTCGGTTGCCCCGTCTTGCAAACAGTTGCTATAGGAAGGCTCTTTGGAGTGAGGGGAGGCAGAGCCTTCGGAGCTGCCCCCTCCCTCCCCACTCTCGGGTGACTGTGGAGCTCAGCCCTGCTGGGGCAGAAAGCTGAGCCTGCCCTGGTGGTGGCAGCTGGTCAGACCTGTTCCTGCTCACCTGGCCTGGGGGAGGGCAGGCTGGCAGCTTTGCCAAGGGATTAGCTTGAGGGGAGAAGAGCCTCGCTCACACCCGGAACAAGATCCCGGAGGGCTGTGGCTGGCTGGCTAAGCAGGCTTCAGCTGGGCATGCTGGTGTGGGCGCTGCCAAATAGGAGGGGGCGGGAAGCGCTGGGGAGTAGGGGGGCCCTGGGGCTTGTCGCCCAAATGAGGGTACCCAAAGGCCCAAGTGTCAGCTGTCCTTCCTGTCTCGGCCTCTCCACAGCCCCCATCAACATCCGGAAACACAGAGAGATCTGCCGCTGCAATTAAAGGAAAGCAAAGTCACCCTCTCTGGCCACCCCCTGAGAGTGAAGGGGTGGGGACTGAGCAGCGCCCTGGATGACACTGCCTCCTGGGGCCTGCAAGTTGGGGCAGGTGGGCTATAAGCCCTCCTTGCCTTCCCCACCCATCCTTTTGCCTTCTCCCCTCCCAGCTGGGGGCTGGGGTTTCAGAGCAGCCTGGCACCCCACCCCCTAGAATCTCACTTCTCACTTTGACTGTTCATTAGTATCCGTAACTGTGGGAAAGCCTGCTCAGGCACTGGGGCTTTACAGGTGTCGCGTGTCCCCTGGTAAGTCACCTCACTGTGCACAGCGACCCTGGAAACAGGCGGCACTTCAGAGCGGTCTCAGTGAGGACCCTGAGGCTCTGAGAAGGATGGGACTTCCCCAGGTCACACACACAGTGGGGAAGCTGGAACCCAGGCCAGGGCCTTGGCTCCACCCATTGCTCATTGCCTGGCATCTAGTGGGTAACCCAGAGCTCACAGGCTGACTGCTGTGGCCCTGCCCCAGGCCTGGGCCTAGGGGGAGGGGGACCCCAAGTCAGTTGTGGTGCTGGGGCTTCCGTTTCCTGCCAGCTCGTCATGTACATGGGTCCCAGGACGGCAGCTTCTAAGCGCAGCTATGTAAGCTGGACTGGGGGTGGTGAAGCCGTCACAGCTGCAGGTCTGAGTGCTCCTTGTGGACCAGCAGGATCTCTGAGGTTCTGTTACTGCCTTTGCCTTCTCCACTAGACTAGTCTTGGTTCTGCCAGTGGAGTGTTCCTGTCGTGTCTGGACCCCTGGCTGTACCTCCCCTAGGCCTGTGGTCATTGGCCACCCGACTCTCTTTGGCTGGGCCACTGGGCTTGGCGGGGGAGAGACGGGTCTGGGAGCCCGGGTGAGAAAGGCTTTACTGTAAACATGCTGACCAGCTTTCAGTAAACACCTGGCCCTGCCTTCTGCTGCAGAGGGGGAGGGGCCCTGAAACACAGGGCTGGGCTGAGGGGAGCCCAGTGGGCTGCGCCATGGCCCGGACCTAAGACCTACTGAAAGGGCACAGGCAGGTCACTCTCGGGCACTCAGACACGCCGCTGAGATGGTTTTCACCATCCTCATACAAAGGGGCTAGGGTTCCCCATCCCAAGTCTCAGGTACCCAGGCAGGCTGGCAGGTATGCCACCTGTCACCCCTGAGGAGGGCAGATGGAGCCGTGGGTAGGAGAGACAAGATAACCATCCAAATAAGCTGGTTAACCTCAGAATGTCCAAAGAGAAGGGGCCTGAGCTGATCTGTTCCCACTTCTCATTCGCCAGAAGAGAAAGCTGAGGCCGGGGCAGGGGCCTTGTTGCCCAGGGCCACCTCCGCAGTTCTCTGCAACCGGGGGTCTCCGTGCAGGTCTTCTGAGGTCCAGGCCGGCATTCTCTCTGTTGCAGTGCAGGGCCTCAGCACATCTGCCTTTTATCGGAGCTTCCTTGGCGAGAGCTGGCGCCAGGCACAGGGAGAGTGGGACCCAGGACACTGTGGAATGACAGGGACCCTGCTTTACCCCCACAGCGTGAGCTTCGGCCTCGGCTCTGCACCATGAAGAGGGGTCCCAATGGCTATGGCTTCAACCTGCACAGTGACAAGTCCAAGCCGGGCCAGTTCATTCGGTCTGTGGACCCAGACTCGCCCGCCGAGGCCTCGGGACTCCAAGCCCAGGACCGTATTGTGGAGGTAAGGCTTCTCACCTTCTTCCCAGGTTCCTCCTTCCTGACCCCTCCTCACAGATACAGCCAGCTCTCAGGGCAACCAGCACACCGTACCACACCGTGGGCTCCTTGGTTAGCCCTTGATGGAAAGGTGCCAGAGGGAGAGGTGGTAGGCAGGCCGGAGGGAGGGAAGGAAGGAAGGAAGGAAGGAAGGAAGGAAGGAAGGAAGGAAGGAAGGAAGGAAGGAAGGAAAGGTGATGTGTGGGCAGAGGGAGTGACTGCTTCCCCACCCCCACCTTCCCTGGGCTCTTCTTCACCGAGGAGGCACACTTGGCAGCCCATGATTGGCCCATCCATCCAGGTAGATATCCGGGGCCTCCCCTAGGGTTCCCTGCCACCTGCATCCTCAATGCCCAGCACAAGAATGGAGTGGGGGGACGGAATCCGCCTCCCACGTGAGGCTGTGAGGCGGGGAGGAAACGTGAACCAAATGCCTTGGGCGGGTCCCAGAATCTCAGCCCTAGAACCTTAAAGCTGGAAGCTCAGCTCTCCCAAGGCTTCTCATTTTACATGTGAGCAAACCAAGGCCCAGAGAGGGACACCAGACAGCAAGGACACGGAGACGCTGGGGTCCAGCCCGGGCCTCCAGACCCTTCCCGGCCCGTTTGTCCCAACTGTGTTTGTTTAGTCTCGCCTGGATATTTTCTTTGGCTTTTCCCACGTGTCTTGCCTCCATCTGACTGTCAAGTGGGAGGACCACTTGGCCTCCTTCAGGACTCCACAGGCAAGGGGGGCTCAGTGTCCCCAGATCGCCAGCTGGCTGAGGACAGAGGACCTCCTGCACTTCCTTGCCCTACCCGCCCCCCAGAACTGAGAGCTGTGCTGGTAACTGCGCCCCCTCCCACAGGTGAATGGGGTCTGCATGGAGGGCAAGCAGCACGGGGATGTGGTGGCTGCCATCAAGGCTGGTGGGGATGAGACCAAGCTGCTGGTGGTGGACAAGGAGACCGACGAGTTTTTCAAGAAATGCAAAGTGATTCCATCTCACGAGCACCTGAACGGTGAGCTGGGTGGGGTAGCTGGAGACCCCCAAGCCAGGGATGCTGGCCAGGGTGCTGGACAACCGTGTCCCAGATAAGGGGTGGCAGCATCCTGCTTCGCAGCTCCCTTCCTCTCCTTTGGGGAGGCCAGAGGGTGTAGGGTGGGAGAGAGTGGGGCCCAGCTAGTGTCAGGAGAGGAAGCAGGATCCACCTGGGTTTTCTGCAGGTGGTATGTGACAAGTGAGCTGGCAGAAGGGATGGTGAGATGGGACAGAGCTGCTGATTCCCGGGCCAAAACCATAGCACCAAAAGGAGGCCCAGCCCCTCCACCCCCAGCACATTTTCAGGGCAGCACTGAAGCAAGGAAAGGGTTAACTCTGGGGAGGCTTCCAGCCTTTGCTTGGTCAGATCAGAGTCCAGTGGGGGCCCAGTGCCTCCCCTCCCTTCTCTCAAGTTGTCTTGGAAACCCAGGCTTGCTGGCTCTAAAGAGCAGCGGGTCCCCCCTCTGCCCCTGCCCTCCCCATCCCGCACCATCCCCCTGCCAAGCCTGGCACCTCCCCTTGCCCAACCCCAGCTAAACAGGGGCAGGGCTGCTACACCAGGGCAAGGAGGAGCTAAGCAGCACTCTGCTCCCTGACGTGCACTCTATTTTTGGGAAGGTGGCTGGGGGTTTGGGGTGGCACCTCTTTGCTCTTTGCAATGGGTAGAGCCTCCCTGAGGGTATAAGGCGGGGTGGGGTGGGGGGGTCCACATGAAAGCCCTGACATAGGCTTGGATTCCAGGCTTGAGGAGCCCAATCTAGGGTGCTGGGGGTTGCTGGAAGGGAGAGTTGGGTTAGTTGGGAGTCCCTAGCAGACTTGGCATGGGAGGTGGGAGACCACCTCCCCTTCTCTCCCAAGTTCATGGAAACCAGGTAACTCGGATAAATCCCCTTCCTCAGTGAAGGGGACACTGAGACCCAGAAAGCCCCAGCCTTGCTCTTGGGAACATGACATGAGGAAGACAGCTGAGATCTGGATTCCACTCAGCCCCTCAAATGCCTCCCCCACCTCCTCTAGCCTTCCCCCTCAGCACCAGTCATCAGCCCGGCATCCCTCCCTCTCTGTCTCTAGTAGGGCAGGAAGGGCCTTAAGAACTAGGATGACGGCAGCCTCCAGCCGGCCAGAGAACCTGCTCAGGGACAGGTCTCCCCAGTGTCCCTCCTGGTTTCTCTAGGATGGTATCTTCTACTCATTCCTCCCAACAGATGTAACTGGGGGTGCCCCATAGAGAGGGATGCCCCCCAGCCCTGCACGGCCTCCAGGGCTTCACACTGATCTCTGTGAGACAGCCTGGAGCTGGTGGGGAAGGGCTGGCGTGGGGGCAGTGGGAGAGTGAGTGTCCTTGTGTCTTCAAAGTTCCCTGCCTGGCCACCGCAGGGAGGCTGAAGGTATTCAAAGGGAGAAAGAGGGGAGGGTCAGGCATGCCTGACTGCCCAGCCTTGGTCCAGAGGACAGGTGGACATGGATGTTTAGCTAAGAGTTCAGAAGAAACCCACCCAGGCTGACCAGCCCCCCTCATATTCATGTGGGGCCTCTGCCCTGAGTGAACCCAGGGAGGGCCAGCCCAGGCCAATGTTCTCTCCCTGCCCCCTCCTGTCCATTCATTGCCACACTGGCCAGTAGGAGCTGGAGTTCTAGGCAGCCAGCCGGGAATTTCAACCCCATCTGGGACGATGCTTTTCTCGAGCAGCTCAGGATTCATCAGTGGTTTGTGAGATTCATTCAGTAGGCAGAGACCAGCATGTCTTTTTTAATGAAATGGGACAGAATATATCAAAGAGCATTGCAAGGAGTGAGGGTAAGGTCTTGGGGGATGTGGTAAAGGCAGGTTGTTTTGGGAAAGCTTTTTGTTACACTTTTCTGTGGGTGCCAGGTCATCAAAGTGTCGTCTGTGCTTGCCATGGGTTGCAGTCACGACTTGTGAACAGGGACCTAGGGAAGGTCTGGCCCTGGGCCTGCTCCATGCCTCTCACCTCCTCTCCACGCTCCGCCCCACCTGCACTCCCCGAGCTCCTGGACTCACCTCTGCTTTTTTCCTTCACTAGGTCCCTTGCCTGAGCCCTTTACCAATGGGGAGATCCAGAAGGTAAAAGCAGACCCCAAACTGCTTCTCCGGCTCCCAGTCCAGGGTTACGGGAGCAGGCTGGAGGGTGGCATGGTTGGGAGGACAGCCTGTCTCGTTTGAAACTCGTTCCCAAGCTGCTCCCTCCTGAGCTCCATGCTCCGTACCTGCCAGTGTGCCCTTGGCCCGCCTAGGACCAAGGCTGTCTGGAGCAAGAGGCCTGGCATGCCCCTCTGCGGCCCACCATCCGGGGTGACAGGCCCCGCCTCCAACTCCCCACCACACAGAAGAGTCCATTCTTCCCCCCAAGAACAGAGCTTCAGTGTCTGGCCGCATGCTGCCTGGCTACTTCCAGTCTGGGTTGGAAGAACAAAGCCCCTCGGCCCCTCCTCCCTTCTAGGGAGAAGGGAAGGGAAGGCAGTGGAGGCTAGGGAAGGGATGGCAGGGCCTGCTGCCAGCCAAGGCCACAGAGGAGCCCAGGCAGGGTTCTGAGCGCCAAGCTGAAGTCCCGGCCAAGGCCTTTGCTCAGGGACAGACCCACTGACCACAGAAGGAAGCTCTCTGCAGGATCCGCTTAAAGTCTGCCCTGCATCAGGGCCTCCTGCTGGGGGACACAGTGCAGGGGCAGCCCTGGGGCACCTGAACCTTCTGGCTCCATCCATAGGTGTAGAATCTCATTCATCTTATTCCTTCAAAGCCCTTCTTGGCTGCTTTGGGGTCACAGTTTCAAGATTCCTGGGGTCAAGTCCAAATGAGTGTCAAGTGGGCCACAGGAGATTCAGGGAACAACACAGGGGTTTCCTGTGCCAAGTAGAGGCCTGCAGTGTCTCCACACCCCAGGAAGCCCCTCCTCAGTCACTGGCCCAAAAGTCGAGTCAGTCCTGAGGGCTAATCCCTCGATGGTCCCCCCCAGCCTGGAAAGCAGGCTACCCTGCCATCCTTGGAGGGATGTGAAGATGTAAGTCCCCAGAGGGCCCCCAGAGGGCTCAGGCCTTTGGCTGTCGGGTAGTGGGCAAGGGCTCAAGTGGAGTTCTCGGACGAGGCACCTGTCTTCCCTAGAATCTCCCTTTCCTGCTCAGGACTTCCCCAACCCACACCTGTCCTCTCTCTGCCAGGAGAACAGTCGTGAAGCCCTGACCAAGGCGGCCTCTGAGAACCCCAGGCCAGCCCTAGTGAGATCCGCCTCCAGCGATACCAGCGAGGAGGTAGGCTGGCCGGGTGGGGGAGTGGCACAGTGTTGCTGGTGCCCCATTCCCCGGCCATACTCGTGCCTGGCACACCAGTCTGCCCTGGAGGTCACATGTGGAGTCACGTTCTGTTCCTGTGACCTGGCTTCCCTGGGCACTGCCCCAAGGGAGCCCCTTGACTGAGCCTGAGGCCCAGGGCGCTGCACAGAGCACTGACTCGCACTGTCTGCCTTCTGCCCTCTACAGCTGAACTCCCAAGACAGCCCCAGGAAACAGGACCCCACGGCACCCTCATCTGCCTCCTCTTCCTCCTCTGACCCCATCCCGGACTTCAACATCTCCCTGGCCGTGGCCAAAGAGAGGGCCCACCAGAAGCGTGGCAACAAACGGGCCCCGAAGATGGACTGGAGCAAGAAAAACGAACTCTTCAGCAACCTCTGAGCACCTTCCCCAGCCACCTGGGAAGCTGGAAAGGCTGGGCCCACACCCCGACCTAACGCCCTCTCCCTCCCCCCACTCACCCCCCGAATGACAAGCCAATCAGCACCAGCATCGCCCCTCCTGGCAAACCTGATTCTTCTAGGGAACCACGTTATTCCCTTACCTCCGAGAAAGTGAATGTTTTCCTGTCCTCACCCCAATCAAAAAGCAGACTCTGTCCCCTCCTTTTCCTCACTGAGTGCTTCAGCCCACCAGATGTCCCCTTGCCACCACACCTGGGACATCACTGGGACCTGCACCAAGCAAGGATCAAGGGACCAGGCAAGAGGTCGTGACCCCAAGTGATGACCGAGTCTAGGGCTGATCTAGGACGGGGATTGCAACAGCCACATCATCCCAAAGGCTGCAGGTTGGGCGTCTCATTTTCATCCATTTGATTTTAAGAGTGCAGCATCGCAGAGGGTTTTTTTGTCTCCTGATTAACGTGATTTTCCAGGCTGTTGCACCCGAGCCTGGAAGCAGCCTCAGCCTTTAACTTCTGTTTCTACTCTCAGTGCAGAAACCCCGGCAGGTGGGGGTGGCTTGGCCACCCCCTGCCCAGTCCTGAGCCATACACACCATTGTAAGGAGCCTCCATCAGAAATCCACCTGGTTTCTCCAAACCACCTCAGCCTCTGTGTCTTCCTTGAGAACTCTCTTCCTGGCCTTGAGAGGGGCAAACGCATGTCCCCAGTGGCCTCTGGCTCAGAGGGTAGGGTACAGCTAGAGGGAGAGAATGGTCCAGGGCTCCCTGGGGCCCCAAGCCTGGGATCAGGAAGTGGGTGGCTTTAACCAGAGGGCCTTGGGCCAGTTTTGAGCTGTCCTGGTGGCCCCACCCACCCAGCTTCCCTGTGCTTCCCCCGGTGGTCCACATGCATGGGAACACCAGGCCTTTGCTGGATGTCAATCCAGGGACATAGGAGCCCAGACGCACAGGCTGAGAGGGCCCTGAGCCTTCCTCCAATTTCAGGGGCTTGGAAGTGTGAAACCTGCTGGAGCCTGATAGGGAGCGTGAAGACTTGGCTTTCAGCTCTTCGCCCTCAGTGGGGTACAGGATTCCCAGGGGTGGCCAGAGCTGGCGCCGGACACTATCTTATCTGGCCATGGACCTGACTGGAGGCCAGTTGTCCGGGCCTATGGGAAAACAAACCCAGCCATTCGGGCCCCAGGACGTACCATGTGGCAGATCGGGTGCAGGGGACTTACCAAGGGTGAAGTGCCCTGCTCCTCCAGGAGAGGCCCTTCATGCCTCTGGCACTTGCAGCCGCTTCCTGGAGGTCTGCCAGGGTGGCCCAAGAGAGCTGAGGTTGCCAGGCCAGGAGCTTCCAGGCAGGTGCTCAGAAGGAAGGGGCATTAGCCTCAGGCTACTGTGCACCCAGCCAGGAAGCCTCAGAAGCTGGCAGGTTCCTGGGACTGAGGAGAACAAGGGAGACCCTGAACCAGGGAGGGGACCTGTGGAGAAGAATCTGTCACTCTGGCCTTATTGGCCTCTCGTTTGGGTTTGTATCCAAAACCCCTAGAGCACCAATCACCCCGGGGCCTAGCCTGCCCCAACCCCACCTTGCCTCTGCGCTCTGACCCCTGATGGAGATGCCTACAGGTAAGCAGGCCTGAGGGTGTCCCACTAGGTCACCTGCTGGGCAGGGAAGCCCTGGGAACCTTGCATTCAGGCAGGCTGCTGGTGTGGGCTGGGGTGTGGTGTAGAGGCCCCAGCCAGCGCAGTTTCCTCCTTGGGTTCAGGCACCAGTCTCCAAAGCATGGTCTGCTGTCAGGCGCCAGGGTGGAGGGGACTGCGAGCTGGCACCCTCGGCTGCAATGCTGGCTCTGCCACCGAGAGCTCAGGCCTGGGGCCAGCCGCCCTAACCTGCCTGGGACCGGCCCTTCTCGAAAACGCCCTTGCTGTCTTCACCAGTCTCTTCCACAACCGCGTTTTGAAACATGACTGGCCTTTCTTGATGGCCACCCCACATTATGACGGGGCATCAGGACAGATAGGCATCACTGGGTGTCCCCTGCTCTCTGAGGTGGCAGACCTGGCCTGGCTGCGCCTGTTGAGCACAGGTTGCCAGGCAGCCACGCCATCACCAGCCTGTGCCTCCAGTGCCCTCTTGTGGCCTCGACAGGTGCAGCTGCTCCCAGAGGTGGAGGGGTAAGGAGTGGAGAGCGGGAGGCCCGCAGGGGTGCTCTCCTGCCACAGGAGCTGTACCCCAAACTAACAAAACTGGCCCAGAGAAGAGAAAGGAGCGAGGGTTCTCGCCCACTTTCCAAGCCACCTGTCTGTCCTAACAGCGCCGACCTCGTGCATCACCAAACCTCCCAGAGTCGTGCCCAGCCGGCCCTGCGGCTCCCACGCCGGCCTAGCTAAATGCTGCAGGTGGGCCTCCTGGCAGCTCACCTCCGCCCGGGCCCAGTGAGGAAACGGGAAGCTGGCTGCTCAGTGTGCTTTACTCCAGGCCAGGGCCGAGGCTCCAGAGCGGCACCCCTGGCCTTTCAGGGAGGCCTGTTCACCAGGCTCCCCTCCTCTCCAGCTCTACTGCCCTGCTCCCCCTGTGGGTTTGTGCCATCCGCTCCAGGTTCCGAGGGTCTGAGTCCAGGCCTGGCCAGGAAGAGAGGACCCCTGCAGTCGCTTAGCCACACTGCCAGCCTGAGGGAGGCCAAGACAAGTCCGACCCAGAGTCTGAAGAGCCCCGAAGCTGACTCCCAGCCTGGAGAGGTGCTGGGAGCCCTCTAAGGGCTGGTGCATTCACCCACTGCAGGGCTCTGTCCACGGGCCTTCTAGGACCCCACTCCATAGGGCCTCTCCTCCACGTGGCTGGTCTGCTCCAGCAGCCACCGCCGCTCCAGCTCACTCATCGTCAGTCTGAGTGTCACCTCCTGGAAGACGCTGCTCACTGCCACCTACAAAAGCCAGAGGTCAGGGCTGGCTAAATAAGTCACCGCCACTTCTGCAGCCCCACCACCCAGACCCAGAACCCGCCCACCCCCCACCCCCCCTCACCCTTACCTGCTGGAAGTGGAGTTTTTGGAACATCCGGAGGCTCGGCTCATTTTCTTGCCCGATTTTCGCCTCAAACTTGGTCAGACCTAGCTTGGTCACTCCTCCCAGAGGAGACAGAGAGAGAGAAGCTGTGGAATGAAGGTCCCTCCAGCACCCTCGGCCCCCACCTCAGCTTGCAGTGGAGCCACCTGTACTTCCCTCCCCCCATCCTCCGTCACCACTCACCCCACCACCTTCAGACCTGAGGAAGGCTCACTCCCAAGCCCTAGGCCCGCACCCGAGGCCCGGCCACTTCCCATTGTGTCTGCTCCAACCTCCTTACCATAAGACATCATCATGAGCACGGCCTCAGTGCCAAAGCCCTTGCCCCTGCAGCCGGGCTCTAGGAGAGAACAACCATCCCTGACTCCATGTGCCCTTAACAGATACCATCTCCTTTAGTCTTCACAATTCGAGGGGTCGCATGGCCTCTTAGGAGAAGGCTAAGGGTCAAGAAGGACACAGAAACTGGAGGGGCTCCTCCCACAGCATGGGAAGATGCTCCAGGGAAGATCAGCTATTTGGGGATGGTATGAGGGTCCCCAGGCCACCCCCAAAATGGGGCAGAGTGAAGTCTGAAGACCCTAAAGCCAAAGACTAAGTTCACACCTAAGCATAAGACAGGAACAAAGTCGGCTGGCAGTCTGCCCCAATCAGGTGCTGGGTCCACCAACACCAGAGCCTCTCATTGAGCTCTCTGAGGTCCCTATGCCTTAAGGTTCGGCAGCTCCTACGGCCAGAAGGGAGGGAACCCAGGGCCAGATGGAACGAACCTGCAATCATGACTTCAACCTCCCCCAAGGAGGGGTCCCCTAGGTCTGTGAGGAAGAGGTTCACATCTCCCGCCATGCAGCTCTCTTCACTGGTATCTGGCTGGGCCTGCCACCTCTCTGCATCCAGCACAATGAAGGTACACTCTGAGGAGGGAGGCAACAGGGTTATCTACACTCCCCAAAGAAGTACAGTGAGGACAGTCTTCCTACCCAAGCCAGAGAACTACCAATGTCTCTCTGAGTCTAGCAGGAGAAAGGTGTGTGTGGGGGGGGGGGGGGGCAGAGCTCCCTTCAGCTGGTGGAACAGCCCTAAATCTGCCTCTCGCAGGAAATGACGGTCTTCTCCAAACAGCAAGTGCATTCTCAGACAATGGGGCAC
Source organism: Macrotus californicus (assembly GCA_007922815.1). Lineage (NCBI taxonomy): Eukaryota > Metazoa > Chordata > Mammalia > Chiroptera > Phyllostomidae > Macrotus > Macrotus californicus. The sequence goes on from VMDR010000002.1 coordinate 81,783, forward strand.
TCAAAGAAGAGCAGTAACCCCACTGGGCCTGCAGTAAAGGATGTGAGGGATGGGGCCTCAATTACAGCCTGAGCCCAAAATACTTCCTTTAAATCCTTCCAAGCCTGGCACAGTGAGTGGAGAAGAGGAAGGAAGCATCAGCCAGAGGAAGCAGCTTCATGGGGTATGAGTATGAGAGTTTCAGGAATCTTCCAGGCTTTTCACAAAGTGCTTTCCACAAGGTTTCTATGCCCTCAGAAGGGCTACAGCTGGCAGTGAGAGTGGGAGGGGCCCTGGAGTCAGCCCTCCCACGGCCAGGCCAGGCCAGCCCAGCCCAGCCCGGGGGCCCCCACTTCTCACTGTCTGCGTCTTCCCGCCAGCTGCGCTGCATGACATATTCTTGCTCCAGGGTCAGAGGCTCGGAGGCTGTCAAACGCTGCAGCTCCTCTGATTTCATCCACTCATGGTACCTGCAGGGACAGAGGGGTGGCCTTCAGAAGGCAGGACATATTCCGAAGCATGGATCTGACACTATGAGATGAAGACATGGACAGCAGATGGAACCCCCCTAAGGCTAACACAGGGCTCATAGGAGACCCAATGAAAGGGTTATAATTGCTTCTTAGGCAGAGGACCATAGGCACAAGACCTAGAGGCAGGCTGGTCCTACAGGAGAACAGCAGGAGCGGCCAGTACTATCCGCCCAGCTACCCATCCTGTCTCTCAGGTCAGTGTGAAGGAGCAGTCTGGAGCCAAACATTCCTCAAATTCCGGAAGGGAAGTTTGGGCAAACCAAGCTCAGCAAAGACTGCTGGACCGATCTCCACAAAGGCTGGGCACAAAGAACCCCCCAAAAGGAAAATGACAAGTAGAGAATACACCCCTACAACACCACCATCCAATCTACGAGACTTTGCCAACTGGCCCCACGTTGGGACTGCCAGAGTCCCACCTGGCCACTCAGGCCTGGCCTTTCAAAGCAGGAGACAGCAGACCAATTCGTCAGGTCAGTGCTATGGCAAGCTAACATTAAGTCTCCAAGAACTGAGCATAGTCACTGGCACCAAAGGAATGTCACTAATTCACAATCAGGTGAGAAGACAATTTCTTTTTTTTTTTTTCTTATACACATTCAGCAGGGAATAAAATAATTCCCTGCTGAAAGTCCAAAAAGGAAGCTGAGAGGGTGAAAGGGAAAAACGGGGGTGGGTGACTTCCTCCAGGGAAGTCGGAGTCTTTTGCTTACTATTCGCTTTTTCCTGTTTGTAATCACATCTCACACCAATGCTCCTTAGAGGAAAGAGCCTCTGAAATTTTGGCTAAGGAGAGCTGACCCTCCTCACTGCACCTTGGAGAGCTGGCTTGCACCACGTCAGGTGGAACAGTTACCTAGGCACATGCTCTGCGGTGTAGGGAACCAGCACCACCTTCTTCCCCAGCAGCAAGATGTTCTCATTTAACCTCATGGTGGCAGCCTGAGGATGGGGAGGGCAGACTTCAGGACCCTGAGTTTCCTCCCACTTATCGTGGGAGCCCAGGCTCTCAACTCGCTAACTGCCTCCTGGGGCTGAGTTATGAGAAGAGACTTTCTTTCTAAACATTTCACAGAACAGGGCGTCTAAACCCCTTGCGAGAAAGAGAGACAAGTTGGTTAAGGACAGTGAAGCAATCCTTCCCTCGCATCTTCAGAAATCAAGCTTGAGCTGCCATTTCTGATCGTTCCTTCCGCCCCGCCTCCCAGAACTCTGATGCCTCAATCCCGAGCACCAAGCCTTATCCCCAAAGCGCCCACCACCTGCCCAGTCCTGAGGCTCCGCCCCAGGATCCATTTCCAATCACCCTACTGGGCTGTGGCCCTCGGTCTTCCCCACCTCCCAAGTCCGGCCAACCAGGCCCTTTTAGCGTAGGCGCACTGGAGTTCTCAGCCCACTCCCCTTCGTGCGGAGCTTTAGCTCCCTCCTCCACCCTCACCCCGCACCCCAGCCACCGGGGTCCGGGACAGCCAAGTTCACACACTTCCCCCAACGACAGCGACCCTAGCAAAAGGTGTGAGCCACCTCAGCCAACCAGCCCACTCGGCCGACAGCCTCCCTTCCCGCATGCGCGTCGCGGGAGCGATCCCGCCTACTTCCGCCACGCAGACGGCAGCCGCCAGGGCTCAATACCGGTCCCGCCTCCACGAGGCGCCCAATCAGCGCTCTGCACCCCGCCCGAGCCGCGCGCGGAGAAGGTGGACGCCCGGCGTCGGCGCATGCGTGCTTTGGGCGCTGGTGCAGGACAGCTGGCGCCGGCAGCAGCCGAGGGGGCAGGAGGAGGTGGTCGAGGCGGCGGCCGCGGCGGCCGTGGCGGCCGGGAGCGCGCTACGCTGCTGGTGAGGACCCGGGCGCGAGGGTGGGATGGGCTGGGGCGGCGCCAGATTCCGGGCTTCTCCAGGAGGAATGAAGAGGCCGGGGAGAGGCTCCGAGCGGAGCTCTAGAGAAGAGGAGGAGGCTGAGGGCAAAAAGCCGGTTGCGGGGCGGGAAGTGAAGGCCCCGTTAAAAAGAGTCTTTGGGGCAAGAAGTTGTGTTGGAGGGCGACCTAGGAAAGCCCCTGGCCCCTTGTCCTGTGCGGAGGAGGCACAGTTACTTGGGCTGCCCTGGGCAATAGTGAGCTCGCTGTTCCTCGCATTAAATGGGGATAGCCACCGCTGAGTGTGTAAAGGGGGTGCTTGTGGTGGGTGAGACCTAGTGGCCTCTAAGGGCTCTTATATCACTGAATGCATTCATGCCCTGCATAGCAAGGGGGAAGAAAACCCAGCCAGGTGTGAGTCATCCAGGAAGACCCTTCCCTCCTGGCAACCATAACTCTCCGTGATAAAAGGACAGGGGGAGGGGGATCTGCAGACCTCCCGCCACCCCCGTCTAGGTCCATCAGAAAGCTGAAAGTCTGCTCCTTTGCCTCAGGGAGCCGCCGTATTCGCTGCCCTGCGAGGAAGAAAGCTCCGCCGACGGTCCCTTCCCCACTTTTGGAAATGGCGGGTGAGATCACCGAGACCGGGGACCTCTACTCTCCCTACGTGAGTTTTACTTTCAGAACCTGTTGTGCCCGTGTCAGTGCTCCTGGGTTCTGGAGGAGCGCTCTGCTCCCCTTGGACTGCGCTAGCGCCTGGGGACAGCCAGGTGGGGGACCTCGATTCAGCAGCAGCCACGTCGCTGCTGTCGTGGCTCAGATCACCTTAGGAGACTGGGGTTTGTTCACTCTTTAGATGTCGAGATGATCGAGAAAACAAAACTGATTTGCCAACTCTATGTCATGTTTACGTCCGGGCTGCTACCACCGGGACACTGCGTTTCCTGCCCTTCCAATGGAGGGACAGTGATTGACAGTTGTTGACTCTGGGTTTTGCTCATCTCTGCAGTTTGAAACCACTTGGGTTTTGAGCTGAATTTTTAGTTGCACAACTTTGATAGTCTTGGATGGTGTAAGAGGCACGGAAAGCATGCAGACACTTCCAGTTGCAGTTTGCTGGAGTCTATAATTAGAACTAGCATGATTGATTTCTCCCTGTCTTGGGTCTGCATCACCCCCCCACACACACACACACACACACACACACATGCTCGGTTTATCTTCTTTGTGTGATACGAGATTGGTCATGCTTACATCATGGAGTCCTCTGGTCTGGATAAGTAGCTGGAGGATTGGAATAACCAGATGATTGACTCACATTGCTACCAGGTATCCCAGGGAAAGCAGCACTGTCTTAAGTAGCTAGAGTTCTCTTTCTAGAACTTGCCCAGCCTTAAACACGCTGCCCTGCTTTGAACTTGCCTTCTGAGCCTGGGGGTCCCTGATCTGTTTCTGCTAGCTTTGCAGGCTCCAGAGCCGTGGTGTGATAGAGAAAGAAGCATCTCTGAGAATAGCTGGAGCCTCCCTCACCTCAGTGATGTATCAGGGGGCTGTCTTTCTTAAATTTGCAATGAGTTGAATCGTGTCCCTCTCATGTGAGGAATTGTGTAACCGCACATGGCCTCCTCTTGGTGTCAGCAGTGAATTGTCTGTAAAAGTCACCAGGTTTCCTGCTGCTTCTCACAGCATCTGCAAGTTTGGAGCTGAGTCATTTCTGTAACTGAGTTTGGGGAAGGAAAAACTTGGATATGCCCATGTTTATGTGTCTGCAGTTGTTCAGCATGTCATCATTTCAAATGTCAGCATGGGCCCACAGGAAATTGGGCAGTGAACCCTAAAAGCCTCAGTGTAGTCTCCTTTTTTAAATTCTTTCCCTCATTTCTTATGTGTTTGAGTTTTTTTGAGGACGTGCTCTGAGCATGTGCCATAAACAGCTGGGTGTAGGAAAGGTGGATGGTGTTCAGGGTGAGGTGGTATTCCTAGGACTTAGCGGTCAAGGTTTGAGGAGAGAACATGCCTTTTTCCTGAGGTTTCCCTTAACTCCGCCATCCTGGGAGATTCGTTCCTAATCCCTTGTGAGACCAAGGTCTAGGCTCAGGGGATAATGAACCTTACAGAAGGTTCTGGAACTAGCTTTACTGTGAGTGCTGCTTTGAATTCCCTTGCTCAGCACAGTGTGGGCAGAACTTGCTGTGGCTGCCTTGGGAGACCGAGGTGCTGGGCACCTACAGAGTTCATGAATGTGCCGTAACCGGTCATTCCCAACACAAAGCCCCTCCCTACCTCTGTGTGCCCTGCTAGGAGTGCCTTTCCCTTCGTGGGTGTCGGGGATGTTTATTTTAACTTGCATTATTCTGCATGAAATATTTGTAGTGGGCAGAGGATCGTCTCAAGGATAGTGCTGGACGTAGGGACACGATTCAGAGCCCATATGTCTCCCCCCGTAAGGGATGTCAGAGCAGGCGTGTGGGTTTCCCCATTTACAGGGCCAGGAGCAGCGCAGGACGAAAGGGGCTGTGTGATCGACAGAGAGGACAAAGTGGATCGCTGCCTGCACCAGAGCCAGCTGCCGAGGCCCTTCTGCCGGCGGTCTTGCCAAACAGCGTTGTGTTGCTTTCGAAGGAAAGAGCCCTGGTCTCACAGCCTTGGTTTCTGCTTGTTGCTTCTGCATCTCTGCGGCCTTCCATTTCCTCTGGCAACTGTCGCTGGGGAAGCCGTTGACACCCATGACCCTGCCCCGTGCACGTCTGTGGGTGAGGCAGCTGGAATGCGGCACTGAACTCGCGGAAGTGTAAGGGAGCACGTCAGCTGTCCTAAGGAGCAGGGACTGTGCCTTCTGCACCGCAGCCACAGAGGAAGAGTCGAGAATGGGAGGAAACTCGGCTGCGGCCACAGCACGCGCAGGTCTTTACGCAGACTCCAGCTTTTGGCCACACTTGCCAAGAGGTTGTCCCCACAGAACTGTCCCGTAACCAGCAGAAGAGAATGGCTCCCTCTTTCACCCCTGCCTTCAACCTGACCTGCGGCTCAGCTCAGATTTGCCTCCTGCCCCAGAGTCTGCTCCTAGTGATCCATCCGTCCCAGTCACCTTCAGTGAAGGTGAAGAGGGTTTAACTCCTGCCAGGAAGACGGAGAAGTCTCCCGTTGCCCTGCTGGGCCCCTGAGCCACACCAGGCCCAGAGTGCTTGCTTCGGGACTGAGAAATGGCAACACCCTCACCCATTTCTGCCCCTCACTGCCACCACGTCATCCCAAATGGACTTGTCTCTGAAGTTTTCAAAGGCTCCTTTTCACTGAGATTGTTTTGAAGTTTCTGTTGGGAGCATGCTTTTTCATTGCTTCTTTATCAGCAGTCATTCTCAGTTGGTGGCAGTCTTGCTCCCCAGGGGACGTTTGGCAATGTCTGGAGACATTTCCAATGGTCACTCCATGGGGGGGTGGCTGGGGTGCTGGCAGATAGTGGGCAGAGGCCAGGGATGCTGCTGACCACTCTGCAGTCCACAGGACAGGTCCCCACGGTAGAGAATGGCCTGGCCCCGAAGGTCAGCAGTGCTTCGGCTGAGCACCCCTGATCTGCAATAACGCCTTGACTTTCACACCCCAGGACCTTCAGGCAGCCCTGAATTTGCAGCTGCCTCTTGTACTATTTAATTTCCCCGCAGAACTCTGGCCAAGAGCCACCACGGTCACAGGCCTCTCCGCTGTCTCTGTACTTCTCTCACGAGAACCCTCCCCGGGGCCATTTTTCATAAAGAAAGAAGGTTCTACCCATCATAAGGGCTGCTGCTTATGAAAGCGATACCGAGAACAGAGCCCAGGGAGGTCGAATGTCAGGTCATTGGCGGGGCCAGGTCTGGTGGTGTCCTGCCGAGAACCCGAGCCACTGAACTCCCTGTCCCCCGGCAGGGCCCTGCCGCCTGGCCGCTCCCAAGCCCTCGACCACTCTGACCGCACCTGCTTCTTCCCCCGCTTGGCCTTCCCCTGGCGCGTCTTCCCTGGCCCTGTGCCTGGGTGGCTCCTTCCCGTCCTTCAGGTCCCAGCTTGAATGTCAACACAGGTCCTTCCTGAGTGTCCTGCATTTAACGTGTTCCCATCATTCTTTGTCACAGCGCTCTGCTTCTTTCCTTCAGAAGGCTTCTCTGAGGCCGTCCTCATTGTTTTCCTGTGTCTCCTCCCACGTGAGGTCAACGGCCAGGTCTGTCTTGCTCAGTGTCATGTCCCGCACTGCCAGCACAGGGCCAGCCCCCCGGAAGGCCTGCGGCAGTGGCCAAGTGAATGAGCAGAACTGAGCTAGCTAAACGACTCATGTCTGTACTTGGATATGTCAGCCTCGAAGTGATTGAAATTAAGCAACGAAAGTAAAAGTTAGTTTGTTACAGCTGCTTGTGAACAGCCAGCACTGCGACCACCAGTTGGGAAGGCCAGTGGTGGGCTGTGCCCTGTTTCTCACCCCAGCCATCACCCTCACGTTGATTCTCGCGAGACTTCTCTACGCCAGGACGTCACGGTAGTGCTGTCGTCCACTCAGGTGCTCCAGGAAGACGATCCAAATTTGTTTTAATCCTTCTGAGACCTGTCTGTGGGATCACTTGGAAATCACGGAGTTTAAGGCCGATGAAGACAGTCAGGCTGGTGTTTAAGAGAGCCCGAGCCAGGCCCAGGCAGCCCTGCTGGGAACCCCATCGGGAGCCATCCTGCCAGGCACCGCGAGAAGTGCCAAGAGAAGGCCTGGGCACAAGGAGTGTTCTTGCTCAGGGGTTCAGAAGTGGAAACAAGACGGACTGGGGAGATTGGAAAGGGCTTTGTGGTAGAGGCAGCCTCTGAATGGACCCTGAATGCTGGGTGGGAACTGAGGGGCTGGGCAGGAGGCGGAGGGCTCAGTGCCCTGTGCCAAGTGTGGATGGACAGTGGGCGGAGCTCTTCCCTCTCTACAGAGGGTGCCTTCCGTTTATCCAGAGAAACCCGTCCCCCCCTCCCCACTGCCCCACCCCTCCTTCCTACCCATCAGGGGACCTGGAGTGGTAGTCAGTGCTCCCTGTCTTTTTTCTAACAAATCTGACTAAGGCCAGAAGAAGAGGCCCCAATTTGTGTGTGGTTTTTTTCCTTATCTTTTTATTTATTAAAATTCTGTTTTCAATTACAGTTTACATTCAGTGTTACTTTGTATTGTTTCAGGTGCACAGCATGGCAGCTACACAGCCGTATACTTTACAGGGCGACCCCGACATTCCCAGCACCCACCTGGTACCACACACACACTTACTACAATGTTACCGACTGAGTTCCCTGCCGGGCGCTTTGCATCCCCGTGACTGTTCTGGGAACTGCCAATCTGTGCTCCTCAGTCCCTTCACCTTCTTCACCCAGCCCCCCAGCTCCCCCCACTTCTGCTTTGTTTGTTTGTTTGTTTATATTGTTCTGTAGACTCCACATGTAGGTGAAATTGTATGGCATTTGTTTTCCTCTGCCCACTGGCCAACTGACTTCACTTAGTGTAGCATCCTCTAGGGCCATCCATGCTCTCCCAAATGGTAACATTTCGCTCTTTTTTTTTGGCTGAGTAATACTCCACTGTGTACACCTACCACGGCTTTTTTAGCCACTTGTCCACTGCTGGGCCCTCGGGCTGCTCCCACAGCTTGGCTGTTGTAAATAACTCTGCAGTGAACATAGGGGTGCGTGTATTCTTTCGAATTTCAATCTGTGTGTTTCTGATTTAAAAACCTAGCGCATAGGTATCTTAGCAAGAGTTTAAACGTAGGAAAGTACAGCTTTCTAAGAATGGGGAAGTGAAAGTGAGAGACGGGCAGGTGTTTGCAGAGGCGAAGTGTTTGCTGTTGCTTTTAAATGATCAGAACCAGGTGGTACAGCAAACTGTCGTCAGCCAGTGCAGGAGAGCACAGGAGGGCCCCTTAGGGGTCGGCCAACATAGTCCAGGTCAGAGGTGATGGATCTGAATGCTAAGTGACAGTAGGTCGGAGGTAGCCGCAAGGCTCTTCAGAAATAAGGCCACGAGCACTGGGATGTGGAGGGGAAGGACGGAGGCTGAGGCCACTGGGGGGGTGTTCGGGTGGAGGGGACCCTCAGGCAGTTGGATTTGAGGTCACAGGGAGGCCCACGTGAAGAGAAGTAGCCTCCTTTTGTCCCGCCAGGAGGGACACAGATTTGCTGAGGAAGTGATATGTAAAGAGAAGACGAGACCGCTGATAGCAGGAGAGTAAGAAAGATTGAAAACTAAGAAAGCCATTGGATTTGGCGGGTGGAGGTCTCCCGTGATTTCTGGTTTCCCGAGGGCCCTAGGGCTGGACACCGGGAGGCGTGGGGACTTGGAAACGCTCCTTCGATGAGTTTGGCTAGGGGGAGGTGGGAGGGTGATCTTTCAAAGGTGTCAAGGACATATGTCAGCAGAGGGGAAGAGCCGGTAGGAGGATAGGATTCCAGAAAGAAAGGAGGGGGGATCCTCTGCAAGGAGGAGGGACACGTGTACCCCAAATACAGCAATAGGGTAGGGAGGATGCAAACCCTGATTTTTGAGCTAGGAAGGAGTGAGGCACGGCTGGCGTGGGGGGCGCAGGTCACATGGCCTGGCCCCTCCATCGCATAGGAGGTGCAGCCTTCGTCTGAGAGGGGTGAGGCCGTGGGTCTGGGGGCTGCAAGGTGGAGGCTGGGAGCAGTGACGTGGGACATGCTAGGAAGTCCATGGGGAGGGATAAAGCAAATCTGGGCCTGTGACGGTGACGCAGGTGAAGGAACCAGCATGTGCCACAGGCACCGGCATCATAATTTTTTACGACATCCAGGAACCTTTAGCAACTTCATATCAGGGAGCTGAGGAAGCAGCTGCTGGGTCCTGTCCAAGGGTGGAGGTCAGGAAGGTCAGAGCGAGAAAGGGGAGGGGAGCTCGGGGGAGTGCGTGCTTTGTGGAACCGGCCGACTGCAAAGGGTGCTGAAGAACATAAGGGAGGCCAGGTGGCGGTGGTGGCCTGGGAGGGGAGGGTGTGGGGACCGGAAGTCATGATGGGACAGGGGGTTCGGTGGGAGTGGAGAAGGTTGGCGGAGGCAGGGGCTTCGGGGCAGAGAAAGGAATCTGATGGCCGAGGCCTGGAAACAGGAGTAATTGTAATTAGTACTGAGCTGGAGGAGGGTGGGCGTGACTAGGGTTGAGTTCAACAGCTGAAGTCAGCGACCCACAGGGCGCACCGAGGCTGGTTGCCGGGGTGAGGCCGCTGGTGTGTGAAGGTTTCTTTGAGGGCAACGAGGTGGAACGAGGTGGTGAGACCCCCTGAACACACGGAAAACCACCGACCTGTGCCCTATGAAGGGGTGAACTTCAGGGCACGTGAATTCTGTCTCAACTTTTTGAAAAGGCCTGAAGTTAGTGTGGGGAGAAAGATGGGACGGGAAGCTGCAGGAATGCTGGTGTTCCAAAGGACGGTGGCAAGAGTGAGTGGAGAAGAGGACTGGGTCACGTGCCCAGTGACCTGGGGACAGTGGATCAGCACACGTGACAGCATGTCCCCAGGAAGCCTACGGCCTGGTTGGCCAGAGAGCCCGCACCTGTGAGGCAGCTTCGCACGACATGAAGTGACGAGGAGGTGGGGGCGAGGACAGCAAAATCAGAACAAAACTCATCATCGGAGACATTTGAAGAGATTGATAGGATGTGAAACTCGAGTCACCCGTGTTGATATTTGGTCCCCAACGTCCGGTAGCAGGGCACAGGCCTCCCGAGAACCTGGATGGGATGCTCCCTCCTCACCTGCTTCCCTGTCTGAGGTTCTGAGGTCTGGCTTCCTGGCCTCCACAGTTCTGCCGTTGCCCTGGGTCACCCTTGGGAGCTGTTGTGGGGAGAGGTTAATGAACTTCTGGGCTTACTGTTGCTTCCCTCCGTTCCAGGTTGGACTGGTGTACATGTTTAATCTCATTGTGGGCACCGGCGCACTCACCATGCCAAAGGCCTTTGCCACTGCTGGGTGGCTTGTCAGCCTGGTCCTGCTGGTGTTCCTGGGCTTCATGAGGTAAGAGGCCATCACACGGGGCTGGGGGCTGGGAGCAAAGCTGAGACAGCCTGCCCAGGAAGCCCACTGTGGTGAGGAAGTATCCGTGGGGGCAGGAAGCTGTGCGTGGTGAGCCCTCCACAGTGGGGCCCCGGAGAGAGGACAGGAGCAGCAGAGGGCCCGGGGTCTCTGCAACGGAGCCGTGGTACAGCCCCGATCCATTAACAGCTAAGACGGCACTTGGGCTTTGGAACGTTTCACGTGGTGGTCAGTGTTTTCTCCCCGGTTGGTGTACCTCCCTGGCATACATTTTTCAGAAAATACCGCCTAGCCACAGAAAAAGAACCTGACAGTTGTCGAAGTTGTGAAGTCAGTTTGGAATTTAGAATTTGGGTCAGGTGGCCTGCAGAGTACGTGATAAACACACAGCGTGCCCGCAGTCTGGCGCTGCTCTCCGCTGCTCTGTGCCCAGCCACACCCACGAGGCCGGTGCCTACCAGGGCGCCTGTTCTGTGAGCTGGGTGTGTGGGAGCCCCCCCCCCCTGCCACCCGAGGCTCTTCTCAGGCAATCCACAGGCAGGTCTAAAGTCAGTTTAGCCAGTGCCCCGGGCTAGTGGCACTGGAATTTAGGACTGAGCATTTCCAGACCGCTCAACCAGGCAGGAATCCACAAGCTGTGAAAAAGGTGGCAGGCAGCACCTGGGAACACCCCCAAGGGGCCCTCCCCTCAGAGAGGTGACACCAGGCAGTGCTCTTCGGCACTAGGTGCCCCACAGAGCAACACAAAGAGCCCTCCCTGCAGACTCTCCTTTCCTTGGTGGGGAGACAGACAGTAGGCAGTAACATCATAAATAAGTAAATGGCGGAGTCAGTTAGAAGGTGATGAGTAATGGTGCATCAACACCCACCAAGTGCAGCGGGGTGAGGGGGGTTGGAGGGTGGGGTGGGGCAGCTGGATGGCGGTCTCGGAGGCAGCACTTAAGCAGATTGGAAGGAGAAAGGGGTAGGGGCTGCTGGAAGGAGGCCGTTCGGTGGTCGAAGCGGAGTAAGACTGGAGGAGCTCAGCGGGACGGGACGTGCCCTCGTTTCCCAGTCCGCTCACGCTTCTTCCTGTGGGTGGTTCGGGGGCCAGCCTTAGAGTGCTGTTGGCTCATAGTTACGCACTGCGAGCCTTGGCAGCCAAGAGCCCTAAAGTCCTTGTCCTTGTGTGCTCCTGCTGTCCCCTCTAAAGGACCTTCAGCACCGGCAGCCGCCTGAATGGGGAGTGATTACTGGGGCCCCGGTGGGGGCCGCCATGTCCCCGCCTCGCTCAGCCCGTTTGTTTGAATGTGATCGATGAGTCGGCTTTGTGCACCCGTGCCTCTTTATGCCTTAATTAAGATTGATCTTAGTTTTACTTCCAAAAAGAAGGGAAAATCTAAAGCCCTTAAAACGGTCACTTAGGCAAGATAATGAGAAACGTTCCTAGGATGGGCTGGGGAGACGGGGACGGGAGTTTCAGCCCGCCGGGGACAGGATGTGGATTTAACTCCTGTCGCACCTGCCACCTGGCTGCTGGGCCGAGCAGTCCGCCTAGGGCAGGTGACCGTGCTCTGAGGGCTCAGGGTCAAGTCCCACCGCAGACCCTTGTGGCCCTAGGATGGAGGGAAAGGAACGTCCTGTCCCAGGCTGCCCGGCAGGAGTGGAGCCGTTCCTCAGGTTCTCTGCGCAGGAGGCAGCCCCCCCTTTACCTTCTGCTGACAAAAGCATTCGCGCCTTCCAGCTGTCGTCTCGGTCTCCTGTTTCTTTACGAGGAAGAGAAAGGGTGATTTGTCGCTCTGGTCCGACTTCTCAGCAAATGTCTGGAGCTGCCTCCCAGGCTCCCTTTGATTCAGGCCATAAAAATGCAAGTTTATGTTAATGTTAGCCAGGTTATTGGGAGAGAAAAATACTGCCCGAAAGTGGGGGCGGGAGACAGGTTCCGGAACCAGCTGTCTGTCCCCTTCCCATTGTCCCGGCCTGTGCTCCGTCCATGAGTGTGTGTCATTGGGACCGGACCGCTGTGTCCCAGCAAGGAAAGGCAGTGCCGCCCGCTGCCCTTCCTGGGCCCCTGGGAGGCCCCGTGTGAACCAGCCTCCTCCTGAGCTAGAGCACCAGGTGGGGTCTGTCCTCCCACCGCGCCCCGACAGGCCTGTGTGGTACTGTGCGGCCCTGTCACCTCCCTCCGGTGTCCGATGTGCATTCTAACTGGAGACAGGGACACCGAGGCAAGCATGCGAGGCATCGCGCATGCCCGCACAGCTTTTTCAAGTCAGGTTAGACGCATGTCAAGAGTGCCCTAGGAAGCAGCTCTTAGAGGAGGCCATGCTTCTGCCTGTTTGTCTGGCCCAGTCTTAAAATGGCTTTCCCTTTTTCTCTGTACCTCCTCCAACCTTCCTACCTGCCTTTGGCAATTAATGCACGTGGCCTTCCCCTGCAGCTTTGTGACGACCACCTTTGTGGTGGAGGCCATGGCCGCAGCCAACGCTCAGCTCCGCTGGAAGAGGATGGAAAACCACAAGGTGTGTGTGTTGCCCTCGTCCCCAGGCAGGACCTCTGTCCACCTGTGTACCAAAGAGGCAGCCCTCAGCAGCCAGTTCTTGCCCTCCCGATGCACAGGGCACCTGTGTCCATAGCGCTGCCAGGGACCCTGTCCCCGAGCAGAAGTTTAACAGTCACCTGAACTCACAGAGCACATGCAGCCTCTGCTCCTTCACCTTTGCATCATGAGTCCCTGCCACCCCGACCCTGAGCCAGCTCAGTCTTCTGAACTTCGGTGCCCAGGAACTGCACCGCAGCTTCGCACCCGACACCAGAGTGTGTCTGAGCCTGCTCCTGTGTAGGAGTGTTGAGAGCTTCCTAATCAGACACCTGCTGGAAGGCAGGAAGGAAGGAAGGAAGGAAGGAAGGAAACAGGTTCTCCATTGTCTCGGGCTTTTCTGTAGTAACATGCTCCTTTCTCCTCGCTCGCCCTCCCCACCCACCCCACCCCCCCAGGAGGAGGGGGATGACAGCTCCTCCACAGCCTCGGAGAGTGACGGTCTGATCCAGGACAACTATGAGCGGGCAGAGACACGGCCCATCCTGTCTGTGCGTAAGTCTCGGGATTGTGGCAGGCCCGCTCTCCCCGTGGTGCACAGGGCCCCTTTCTGCGTGGACAGCACTAAGGGAGTCTCTGCAGAGACACCGCAGCACTGTCGCCAGCAGGGGTTCCTGTTCCTGGGCAGGTGCTGTGGTAGAGGAAGAAGAGTGGGGCTCAGGAGCCGGGGGTGCGGGCTCCGCCCCAGCCAACTCCGGCACCAGCTCACACTTGCAGATTGGGCAAACTTCCTAACCTCGGCACCCCATCTTCCCCCATCCTGCTGTTCTGGAAGGGGTTAAACGCCTGGTCCGGGGCCCAGTGCACACTGGAAGCTGCAGTGCATCCAGGGTCTCTGGCTTCTCTCCTTCCTTCCGTCCCGCCTCACACACACAGTCACACTCGCACCCGCACGTGCCTGACAGTCACCCCGGCTTCCTTCTCACTCTGCGGCCAGCGTCTGTCTTCCGACGTTTCAAACAGGAAGCGCTAGGAAATGTTTTCTCGAGAGTTTGAAACCCTTGGGGCTTTCATTATTCTGGAGGATTCAGTAAGCTCAGCAGCCCCCTCTAGAAGCCAGGTGAACTAACCACCTCCTCTTCCTTGTCCTTTGGCTCCACAGAGAGACGTGGATCTCCGAACCTTTTTGAAATCACGGACCGGGTAGAAATGGGACAGATGGCCTCCATGTTCTTCAATAAAGGTATCAGCTCTTCTCCAGTGGGACGACGGCAAGGGGAGAGCCAGTCCTTCCTGCTGACCTGGGCACTTGGCATGGGGCCCACTTGACCATAGCGATAGGGCAGGCGATGGAGAGCAGTGGATCGCTGACCCATTCCGGGTGCCTCTGAGAAGCCTGCTTGCGGAGCAGCCTGGACAGCCCCGGGTTGTTTTCTTGGATTCCTGCTCATTTGTCGTCATTAGGAAGAAAGAGGCAGCTACCTATCTTCTACCAAACGTAGAGGTCAGGAATCCTAAGCAGATTCTCAAGGAAGGGAACCCGTGGAGGCTGGTTGGTCATTGTGTGCCTCTCGCTTAATTGTGTCTGACTGGTCTCTCTTTTCTCCTGGACCCTTGTGGGTAGGACAACACAGAGCAGCAGCCTTGTGGCCGAGGTCAGCTCTGCTGCACGTGTTTGTGTTTGTGTTTCTCGCTGGCTCTCCCTGGCGGCCAGCAGAGGGCGCTGGGAGCCCGCGCACAGGCCTGCCGCTTGGCATCTATCTGAGTGTCTCATCGCCTCTCCCCACACTCTACCTGCTCCCCAGGGGGCTTGGCTACAATGGGAAAGGATCGAGCCCCGCTCAGGTGCTAGGTTGTTGGGTGTTTTGGCAATAACATCTTATACAGCCATCGTAAATCTTGTTCTTTTGGAAGATGAGCTGTTTAAGAGTTTAGTTTTTTCATGGCCAAACCTGTTTTTCCTTTACAGAGCCAGACGCATCTTAAGAAATCCTTGCCTTAGCTGTTACGCTGGAGGATTTCCCTGCCCCTGTGTCAGAGCCCCTGGTGCAGAGGGGGCGCACGTCCACCGGCTCTTTTCCATCTTGAATGTGGCTGTGCTCACTGAGAGCCAGGGTGGGGGGCATTGTGGAAATTGGAAGCTTTCTGGCTGCTTTTTAGGATATTAAGCATTCTGCTTATCATTGGTGGTGTGATTCGACTGTCTAGTCTGAAAGATTGTGATCATCGGCCACAGGTTGCCTGAGGGTCTGCTTCCATCCCCCCTGCCAGCTTCATAGAGGGCTTCTAGAATTTGTGAAAACCAGGCTGGTTGTGGCTGCACTCTTCTGTATCTTCGGTTTGTTCCATCTCTGCCTCTCCCAGGCTTATTAGGCTAAGAGAAGAGAGCATAAACATTTCTTCCCAGAAGCTGTACACGCTCTCCTTCCCAATGCAAGCTTTTGAAATAAAATGCACGTCGGAAGGCAGAAATGTACCTTTTAAACGTCCTTTCTAATTTTCATGTTTATAGTCTGCCCTGATTTCTTTAAGAATTCAAGGAACTTGGGGTTTTGTTTTGTCTTTCCCTCCCCCGTGGACTAGACTCCTCGTTGGCCTAAATTGAATAGAAAATAGAAACCACACCCTGGCTGGTGTGGTTCAGTGGATTGATCGCTGACCTGTGAACCGAAAGGTTGCCAGTTCATTCCCAGTCAGGGCACATGCCTGGGTTGCGGGCCAGGTCCCCAGTAGGGGGAGGGCGAGAAGCAACTGATTGATGTTTCGTGCACAAAGTGATGTTTCTCTCCATCTCTTTCTCCCTCCCTTCTGCTCTCTCTTTCTCTAAAAACAAATAAATAAATCTTTTTTACAAAGTAAGAAAGAGGAAAATAAGCAAGTTAGTGAGAACAGCCGCCCATTCAGTGGGACCCTTCTTCCCATCTGCTCAGGGTTTCTCACACTCAGCGCTGTTGCCATGTGGGCCGGTCACTCTTTGCCGTGGGGCCCGTCCTGTGCGCTGTTGGATGCTCAGTAGCGTTTTTGCCCTCTACACACTTAGCTGCCAGCAGCACCTTCCAATTACAACAACCAGAAGTGTCCTCAGACATCGTCAAATGTCCCCAGTTGGGGTCACGGGACAGAGTTGCCCCCAGTTGAAAATCCCTGCTCTGCCCTATTCCTAATTTACGGATTGCCGCCTTCACCTCGAGGAGGGCTGCCCCCTGCACAGTGGGCTCCCTTGGAGTCCAGACTCATGTCTTGTAATTAGAAATGCCAAGCCTAGTCATTGTGGTCCTCTCAGGAAGTGCATTGATCCTCCCACTTCATGTCTGGTAATGAAATTCATTGATCAGGGAGGGCCAGTGGCAGTTCATAAGCAGAGCTGACACTGGACTCCGTGGGCAGGTGGAGGAAGGGTTGGGAGTGGGGAAGGGATGGGGCCACCCTGCAGCGGGTACTGGTGTCAGAGCAGAAAGACAAGCAGGGACGCAGGCTGTACCTGGAGCCTGAGGGTGAGTGGCAGGCAGACCCCAGGGGCCGCTGAGCTTGGACGGCGAACCTGTCTGAGGCCGTTCTGGGTCCTTTGAAGAACCGTTTCTTCCTGGTCTTTTTCTCCATAGACTCCTGGGAGCAGAGCTGACCTCAAATAGCCCAGCCGAAACATGTCCTCAGCTTTTCTGTGGGGACCCTAAAGGCCTTTCCAAGCCACCAGCATTAGAAGGGAACTGTCACTTCATTCTCCTCTCTGTTTGCAGCCAAGCCAGCAGCTTGAGACCAGTGACATCAAAACGAGCGGTCAGGCTGGACCAGAGTTGGAGACCGGCTGTCGGGGGTGACCCTGAGGTCACGGGGCTCAGACACATTTTTCAGAGTCTTTATGGCGGGAGTCACAGAGGGCACTGAGCACAGGGGGAGCCCTCACTGTCCCAGACTGGGGCGGTCAGCACGGACCGGGCAGTGAGAGAAAGGGGACGAGGACTAATGCCTGCGCTCCCAGCTCTTAGTTCAGGCCCCTCCGGGCAACAGAGGGGACCAGGGTTTGCCTCCATGGAGGGGGCTTCCTCCCTCGCAAATGCTTCAAGAAGGAAAGTGAGCCCACCTTGAGCTCTGTGCCTGCCACTCCCTCTCCCTCACCCTTCCAGGGCTTGGCCTTTATTTGGTCTTTGGAAGTCAAGGGCTTTTACCCTCTTGATTTCAGCTTCAGAAGCTGGGCCGTCTCCTGTTACCTTCTCTTTGCTTTTCGATTCCTCAGCAGCAGTCTTTTATCCTGGGTCCTGCGTGTGACTGTGAAGGGGCCCTGGCCAGGGCTTCTCCCTCCTCCCCCTTCCCCGGGCTCCGGTCCTGAGCCTGATGGCACCTCTGGTTCCTCCCCAGCCAGTCCACGCCTCACACTCACCTGACACCTGTCTGGATTCAGAACATCTCCAACCTCCAAGCCTCACTTAGCGCCCTCTCGGGTGAAGGTCATGGGCAGATCTGTCTCCCACCAGCATCACCATATAGCCAGAACAAGAAATAGGACTTTGGGGTCTTCTTCTCATCCTCTTTGGGTGAAACAAGCAGCCTGGAGAACCGAAAGCCATGGAAGAGGTAGAAAGGGAGCCCTCACAAAAGAACGCAGACACCTCCGGGTGGCTCCCTGACTGTGACTCTGTCCCTTTCAGTGGGGGTCAACTTGTTCTACTTCTGCATCATCGTTTACCTGTATGGGGACCTGGCCATCTATGCCGCTGCCGTGCCCTTCTCCCTCATGCAGGTGTCCTGGTGAGTGTCCCCTCGCCCCCCATTCTTATGTAGCCCCCTGGGCTTCCTCGGGCAGTCAGGGCGGTTTTGGGGGTAGAAACACAACACCAAGGGAACCCATCAGCACCTAAGGAATGTAGGTGCCTGAGGTCTTTCCTGCACAGCCACAGCCCACTGTGCATTCTGTGCTTCAGAGACACCCTCCACACTGCTGTCCCCTGCCCTCCCCCATTGGGAAGGTGACAAGGAGCCCCCCAGGGGCTTGCAACGGTGTGACAGGAACAAGTGATGGATCATACCCTAAAGACAGGGAGATGCAGGTGGGGAACAGTCCGATTGTTGGACCGATTGTTGGACGGAAAGCAGCTATAGGGGGAGCGGAGGTCCCGTGATAGCTAATAGTTAGTAACGTTAGGTTCTGTGCGCTTCCAGCCAAGCAGGGAGGGCCCCTCCGAGCCACTGTTCTCTTTATCAGCAGCGCCACCGGCAACGACTCCTGCGGTGTGGAGGCTGACACCAAGTACAACGACACGGACCTGTGCTGGGGGCCCCTGCGCCGGGTGGACGCCTACCGCCTCTACTTGGTGAGTGGTCTGGCCTCTGCTCCCCAGCACTGCCGGCCCGGGGCCTGCGAGAGGCCCCCCAGGAAAGGCCTGTGCAGCTCCGACTCCGGCTGACGGCCAGTGCCCAGAAAATGGGACGTGTCACCAAGACTCCAGCCCACAGGGTCCTGGCACCTGAGCCTCAGTCACACGTGGTTTGGATCAGCATTCAGGTCTCTGCCGGCTCCAGGGTGGTGAGCTCTTATAAACCTCGCTTGGGATGTGATAAGCGCTCTTAGCAAAGCTCTGCAAGAGTGCCAGGGCTGACTTTCCGGAGACTCTGTGTTTGAACCTCTCTCCCGGCCAGCCTGGGAGCACACGGGTGGACTTCAGGTTTCCTGACCGGACAGGCAGGACTGAGCCCCGCTGCGGCTGCCCCTGACCGTACACCGGTTGTCCACCTCGGGAAGGGTCAGCCCTGCTCTCTCCCTGCCTTCCCTGCCCCCGCCGCTGGCAAGGGAAGATGATGAATCTCCAGGCTCTTTGATTGCTCTGAGCCCCGGGCGGGGGCGGAGAAGCAATAAGATACAAAACCAGACAGTTATTTATCTCTGCCTACTTGGCGGGCGGGCGGGACTCAGCAATGTTTCCCTTTCCCTTTCGCAGTATCTATTAATATTCTGCTTCCTCTTGGTCCTCCTCAGCCCTGACACAAATTTAGGTGTGCCAGGTGACACACAGTTTGACACGTGGCCACTTAGCTGATTTGGAGGCAGGGCGGGGAGGGAGCTAAGCGTTTCGGTCAGCTGTCCTCTCGACTTAAGGACACCCATCCCGGCAACGGGGACCACAGGCCCCACCAGCTGTGGTGGTTGGGTCTGAGTTTGTGAACCCCCGTGGCTGCCGAGCGGCTGCTTCGCCCTCCCCACCCCATCCCAGAGACCTGCCAAAGGAGCCCATGGCCCGACAGACCCACGAGAGAGAGTTGCTTTCCTCCAGCACTTCCAGAGCAGGCGGGTGTCTGCGGCTCCGCTCGCACACGCAGCTCCGGCTAAGAGTGGTCTTGGAGCAGAATTGTGTCCGAGCTCCCCCTCCGCAGGCCCCGTGGTAATTTGGAAGCAAATTGACTTTCTGGCCCTCTTCCCCACTTCCCTACTTCCCCACTCGTGGGTGGGCAGAGTAACTCGGCAGGGCAGCCAGGAGAGCCCAGGCCTGTTAGCCTCTGAGCATTTCGGCAGACCGTGATTGATAAAATTAGTAAAAGCATTGGCAAGTGTGACATCCCACCAGGGTCTCTGGCTAGCGAGGCCAGGAGGAGGTGAAGGAAGGGGTTTGAGAGGCTGGGTGTTGACACGGGAGGGGAGCAGGTCAGGGCAGAGGGACAGCAGCAGAGCCCCTCGGGTGGGTCTCCCCTGGGGAGGCCACTGGGGTCTGCAGACTCTGCCCCCCACCAGCAAGAGAGAGGGAGCCCTGAGAATATTGGCAGCTGCCATTGGCCACGTGAATTATTTAGAGGCCTTATTATTGCCGTATCAAACCGTTCCTTCACCTAGTCCTATAACCCCTCCATGTGATGGAAGCCTCTCTCCCTGAATCTCAATAGCTCTCTCCAGAGCAGAAGAAACCCTTCAGGAACGCAGACCGGCATTAATTACTGCCTTCATCTCCCAGATATTGTACTTATAACTCATAAAGCTAATTGCCACCAGGTCTGCAAAAGCTACAGAAACAGGAAGCAAAGGGCAGGCGAAAACAGCCTGTTCTTTCTGGGTTTCTCTCTGCATTTCTGTCTGGGTTCTCACTGCCCTCCCTCCCCACCCCAGCCCACTGCCAGAGGGCTTTGGTTTGCTTGAAAGGTTTTCGGTTCAGATGTGCTCTTTTGCCTGGTTTGGGGAAATTCAAGATAGATGGACCTTGCCTTTGTCTCAAGTTACTTTACAACCCTGAATGTGTCTCTCAGGGTTCCTGGCTTCAGGGTCCCTTGCAGGACAGTGTCTCCTGACCCTATATACTGGGCAGTCTTCAGCCCTTTCTGTGAGTTTGAGGGGCAAAGCGCGAGGAGGAGATTCAGGTTCCCTTCCTGGGTCCTGGGCTCGCTGTTGCTGGTGATGATGGCATCTTTCCAAGTGGCTTCTTCGGATCACAGGGTATAGGGGTTGTCATTTCTCCTTGCCAACTCCCTCCCCCCCTCCCCGGTCATTCATGTTCAGAAGGTCATCCTTCCCTTCTGAGACCCCCGCGTCTCCTTCTACCAGCTCTCTCTGATTTTGCTGCCAGCCAGACTTCACCCGAATGTCCGGCAAGGCGGCGAGCAATATAAAGCACCCTTCCAACCGCGGCCAGTCACCTCGCTGTTCTGGGGAGTGGGTGCCCCCGCCTGGGACTGCGTGTTTGAAAGGGTCTCCTAGGGACCTCTTCATTGCTCTTCCGGGACAGTGTGTTCTGGGGGTGAAGATACAAGCTTTTATTTTGTGGCTTAATTTACAGAACGTCCTCTGGAAACGGTCTCCTCTGTGTCTTCCTGGGAGCGCTGAGGTGCACACACAGAATGAGAACGTTTGGGGCATTAGCTCCGTCCAGAGGCTGGCCTGTGAGCAGCATCAGGATCTCTTGCAGGAAGGGAGCTTTCTCCACCAGCAGCTCCCAGTCGCCTCTCCGAGCCCTTGACCTTAACAAATGGAAAACTCCTCCACCCTCCTGCGCCCTGCGCCCTCCGCCCACATCCTGCGGTTGCAGTGCAGCTGATATGAGTCAGTTTCTTCCCCTCCTTCCTCAGAGTGGCCACATTACAGGGTGCTGTGAGGTGGGGGGATCTTGTGAGTTACATGTGCCCTCGAGGGCATCCCCATAAGTGGCCACAGCAGGGGCCAGCAGTGACCTGGGCCCTGTGACGAGGACCCATGAGAATTGATACCGGGACCTGCTTTCGGCAGGCCTCGGATTCCCAGGACCCCCCCACCCCCAACCCTCCTGCTCCTTCGAAGGATCTGGTAGGAAAGTGTTTGATGCCCGGGCCCTTTCAGTCCGTAACCTTGCCTCCAGGCTGGGGCAGCTTGGGGTTCTTTCTGCAGAGCCTCTCCGGCTCTGGTTGGAAACAAAGCCAGGCGTTAGCATTTCCTAGGCAGTGAACAGGGCCCAGGGACCACTGGGGAAGTGACAGGGTTGTATGTAAATCAGTCCCGTCTGGAGTCGGACTGTCTCCAGTGCCCAGGAAGTAGGACATGCGTCACAGTCCCCTGGAGTCCAGGGCACGGCCAAGTGCTCTTGCTGTACTTCCTCGCCCTCACAGTGCTCCCAGCCTGTCACTCACCTCTCTTTCCCAGGGCCTGGGCCCTGTCCCTTGCCTCCTCCTTAGGGGTGTCAGCAGAGGCAAGCCCTGGGGGTACAATGAGACTCCCCAAGTACTGAAGTGTCCTGACAATTCACAGGAGTGGCACGTGCCACTTATAGGTGGGCAGATGCTGCTAGGTCACCGGCAGCCCAGCAGGCACCCGCCGAGCATGGCCGGGAGCGCAGATGGCAGAAGGGAGCTCATCCTGGCTGGAGACCGGGCCTCAAACTGGCTATATTGAGCAGGGGGCCCCTCATGGGCTGCCTGCGAACAGGACAAGGTCACCCTGGCTTGCCATCCTGCCTTGAATGTGAGAGCCGTGGCCTGGGAGAGAGACATGGCCTCCAAGTGCCCAACAGATGACCTGCCACCCTCTGCTGGACAGAGGGGTTCTCCCCAGATTCCCTGCAGGCACCCCTTGAATAAGCAGGCTGTGCCTTGGAGGCTGCAGGGCAGTTCTGTCTGCTGGACTCTCCCTCTTCCTAGAGGAATAGGAGTCTGAGAACCGGGGTTGGGGCCAGCATCAGAAGGGTCCTCCCAGACCTTCCCCAAGAGCCGGTTTCTCTTTCTCTGCCAGGAGGCGTGTTCCCTGATCCCATCCTGGCTCCGTCTTACACAGCAACACTTGGCTGCTGTCCATTTGCAACACTTAAAACAGTGGGCGGTCCTCTCTTCAAAACCAACTGGTTTCTTAAATCAGTACCGTTTGAGGGGGACTCATCCTTTTGGGGGGTGGAACAGGGAGTGATGCACCCCCAGGGCAGCGGCATGCCAAGCTGTGACTGGTCCTGCTGTGGTTTGTCTTCCGCTGACATGACACGCTGCCAGCTGCTCTCTCGTTTCTGCTCTGGTCCTCCAGGCCGTGCAGTGTGGTCCATGGCATCACCCCACTGTACAGCACAGAAAACGGGCTGGGAGGCTGTGACTGCCCAGGGGCACAGAGCTGAGGCAGAGACAGCAGCCAGCTCATCGGCCCCTTGGCCACGGCCTCCGGCCCTGGTGACACAGATGCCCAGCGAGCAGGGCAGCCCCACTGCCAGGCCCGGGGAGGAGGGTCAGGCCTCACCAGTTCCTCCGCCCTCGGAGCTTGCGTTGGCAGGGGGGCTGGGGTGCCGCCGCCGCCGGAGGAGAGTGTCTGTGCAGTGACCCGTGTCTGCACATCCTGCTCGCCCGCCGCATCGATTTGCTGTCCCTCTTGCAGCTTCGAGATAGGGAGGCAGGCTCCCCCATCCACTCGAGGAGCGTTGGAATTGAAGGCGTCTCCCAAGGACGTCTCCCTTCCCCTGCCACGGTCCCCCTCTGTGTTCTTTCAGCGTCAGCCACTGTGCCCCGGGGCCGTGGCCTCTGCTAATAAGTGGGTCACCGCTGCCAACACTTGAATATTTATTCGCACCAATCCCGGGGCTGGAGGTGGCCTAGAGGCCTTCAGGACCAGTGAGGAGGGAATGTTTGTGTGGGGCATGCTGTAGCAGCAGCAGGGACTTCACAGGACCTGGGGACCCTTGGGGGCACTGCTGCACACCTCCAGTAGGATGCTGTGTGAACGCAGCCCCGGTGTTTGTGTGGTGCCAGGACACTGGAGTGGAGTGAAGCACAAGTAGCTAGGAAGGGTGCCCCCACTCTAGCCCCAGAGGAACTGGCAGGACAGGTGGGCCGTCTTTAATGGAGTGTCTGATGAAGTGGCTCTTTCTGGAAACACAGCAGGGCCCTAAGCTCAGTAAATGGGCCCGGTGGCAGCCTCCCTTCTCTGGCTGGCAACATGCCCCTCCATGTAAAACAAGCTAAGAGGAGATTCCTGGTTGCCTGGGGCCGGGAGGCTATTGCTTACAGGGTCCCGGGCATCCAAGCACCTCCATCAGAGGACGGTGACTGGGGACCCACCGGGACACCCACGGAAGCGCATCTTTTTTCTTTTTCCTTTTGGTTCTTCCTCCCACAGTGTGCTTCTTGTCACCTCCTCCTGATTCGGTTCTGGGGGCACCAGGAAGGTCGGTGTTTTCTTACCTCTCACCCTTTTCTCCCCACTTGCCCGTGGGAAGGTGCCCGGCGCACTGGGCAGTCCCTGCAGGTGCGGTGGGCAGAGCAGCTCTCGTGCCCCGAGTCGGCCAGGCGGCGGTCTCTGTGTGGGCATGAGCCACTGGGAGGACCCCTGTCCCAGCAAACAGCTCCCCGCCATCCCCACCACGTGCTGAGCCTCTGCTTGCACTTCATGCTGCTGGGCCTCGGAAGAGTGAGCTGCTGTCCCACACCCTAGGGTGCGTGTGCCCGCCACCGAGACGGGGTCTGGGTCTCTGATGTTGAGTCAAGTCCAGCTTCAAACAACGACCAGTGCCCAGATTGAAATGACCCACTTTAAAGGGTCAGTTGGTCTCTCTTCTTCGTCAAGAAAATCAATAATACAGGGACAGGCCGGTGTTTTTCTCTCTTTTTGTTCCCCCTGCGGGGCTGTCAGTGTATCTCGTCTCGGGAATGGATTCTTGCATTCTGGTGTGTGTTCCAGCCCCAGCCCCCACCTTTCTAGATGAAATTCAGGCTCCTCTGTCACTCACTCCAACAGTGGTTTTTCTAGCAAATCTTGCCAGGGGACTTTGTGAGTCCCCACTCTCTCGTCACCCCCCTCTGCCACCACTGTCTGGACACGGCCTCCAGTCCGTCCCCAGTGCCTGCCCAGCTGTTGCCCAGCATTGCTCTGAACCAGCCTCACCTGTCCGAGGAGGCTGGGGCAGCACCTCCCTGGGCCACAGTGACCCCCATCGGGCCCCCTTCCTGCCCAAGACCCAAGTGCCTTTGGGTGTTTGACACTAGCTTCCTCCAGCTCAGTGAGAGGGTTATTTTAATGCAGCTCTCAGGGATGTGGGTTCCATACGCTGTGTTAAGCCCACCATCCATCACGCCCCACCTCTGCCATGGCCAGTACCTGGCACACCAGCTTGGAGTACGATGCTGGACCCCCTGAGCCCCTTCTCCACGCTCTCAGGAAGGACACCAGCTGTGGGAATCCGGGTCACAAGCCCCTAGGAGTGGTCTCTGCAGGACAACCCCCGCCCTTTCCCCCCCGAGCCTGAGAAGCTGCTCTTTGGCGTTAGCTGGGCTCTCCTTCGTCCTGCTGGGTGAGGGAATGTGGCTACAGCTCCGGAGCCAGGGGAACTGCCAGGCCCCGCCCTCACGGTGGCAGCTCCAGTGCATCTCTGCCCTGAGACCTCCACCCCTTCTCTGTGGTCTGGAAGGGAACCAGTGCGTCCTGCAAATACCACTCGCCCGAGGCGAGCTAGGCACATGGGAAGGTGCTAGTTTGACTTGCCCAGTTTCTCACCCTTTCACGCTGCCCCTTCCCTGAGTTCACCCAGAGAAGGACATCAAGACGGGGACATTACCCTGTGTGACATAACCTTGCCACACACACCCCCAGGCAGACGCAGCAATTCTTAATAAACCCTATTATCTGGAAACCCAAGAGTAGAGAACAAACTAGGGAGGCTGATTATTTGTTACAAAATGATGCCTGACTTTACAGAAGGACTTACCACAGGTTTCTATTAAGTACTTAGTTTCCCCTAGTGTGTTTTAAATGTTACTCTGTGAGAATGAAGACTTTATAAATAGAACTTTTAGAAGCTGATCTCTGGAGCTTAAGCACGTACCCACGGCCCACACTCACACACAGGCCAATTTAGTTGGGAAGCTTCCAAATGGGTCTCCATGGGGAGTGCTCATCCCTGCTGGGGACCTTCTGCACTGCACTTGCCCAGGACTGTTTCTGTCACACTTCACACGGATCCCAGGCAGACCCAGCGCTCGAGGCCCAAGCCCTGTGTATCTGTGAGTAGCCCCGTCGGGTGCACACCTGGCACCCCTCGTTGCTGACCGGATGTGCATTCCATCTTTCCCCCCAAGAAGCTGCCCCAGGCACACTCCCGAAATGCTACGGCCCAGGCCATCGCCACGCTCCACAGCCCCTCTGCTTCCAGTTCTCCTTTCTGAGCCAAGAGCTAAAAATAACTGTGTTCTTTAAGGAAATGTCCCGATTGTTCATTTCAGATCCCCTATTCTCCCCCACCATTTTTGTTTGTTTGTTTTGCTTTATTTCCCCCAAAAAGAAAAAAACTGTTAGTCTAAGGAATCCAGCAACCTCCTGGTAGTTTTAAGTGACCTGGAGTGCCCTTAAGTATTTCGTGCCGACTAGAATGAAAACCCCATGCCAGGCCGTGTTCCTCCTCCGGCTGCGTGTCTGTGATGCTCTGAGTCCATCGGCGGGTGCAGGGTACTTTCCACAGCCCCGCAGGGTTCCGTGAGGCTGTGCCGCTTCCTGAACGACACTCAACTCTCGTTACAGGATGTCTGTTATAAGCAGAATCTGGTGTCTTTCTGAATGGCGCCCCGGACCTCGGCAGTAATTGTTTAATTAAATGAAGCACTCCTTCTAAAGTAATAACCGAGCCCCTCCATGGTGCCGGCGTCCCGACCAGCACGCAGCCTTGCAGGCTGTGCAGAGAATGAAAGTGTCTGTGGGCATATTCTCCAGACCACAGGCTGGCCCTGAGGGGACAGCAGCCGAAGACAGGGTTCCCAGAAGCCAGCAGAAAGGTGCCTGGGGCAGGGGCGTGATGGCCGAGAGGCAGAGATGAACGATTAGGGTGCATACCAGTAAGTAACTGCTGATTAATTAGCATGAGCTCGGGACTTCTCCTGGGGTCAGCAGAGAGCAGACAAGGTCCATTTTAATCGGCCTTCAAGTGCAAAGGGAGGGCCTGCAGGCGGTGTCGCCCAGCAGATGCTGAGTGGCGGGTGCAAATCCAGCGGCACAGCGGGCAGGACATCCTGAGTTTGGCCGTGGGAAGAACTTGCAGTCACAGGTTGAGACGGTCTCCGAAAACCTTGACAGAGCAGGGAAGAGACCACTGGGCCAGGTGCTGGGTGCTGACCAGGGCTGGGAGACCCGCCCACACACAGAGTCTGTGTGACATCCAAGCAGTTCTGGCCCCTTCCTTCTCACCGATGCAGGGAAGCTGGCTCCGCCTGAGAGGCAGGTAACCAGCCTCCAGAAGCACTGCCCAGCTGGTCCCCTTCCCCAGGCCAGCAGTAGGAGCCTCCGCTGTCTCAAAGCTTGGCCCAGGAGCAGGTGGCATGAGAGGACCACTGTCGGGCACTCGTGAAACAGAGACGCCTGGGTCTCAGCCCAAGCCTAGTGGAGCGGGACGTAAGGCCCAGGAGCCTGCCCTTGCGACCAGTACTGGGGATGACTCTGTCCTGTCCCCTTTGAGGGCCAACCCTCCCGGGTGTGCCTGCTCTGGTTTCCCTTAGGGGACGGCTTCCCGAGCTGTGTCTGTGCAGGCAGCGGTCTGAGACCTCCTGCGCCTTGCCTCTTCCAGGGACAGACAGCAGCCAGGCGCCCTCGGGTCGCCAGTCTGGAGTCACTGCTGACACGCTGGAGTGGCTGCCTCAAGCGCTTTGGTGCCCACGAACAGCATCCCTCCTGCTCTGACCACTGTCAAACTCTGAGTGTCCCCAAGGAAAAGGGGCTTTGTTGCCTGGGGCCAACAGGTCCCTCCTGGGCCCCTACTGGTGGTGCTCTGGGCTGCTTCTTGGCCCGCCGTGTGTCGGCCCCACAGAGGGGCCTCACTCTGACCGTTGACCAGGGAGGAAGCCAGGGGTCGTTACTGTGACTTCCTCCACCCAGTTGGACAGGCATGTCTGTCAGCCGGCCTCACTGCTGTCTCCCCGCCTTCCCTGCCTCCAAGGTTACTCAGTGCCGGGAAGGAGTCCTGTTCCAACCCTGCTTGGTTGGGTCTATTTCGAGGCAGCACGTCAGCGGGCAGAGGGGTGGAGCCAGCTCCTGTGCGGCTCTTCTCGGCAGGGCCCCCGTGTTCTGGGCACCTGACTCCTTCCCTCCCACCGCCACCCGCTCTTCCTGCACAGGGACAAGCGGTAGAGTGGAATGAGGAGGGAAGGAGCGAGAGCATCTGCTGCGATCACCTGGCACCTCTCCTCAAGCACAAACACCAGGCCGTTGAGGTGACAGAGGGCGATGGCTCTGCCTCCTCACAGCCCCACGCAGGGGCCCTGGGAGCAATCAGATTCCTGCAGGTAACCGGAGATGCAGACAGCCCTGCAGGCTGACTCTGGGGTCCTCACCCAGAGCATCTGAGCAGCTGAGTCCCCCACAGTGGGGGTCAGGGCTTTTTTCTAAGGGGCTGAGGTGCAGGATTGATGGCCCCAAGACTCCCCACCCCCCATCATCCATGACACAGTCACAGTGTGCAGCGCACTCCCCAGCCTACCTCTCCCCAAATCCTCGTGCTGAGGACCTGGAAGGACCAGTTGACCCCAGCCTGGCCCCGACTGCCACTTCCCAACCCCTGGCGCGTGTGGCCAAGCAAGGCGAATGCCTCCAGCTCTCTGGGTGTGCGAGGCAGCCCCCCATATCCCCCCAGGCCCAGCCCTCCAGGAACAGCCCTGGGCAAGTAATGCCATGCCCCCACCCTCTCTTCGCTGGCATTCTGCATAGGCAGACCAAGACACAGCTGGTTTGATTCTCCCCCCATGCAGAGATCTCAGTGGCTAAAAAGTGAGAGCCAGGAGACCAAGCCCTGGTGCCCAGGGAAGTTTTCATCTTTCATCTGCTCAGTCAGCCCAAGAAGAGCAGGCGCTGCCGCTCTCTGGAGCTTTCCCACTGCCCTCCCGTGGTGGGGAGCCCTCCTTCCCCCACCCCGGGGACCCTTTCGCTTCTGCCACGGAGGCTGTTTTGCAGCCTTCCCCCGACACTCCCGCCCTCCTCACTGTGGCCCAGGGGCCTCACTGCAAGGACCTTGATGGCTTGTCCAGTGCAGCCCAGCTGGGTGGGCAGAGCACTCTTCCGCCTCCCAGAACCTGTAGTTAAAAGGATTACAGTCCCTTTCAAGCCTGCTCCCATTAGAACAGGGAGGAAGCCCCCCCTCCCTGGGGAGGCAGGAGAGCCCTGGGGCCCCCTGCGCTTGTCCTCAGAGAGGCCCTGCTCCCCAGCAAGGCCAGGCCCCTCCCAGCATGAGGCTTGCCCCAGGGTCAGGAGCCTTTTCCTTTTCTGGAATTTCACTTTCAGCCCTACTGACAACAGTGAATCGGACTGTCACTTCCCTGCTTACAGCCCTCTAAAAGCTGCTCTCTGTAAGGCAGTGTCCAAGTTCACGTGGCACAGTCTGCTCCAGTCTCATTCTGGAAACCTCTCTCCACACTGCCCAGCCTCGCTGGCCACCACCCTCCAGAGACACTGGGCTCCTCCCCAGCCCCACGGCCCTTGCTAGAGTCCCTTGAGCACTTGCTTATTCCGGACTGAGCTCAGGCCCCTTGCCCCTGCCATGGTGTTCCTGGGACTTTCATGCGTTTCTCTTCAGCTGCTCTGCCTCATTGTGAGCTTCTCCAGGGCAGGGCTCTGTCTGGAGCCAGCGTGGAGCCTCACACGGGGGCTTGTTCTGTGATCATTGGGATGAACAGGGCCACCCTCGGGTGACTACTGCCACTGGATCCGTGGGCAAGTCCCTCCATCAGCCCTCAGGGCTGCTCACCACAGCTGGTGGCACCACTCCAGCCAGGAAATCTCCCCGCCCCGCCGGCCCCTCCTTTCCCAGAGGCCCCGCCATCCTCTGCACCTCATTGCAAGGCAGAAGCTACTCCTCAGCCAGGGCTCAGGGACACCTGTCTTCGGGGCGGAAGGTGGAGGGGAGCAACCAGAAGCGGGCTGTGTGCTTTCTCTGCCATTTCTGGTGCCTGAAGTACGAGCAGTAAGGTGCCAGGACAGGTGCCAGCCCCAAAGTCAGGCCTGTTCCTCCAGGCAGAGCCCCCACATCCCTCAGCCTCACACACGCACTCTCTGTCCCTGCCAGCTCCTTGGCCTAGGGCCTTAGAGCCCGCCTGGTTCAAGGTCAAGCCTCCATCTTTCCACCTGCACACGGGTGTGGACTTCATCTCCTTCTTTCACTCTGTGGGCAGCCAGGCTGTCCTTTATAAACCCTGGTGGCTTATAGTCATGGAGTGAGTGACTGTGTGGGTTTTCCACAATATTTATCTTTTCCCCCCAAACCACAAAGGTTGCAGCTTTGGCATCAAATCCTTGGGAGTCTGCCCACCATCAGGTACCATCTGGCCTTTCAGCTGAAACAGAACACAGGCATGCAGTCTTGTCCAATAAGAGGGCGAGGGGGACAGCAGCCATGCCAGGGTGACGCCACTGGACTAGACCAGCCACCGAGGGGGTTGGAGGAGAGACTCCTCCAGGGCAGACTCCAGGGAGGCAGTGAAGGGCCCTCGGAGGGACTGGGCCTGGGTGCGGAACCCCGAGTTCTGGCCTCACCTGTGTCTTAGCGGGTACGAGATTTTGGACAAGTCACTTAATGCCCCTCAAGCTTGGGTTTCTGAAGTGGAGACAATAATCAACTCATAGGGTGTCAGGGCTGAAAAGGTCTTAGGTGGAAGATGCCGTCGCGTCTGGGCACACGGGGGTGCTCAGTGCCATAGGTTCTCAAGCGGTTCTCCCAGCATTTTTCCTCCCTGGCCCCAGGGCACGGTCCAGTCTCCTCGGGAGCCCTGGCCCACCCGGTCCCTGGGGGCAGCGTCGGGTAACAGACCGCAGCCTCCCCTGCCATGGTTTCTCCCTGACGTCCTTCTCCCAGGCTCCCGGTAACCTTTTCACCAGTATTTTCAATTTGCTGAGGCTTCACTGCACTGGCCCGTCTGCATCAGTGCAGAGAAGCTGCCTCTGGGGCTCAGCACCCTCCCCTCCCGGGGGCTCAGCACCCTCCTCTCCCAGGGGCTCAGTGTCTTGTAGCGACCAGAGGCTGCCTTTTCACAAGAGCCGATGACATCACATGTCTCCGCAGTCTCTCATTCAGAACAGAGCCAACTCTTTGACACGAGCGGACTCGGTTCTGCTGGAGGACGCCATGAGATCACAGTTGGATTCACCAAGTCAACTTCTGTGCTCAAGGAGCACACACCTGTAAAATAGCTAGGCCTGAACTCTTCATTTTTGTCTTTCGGCCTCACCTGACTCCATCTTTTAACCCACTCAGGCAGCATCTCCCAAGTACGTCCTAGGCGAGGCATTGGGAGGGAGGAGGCGGGACCCAGGGGCCAGACGCCAGGGTGATGTGCTCTGAGCTGGGGGGTGTTGGGTGGACACGCATCGTGGCCCTGAAGCCTGTGGTCCCTGTGTGGTCCCCCGACGCCTCAGAGCTCCACTCCTTTTGGTGGATGACGCCCCAGACGTTGTCACTCAAGTTGGGAAGAGGAAAACTCCCAAACCGAAATGTTCAGAGCCACTTGAGACAAAAATAGAACCCTTGAGCATCCCTTCACCGCACTTCAAGGTGGTGTGGGAAGTGCAGTTCCCTGCAGGGGTGGGCTCCTGCTGAGGCGCCATTAACCCCCACTGACTCTTCGCCACCCACACCCCTGCTCCCTGTGGGACAGCCTTGCAGGCTGGGTGCCCGTTCCCACCACCACTTAAAGGGACCTCCGGGGATGGTCCAGAGATCTCTGCTGGGCCATCGGCATGCTGCCCTCTGCGCCTGAACTAGCCCCCGACGCCGACCCCAAGCCTGCCGTGCCCGTGTGTCTGCAAGCAGCCCCGCGGGGCCTGTGTGTTTAGGATCCTCGGGTGGCACCCACCATGCAACCTTCCAAGACCTGTTGCTTCGCCACCCCGTCCCCCAGCCCAGAGCAGGGAGGGAGGCGGCGCTAAGTGGATCCACTGGCCTTTTCCACTGAAGCTCCAGGAACTGACCTCGGGGGTGACGGGAAGGTTGGCTCCTGGATTCACGGCTCCCCAAAGCTCCATCTCACTACACCTCGAGCCACAGACAAACCCCAAACCCCTTATTTCTACCGGGAAAGAAATGAGCAGGTACTCTGAGAACTGGCCATCTGGCAAGTCACTGGCCCTCAGATGGAAGGGACACCACAACATTGCCTTTGTGCCTCACTGTCCGCTGCTGGCTTCATGACCGTTGGGCTTTTGTCCCCATGGGATGCTCCTCTTGGCTCACGTCTAGGTCAGGGACAGGGCTGGGAGGACCCCCCAGCTGGATCCACAGTCAGCTGGCTGGCTGTCCTCTCTTCTAGGGTATTTTCTCTCTGTCACTTATTGGAGAAGGTAATCTCGGTCATCGTTCTTTGTCCCATGGAGTGCCTCAGGGGTTCTTAGGACATTTGTCCTGTGTAGTGGCTGTCCCTTTAGCACGTCATTTCCTTTGGTCTTCCCTTTCCTCCAAGAACAGCATGCCCTCTGTCCCCTCCACCCCCTTTGAGGGGAGTAAGATGGATGTGAGCAAGGGAACCTGCAGCCCTGGGGGTGGTGTTATCCTGGGACAGCTCGGCCATGATGCAGGGTCAGCAGGAGAGGCAGCTGGGAAGACGGGGCTGAGGTTGTTGTGACGGGTGCGCAGGCGGAAGGCGGGACCCAGAGAGTGCAGCCGGCTACGCTGCAGTTCAATTAGCGATTAGCTCCACATTTAAATTTTCGCCTGGTTCCTGTCACCAGCGAAACTCGCAGAGAACTCTGGGGCCAGGGAGAGAGACGTCGAGCTGCGTGCTCTGCCTTTGTGTTCTGATGTCGCTGTGTGCTCCCCCCCCCTTGTCCCCGTGTGCTGCAGTCACGCAGAGGACACCATGCACAGCCTCGTGTATGGGACCAGGATGAGTTGCGCTGGAGTCTTCCCTCCCCGAGTGTGGTGGGCAGGGGTGGGGCTAAAACTTGAGAAGACGGGCAGGTGGCAAGCTAGGCTCTGTCCCCGAGGCTCTAAGCTGGGAGCTCCTGGTCCCTTCTTTTGGGCAGCACAGCATGTCTCTCCCACTCCGTAGCAGAGTTGATGTGGGGAGGGGGGATGGCTGCCCTGACTGTGAGAGGAAGGGGCAGCTCGAATTGGGGCCAAGACTTCAGTCTCCAGGTGCCACAGCATCCTGAGCATCCGCACCTTAGGGTCTCAGCAAAGCCACTGTCCTGTCCAGTATCTCTGGTACAGATTCTGAGGAGTGGATGTCCTTCCTGCCTCTGGTGGACGGAGAACTGGAATTAGATTAGGATTCTCTTTAGTCCCCTGTCCTTGGGTCTCTTTTCTGGCAGAGGCTGGCTGCCAGCCCCGCCCTCCAGGCTTGCGCCCAGTCCCTCCATCCTTCTGTGGAGGGACACAGCTGGTCCCAGAGAGGGCAACCAGGAGGCAACCACTGGATGAAGGAGGGGGCTTTCGAGTGGGACCTGATGGACAGCGGGACTTTGCCCAGCAGACGTGAGTGAGAAGCTGGTCGAGCAAAGTGGCGGGAGGTGCTGAGCCCACTGGGACGGGCGCAGTCTAGGGCTGCTGGACTGTGGGCTCTGGGGGCACCGTCTTCAGAAGCAAGATTAAGGATGTGACTGGGACCAGACCACGGGCCACTGAGCTTTGTCCTCTCTACGGCGACAAGTCCTCGAGAGTTAACAAGAGCCAGCACGGTTGGGGCTGAGTGTGGGGGGACGGCACCAGCTGGCTGTGGGCCTAGGAGGGAGAGGACAGGGACAAGGTGACAGGGACAGATTGACAGTCCACAGCTCCCCCACACCCCTGCCCTTTGCCTACTGGATTCCTCTTACTTTGGATGTTAGTTCCTCCGTTAAGCCCCGTATCCCCTCCCAGACAGGGTCAGGAGCCCTTGCACTGCACCCCGTTTCCCACCCAGGGCTGCGAGAAACCCATTTCTGCGGCTGCTGCACCAACAGGTTAGACACTGAACACCAGCCCAGAGCGTGAGGGAGGGGTCGGGGTTGTTGGAAGCTGGGAGCCAGAGTAACCGGAGGTGGCCAGTACACACGGCCCACAATCCACACAGGGACGCAGGACGAGAGGCAGCCATGTGAGCCTCAGGCCCCGTATGACATTCGCAGTGTCGCCGGGACACTGACCAAGCCACGGCCGAGACCTGCCAGCAGCACCTCAGGGACACACGCCACTGTGTGTCCCCAAGTCCAGCAGGGCTGCCAGGGTCCTTGGGTGCACATCCACACTCACCCCCGGTGAGGGGGGAAGTGGCGACAGCAGCCCTTTTCTCCCCCAGGTCTGTCTCGGGCTTTTTTCCTGGTGACCGGTTTTGAAGATTTTATCAGAACCCAAAGTAGTGTCCTCCCCTCCCCTCCCCTCCTTTCTTTCTAGAAACGCATTCGGCCGCAGCGGTCGGTGCCCCTGCACTCTGTCATGAGCTGGGCTAGGAGAGTCCTTGAACAGAGACTGTGAATTGATCAATGGCATTTGGGGGCTGGAAAACTGCTCAGGAGCCGGCTAATTTATAATGTCATATAGGCTAGACAAGAAGGCCCAAGAGGATTGGCTGTCTCTTGGCTTTTTTTTTTCTTTTTGAAAATGGGAAGGGAAGCAGAAGGGGCTACGCTTGGCTGTTCAGCATTCAGAGATGAGCTCTGTCCACACTAGACCATCGGGACACCAGGGCCGTTTGGTCTCCTGTGCCCCCCTTACTTCCCAGAGACCTGGCAGCCCCCGCGGTGCGGCAGCCCGTGCCACTGCTGTGAATCCTCTGTCCTTTCCCGGCCCAGATGCTGGCCCTGCACTTGCCAAGCCTGGCTCTGACTAATGGGCAGAGGACACCTGTTCTGTAATGAGCCCCAGCTTGTGCCGCGTGTCTCGGTCTGGGCGCCCTCTGGGGCGAGCCGCGGCCTCCGTGCGGCAGTCTGAGTGCGTTCCTCTGACTAAGCGGCCCTGCGCCCTTCCGGGTGGGGCGGTCAGTCTGCGGTGCTGGGCATTAAAAGAAAAAGAAACCACATCCCAGCCACCGTCCAGCCATGGGTGTCTCAGCCGTTGACCAAACGAGTCTCCCAGAAGAGAGCCCTCCACGGCCTGTTCCCACTCTGAGGACAGACCTGCTGTCCCTAGACCTGAATGTCACAGTGCCAGGCAGGGGCGGCCCCTCCTCTGAGCACCCCGGCACTGAGCCGGTGTCTCCTGGACAGCTGTCACTCTGCCTCCTTGAGATGTGCCGTACCTCCGGTCTCTACACGGAGGGATGCTCCAGCAGGCTGGGATCCCGTCCCATGGGGTTTATAAAAGGGGCTCGTGTGATGGGGTCTTGATAAACATTTGCCAAGGGGGAGGAAGCAGGTGGCTTCGGCATCCAAGGGAAGATTCCTAGAGGGAAGGAAGGGCCTGCCTGCCTGCCTGCCTTTGCGGCTGCCTCTGCTCTCCCCCATTTTACACAGTGGAACTCGTAAAGACCAGTCCTTAGCCTTCCAAGATGAGAGCTGATCTCCCAAGGAAGCCACCTCCCTAGGAATGTCCAGCACCCACAGCAGCTGGAGTACCCCATGTTCAGTGGGAGGCATCGCAGGTCAGAGGGCCCCGGCCACACACCAGGGGTCCTGATTGGTCCAGCCACAGTTACTCGGAAACTCCTGTGGCCAGTGGCTTTGTATGTATTCTTCCCCATGACCTCTCCCTCTCCTGTCCTTCAGAGGGAGACCGTCAGTGGAAAGTCTCCCCGAGGCAGTGATTTTCCAAAGTGACCTGCTGGAACTGCAGCACACAGGTTTGCTCTTCGCAGCTTCCCCAGTCCCCAGCCCCTCTCCCTGGGCCTGAGGGGACCAGTGAGGGCCAGCCCGACCATCCCTGTCCTCTGCCTCCCCAGTCACACCTGGCCTGATGGAGGCGGATCAGAAGCAGATCAGGGTGTGGGAGCCCAGTGCACAGCCCTTTCCAGAAGTCTCCCGGCCCTGGCGATGGCCAGGCCTTATCCACCCCAACTAATTAGCGCCTTCCCCTTAAGCCGGCACTTTAGTCTTCCGTGTCGTTCATTCTCACAGTGATAATGGACTTGGATAAGAGGTCACAGCTTCTTCCACATCCTGCTCTCCTTGCCATGGGGGTGGGGGAGGGCCGGGCTCAGCCCCCCTCTGGCAGGGCTCCTGCCTGCCTGTCACAGGGCACCAGCTGGCCGCCAGACCTAGCAGCTGTGATGCATTCACCCCCATCACAGGACCAGGGCCTGGCTCCCCAGAGCGGGCCCCGCCCCCCCAGTCGGGCTTCCCAGCCGGCTGCTGCATCTCTGGTGGGTGTCATCAGCACTAACGTGATAAAACGGCACCGTGTAAATGGTAATCAGGTCTGATGCTTCCGAGTGGCAGATTGGAAATGGTGCCATCATCGCAATGCAAACCAGCACAGCGGTTTTTCACGCCCCTGCTCCCTGAGCGCCTGATTCTGCGCGGAGTCCCAGCCTTCCCCCACTCCCCCACCCCTGCCGTGCCTGGTGCGCCCATTTTATTTCACAAAGAAGGTTTGATTCCCCACAGACCAGTTTTCTCAGACAGGCTTTCAGTTTTGTTTTGTTTTTAAGTAAACAAACACTCTCCCCTGTTCTCTCTCCAAAGAGAAAGAGACCCGAGGTGCTGGCGGCCCCCACTCCTCGGGCTGGACCCCCAGCCCCACGCCCAGACCTTCCATGCCCACTTTTCTGGGTGCGGGCCCTTCTCTTGGCCCAGGGTAGTTCTCTGAGGGGTTTGCCCTGGAAGCTACCTGCGCAGGTTCTCTGCTTCCCCTTCTCTTGAAGTTCGAAACATTGCTAATTAACGACATCCTGGCTGGCCCTTTCCTGTGAACCCTGCAGAACAGTGTCCCTGCCCTGTACTGCTCTGTCAGGACCCCTGTGTTCTTCCCAGGAAGCTGCCAGGGCCCAAGACGTGCCTAGAGCTTCTTCAGACCTTCATCTCCCTGCCATACTGTATGCCTGGTTCGTGCTCGTTCCCAGCTCAGTGTCTGGCTATGAATCCTTAGTGTTTGCATAAGAGAGTGAGCAGGTGACATCCCCAGCATGTCCCCTGGGACTTGCCTGGAAACTCCTTTCCAGGAGTCTCTGGACAATGGGTGTGAGGAGCAGCAGGGAAGCATGGCTCTGGGTCCCTATTGTAGCCATGGCCCTGGAAACTCAGAGCTGACACTGTCCGACCCCGGGGAGCCTCTGCCAGGCGAGGCACATGCCCGGCTTAGGACTGGCCAGCCTGGGCAGAGGCCGCATGGAGCATGGTTCCTCCCCACACACGTGACATGCCCTGTGCCACCAGCCTGTGTCCCCCTCACTCCCATTTTTGTTGCCCAGGCTGTCTTCACCCTCTTCCTGGGACCCTTCACCTTCTTTGATGTCCAGAAGACCAAGTACCTGCAGATCCTGACCTCCCTGATGAGGTGGATTGGTGAGTCTCCCCCCTTGCCCCTTCCTTAACCCTTTCAGACACAGCTGGGTGGGCCCACGGCCCTCACTGGGATGTGATGCCGGTTTCTGTGGGCTCTTGGGGCCCGGGGAAGGTGGGGGCCCAGCCTGCCTTTTTACTGGTGAGAGGATTTAGTACTGACAAAGCAGCTCGGGCTCTGGAGGGAGCTGAGAGCACCAGACACCCCAACGAGGCTGCCCCACTGTGGGAGGGGCCGAGGTCTGCCCACCAGACATGTGCAGGCTGTCTGGGTGTCTGTCCTCTGGCCCAAGCTCAGCCCAGGTGATTTTTCTAGAACTCCAAAGGCAGTGAGCACCGAAGCCCTGCTTGTCCTCTCAAGTCTGCACCAGGTTGTCAGTTCGCAGCAAAGTGGCTTTTCGTGTTGCGGCCGTGTCCCCGTGTCCCCATGACCCCCCAGTGCACTCCACCTCTTCCCTCTTCCGTCTGAGGGCCCAGACCGGCCGACAGCCAATGGGACGCTCAGGGTGGCAGTAAGCTGGCTTGGGTTCTAGGAAGACAAAAGGGAAAAATAAGCACCAAAGGGACCGGAAAATCATAGATGTGCTGAGCCGGAAACCTTCTC
Source organism: Macrotus californicus (assembly GCA_007922815.1). NCBI lineage: Eukaryota > Metazoa > Chordata > Mammalia > Chiroptera > Phyllostomidae > Macrotus > Macrotus californicus. The sequence goes on from VMDR010000002.1 coordinate 119,099, forward strand.
GTGCTTAATTAGAATGTGTCCTGCCATCTGTTGAAATGAGGGGGGGGTAGGACGGCAGGAGCCCGCCCGAGCAGGCCCCCAGAGCTCCAGGCAAGCCGAGACTCCTTGAGGCTGGCCTCCCTCCCCCGCCACCATTCCGCTTTCTTTGTGCCGTCCTTCAGCGTCACCCCCAGAGTCCCTCATGCTGCCAGGATGGGATCAAGAGGGTTGGGTGGCCTTTTCGCACAACCACTTGTCCAGGGAAATGTCTGGACACGTATGCCAGGTACCAGTGTTGACTAATTTCTTTTGCTCCCCAAATAAGTTCTGGGGAGACAAGGCTGGTCACTGGGGCGACTCAGAGCACAGACGCCCCTGAATCCATGTGTGTAGTGACAGTCCCCGGTCGCCATCCTGCAGGTGAGACTTGGTCAGGCCTCGGTGGGCTTCCTGACCAGCCCAGCGCCATCCGGCCCCTCCACCCAGGTGGCTGCTTCTTGCCCCCCCCCTCCCACCACACCTCCTCCCTTTGTTCGCTTCCTTTGGGTGGGATGGCGTTTACTCCAAACGTGCCCCGACCAGGTTCCTCGACACAGCCGCAAGTCCTGTGCTTTGTGTCTTCAGGTCCAGCCCTGAGCCCAAGCCCTGAGCTGCTCATGCAATGACAGTAGACTGTCCCACCCCCACCTAGGACACTGGCAGGGAGTGTCATTACCTCACCCCCATTACCAGCTTCCCCCAGTAGACACCAGCCGACGCCCCCCAGCTGGGGACACGAACAGCTGGCTCTGCTCGGGACGCCCCACTTGGCATTATTAAAACACCAACTGTCTCTAATGAACTCTACTTTGGAGGCAGCGGCCCTGCTCCGCCTGGGTCTGGGCTGCCGAGGACCCGCAGGGCCACCTTCCCCAATTGTGTATGCAGAGCAGCCGCCATGCACACTGTTCCTGTCTCCACATGCCACTCAAAGTGGGTCAGGCGCGTCCTCTCCAAGCTCGAGTTCGTGGGTGAACTTGACCCTGCCTCGGGAAGTTTCTCGGCCCTTCTCTCCCCACCCGCCCCTGGCAGGTGCCCCAGATTTGTGTTCTAGACCGAGCTGGGGGGAGAGGTGGAACTCAGTGATGGTGGCCCAAGTGGCAGAAGGTCCCCAGGAGGAGACCATCACCTGGGAGGGAACATAAGGGCTCTCTGGTTTTCCCTGTCCCCAGAATTATCTGTGGCCGCTTGGCTGACTCCCCTGCAGGCCCATGACTGATCTCAGCAGAGTGTCCCCTGGTGGGAGCGCTCTAATCTGTCACCACCAGCAGCCAGGGGTCTTCTGTGTCTGGGCCATCTGCTCACATGCTGTTGCTTCGGAGTGCCAGCTTGGTACCCGACTTCCCTCACAGCCGCTCCCTCGCCAAGGGCCTCTCAGAGGCCAGGAAAGACCCCCCTCTCAAAGCGGAGGCACCCTGGCCCCTCTGAGCAGCCAGTCAGCTCTGCGCTCTGTGCCCACCCTGCCTCTGGGCCACTATCCAGGGCTCTCCTGGGCCATTAAGCATCCGTTTTGGTCCTGATTTTATTCTTGGTTTTCTAAAAGTTCTCTCTGCAGATGCAGCGGTCAGTGTAAAGGAGAGGAACCCAGGGCTCTATTGTAAGTCTCTTAGGATAGAGTAGACACTTAATTCAAATCTGCAGAAGAACTGGCCCTGTGCCGCGAACAGCCCCTTCCCTCCGCAGCAGGGCGACTTCCAGGCTCTGCCTGGCCCAGAGCAAGGGCTGCACCCCCGTCGGCCGCACTCCTTGGAGCAGCCTTTGCGGCCAGCACTCTGCTCTGCGCGTGGCTGAGACGGGCGCTGACCTGGCTGTCGGAGGGGTCTCCTGCTCCACCCGGGCGGTGGGCGGCTCCGCTGCCTGGACAGCAGCAAGGCAAGGGCCGGTGAGGCCTGGTAGCTGGCGGGGCGAGGGGTCCGACCAGCAGTGGTGACGGGGGTGCCTCTGCAGAGCTAGGCGTCGCACGGGCCCGGGGAACCTCAGCCTCACAACACTCAGCCGACCACGTTCGTCCACGGAGCTAGGTGGCCCATGGCAACCCAAGCTCGGGAATTGACGTTCAGTCCAGGGGAGTCCAGGCTCCCTGCTCATAGTACCACCTTCCTCATCCCCCTGCCCCGGCCCCTCCATCTCTTGTCCCTGCTCTGCTTTCTCCCTGGTCCAGCGGCTGCTGACAAGCCATCTTAGCTCAGGCTGCCTGAACACAGCACTGCTGGCTGGGCAGCCTCCACGGCAGAAGCTGACTTTCTGGTAGTTCTGGCAGCTGGAAGCCCAAGATCAAGGTGCTGTCAGGGTTGGTCTCCGGTGACGCCTCTTTTTCTGGCTTTTCCACGGCCACCTTCCCGCTGCATCCTCATGTGGCCTGCACTTGGTGCACGCAGGGAGAGAATGGCTGGCGCCTCTTCCTCCTCTCCTGAGAGCACCGTTGGCACCAGATTAGGGCCCACCCTTAGGGTCTTTCTTCCCTCCTGTACACCCCATCCGCAGGCACAGTCACGCTGGGGATCAGGGCTTCAGCATAAGAATTGTGGGGGGACAGTCCACACAAGAGGAAAAGGCTGACAGCCTTCAGGAAAGGTGACAGTTTCCAATCTCCGGGAAGATTAGTCCGCCGGCAGCCTGAGGCCCCGCAGCTCCACTGTCCCCGCAGTTATGGACGGAGCCGGCTCTGATGGCTCGGGGGATGGGGGGGAATGGAGACCCTCCCCGCGCCGACGCCACTTGCCACAGAGGCGAACGTTTAAGGATGAAGTGGCTGGAACTCCTGATTTTGTACTTCAGGCTTGATTGCTCAGAGACTCAGATGCCTGCCTGTTATCATCGGCCTCCTCCCCCAACGCACTTGGGAGGGGAGGGCTCTGTGCCGAGTCCTTTGGGATAAGTCATTTAGAACCTCGGTCTGGTCACCTGATTCTTTAAGCATCCTTTCCTCTGCTTCCCTGGTGATGACAAGGAGGAAGAGGAGGACAGAGCTGGAACCCTCCAGAAACCACAGGACCAACCCAGCAGGGGAAGGGAGTCAGATTAGCTTTAAATTCCCTCCCTTCAGTAGAAACCCAAGTGATTCTTTCTGGTGAGGAGTTATTACAGGCAAGACCAACAATCACAGAATGTCTTGCAGGCCTGAGATAAAAACCCTGACCCGGGGCCAAGGTGCTTTGGGAGGCACGCACACGTATGTAGGGAGCTTTTCCCGGAGGGACCAACCCACAGTCTGCACTCCGATGGGAGCGTGGTGATAGGGAAGGACAAAGCACTTGAGTTCCAAAGAACCCAAACAGAATCCTTTTTCCTTGTCACTTAGCCAGAGTCCCCCAGGTGACAGTGAAGGGAACAGCTTGGCCTTGTGTGACGTCAGAGGGAGCAAGAAGAGCCAAGGGTTCCTCTGGCCCACAGAGCAGGTGTCAGCAGCCTGTCCTGAGTCTTCCTTGCCCCACCCCCACCCCGGTCCTCAGAGCTGACATCTGGGCCAGAGACACTCAGGCTGGGGATGCTCCTGGAAAGGGTCATGACTGCAGCAGGCCACTGCCAGGGAAGGCGGGGTCACTAGTGTGTGCCCTCCTTGCAGCAAAAGGAGAGTTAGGCGAGAGCAGGAGGGACAGAGCTTCCTGCTTGCCTGAGACCTGGGCTGGCAGAGGGACAGCCCGACAGGCTCCTGTGCATCAGGCTGTCACGCCTTGTTCCCCTGGTGACCCTGGTGGTCTTCCGCCCTTGATGCCTCCCGGACAGAAACCTCGCTGTGTACCCCACCAGCTAAGGTGCTCATCTCCCATAACTACCACCCCGTGGTCCCCGTGGGCCCGAGGCCCCAGAAGGACAGGGACGTCTGTCTTTACCCAGGGCACTGCCGCAGAGGCCTGGAGCAGTGCCAGGCCACAGCGGGCGCTCGGTTCACCTTTGTCCCAGGGGGAGCCCTAAGGTACACAGAACACGTGCAGGTTTTCCACATGGGCTGTTACTTCAGGTATTATAAGAGGAGTCTTCTGTCCCACTTCATCTTGCAGCTGCACCTCTCAAGTCCCGACAGCCACTCCTCGGGTGACATGTGACAGGGCCTCCCCGCCCCCCGCCCAGCCTCCTCCCTGGCAACTCACTGCACCTGCTCACCCCAGGGAGCATGATTCAGTGCCGAATGCAAGTGGGTGTGGACTGACCCTCGTCCACCACACAGGTTCTGTCCTGAGCACAGCCTGTGAGGGTCGGAGAGCAGCTGAGGCCACCCTGCCGCCAGGGAACTGCAGGCCCTGGTCACTGGGGTAGCGGGGAGCTCACTGCTCTGTCCACCTCGGTGCCCATCCGCCTCCCGCACAGCCTCAGCCAGGTGAGCGCGAGCTGCCCGCGCTGGGTGGCCAAGCCCTGGTGTCAGAGTGCAGCCGAGCCCGCTCCCATCGTGCTTCCTGGCGGTGTCTGTCCCTCACGGCCTATCGTCTTCATCTTGATTCGCTATCAGAGCTAATGAGTTTTCAGAGCAGCTAGGAGCAGCTGTCTCTCAGGGACAGGGCGACCAATCTAGAAGATACCTGCTGGGCTCCGCCCCTCAAGCAGCCAGTGGGGGAGGGGAGGGGCAGAGGAGTGTGGTCAGGAGGGCAGGGCCAGACAGCAGTGGGGGATGGGTCCTTATCCTCTAGGCCCAGGACCCCTCAAGGTCAGAGCCGCTGAGCCTTGCCTCCTGCTTCCTTCCCTCGCCTCCCCCCATCCTTCCATTGCAGCGCTGTGTTGGGGTGTCCCTGGTTTCTTTTGAACTTGCTGACTTGGGGACCACATTGGAGTGTTTTCCCTTCCCTGCTCACCCCTGACAACACCCTAACACTGCCCCGTGTCCTCACAGGGGGCCTGAAGGGCCCACGGCTCACATGTCTCCTGTCCACTCTCAAGGTTGGTGAGGGCATATTGGGGCCACTTCTTAACACTCCCGGGACTGCCTCCCAGGAGCCCCTGGCATCGTGGTTCCTGGCATCCAGCCTGTGAAGGGAGACCTGACTTTTGGAAATAGACTTGTTTGGTGAAGAAAATGAGGTCGGTGACTAGTCTAGGTGGTAGTATTGTTTGGTAAAACTGATTCCAGCTACAGGAATATGACGTACATTTTCCTTACCACCCGCAGGGGACCCCCGTCAGCAGGTGCACATTTCCGGGTGGGGAGGGGAGCATGCTTTAAAGATCCATCTCGTGGCTTTGGAAGCCTGCTTCGTAAGCTGGTGTATTCACAAGCCAGTTTCTGTCTGCGTTTCTCACACCCTCCTAGAGATTTAGGGCTGAGGAGGAAGATGAGCCGAGAAGCACGGGCCAGCATCCCGGCCGCAGAGAGCGGTGAGCAGGAGGGCTCGCACCCCGGCAGCCAGTTTCTTCCTGCCTGCTCACATGCTCACTGCTCCCCGGGCTCGAGGCCAAGGCCCGCAGGACACCCAGAGGGCTTCTCCACTTGCTTATTCTGAGTCCGTGCCAGCCTTGGCCCGGGCCGGGAGTAGCACCAGGTCACAAGGGGACACCCTGGTAGAGGCACAGCAGGGTTTGAATCTTGCCTTACAGCGGCTACAGCGGCTGTCCCCTCTGCTCTGACCCCAGTGCCCTGCCTCTGGTGACAGAACTGTCAGCTGCAGCCTCTTGAATAGCTAATCACCAGGCAGCCCCAGGCCCACCAGTCTTCCCTCCATAGCCACCCCACCCACTCAGCTCAGCTTCGTAACCCTTTCTGGGCTAGGACAGACTACCCGGCACGGAGGGCTCCGCTCCACCTCTCCAGCCTTTCCCAGGCCCTCGCCCTCACATCCTGCCCCAGCATTCTCTGTGGTTCGGTTCTCCCACACGGCAGGCTGCCAGTGTCCTGGGCATCCTGATGAGCAAGGAGGTCTGGCAGGGTGTCTTGTCACATGCCCTCCAAGCCCCCCAGAGAGTTAAGCCGGAGGTAGCTCCTGGGCTGTGACCTCAAGGAGGGAAGTGGATCCATGCTTTCCCCTTCACTGACCAGAGCTGACAAGAGAGTTGAGGTGATGTCCCTGGGCGGCGAGAGTCAAGGGGCCCTCGGTGTCGGGAGCAGCAGGGGCGGGATGAGCTCAGAGTCAGAAGCAGGCCACCTTCTTTATGGGCTACATTCACAGACCCGCTCCCCGCCCCACCCCCCACCGTCTGCGGTGGGGTCAGGCAGCTCAGACTAAAGCAGTAGGTGGCGTTCCCGCCAGCCCACTTCCACGTGTCATTGCAGGAAGGCAGGCGTGCTTCCTTTGAGTCCCAGGAGTAGGGAGCAGGGCTGTGATGGGGCCTGAGGGGACAGTGAGGAGACCCCAGCCCCCCACCTGGGAGGAGCCCTGTGCCCCTGCGGGGCCAGCCCACTGGCCCTTGATGCCTGTGTCACCCACCCAGAAGTGGCAAGTGTCACTGCGGGCTCTACCTGCAAGGTTGGGGCACAGCCACAAGGGGCTCTCGGGTCTGCTCTGATCAGAGACAGCAATAGTCTGTGAACCCCAGCACTGGGGACAGGGACACCAGTGGTCCCTGTGTGTGCCGAGTGGCTGATGGTGGCAGTTCTGGGTAATTGGGTGGTAGATTCGAGAAGCCAGAGAGACCTGGCAAGTCCATCTGTCTTCAGGGAGCTCAGGTCCTGGAGTACCTGCGGGTGGCTCCGCGGGCTGGGGGGTGGGGGGCAGCTGTGAGAGGCTGTGGGGCGGCCAGCCTGGACCCCTCCGCTTCTGCAGCAAGCCCAGGCTGGAGCCACTTTTCGGTCCCCTACCCCAGAGAACAGAGCCATGTGCCACATGGCCCCCCAGCACTGCCTCCAGTGCCGTTCGTCCCCCGAGTGACCACAGGCACCCCATGCTCCGCTCGGGGCTGCCAGTGCTCCCATGTCCCCTCAGGTGCCCTTGGCCTGGGAGAACAGCTCCTCCCAAGCGCCCTGTGCCCTCCACCCCCCCAGACCCCAGACACATATTTTTAAAGCAAGGGGGAGAGAGCTAACATGAGTCCTGCCCCAGGACTGCTCCCTGCCAGGAAGCTGGCGGGCCCCCCACCCCCAGAGAGCCCCTGGGGCCGGCACAGGAGCGGGGCCGTGCCTAGTCTGGAGTGTGGTGCATCCCTCTGAGCAGACAGTGTGGCCACCCTCCTGTCCTGCCCAGGCCCCACCCCGACCAGGGACACATTCCCTTATCTGCTGGTGTGGGGACAGGTGTGGTGAAGACATAGGGAGGGACACATGGGACACTCACAAGAGCAGTAGCTGCCGCTGACCTGCCCCAGGTTGTGGCCATCGGGGGCACATGAACTGAGCGGCTCCTGCTCATGGGGCTCCCGTTCCTCGGCAGGTGCCCCCAGACCAGACGCTGTGGGGCTGCTGCCCCCTGGCTTGCTGACACCTCTCTCGTTTCCAGCCTTCGCCGTCATGATCGTGCTTGCCCTGGTCCGCATCGGGCGTGGGCGTGGGGAAGGGCACCCGCCCCTGGCTGACCTCTCTGGGGTCCGGAACCTGTTCGGAGTGTGCGTGTACTCCTTCATGTGCCAGCACTCCCTGCCATCCCTCATCACGCCCGTGTCCTCCAAGCGCCACCTCACGCGCCTGGTCTTCCTGGACTACGTGCTGATCCTGTCCTTCTACGGCCTCCTCTCCTTCACTGCCATCTTCTGCTTCCGCGGCGACAGGCTCCTGGACATGTACACCCTCAACTTCGCCGGCTGTGACATTGTGGGTGTGGCCGCCGTACGCTTCTTCCTGGGCCTCTTCCCTGTCTTCACCATCAGCACCAACTTCCCCATCATCGCCGTGACCCTGCGGAACAACTGGAAGACACTGTTCCACCGCGAGGGGGGCACGTACCCCTGGGTAGTGGACCGCGTGGTATTTCCCACCATCACACTGGTGCCCCCGGTGCTGGTGGCCTTCTGCACCCACGACCTGGAGTCTCTGGTGGGCATCACGGGGGCCTACGCGGGCACCGGCATCCAGTACGCCACCCCCGCCTTCCTGGTGTACCACTGCCGCAAGGACACCGCGCTGGCCTTCGGCCATGGGACCGTCAACAAGCACAGGTCACCTTTCCACCACACCTTCTGGGTGGGCTTTGTGCTGCTCTGGGCTTTCTCCTGCTTCTTCTTCGTCACTGCCAACATCATTCTCAGCGAGACCAAGCTCTAATCAGGCGTGTCTGCTGACGAGAGGGGTGGGGCCAGCCCAGCCCCAGTTTGTCCCTCCGCCTGCAGAGCCCGTGTCTGCTTGCCTCTCCCGGCTCCATGGGATGGGTGAGGCCCAGGCTCTTGGTGGGGACCCTCCAGCCGGGGATCCTGTCCCCGCCCAGGCTTCCTGCCGCACAGCCTGCACCTACCCTGGTCTCTGGGCCGCCCCACCCCAGCTCTCCCGCCCGGGGCTGCCCCCAGCCAGGTGAGTCGCACACTGGCGCTTGGCCCTCCCAGGTTCCAGGATTCGACCCCTCTGCTGTACGCACACACCCGCCACCCACTCCCCTGGGGCGGGCCCCTCTCCTTGCGTGGTACAGACGCAGCGCTGGCACTGCCACTGTTTATACTAGTCATGTGTCCCCTCCCTCCCAGCACCAACCCCAGTCCTGGTTTGTGAAGTCTGATCCACTAGGAGCTGCCTCCTCGGGATGACTCCCAGGCCCTAGCCCCCTCCCCACGCACAGGCCCGCCTTCCCACCAGGCTTGGTGTAACCTACTGCCCTGGCCTGGCCTTCCCCGATGACAAGAACAGGAGGTGCTAATGGGCACCGTCGTCCCCAGACCGGGGCTGAGAGGTCCCTGCTGTGGGCGCCAGTTCCTGTTCTGGGCTGAGCTCACAATGACGGGAGCAGCCCTTCCACGGGCATAGCAGCTCGTGCCCTGGTTTAAAGCCCGGAGCTCGTGCCCCGAAGGGAGTCCTCTGCTCTTGGGCTGCCCTGCTGGGGCTCTTGGGGCCACCTGTGGTGCGGGGGGCAGTGGGCAAGGGCCACTGAAGGGGAGCCACACCCCCTGCCACTGCAGTGACTTGAGATTGCCCTGAACCGAGGCAGGGAGCAGTTCCCACCCTGTAGGAGGTCAGCCTGCTCCCTTCCCTGCGCCAGCACTAAACCTGGCCCCTGTCCAGCCAGGCTGTGGGGGCTCCGTGTTCACACACTTCACGCCCCTTGGGCGCCTTGGGGTGAGGTGGGGCACCAGCCACCGTTCCCACAGAAGGAGAGTCAGGTCCCACCCACCTCACCAGCTCTCTGTGACCCCTTCCCCGTCACAATCATGCATGCACCTTCAGGGCAGCCTTCCTCGGAAACAGGTGACTGACGGACTCTGTTTTCAATGTGCCTTCTGCCTCAGGACCTTCCCGACCCACCCTGGCTCCTCCAGCCTGGCACCTGGCCCTACCTGTCCTAGAGCCCAGAGCAGCTGGGCCTGGAGCCGCCTCTCTGGGGTGGGATCTCGGGCGCCTGCCGCTTTCTCTTTTGATTTCAGTGCCTTGCTGACCCCTTAGTAGGAAGCCTCCGCAGCCTCCCTTTGCATAGTGTCAGCTTCATACCTTGGACAGAGTGGCTCTGCTGGGTCCCCTGGGGCCCACGGTGGTCTCGGGAGGGCAAAGGGGCACGTGGGACTTGCAGGAACATGGGGAATCCACAGGAAACACTACCCCCGCCTTTGGCCCCAGCCGCCCCAGCCGCCCCAGCCTGTGAGAACCCCGTGTCATAATTGGCCACAGTCTGCTTTCTCGCCGAGGTCACACGTTTTCAGTTCTCATCTCGTCCCTAGGTGTCATCGTTTTCCATTTACCTGAAAAATAGACACCCCTTCTCCATCTGTCATTGTGGCTTCTTTCCAGGAGGCCTGCCCCGAGGTGGGCAGAGCAGTGGGGGGCTCTGAGATGGACCAGCCCTGTGGCTCGGACCCTCCCTGGAGCTGCCCCGCTGTTTGCTGAAAACTCAGTTAAAACATCTGTGCTTACCTTTCTCCAATCACGTTCCCTTTTGCTTAAGGACAAAGCAAATTAAATCATCCTTCCCCAGGCTCCAAACCAAATTTCCATGTGAATTTATTAGCATCATAAAGCCCAGGTTGATTTCTGTGACAGTCGAGCCCCAACAGAGTCTGGTGGCTGCGATCCCCTCTGAGCTGGGCAGCCCCAGGCCTGGAAGGAAGTGGCCCGAGGTGAGCACATTGCTGATAGCAAGCTGGTGCTCCCCACTGCCACTGTCTGGTTCCTGTGCGCCTCCGTGTTCACCGGCTGTCTGTCCCACTGGAGGTCAGAGGGGTCGCCTCCCTCTTGCCTGCGAAGAACCACGGGGCTTGGGGCCTGGCGGGGAGGACACGTCCCAGGGGATGCTGGCTCACCATGTGGGTCAGCACGTCTGTCTGTTTTTACACCTCTTGGTGAGGTGGGCCATTGAGTCATGGTCTCCATTTCATGGAGGGGCCCCGGGTGGGCAGTGATGGGAGGCTGGCCCAGGTACAAGCCTGGTTGTGAAGGAGGATGAACATGGCAGCCTTCACCCGATACCATCTGCCCACGCTGCCCCAGACTGGCCCGGAGGTCAAGCCAGGTCAAGGTGGGAGCCAGCGTGCTCTGCCCTGTCCCCTGAAGAAGCACTGGGGCTTCGTGCCAGCAGCTCCTGCTTCTTCCCTCACCTGAGGCCAGAGAGGCAGCTTCCGGCTTATGGATGGGGCAGATGGCAGGTAATAGGCTGGGAGGCACTGCTGAGTGGTGGAAGGTGGGCAGTGGGCGCTGTGCCGGGCTCTTAGCCACACAGCTGTTCTCGCCACGTGGGGGCCCAGAGCAGCCTCAGCAACAGGCTGAGGCTAAAGTCACAGAAGTGGGGAGGACGGGCAGCTCCCAGGAAGCCAGCCCGAGGGGGAGAACTGGGCAGCGCCAGGCTCTGGGTCTGGGAGGCCATACCTATCTGGGGACTGGGTCCTCAGCAGGACTGGTGCCCGGCTCAGCCAGGCTAATGGCCACTGAAAAGCCAGCTTTTCTGAGACCAAGACCCAGGGCTGCAGGAAGGAGCTTTGCCACCCCTTCTCCCTGGGGCCTAGGCTCGTGGCATTGATTGGAGAACGGGAGAAGTGACGTCAGAGTACCTGCTATGTGCCAGGCACAGCGCTGGGGACTTGGTGTGTGGGCCTTGGTGGCATCGCTCAGGGATCAGCAGTATGCACCCGGAAGGGGGACCTGCCCTGTGCAGGCGGTGAGCCTCCACACTCTCCTCCATCATTTGTAACAAGGGACAAGAAGGCTGTGTCATGGACAGGTTGTGGAGTTGAAGTGCTCAGTGAAGCTGGCCTCCTCGTCACATACCAGCTGTGACTTTCCTGAGAGCCACAGGGCCCTGGACTCACTGGGGGCCCCGGTTTGGGTCCCCAGGCACCTCACTGGTTTCATGGCCTCCCAGTCAAGGGTTGTGTAGCAGCTGCCCGCTGTGGTCCGGAAAGGGGAAGTGAATTCTTAAAGATCTAGAGAGCTTTTCTGCTTCCCCGACCCCCGGAACTTACAGATAGCCATCCTCTTCCAAAGGCCAGACTGAAGCCAGGTCTCCTGGCCAAGGACATGCCCGCTCTGTCCTGAGCTCTGCGCCCCTCCCCCCACTCACACCTGGCTCCCAGGGAGAAAGGGGTGTGGACCACAAGCTGCTTGGTACAGACGCAGAAACAGCGATGCCAGCAGCAGTAGGGACCAGGGGGAGATAGTAAAGATGTCCTACTGCTGAGATTAGTGCCCCCAGGCCCCTCCTGTGTCCCACCAAAAGAACAGACCAGCATTGGGGTGTCTTGTCTGGGTAGGCTCAGCTTGGTCTTTGCCACACAGGCCCTGGTCCATGGCGACTAAACATCCATGGCCTCTAGGACACAGCCCGCTCCCTCTCTCCTGCCAGGCTTTGTCCCCTCCCCTTGATATTGCAGAACCCTTCCTCAGTCCCCCCTCAGAGGGGCAGGGCACATCGGGGCTCCGAGCAGGGGGCAGGGAAGCCAGGCCAGGCCAGCCCTGACCCTGCAGAAGGCGTCCTGCCTGCCCCTACTTCCCCCCAAGCCCCATTGGCCCCCAGAATTCATTCCTAGAGAAGGAGCGAGGCAGTCAAGAGCCTGGCCCCGGGAGCAGGATTGGCCCATCCTTGGAGCCAGCCAGCAGGCAGCTCAGCTCCGCATTTGGCTTTTAATTATCTTTCCAGTTCTTGGTTATTAATGATCTTGGGCACTGAGCGGAGAGCGGCCTGGACCTTGTGACTCCTCAAAGCCTCACCTGCTGCGCCTCCCACCCAGAGCTGCGCTCAGACGCAGAGAGGAGGAGGGGTCAGCGGCCCCAACAGTTAACCCTCTCGCCACCAGTGGCTGCGACCAACCTCAAGGGTCCAGGGTGCTGGCCTCTAGCACTCATCTAGACTCGAACTCTCCGGGAGACACAGAGCCAACCCTCCCTCCACCGATCCTGGACCTGAGTCCATGAAACTCCATCAGGCAGCAAAATTGACAGTAATGGACCAGGCCACCCATGCTGAGGGCAGTCAAGCCCTCTAGCCAGGAATGGGAGGGTATGAGCAATATCCCACGCTGTACCATTTCAGCTCTAAAAACCAAACAAAAATCCCCAGTTCTCATGGCCCAATCCTAGCCGCGGAGCCTTTGGAGACTGAAGAAGGGACCAGTGGGGAGGCGTGTAGGGAAGGGCACTGGCTACCCTCCCCGGCCCCCTCCCGATTACATGGACCTCATCTCTGCCCTGCCTCACCAAACTCCTCCAGGACAGCAGGGCCACAGGCTTCACAGGCTCTGCAGTTGAGGAAGGGCCTGGTGGCAGCAACCCCGCCCACAGGGCTGTGGGATGGATGGATGGATGGACGGATGGGTGCATGCTAGCTCACGTCAGTCACTGTGGGAGCTTAATGTAATCGCAGATGTGGAAATGTCGAGAATCGTAAGCGAAAGCCTCCAGGTCCAGGGCTGATGGCGTGTGACAGAGAAAGAAGGTAGGGCTGGGAGCGCTGAGGGAGGATGCAGGACTGAGACTGTGGGCCGATTCCCTGGCCCCCTTCCCGAAGAGGCCCAGCACCAGCGAGGCCGAGCTGGGCCTAACCCAGAAAGCCACCTGTGCGGGACCCCCAGGGCCTGCACATCCACCATAGAGTACAGCTGGCCAGGACTCAGGAAAGCCCAGCAGACTCCCCACAACGGTGTCTGCCTCTGCCACCGTGACACTGTCAGGCTCCCTAGAGGGCCCCCTGGCAGGACAGGACACCCACAGCCCCAGGCACCAGCCTCTTCTCAAGGAGATTGAAGGATGAACTGCATCCATCACCAACAGGGCCCCTTGCTGAGCACATTTGTCACATCCGGCACCAGGGTGGGCGGGCACTGGCTCTGAATACCAAATGGCTTCTGCTGCTGGAGCCCTCAGGCTCACCTCCCAGACACTCGCCCAGAGGGAGCTGCCCACCTGCTCTAGGCAGACACCCTGCCTGGGGTACTCCCGTGAGGCTCCTATTGCCCAAAGGATGCAGAATGAGGCAGCCAGGACCAGTGGGTGGTAAAAGGTCTGTTTAATGTCCCAACGCTCTGAGAAGAAACTGCAGCCAGCCGAGCAGAGGAGTGGAGTAGCCCTGCCCCAATCCTGAGTTCCGGCCCCTGTGCACCCACACCGAGCCCCCAGAGGCCATGGCCAGGAACCGGCTCACAGCAGGGCAGGGGGAGCCGGCGGCTTCCTGTGGCTCCAGGTGCTGTGGGAAGGTTTTGGCATGAAGAGAGGACAGCAAGAGCCAAGCCCACACCAGGACCTGAGACCGCTGAGGTCACTGAACTGACCATGGAAGACCTTGTCACTGGGGCTCCACAGACAGGATTTCAGGGCAGAAGTCAGAAAAGTCCCAGCCTGCCTGCCCAGAACCCCGGCAGCGCCAGGTGGAGCATGCAGCTGACAGCAACCAGAGAAGCCCGCTCCTCACACTTTTGACTCCAAGCTGTTGATCCGCCTCCAGGTGCAAGGTCCCAGGAAGCCTTGCGTCCCACAGGCTGCCCTGCTGACCTCTTCCAGCCCCCCACTATCCCTGTAGCCTGTACTCAGCCCCAGGGTCCTGTCCCTGTGCCCAGGAGGCCGCCAGGCCCCAGTGAGCCAGGGGCCATGGCTGGCACAGGCTGGGAGATGAGGGCAGACAGTCCCCCAGCAAAGCGGAAGGTGGGCATGGCCGTGGAGGCAGGCGTGCGGTCTGTGCGGCCAGATGGGGACGGCTGCCCACGCGCCCTCCTGACAGGCCTCCCGGTACAACGGCAGCCGCATCGACTGCGCCTGCGCCAAACGCCAGCAGCCCGGGCGGGCGCACCTGGAGGACAGGGGACTGGGCCGGGCGAAGGCCTCGGCCACCGAGCTGGGCAGGGAAGCATGGCGTGAGCGGGGGCCCCGGGCCCAGGCGGCGTGCAGCAGGGCCTCCCTCCGGGCCAGCTGGTCTGGTCTGAGCAGGGGCAGATCCTCGGGCTCCGGGGGTTCCGGGAAGAGCGGAAGGAAGGGGCGCCCGGACCGGTCGGCTCGAGGGAAGGAGCTGTAGTGGCAGCACTCGGGCGACAGGGGGTGCTGCGGGAGCGCTCGCCGCTCGGAGGCCGAGAGGTGCCGCCCGCAGCGACGGGTCCGCACCGGCCACCGCACCTCCCAGGCCCGCCGGCTGGACAGCCGGGAGACGTCGGGCAGGTGAGGCCGTGGCGTCGGAGGGCGGCCCAGGAGCTGAGGGGTTCTGCGCCCCAGCGCGACGCGGCCGCCACCTGGTGGCCCCCAACCCTTGGGGTTCGGGTGAGGGGGCAGGTCGGGGCTGGGTGGCCGAGGGCGGGGGCAGGCGGGTGCCGGGGACGCGCGGCTGTTGCCCCAGTTCTCAATGGTGCGCGTCGCGTGGTCCAGGGAGCTGCTCATGCCAGCCGTAGTCACCAGGTCGCGCGCTGCCTGCAGCATCTTGAGCACACTGGCCTGGGCCGAGCTGGCCGTGAGGTCTGGGCTGGGCGGCCGCGCGGGGCTGGCCAGGCTCTGCACCCCGCTGAAGCAGCTGTAGATACCCTGGGCGAAGGTAGGAGACATGCTGTGAGCGCACCCTCCTCTCGGAGAGGCCCCCCTCCTTGTCCCAGGCATCAGCCCAGGCACCTCTAAGTCCTAGGAAGCAAGTAACAGGCATTGTGCTGCTGTGCATTTACCCAGGAGCTCTCTGAGGCTCCAGGAAGTTAAACCCTTCTTTGCCTCTCCTCGGCTGTGTGGTGCTGGCAGGCCATGCCACCTCTCGGGTTTCTACCATATGTCCGCAAATAGGCCATGGCTAGCTCGGACTTATCTGGCTTGGTGTGCCTAACGTTGGCGCTGTCTAGGGCGGGACAGGTACTCACCCTGCTGAAGGCCAGCAGGAAGTCCAGCCGCGATGTGCTGGGCACCGAGTGGCGCAGCTTCCAGTAGACCAGGTGCTCCCAGGCGAAGACCAGCAAGGCCAAGCCCATGGCCACCAGCAGCATGTAGAAGACACCCGCCATGTTGTCAATGTCCAGCTTGCTGCTCATCACTTCATTCTTCTCGTTCTGGCAGATCCCCGAGAGCCACACTGTCTCCAGCTTCTGTGTCTCTCCTGGGCGGGGGGTGGGCACACCTAGCTCAGGAAGGACCCTCCCAATGCTCAGCCAAGTCTTGAGCAAGGAAGGGTCTGGAACCAGGGTTTCACCCCTTGTAGGACCACGTAGGCATCGTCCAGGCAGGGACATGATTGGGGGTCAAGGGTGTCAATGAGCAGGAAGAAAGGAAAGCAGACGGGGGGCTGGGGAGGGCAATGCCAGCCTTGGGCGTGCCCACCACCCCCACGCATGTAGTAAAAGCATGTTGGCTGGGTAAACGTTGTCATTCATTTATTTGCCAAACGTGTATTGATCCCCAGCGTGCCAGGCATAGCGCTGGGCACACAGACAAAAGGCCTGGGTCCCAAGGGGACCGCAGGCACTTTCCTGGTTATTGCTCTCACTATCTCTGTGGTACGGATGGAAAATCAGACTTACTTCTCTTGTGCGGTTGGAACCCAGAACTCTAAACTCAAAGCTCTCTCTGGGTTTCGGGGGCAGGGTCGGCTAGACCCCTCACACATGGGAGCCCCTGGTGCCAAGGCAAGCCTGGGCCTCGGTTCTGCGACTAAGCAGGCCCTTGGCACTACCCAGGTGACTTCAAGATGGAAAAAGGAAGGAGCTCAGCCCCCTCAACCCCACTGTGTGGCCTGAGACCCTTCCTGCCTTCCTGGCCTCCAGGAGCTCCCCAGAACTATTTCCCACTCCTTCCCGGCACACCCATCTCTTCCCCAGGTCTCCATCCAGTCCCTGCAAATACCCCCCACGTACACACTGTCCTGGTCTCTCACCCCCAGAGCCCCCTCCCGTACACAGACCCCCGGGACTCAGCAAACGGTGGCGATGCTGACCAGCTATGGAACAGCCATGCAACCACGGGTCCCGTGGCTCACTCGGGACCCAGCCCCACCCCCAGCGGCGGCGGTGGCACACACCGTCCCCCAGGAACTGCAGGAGGGCCAGGTCTATGGCCCGCTTCCAGTGGGACTCCTTCTGCAGGGCGATGCCATAGCCAGTGGTGGCAAAGACCTTGCCGGAGCCGATGGTGACCAGCTTGCAGCCCTCGTCCTTGCCCGCCATGTAGTTGAGGACAGCGGCATCATAGATGAAGGCATCCAGCTTCCTAGGGACAGGTGGAGCCCTCAGGCCAGAGATCCTATGGGGTGAGGACACCACACCTGGGGCCTGATGAGTCTGGGCCACCACCCAGCAGGGACGATGATCAGAGCCTTCCCTTCCCCCTTGGATCCAGGATGGAGAGAACAGACCCTCCCATAGCTCAGGGACCCCACCTACTCTCCTCAGAGAGGCCAGGGGGCTCTCTGCTCCCAGAGGACACACCCTCTTTGCCCCTAAGACCCTGAAAAGGTCACAACCACCACCTTAGGGCAAGACTGGCCCCTGGTGAACACCACGGCTGCACATCTGGGACCACATGTGGGCATCCATTTGTGCTCCAAGCTTCACTCTGCCCTAAGGCCTCCTCACCACCTACCCCCAGGAGTTCTACAGGACAGCCTAGCCTCGCTGTCCCCAACCTGGATCTCTCAGGAAGGGACAGAGCTGAGTCTGGTCACTGGGGAGACACATGGGGAGAAACAGAAGGTGAGTGCAGGGCTGAGGACCCACCCCATCTTGAGACTGGTGAGCGCATCCTCCACAGAGCGCTGGTTGAACTTGACCATGTGGGTGTGCATGTCGCGGTAGTTGCTGCGAATATTCCGCTCTGTGCTGCCGTTGGGCACTGTGCCGAAGCGAAAGGGTGGGTACTGATCTTGAGGCCTCTGGAACTGAAGGCAGAGAGCAGCCGCCATCTGTGACCCTTCCTCGAACCTCCCAGGCCCCGCCTCAACGACCCCTGCCCTGCACCCAGCCCCCAGCCCCATCCCTCGACCTCATTCCCATAGTCTGAACTTGCACAGTGAGAACAGAATGGTCTTAGATTCTGTCCAGGTCACTCCTGTGTCACAAATGGGGAAACTGAGTCCAGGACAAAGAGAGACTTACCCAAGGCCACTCTGTCAGTGGCCCTGAGCTACTTCTGCCCTGCCCCTGCCCTGCCCCGCCTCCCCGGGCTCCCCAGTTCCTTCCTGCTCTGGTCCGGGTCAAAATCTACTGACTCCAACCGCCCTGGGTCCCACCCTAGGCCTGCCCCTGCCCGGGGCATCCCCCTGCCCTCTTCTGGCTGTGGCCCCAGAACCTTCTTGTCACTGAGGCCGGACACGGTGTCAATGTACTGCTCCTGGATCATAAAGGCAGCCAAGTTGGCGGTGTAGCTGGCGAGGAAGATGACGGCGAAGAAGGCCCAGACCAGGACCATGACCTTGCTGGTGGTGCCCCGGGGGTTCTCGATGGGCACTGAGTTGTTGAAGACCAGCGCCCACAGCAGCCACACGGACTTGCCGATGGTGAAGGATGGGCCCCCGGACTCTGGAGGCGGGAGGAGACACTAGGACTCCTTCCGTCCGGCACAGCGGGCTCAGGTCTCAGCCCGCCCGAATCCACAGCTTCGTCCCCACTCTGTCTTGGGGTGGGGACCACCCCCACTCCAGGGCAAGTCAACTCACCTTGTTTCTCTCTCACGTATCTGATTGGCCCCTGCCTGTGTCCGAAGGCCACAGACCTGCCCCGGGATCTGGCCTTCTCCAAGGGGCCCCCGTGGCCCTGAGCCCACCCATCGGGAGTGCTCCAGCCCAGCTCCCTCCCCCCAGGCCCAGGTGGGAGCATACTCTTGCCGCTGGTGAGGTTCTGGTTGTAGCTGACGGGGCTGAAGTACTCGAAGATGAAGACAGTGACGGCCACCACGGTGAGGCACATGACAAACATCATCACCCACACTGAGGGGCTGTAGGGCTCTGCGAACGGAGGGAAGCAGCTCATTTGCCCTCTTCACCCCACTTACTTGCAGAGAAAGGAGGTCTGGACCCACGCTCCTTCCCTGCCCTCTCCCATCCTCCTACCTGTAACCGGCCTCACGGGCACCTGTCCCCGAGCCTCAGCCCACAAAGCCACATCCACAAACCCAAGGAATTTCTCCGCCTCCTCTCCTCCCTCTCCAGCCAGCCCCACTGACCACACTCCTGTCTGGCACTCCCCTCCCCGCCCAACATGGATGAGTTGGTTGTTCTGCCTGGAATCAGGGCCTCCGAGGCCAAGTCTTCCTCCTCACCCTGACACAGACACCAAGGCCCGAGGAGCTGGGGAGACCGACCTGGGGTCTCCAACAAGCCCTTGCAGTCTCCCTAGGTCAGAGGCCATTCCTGCCATGAGTGTCTGCTCCTTTGATGTGACGCCCACCTGTCAAGTGGTCTGTGGTCTTCCCCATGGCCAAGGAACCCCGCTCAGAGAGGTTGGGTGACTCGCCCAAGGCCACACAGCAGGAGGGGGCCAAGCCAGATCCCCTACTCTGCTCCTGGCCAAGAGGCTCCCCTGTCCTCATGGCTGTCAAGCCCACCCTGTCAGTCCCAGCTGGCCTCCCACAAAGCACTCTGGGAAGGCCAGGACCATAGCGGTGTCCCAGCACCTGGCATGTGGCCCAGCACAGGGGACCGCCCTACACACGCTGACCGTTTCCCATGCCCTGGGGGTTTCTGCAATGCCCCAAGGAGCCTCGCCTCTTGTTCTGCTGTCCCAGCCCACTAGGCATGAGCTGAAGCCAGCCTGCCTTCCTGATTTTTCTGCCCCTCATAATGGGGCCACTGTTTACCTACTCCCCTCCAGTCTCCACCCTACACCACACCCATACCATGGGGCCCTCTGCCCCAGAGCCAGCCCTGCCCACCCGAGCCGCACCCAGAAAGGCAGAGGGTGACACGGTGCCATTGCTGCGAGCCACCATCACGCTGATGCCCGTCTCCACAAAGGGCACAGAGAAGTCCACGATCTCGGAGCGCTCCTCATTGATGGTGAGGGAGCCGATGGCCATGTCTGCCCGCTTGTAGTATACCTGGGGCCACAGGAGGAGGGGCTCCCCCAGGCTGGAGCATTCACCCAGTCTCCCCCTGGTCCCCTCCAACACCCATCAGCTGAGTCTGTTGTTCCCACCTGGGGTCCTCTCCACTCTTAGGGCTGACCACCTCAGGAGGCATCATCAGTGACAGCCCAGTCTCCCCTGCCAGATGGGAGATCCTAAGAAGCTGGGCCATGGAAGGGTGGGCTCAGGTGGACCCTGGGGGCGGGCCTACCTCCCCGATCATGCCGTTCCACACGCCGCGCACCCTCTTGCCATGCTTGCCATTGGTCACCAGGTACAGGTCGTAGGAGAACTTGACCACTTTGGCCAGCTTCTTGAGGATGTCAATGCAGAAGCCCTTGCAGCAAAGCTTGGTGTAGGGGGCTGTGTCACCGCTGCTGCCACCAAGGGAGCATCAGGAATCAGAGCCAGCCGCTCTGCCCAGCATGTGGACCCTGCCCCCAAGCCTGAGCAGAGGGCACACGCAATGCCTGCCATCCCACGGCAGCTCACAGCTCACGCCGGGCCTCCCGTGTGTTCCCACAGACCTGAAGCTGTGGTTGCTCTGCCTGCGGCAGGGCACGGTATTGGGCACGCAGCCGCCCGTGCCAGGGTCCGGGCTCTCCACGATGACAAAGGGCCGCTCTTCCAGTGTGGCCACCGTCAGGTGCCGGCTGTCCACCACGGGCTGCAGGGAGGCACTGTATCGAGGCCACACTGGGTACTTCATGTGGAGGACGCCATGGTCCCAGCGCCCCACCTGCAGAGGATGACCAGCCTCAGCCTGGGACCTCTAGCCCTGTTACCCCTGCCCTCTAGGGGAGGCCTCTGGGTGGGACCTGCCAGGGCCAAGAATCCCCTCCCACACCTAGGGATGCTTAGAGCAGGAAGAGCAGGGCCTGGTGCAGGGCATTTTGAGAACAGGAGAGTCGGGGCACGGGGCTGGGCATGGGCCAGAAGGGAGGGCTTCCTGCGCCCCTTTCCCGGCTCCAGTCCCTGTGCTTTCCAACCCCGCCTTCTCACAGCCGCTGGCCCACAGCATCTTCCCACAGCCCACACCCGAATCTCTCACCACACTCATTTCCCCAGCTTTGGTACAAAGGTGTTAGTTAGCCCAGCACCTCCACCACCGCGCTCTTATTCCTCAGCCTCCACGCCACCAGACACATCACCTAAAAATGCCCCAAGCCCTCCTGCCCCTCTGTCTGTACCAAGTTAGCCTCCCTCCCGGTGGGCTCCTACTCAGCCTTCCAAAACCCATCCCAAATGTCTCGGCTTCTGTGAAGCCTTCCCCCGTTTCCTCCTTTGAAGGCAGAACTAATTCCCACCCCTCTTCTCTCTACCCATGATGCTTTGCACCCAACTCCACTCAAGCACCAGTCTCGCCCACAGTCTATTTGTTCACGCCAGTCTGCCCAGCATGGCTGTGGGTTACCCCTGCAGGGGCACGGCTATGTGACAAGCATGCCCGGTAAGTTCTGCAGTGGAGGGAGACCAGGCTGTTGTGGGAGCCCGGGGCTGGGGTGCCTCACCCAATCTAAGGACCTGGAAGGCCTCCCAGGGGAGATGTTTCACCTGAGACCTGAAGGATGAGGAGTAGGACAAGGGACAGAAGGGACTCTCTGCTTAGCTGTGGGCATAAGAGGGGCTGGGGACAAAATGAAAGGAAACGGAGGGCCCCTGGGCTCACCCCCTTCTCACCATCTCCCAGAGGCGGTGCCGGTTGAGGGCGATCACAACCATGGTGGGCTGGACCAGGTACCCACCAGGGCTGAAGAAGAAGTTTCGACCCTCCCAGGTGACGTTCAGCAGGTGCCTGGGCACAGGTGGGGAGAGAAGCCTGGGTACTCCTGCAGCCCCCAGGCCTGCAGCCCAGCTCAGGACCAGACGCCCCCTTCCCTACCCTCAGCCCTGCCACCACCCACCACAGGGGGTATTTACTGTGTGCTCGTTCTCTGTTTCCCTGCATGCACCGCCTGATTCTCCCCGCACCCTCAACCCCCAACTTTGTTTTCAGATAAAGAATCTTAGCACCCCAAGAGGTGAAGAAACGAGGCCCCAGGCACATTAGCTAGTGGGAGGTATAGCCAGCAAGACCAAGCCCAAGCTCACTGCCAACCCAGGCCCCCGGAAGGACACACCCCTCCGAGCCACAAGCGCGGGACAGGTGCCCACCTGTAGAAGGCCTCCCGGGCAGGGCTAACAGGCCCAGGGTGGCTGCGGCAGTCCCCAGCTGGGGCGGGCAGAGCGCCGTGCTGGCGCTGGTAGCCGTGGGCACCAAGGGCCAGGATGGCCACGCCATCGCGGACCTTTTGGCGCAGGCTGAGGCGCCAGCTCTCGGTAACGACGCTGATGAGGCCCACGGGGAAGACGGCGGGAGGCTCGTCGGTGCTGCCCAGTGCCAGGTTGGGCACCAGCCACACGTGCCCGGGCCCCACCAGGCCGGCCTGCGCCGCCTCTTCGAAGAGCACCTCGGCCTCCTCTCGCGAGCAGTAGGCCACCAGCACCGGAGCGTCGAGCTGGCGCAGCAGGCGCTGGGTGTGCGCGCGCGTCCCGCCGGGGCCCAGTTCCAGGGTGAGCACGTCCAGCAGCCGCCAGCCCATGTAGCTGGCGTCGGCGACGGCGCGCACGCCCTCGAGGAAGAGCGCGTGGCCCGGGTGCAGGCTGGTGATGACGGCGAACGCGCTCCAGTCGTACTCCTCCAGCACCTTGAACAGCACCTGCAGCTGCTGCTCCAGGGACACGCCCAGCTGCAGGAAGGCGGAGCCCGGCTCCTGCGGGAGAGGTGGGCGGGGCCTCAGAAGGGCTGGGCGGGGCGAGTCCTGCCCCGCGCCCCCGCCCCAACTTCCGCTCCCTGGGTCCGCGCTCAGACTCCTCTGCGTCGGAAGGTGCTGCGAGTCCCGGGATCCCCTGCCCGGCAAAGCCGCCCCGGGATGGCGCCTGGGAATCAGTGTTTCAACAAGCTCTTCCTGGGATTCTCGAGTCCGCTAGTTTGGGAAGCGCTGCTTCAAACCAACGGAGCGGAATCTCAGACCTGGGACGCTGGACTTGAGTGTTTTTCTAAAGAACTGTGAAGGTGAAGAGCCACTGGGCTGAGAGCTGACGTCGGGCCCAAAGACCACTGGGAAAGAGCCCTGGGGATGAGCAAGTCCCCCCTCCTCCACCTCAGCTGCCACCAATGCCCAGGACGCTGCCGGGGCTGCTGCAAACCACTCCTCTCACGGGGGCTCCCGGGGGGGCCCCTGCAGGGTTTCCCCCTACTCCGATTGTCCCAATCTTTAAAATACAAAATAAGATCAAATAAAAAGGAAATTTGGGGAAACTACAGAACAGGTAACCCAGTTCCTTCAACAAATGGCAAGAAAAGAAGAGAGAGACGGAGGTGGGGCCCAGAGACTGGGACTCAGAGGCCACATCCACCGACTGCGACCTGGGAATCTAATTCGGCTTCTGACTCAAGCAAACAAACAAAAAGGAACAGGTAGGACGTTTATGAGACAACGGGGAGATTTTAGAGAATGGCTGGATATTTGATGATGTTGAGGGAGCTTCATTATTTTTAGATGTGGCAGTATATGGTGGGGGTTTTATAACCCTTATCTGCTAGACATACACTCAGAAGTATTTGTGGATGGAACAACAGGGTGCCTGGGCTTTGCTTCAATGACACAGAAGAGGGAACAAAGTGGGGGTGAGGATGGGCAGGGTACATGAGGTCATTCTACTCTTCTCCTTTTATGTGCTCAAAATCCCCCGTCATAAAAAATAGTCATGAAAGAAAGGCAAATCAGATCAGTCTCCCCTGAACACCTTCTTTGGTTCCTCACTTGGGGTAAAACCCAAATGTCTCCCCATATGGTTGGGACCCCACCTTTCTCTCCAGGCTTCTCTCTGTTCTTCAGAAACTCTGAGCTCCACCTGGGGGTGTTCACACTGCCTCCTGCCTCTGCCTGGAACACTCCCTGCCACTCCACCCCCCCCCCACACAGCACACCAGCTCCCCTCAACCTCTGGTCTCAGTTTGAATACCATGTCGGAACAGCCCCCAACCCAGATGGCAGGCCCGTTGGCTCCCCTGTGGCATCCTGCATTTTCCCTTCAGAACACCTGCTCTCACTGTGACCGCAGGTGAGTGTGTTTAGAACCTTCTCCCCGCAGGATATAAGCTCTCTGAGGGTGTGCCTCGCCTGTGCCTCAGATAGTGGTGGGCCCTGGATGCTCTCCCCTGCAGGTTAAGGACACGAGGCACCCAGGCCCAGCCTGGCCCTCCATGTCAGGGTCTGGAGCCCAACCAAGGGAGGCCAGAGAAGCAGAGAGGAGGCAGGCTGGGGCTGCTGCCACAGCCACAGGTGGGCTTGCCACCTGCCCACCTCTTATCCAGACACAAATGTGAAAGCAGCCCCGGATATTGATCTTGTTTGTATTCTCGAGCATCGTTCCCACAGCCTTCTCTTCCCTCACCTGTGTCACACCCCCAGTCTCCACCTCCCTGTTCGTCCCAACCTCCCAAGACTTCAGTGTCTCCCTGGCCGGGACTCAGCCCCGCTCCCCCAGCCCCAACCTGGCTCCAGGCCCTAGGGACGAGGGGACATGAGTTTGGATGGGCACCTTTGGGGTGAGGACCACGGCAGAGCCCCCACTGATGCTGAGGATGGGCACGAGAGTCTGGGAGGAGATGAAGTCAAGGATCTGGGCCACGGCCTCAGTGCCCACGTTGTCCTCAAAGACGATGCCATGGATGCGGGCAGCGCCCAGGAGCCCACAGATCTGGGTGAGCAGGCTGCTGGGGTTGGTGTTGTTGACCCCCACAGTGAGCGGTTGGATCTCCAAGGGCAGGTCCAGGAAGCTCTGGGGGGTGAGGCGGGTCCGGGCCTGGGCCTGTGGTGGCCCCGAGCTGCCAAACACCACGGCCACCGTCACAGCCTGCTCGCCCTGCCCCAGGCCCGGCCCTGCCCAGGCACTGAGGAGCGAGGAGAGCAGCAGGGCTGGCCCCAGGGCCCCACCCATGTCCACTGGAGGGTCCTGCAGAGAGATCAGGGTAGGCACAGGGAGCGAGACAGTGGCATGGAGAAAAAGATGGACAGACAGACAGGAGGTAAAGGTCAGAGTCAAAGCAACAGACATCCAAAGGATGGAAGAGAAGAGGGGAACCTCCCTCCACAAAGAGAGGCAGAGCGAGGGAGACAGACAGACACAAACAGACAAAGAGAAGGAGACAGAGAGATTAGCTGAGCAGCCCAAGGGCAGCCCAGAAGGGCAGGGGCTGGGAAGAACACAAGCCACCACAGTGCGCATCACTTCCATCCAACTGTCGAACAGAATGGTTGGCTAGAAAGGTCAGACCCTTGGAAACGTGTCCATCTGGGTTCTGAAAGTGCTAGTCTGGTGTCTCAGTGCCTGGATTTGAGTCGGACAGACCCTAGTTCAAGTCCCAGTTCTGCCACTTACTAGCTGGGTGATCTTGGGGAAGTTGCTCACCCTCTCTGAGCCACATTTTATTGCCTGCATAATCACAGGACCCACTTCACAGCTGTGTGAGGGCTACCTGCTGTCATCAGCATCCCTATCCTACAGGTGACAGCCTGTCAGCCAGGTGAAGAAAGGCAGCTCTTATGACACTCTGCAACCCCACCCCCACCCCGATTCTCCATCCTCAGCTGGATCTAACATCCCATGGGCCCTGCTCTGCATGGCCCCACCTGGCACAGAGCCGCCTCTCCTGGGCACCCCTACCCTTCCCCTGTGGCCTCAGCAGTCAGCAGCAGCTCTTCCACAGCAGGGGGGCACCAGCACTGACCTGCACAGGGCTTGGGGTCTTACACGTGAGTTGCTTCCCAGGCCATCGCTGGTTTGCGCAATCTTTTTAACCTAAGCCCAGGGTCTGCCGTGTCTCCCTGCTAAACGAACATCATTGCTTGGGGTTGGGACCAAGAGCCAAGCCAGTGAGTGGTGCCCACTGACGTAGCTCTCCCTCCCAGGGGCCATCAGCCATAGATTGGTGGCCCTCTCCATCTTCATCAGATCCCCAACAGAACTTCTGAACAGGGGAGAGCCGAAGGGTGACCAGGGTGGGCCTGGTTTACCTGCAGTCAGAGGAGACAGGATTGGGGGCCAGGAGGGAATAGTGTCCTCATTTTGGTGCCTTTGAGACCTCCCCCAACTTGGGTTTCCTAGTATGCTGACTGGGGCTGTCAGCCTGAGACACGGGTGAGTCTGGGGTGGGATCCACGCATGCTATACCACCCCACACTCAGGCAGCACCAATCAGGGACTGCAGGGTTACACCTGCAAAGGCAACACAGTGCTCACCTCCGCTCACACCTCCAGCCCCTGCAGGCTGCCTGCCCCCGGGAAGCCCCAAGCCTCCGCCACCTCAGGCTCCAGCTCCAAGTTCAGGTCCGTGTTGTCGGGTACAGCAGCCACCAGGCACCCGTAGCTGTGCACCCTGGAAAGGGGGCTCATCCGAATCGAGGTGTGCTGTGAGTATGAAATACACACTTGATGTTGAAGACTCAGTAAGAAAAAAAGGAAGTAAAATGTCACACTAATCTTTTTACATTCATTACATGTTGAAAAAATTGCATTTTAGATACACTGAGTTAAGCAAAATGTACTACTAAAATTGATTTCATCTGTTTCTTTTTCTGTTTATTGATGGTGGCTCCATTGAAATTTTAAATTACAAATGCAGTTCTCATTTTGTTTCTTTTGGAACGCATGACTCTAAAGGACCCAGGCCCTCTCCCCTCCAGGGGCACGACCCCAGAGACGCACACTAATAGGAATGTGTCATCTGGGACTGGAGCTGAAGAGCAGAGGAGGTGGGCACAGGGTGCACCTCCCACCCAGAGCGATCGAGAATATCCCTGGAGGGAGGGATCCCAGTCAGCCGAGTCTCTGAGCTTCAAATAGCAGTGGGCAGATTCTGGGAGACCACTACCACATGGCACCCAGCCACTTCACAAGACAGGAGGGTCATACCCAGCCCTGGCCCTGGCCCATCTCCCCATCACCTCCACCTGGCCTCCCACCTATCCACCACCCATCTGCCCAGCCCTGGCTACCTGCATGCCCCCTGGCCGTGACACCCCTCCTCCAACAGCACAGCCACTTCCCGGTGCCCACACATGAAGTCCAGACACCTTGGTCCCCTGGGCAGGTCTCCACACACCCTGACCACCTGTGCTCCCCTCCACTTGTCCACATGACAAAACTCCAGAATTTTCAGAGCGAAACCTCAATGCCTCTCCCACAGGGTACCTGCCTTAGTCGACCTGGGCTCTGGACACTCTGGGGAGAAGGCACAGGGTCTGGGTGGGGCTCTAGGCCAAGTGACTGCTTCCTACCTACCCCTGCCTGCCTGTCATGGGGTGGGGAACTCCAGCTATGCCTCTGAGGTGGCTTGCATCACTTTGCACCGTCAGATTTGCCCCCTCAATGATGCCCCAACCCCACAGCGGACTGGTTTTCTTGGAGACCTCTGTCCACCCACCTGTGGTCCATGCCTTTCACAAACGCACTAAGTTAATGTATGATGAACACACGGACCCCGTAAGTGCCGGGCGTTGAGGGGGTGGCAATGGTCAGTCCTCTGGGACACTCAGCGTCACCTTGACCAGCCTGGGCACCGCGGTGTGCTTAGGACTCTTCTCCCTCGCCCCCTCCCCAGCTCCCCCAAGCACGCGCAGGATCCCCGAGCGCGGGCGTGCACACTCACGCACACACCCCGGGCCCTACTGCGCCCCACTCTGCCAGGCGCCCACCCGCGGCGCTGCTTCTCGGGAGCAGAGGGGTGCCGGCTGCTGGAGGCGCCACTGCCCTTCCGGTGAGCGGCCTCTGCTCTGCCGTCGGGTTTCCCTCCCTCCCTTTTGCCGAGCTGAAACCCGAACACAGTGCCGGGGGAGAAGACGGCCCCTCCATCTCTCGCCCGCTGGTTCCGGCACCGAGGTCTTCCTCCTTGGAGACCTACTTCCCGCCTCCCAGCTGCGTCCGCGCGCCCCTGGGGGCGCCCCACCCCCTCCCTTCCGCAGGAATCTCTTACACTCGGGCTGTGAAGTTCGGGGTATTTTTAGGCCGGCGATAAATAATTCACAAGGAACGTGGCATCAGGCTCCCCCCACGGGAGGAGGGGGCGCGAGTGGCGAGAGCCACTGTCACCCGCGGCTCAAGGACACTCGCGATGCGGCGGCAGCGGCGGTGACTCCCGGTGGAGACCCGCGCCACGCCTCCTGGTGGCCAAACTGGGCACCACGCGCTCCGTGCCCCCCAACTAGCTGCTACCCACGACCGGCGTCCCCGGTTCCTAGGCCCCCACTCCCACGCCCTCAAGCTGAGTCTTTGCCCCATGCCCCGCGGTACCGGGGGGGGTGGGGGGGTGGGGGGGGGGCAGAGCTCACTGGGGAGGCGGGCCAGCCCAGGCCAGCCCTAGGGCCTGGAGTAAACGCTGGAGTCAAGTTTCCGGCCTACCGGTCCCCTTCGCTTGCCTATTCAAGTTCTCAGTACGGAGTTTGCAAACAGACTGGCGCAGGCAGAAACTAGACGACCTCTGAGACATAACCTACCAGCCCCAGATAAGTTCCTTCCCTCCATATCCCCTTGGCCCCATGCTGGGGACACAGCCAAGATGGTGCCACCATCAGAGGGCTGGGGGATGGAGCCAGAAGTCCCATCAGGCTAGCAGGGCTGGGAAGCTGGGTGAGCACAGGACCGGCCAAATTCCCGCTTCCCCTTGCCCAGCAGGACCTTTGGGTGGCTCGGAGGAGTCCCCTTAGGGCTCTTCTAAACACTGGATGCCTTTGCCTTTCCATGTCCTGGCCCTCCCGGCCTAAGACAAGGCGCCACTTGCTTTCCGAAGCAGGCTCAGGCTTCCCTTTCCCGCCATCGGGGGTCAGGGTCCAAGCCCTGGAGACCAGAGCAGCCTGCTGGTGTGGCAACCAGAGTCCAGCACCCTGGGGCTCCCAGCTCTCCTGGGGCCACTCAGCCCACCCTTTCTTTCTTGTCCTCGGAGCCTGGGTCTGCTGGGCACAGGGTCAGCATTTGGGATGATCCCACCACCCCGTGAAGCCCATGCTGATTCCCTGAGGTCAGAGGAGGGAGCTCCCGCCTACCTAGGAGAGGAAGGGGGAGGGCTGGGGGACTCACAGAGGGTGAAGGAGGAGTGTGAAGGCAGACGTGCTGTAGGTGCTCAGTGGACCCCGGGAGCCAGGAGGGTGGGCCCCCAGAGTCACCCTCAGCCCCCTGAGTCTCTCCTGCTTCTACCCCCTCCGGCCCCCTTCACTCTGGCCAAAGCCAGCTGTGCCGCCAGCTCCCAGCTCTGCTCTCTGCCCCGGCGTCTTCCAGCAGCAACAGTTGGGGGGTCCCACAGCCCAGACCCTGTCCCAGCACGTCCCCACTCCCCGCGCTGTTGCAGTGCCAGGCGAAGGAGCTGGAGGGCTCCACGACCCCAGAGACGAACGTCTTGGGCGCCTCGCTCGCGTCCTTCCCTGGCATCCGTTGCGCACCTGTCACCTCGGCCTCTCTTCCTCTCCTCCATTCCGGGCCCAAACCCCAGGCCTAGTCCCTGAGGGTCCGGGTCCCCGACTGACACTCCTCGGGCTCCCTACGCCAGCCCAAGTCTCCCTGTGTGTCCCGCGTCTGTCTCTGCCGTCCTTGTCCCCGCGGCGCCCAAGCCAGCCCCAAGTTGGCCAAGTTCGCGCCCCCGGTTTGCCGCCTGCACTCACCGGGGCGAAGGGGCGCTGCGCCCGAGCTCAGAACCTGCACCGGCTGCCTCCCGCTAGGTGCACGTCCTGGCGCCTCGGCTCCGCGCGCTGGCGCGCTCTGTCAGAGCTCGGCGGGCGACGGAGCCCAGGCGCGCGGGCCGATGCTCGTGGTGCGGCCTGGAGAGCTGGGCCGGGCCCGCCCCCGTGCCCCTCTCGCTCGCCCGGTCCCAGGCTGGGCTGCGCGCTGCGCCGCGCCTCCGGTTCCCGGGGCTCGCCAGCTGGCTGTGGCGGAGCGCTCACCGCTGCCCGTGCAGCCCGCCCCACCGGGGCCGGCGCCTCCACCCCGCCTCGGCCTCGGCCCAGCCGCCCGCCCACAGCCCGCACCTCTCCACCCCCTCCTTGCCGCCCGTGCGCGTTTTCATCGCTTGGGTGCCATCTCCTCTCTCCAGGACCGTGTCCCTAGCCTGATACTCGGGGCCACGGCGGCCTCAGAGAAAACAACACCGGCCCACCGCCCCGGGTTTGAGCCCGCCGCTCACTAGCTGGGTGCCCAGGCCACTTCATGCCGGGGATCCCTCCGTCTGTCGAGTGAAGCCAGTGTCTAGGGGGCTGGTGTTTAGACAGTGAGCGCGCTTTGTAAACTGCAGAGCGCTACGGAGATTTTAGTGCTGTTGGCTTGTTGACCTGGCTGGGAACCGACCAGGCAGGGAAGGCATTGGAACCAGAGTGGGGCACCCACACAAGACATGTGGGGGGCCACAGGAAGAGACTGGAGCAAGCTGCTGCCCAGTCCCTTCACTCCCACTTTTTCTTGTTTCAGTTGTACCAGGTGCTAACCAGGCAGTGGGTCCAGCGGAGCAGGCAGGCCGGGGTCCCAGGGTGCCTGCGGTGTAGGCAGAAGGCCGGCTGCAGGAGCAGGGCCAAGGAGAGGGAGGGTCGTGCCAGGACGACTGGCTACCAAAGCCACCTCCAGCCCCGAGGCTCGCGAGCGGGGAGCTGGCTCTGCAGCGCCACCTGGCGGCTGGAGGGGAGCTGCCGCTGGAAGGTGACCCCGGGCCCCAGAAGAAATCGCAGGCACATCAACCATTGGCCCTCAGTTGCAGCTGTTTTATTTTCGGCATATTCTGGACCCGCTGACCCTCCACAGTCCAGCAGGAGAGGGGAGAGGGAGGAAGGTCAGTCTGCACCTCCACCCATCCCTAACTGGGGTTATCTCCTTGCTGAGAGTTAAACCGAACGGGCAAAGGCAACCTTCTGGCAGGAGGTAGTGCTCACTGGTCCCTGGAAGAGGCAGCCAAGGCCCTGTGCCAGGGTGGGCAGGGGAAGCAGCTGTGGCACAGAGTCCGCTCAGACTGGCCCGGGCCCCACCCCCTGTACAGCACTCTCCCGCCCCGCCGCACTGGGACCTGGGCTCAGCGCCCCAGCAGCTGCAGCATCTCCTGAGGATCCAGCAGCTTCTCCCTGGGCTTCCCAATACCCTGGCCCCGCGACACCTCTTCAGCATCCAGCTTCTCCCAGTCCAAGAAAGAGATGGGCTGGACCCCTGAGGCAGAGGGAAGAAGAGTCACTGCCCCAGCCCCTCCCCCATCCCAGCCCAGAGCACACTCCCCCAGTGCAAAGGCCCCTGCCCCCAGGAGTTCACAAGAGGCCCAGACCTCGGCTGCTGAGCAGGGACTTGATAGCTGCGTAGCCAGGCCTGGGGCCAGACGGCAGCAGCCCGGCCTTCAGGTCCTGCAGCAGTGTCTGGCTGGTGAGGAAGCTATCAGTCATGGTAGTGCCGATGACCCCTGTGGGCCCACGCTTTACCCAGCCACTGCAGTAGAGGCCTGGCAGGAGGAGATGGATGGGTTAGAGAAGGGCAGGTGGCTGGATGCTCACTCGGCAAGCCTGAGTGTCCAGGGTACACACATGTGCACATGCATCCGTACACCCCAAGTCCTCCCCACAGCCTGTCCGCTGGGCCCACTGTGGCCACTGGCCCCTCCCAGATTCTGCTCAACCTGCTCTCACCATACCATCCCCCTCACACCTCAGTTTCCCTTAGACCAGGAGCTTGCTGAGGGAAGGAGCTGGGTCCTGCCCACCCCCAGTTTCAGCAGTCCCTGTGAACATTCACTGAGGAACAGACAGGCATGTGGATGATCAGACTGGAAGCCCCCTGAGGACCCAGCCTGCTCTTTAATCTCCAAACCCAGCACGAGCACAGGGTCTGGCCCAGAACAGGCCTCCCTCCCTAAGTGGTAAATGCAACGATTTAACAACCACACCACACCCTGGGGCCAGTGAAGGGAGGGTGGGGCTGGGTTCCAGGGCCCAGCCTCCCAGGGCCTGGCTCAGAGCAGTTTCTCAGCCCAAGTAGCTGGATGACTGAAGGAATGTGAACGCCCCCAGGGGACACTAGCCTCCCTGTCCCTACCAGTTTCATGCCTAGCCTTCTTGCGCCTTCTCACCTGGCATATCCACAACTCGGCCCTCCACATTGGGGATGATACCAAGTTTGGGGTCAAAGGGCACGCTGGGGTCAATGGGGCGGCTCCTATACCCAACGCTGCTCAGCACCAGGCCACAAGGGAGGTCCTCCGTGTCTCCAGTGGGCACTGCCCATGCGGTCTCACCAGCTCCCTGTAGGGAGAATGTGGGTAACACCCAGCTGAGGCAAGGAGTCTTGAGAACAGGGATGTCTCTGGGTGACAGGAGACTCACCTCTAGCCTGGTGACTGCCAGGCGGATGCCTGCTGCCCGCCGTCCGTCTGGGGAGGGCAGCACCTGCTGGGGGCTTCGGAAAAAACGGAGACCCCAGGCTCGGGAGGCCAGTGGCTGGCAGGCAGCCTCCTCCGGCCTCCGCTTCTCCATGGCTGTCCGGAGCAGCAGCTCTGTCAGCCGCCTCCTGGGGCGGGGCACCTCTGTCAGCAACACAGAGTGTCTCAGGGCTGTCCCTGGGCTGCAGCCTTCTCCCCCAAGTGCCCTCCCCAAGCCCTCTCTGACCTAGACCATCCCCTCCCCAATGAGCTGGGGGCCAGGCCAGGGCCCCTCACCCTGGATTCTGTCCTGGAGGCCCAAGAAATCCGCGGGATCCAAAATGGGCTGGGTTCCTGGTAACTGAATCATCTCCCGAAGCTCCTTGGGGTGGGGGTGGAAGCGGGTGAGGAGGTCAGACCCAGAGCACTGTCCTCTCCTAGGCCCACCTGAAAGCCCAGGCCAGGTGGGGGCCGCCACCACCACCACAGCCAGGCAGAGCACTGGGCCCCGTCTGGCTCCCCTCTCCCACCCCAGGCAGTGGCACTCCCACGGGCTCTGCCCTGCCCCACCTCCCGAGGGAAGACCATCTACTTAGGACCCTGGCCCCTCTCCCTCCAGCCCCAGCACCTTTATAGTGAAGGCCACTTGCAGGGGTCCACGTCGACCCACTATCCACACCATCCTCACCCGACTCTGCCTCAGAGCCTTGAGGGAAGCCTCCGTAATGTCCGTTTTCTGGCACAAAAGAAAGGCCTTAAAGTCATCCTACAGGAAGACTCTCCACTGGGTCACATCCCACCCTGAGCCTGGGCGGTTGACAGCCGAGATGTGCACCACTGCGCCCCCTGGTGGCCATGTGGAGCACTGCCGCCAATTCTGCAAATTGCTCAATTGAGGAGCAAACCAGGCCTATGCTCTCTCAACAAGGGTTTACCACCCACAGGGCACCAGGCAAGGGGCAGGGGGAGAGGGGTGTCAATGGTGCGCAAAAGAGACGTGGTGCCGGCCCTCACGGAGCCTCTGCTCTGGTGGAACGAGAGAGACTTATCAAATGCGCATCAGTAAGTGTAAAATTAAAGTGGTCACAACATGTTTTGAGACGGTAGGCAAGTCTAGGAGAGGAAGGGACAGCTGAGCTCAGAACCAAAAGATTAACTGGCACGAGGTGAGCTGAGCGTTCCAGGAAGAATTCTGTGGTCCACGGAACACTTTTTTTAAGGCCACGTAGCTAGAGAGTGCTGGAAGCAAAGGAGAAGTTTTCTGAGATGAAGCCTTTCCACAGGCCCCTGCCTGACACCAGGGGGAAACAGAGGCACGGAGCCCAGCCTGCAGGGGCACCCTCTCCTCAGCATGACCTCCCCTCGCCCCGCCTGCCCCTGTCCCTCCCACTCACCTCCAGGTGCTCAGGTGGGGTCAGCAGGATCCGGGCCACGTCCAGAGCCACGTTCCCCTGGCCCAGAATCACTACTGTGTCACAGCTCAGGTCCGGCGCCAGCTGGTGGGGAGAGGTCTGGATAGGGGACCCCTCACCTTGGCTGCAGTCAGGCTACCAACCCACAGCCCTTGGGGATTTCTGAGCCTCGCTTGGGTCCCCCTCCCCTGCCTGGCCCCACCCCCCTCAGCCCAGGGGCCTTCCACAGTTGACTTCCCACTTCCTCAGCCTGAAGTCTCACATCTCATCTCAGTAAGTCCTGGAAACGGCTCCTTCTCGCCCAGCTGTGGCATCTAAGGGCTGCCCCAGCCCCGGCTGAGGGGTAGGTAGGAAGAGGCAGTGGGAGTGTACCTCAAACTCACCTCCTGGTTCTCAGGAAGCCCGTTGTACCAGCCCACAAAGGCACGGGCTGAAAACACACCGGGCAGCTCCTCCCCAGGGATTTCCAGGGCCCGATGGTCCTCTGCTCCATAGCTCTGAGGGAAGACCCAGAGTCCTCAGCACCCACTAAGGGGCTAGACAGCCCACCCATGACCTCCGGGGGCCCCAGCCAGCTCCTGCCCTCCAGCTTCCACCCTAGGCCACGCCCAGTGGTTTGGGCCTCACTCCTGTGCCTTCCATCCCTCAGCTTCCACTTCTTGCTGCTGCCCTGCCCCAGTGTCCTTCCTCCCGACCACCTGCACTCACCAGCACCACCGCATGGTACGCTTCCCGAAGCTCTGGCACGGTCACATCCCTGCCCACAACCACGTTGCCGTGGAAGGCACAGCGGTCAGAGCGGGCAGTCTGGGTAAAGGTGTTGATGACATTCTGCCAGGCCCAGAGTGGGAGAGGTTAGAGGATGCGACAGCTCCAGAGACCATACCTGTGCCATCCTTACTCCACAATGTCCCCAGGATGGAACCTGGGTGGCATCTACAGGGTCTGGGGTCATTATATGTGGCCAGAGAGCTTCCCTTCCCTCCTCACTTTGACCCAAGTCTCCCACCCTCCACTCTGTGCTGAGAGAGACCCACCTTCACCTCAGGGTGGTCAGGTGCCACGCCAAAGCGCACCAGGCCAAAAGGTACAAGCTGCTTCTCGTAGATGTCAACACAAGCCTGGGTGTGGTGCTGGGGAGGAAGGCAGTGGGCAGTGGGGCTGAGGGAGGGGCCGGGCCCTCCGCTTCCCAGACAGAGTGGGACAGCCCAGCTCAGTGGGCCGAGGACACAAGGAGGCCTCAACCCTCTACAAGGAGAAAGAGACCCCCAGACTCCCCATCTCCCCAGACAAGAGGAATGGGGCGGCTGAGGTCAGAATGCCAGGGCTGTCCGTCCATGATGACAGTGAGAAGACTGCCAACAGGTGGGTGGTGGCCTGCCCCCCACCAGAGGGGTGCCCGATGGTCCGCACAGCCCTGTCACCAAACCCCTCCACACTTCTAGAAGTGCCCAGTCAAGCTGATGACCTGAGAATCACGCTGCCTTAGCTATAGTCCCCAAGGTCATCCTGTTGGAGAGCGGACCAAGCTGGACAGGGAGCAGGGAGCACAGCTGGGGCGTGTGGCGGGCAGAGGCAGAGAAAAGCGGCTCACCTCCTCGCCGTTGTCCAAATCCCCTTCCCCTCCACTCCATTGCCTGCCCCCCGGGTCCAGCCCCACCCCCACCTGCCCCTCTGTGTTTTCTGACCCCCCCCACACCCACACCCCCGTCTGTGTCTGCCACAGGTGGAGTGGGACCCAGTGCCCTTCAAACCCCACTGATACGGAACTCCAGCTTTGGAGTCAACAGCCATGGGGACCCACCACTCTCTGGCTCTCTAACTTCTCAGTACAACAGAACATCCCTTCCGGCACAATGCTCAGGATTAACCAAGCAAGGTCAGAAGCACTTCGTCCAGGGCCTGACACACGCCTGACACACGCCTGACACACGGTGAGCAGCAACCAATCGAAGCCATCATTACCATTCCTGCTGCTGCAGCCTCACTCAGGAACCCTCCCTGGCTGCCCACCGCCCCAGGACAAAGTTCAGCTGCTCAGCCTGGAGGAAAACACCTTACACAACCCACTTTATCTTCCGCTCTTTCCTGCTCTGGGTCCTTCCCTCTAGGCCACACTGCCCTCTCCAAGGCCACCTCCATAAAGCTGAATCCGCCTGACGTGTTTACTGGTTATCTCCGTTACCTTGCACGGCTGGCCTTGTCTCCCAGGCCCCCTCCTCTCTGACCCTGCAGTTCCCTCCTGTCCCTCCACCTTCTCTTTCTCAAGCCTCTTTTCCTCTGCCCCCCTTCTAACAGAAACATTCTCTGAGATTCTTCAAGTCTGGGGCCCCACGCTCTCCCCAGGCGCACACCCCCTGAGGAAGTTTCATCCGCTCCCCCCTGCGACTTCCAGTTCCCACGGACTATTCTCCTCTCTTCCTCCTACCCAGACCTCCTCCCAAGCTGCAAACCTGAGAGCCCTGGACGGCTCACCCCAGACCCCTCAGACCCATCCGATCACAGCCAGCTCCCCCTCGCCCCAAGCCTCTCCCCTCTGTCCCTGTACTCCACAGGTGGCAAACACAAGGCCTGCGGGCCGAACCCAGCCCTCCACCTGGTTTCTACCCAGCGGCAGCGCTGAGCTCTCACTTAACCGTTAAGGGGTAGTTACCTTTATACTGTCCTAAAATTACATTCAGCCCTTTGAAGGCAACCGCGAGGCTGATGTGGCCCCTGGTGGATATGAGTTTGACCCCCCTGCCCCTTCCACACACCCATCCGGAGCCCACGCCCTGAGGATCCTCAACCCTGTCCAGCTGGTCCCCCCACAGAGCCTTTGCCCCCAGTGGAGGCACCGACCATCCTGCCTGGAAGACCCCATCTCCCCACTCCCCCAAATTCATGCTCAGCTAGCACAGTGCCCCTTACACGGAGCCCTCCAGGGCCTCCCCAGCCCCTGTGATAGCTCTGGTCTCTGTCCAGAGCCCAGGGCTGTCCAATTATGTGGCAGCTTGCCTGGGATGATGCCCTGCCTGTGGCAGGCCCTCGGCCTCCTTCAATGCAGATCAAACGCACCTCCCCCAGGAAACTCTTTCTGACTGACCTCCCACCCCCCAACTCCACGTATGCTGGTCACACTGCCGTAATTAGCTCTTACACCTGTATTATGTGGCAGCCGTGCTTAGGTCGCTGTGCGGCAGGGCGACCAACACATCTCAGTCTCCCCAGGACGCTCCCAGTTTTGACATTGAGGCCCATGCCCTGCGACAACTGGGCCAGTTGGTCACAATACCTTTTAAGTATCTGCAAGTGTATGTGTGTATAATGAATACATCCATCCTTTCTTCTGTCTCTTCGTGGGCACTCCCAGTCCTTCCAAAGCAAGGCTACCGTTCCATGTCCTAGTCAGCCTAGGTCCCCCTTCTGTCCTCCCTGACCATGGTTCTCCCTCCTTCCCACCAAGGTCCAAGGCCTGGCCAAGTCTCAAAAGTAATTAGTCATCGTGGGGCCAGCCCCGCTCACCAAGGCCAACATTGTAAGCCTTGAGACACTGGCCTTTGGGCGGTAGAGAGCAGGCTGAAAGAACAGCATGGCAGGGGGAGGAATGGGACCATGGGTGAAGAGAGAACAGTGAGGTGGATGAAGTTACAGGAAACCCTGAGAAGAGGGGCTAGAGCCTCAAAACGCAGGATGCTGGGGATAGAGTGGAGACAGAAGAAAGCAGGGAAGATGAGGGTCAGGATAAAGTCATCCTGCAGGTCTGCATAAGCCCCCTGGAGGGCTTGGCCAGGTAGGCATCGCCAACCCCTGCCACTGACCACTGACCATCGCCCATGAGGCAGACACACTTCTCTCAGAGCTGAGGACCTAGAGTGGGGAGCCCCAGATGTAGGTGACAAAGTGTGTAGAGAGTGTCCAGTCTAGATAGGCTGGGAGCTCGTTTCCCATCAGGGATCCCAGAGTTGGGTGGGCTTGCCCTTATGGTAGGAGCAGCAAGGGGAGGGAATCGTGGGTGAGGGAGCCAGGAGGGTGTGACTTACCTTTAGCAGGTGTTGGGCAGTGTAGAAGCCGGCGGGGCCGCTGCCCACCACACAGATCTGGGGGATCTGTTCCTGTGTGGAGAGCTGCTGGCAGGAGCCTGGGGATGGGGGAGGGCGAGGGAGGTCAGAACAACACTCGCCCCAATTTCAAACCACCTTCAGTGTCCAACACAAGATGGAGCTTCCCAGGCGTCATGCTCCTATTTTTGCCAAAGCTTTGGCGTTGGCAGCATTCCTTATTTCATCTGAACCTCAAAGGCTGTGACTTCACTCAGAACCCATTTCACGCATAAACTATGTCTCAGAAGATGCCCTACTCAGCAACTCCCACCGCCCACCCCTGAAGTTGCCCCGCACAGCATTTCATTGTTCTTATGGAGTTCCCTACCCACCCAGCTAGAATACCACATCCTTCCATCGGGCCCCGTATCACCCCAGTGTCCCCCAGGGATCTTCCCACAATGCTCCCATTTACTACCTCTCTGACCCCTCTCTCCACAGAACCTTATATTGCCCTAATAGACCTGTCTCATTCCTATAGATCTCTGTTTCACCTCAGACTTCTCTCGTGCCCCACAGACCTCCATATCGCCCTCATTCACCCCTTCTCCCACCTGTGGACATCACGGCCTCCCCTCTCACCTTTGCTGACCCTTGTCTCGCCCTAAGGCACCTTATCCCCGTACAGCTAGGGCCCCAATCTGCCCCCGCACACCCTCCCATCTCATCAGCATGAGTGTACCCTCCAGTCTTGGCCCGTCCCCTTTCTCGCCCTTCTCCAGCTCTGCCCCAGCTCGGCTCCAACTCCTCCACTTAGCCCTCTCAGGCCTTCCCGCGCTCCCATCCAGCCCTAGGGGTGCCCAGCTCCTACTCGGGGTGCTCCCGGCGGGAGGCGGCCGGGTCCGAGGCCACGCCGACCACCAGTGCCACCAGCGCCAGCAGCGCGGAGCCATGGCTGGGACAGATCTGAGGATCCAGGCAGCGGATCTGATCCCGAGGGCTGCCCGGCGCTCGGCGTTGGGTGCGGGCTTCGACCCTGCCGCTCCCTGACCCCGCCCACAGCCTCGGCCCCGCCCCAAACCCCGCCTCTCACGCTCTGGGACCGCACAGGGTGGCTGCTCCACCCCCCATGCTCGAAAGGATCCCGCCCCCAAAAGAGAAGCCGGCCCTCGGATCCACCCCCTCCGGCTGAAGGCCCGCCTCCGGACTTCCGGTCCCTACGTGACTTGATAAAATTGTCCCCGATCTTTACCCGCCCTCCACTTATTGGAAGTCTAGAGTTAAAGGAGAGCAAACCCCCAACGTAGTTTCACTCGCGTTTGCAGAAAGGAACCAATTAGAGAGGAGTTATTTAGCCTCTCGTCGCTGACTGATGACGCAAGCGCCTTTCCCTTTTGATAGGTATTCCACCTGCGCTGCCACCCAGTCATCCCTGGGTTCAAGCACCCTCGGAACTCCGGGAAACGGGGCTCCTCTTCGAACCTGGCGGCCGTTTTCACCAACCAGGGTACTGTACAGGTGTGCTCCCAGCAAGATGCTCCCGTAAGAAATGCCCAAGCCAGTAGAGAATTTTTATAAAAATTTATTTAAGCCAAAACTGATGACAATTGCAAGGAAGCAAGATTTCAGATGCTCCTAAATTGTGCAGTTTCTTTTGTGCGTTTGAAATTGAAGAGGGAACATCAGGACAATTCCATGAAGGTAGGAGAAAGCAAGGCAGAGATCGGACTGCAGGGTGGTTAACTAGGTTATGTGCTCTCCTGTGGGTGATCACTGCTTGGAGAGGTATTGCGGCATTTCAAAAATGTCTTAACCTCGATGCACAAGAACAATGGACAGGACTTGCTTAAAATCTTTCACTAAAGAAGTTGTAGGCCTGGGGCGTGACGACCCACCAAGACCTGCCCCTTTAGGAATTTTTGATCGGCTCCCCCTGTGAGGTTACTTTCTGTAGAACGCCTTTTTCGTCCAGAGATCTTGTCCGGCCTGACCCCTTCCCTTTTCAGTGGGTGAGGAAGTGAGAGGAGCAGTTTGCCCAGGGGCTATGGACTGAGCCAGATCTTGATTCTGTTCAAGGGCTGGAAAAGTGCGAGGCCCAGAGTGCCAAATTAAAGAAAGCAACATTTGTAAAAGGCAAAATTAAAGCAAAAAAAAACCCACGATGAGCAAAGTCTGTTTTTAAATGACAGGATCTGTGATCACATCTGACCCAGGCCAGCTTCTGCTTCCTCTTCTCCCAAGGGCCCCCTTGTCAAATGCTTCCTTGGAGAAGACTTCCCTGACCTGTCCTCTCCTAAGCTGGTTTAGAGCCCCTTCTGGTCCTCTTCACACTCTACCCCAGTATCACTTACTATACTGCCTTATCACTTCTCATTATCTTTTTAATTGAACCGCAACAAACAGAAAAGGCACAAGATGTAATCATGTAACCACCAGCAGATCAGGAAGTAGAACGTGGCCAGCCCCCAGGAGCCCCTCGTGCCCCTTCCCATCACTTCCACTCCCTCCAAATGTTCTCATTTCTAACAGGTCATTGCATCTGTGCCTGTCCCACTAGACCAGTAATGGACAGACCATGGCAGGCCACGTCCTACCCATCGGCTGGTTTTGTACAACCCACACATTAATGTCTTTGACATTCTTAAATGGTTGTTTCAAATGTAAAGAATAATATTTTGTCACATTTTGTCACGTGAAAGTTACGCAAATTGATAAACATTTTACTGGGACACAGTCCTGCTCATTTCTTTACATATCTCCATGGCTGTTTTGCACTTTGATGGCACAAAATGCTTTGAGTATTTGTGACGAAGACCACAAGGTCCACAAAGCCCAAAATATTTACTATCTGGCCCTTTCCAGAAAGAGTGGGTTAACCCCTGCACTGGACTGCCAGCTCCAGAGGCTGGGGCCCAGTCTCACTGGCTCTTGTACCCCCGGAGTTTTGCACAGTGTCTGAAGCATGGAGGGTGTTCACAAAGGGTTTGTCCTAATGATCAAATCATTTATTACCCTTTCACGTGGGAGGAAGAGAAGGAGACTCAGGATCAGGTATCCCAGAAGGCCCTGTAGGGCTGCCCTCCCAGAGGCACTGTGTTTGGTAGTGAAGAGCAAGGATTCAGAGTGGGACACGCCAGGCTCAGATCCTTCTTCCACTATTTACAAGCTCTATGACATTGAGGAATGTAATCCCTCCAAGGTTTATCTTCACAACATGTAACACAAGGAAAAATAGTACCAGGCGCTTGTAAAGATTAAAAATTAAATGGAATAGGTAAAAAATGTGCTATAAGTTTTGAGTAGATATTAGCTGTCTTCATCATCAATGTTATCACCTCTCCTATACCCATGCACTTTAGATCTTAGGTCGCTGCAGAGCCCTCGAAGGACTTCATTCCCTGCTGTCACCTCCCCTCCCCTCACAAGCCCCATGCATTCCAGTCCACACTCTCAGGGTAACTGAAAATCAAGTCTCAGAGTAATCAAAGCGACTTGTCCCAGCTGCCTGTGGTACAGCCAAGTCCGGGACCGGGGCCTCCAGCGGCTGCCCATTCCCACTCAGGCCTAGATCAATAACAGTGAGTCATTGATTTTGGATTAGGACAGTTTTAATCATGAGGCGGGACGCTGCAATGGGGCTTTTTCTGATGTTGCATTTTTCATGTGGAGAACTGGCCGTCTGATTAGGCCTGCTACTAGATCTTAAGGGCCATTTCTGAGCTCTGGATGCATTTCGGAAGAGCAGCAGGACGGTATAGGAGAGCAGCAGGCTGGGGAGGCTGCCAAGCCTGCCTGGGTCCAAGAGGGCTGCTGGGATTCCAACTGCCCTGTCAGTCAGCCTCCCTGCGGCACGGGTGGCTCACTCTAAAGTGCTGACTGCAGAGGAGGTTCCTTTAAGGGAGGAACTTTGAACAGAGTTGAGAGCAGGATTAAGGGACCAGGAAGCTGTAGCTGCAGGAGAGGGTGTGACAGGAGCTGTGGCCTTGGGTCGAGAAAGGCAGGCAGGAGAGGAGTGGAGAAAGGGTCCACAGAGGCAGATGGCAGCTACCCAGCAGGGCCACCTAAGGCCACACCAGAGAAGGGTTCTCCAACAGGACCAGGCTTAGAGAATGCCTTTCCCGGCCACCTGCCCCTCCGCCCAGTCCCACTGCTGACCTCTCATCATCAGGTCAGCATGCCCTTCACCCCACGCCAGGACTTCATTGAAAAGGGCAACTCTGCACTCAGAACGTGATTGTGCGTGTTCTCCGCCAGGGATAACCTTGCCCCCCCAGGGGACACTCATCAGTGCCTTCAGACATTTCCATTGTCGCCACTTGGACTCCTGGCACATAGCGGGTAGAAGCTAGGGATGCTGCTAAACATCCTGCAAGGCATGGACGGGCCCATCAGTGAAGCATTATCTGGCCAAGATGTCATAGCACCAAGGTGACAAACCTCTGCTCTGGCCTCCTTCTCTGTCCCTCCCTCAGCCTCCAGCTGGGCCCTCCCTTGCAGCCCCTCTTCCAGCCTCCCCAACCCCCACCGTCAGGGCAGCCCCAGCCCCCTCTCAAGTCTGCCCACATAGGCTGACTCAGTGGTGTCCCCAGCACCTGGACCTCTTCCTTGGGCTCTTACAGCCCCGCCCCCTCTCAGGCTGTGGATGAGG
The DNA here is from genome assembly GCA_007922815.1 of Macrotus californicus. Lineage (NCBI taxonomy): Eukaryota > Metazoa > Chordata > Mammalia > Chiroptera > Phyllostomidae > Macrotus > Macrotus californicus. The sequence goes on from VMDR010000002.1 coordinate 161,106, forward strand.
CTGTCACAGCCCAGCCGGGCCCCTGACCTCAGCTCTTGTCTCTGCACTGCATGCTCCTTCTCCTTTCCTCTCTAAGGCCATCTGGTCCCCAGACCCTGTGCCCATCACCCACTCTGGCCTCAGTTTCCCTCCCAGTGATTTTTCTCTCTCTCACTTGATAATTCTCCCAGGTTCACTCCTAAATGACATGGGACAAAGCAGACTCTCTGGAGCTAGCCAAGATCATGCTCAAAGCCACTTATACTCTTTCTCCCCTTCCTTCCAGAACCTGGAATGTTCTCTTCATAAAACACATGCACTTTGACTTTGCCAATGCTCTGGCTCTTGGGAGCTACTGAGCCAGGGTCTGGCATGGGCTTCTCTGGCTGGGAAACTAGGAGAGTCACCAAAGGTAACTGCCCCTGTGGTCCCTGGGGAGAGGGCTCCTTAAGGGACAGAGGCTCCAAGGGCACGAGAAGAAGCGGTGGCCAAGTATGCAACTCACCTGGCGCCAGGGAGGCCCTAGCTGAGGGCTGGCCCTGCTCTCTCGATGCCCCCTCCTGGCCTGTCCCCTGCACAGGCTCTCTTTACCCCATCACCCTCCCTCATACCTACCAAGGCTCTGGCAGAGTTGGGGAGGGATCCAGCTGTTCAGTCCTGAGACAAAGTCTGCCAGCATGCCGAGTCCCCAGCCACCTCTGTTCCTTTCCTCCAGACAGCCCTCAAAGCCCAGAAAAGCAAGCAGGGCAGGTGACTCTCCTGTGCAAAGCCCCCAGCATGAGCTCCCTGCCTTCCTGCCCACCCAGACACCAGTGCTCCAGGTCCACCACCACCAGCAGCCCAGCCACACCCACGGGGAAAGGGCAAGCAGAAGCAGAAGAGCTGAGGCTGGGCCCCAGAGGGGAGCAGCATGGCTGTGCCAGCCTGGCCCTCATTGCAGCCCCACCAGCTCCGTGATGGGAGGGGTCTGCACCATGAGCTCCTCGTAGTGACTGAGAAACAGCCGGAAGCGAGCAAGGTAGGTGTCCTCGTTGTAAGGCAGCTGCTTCTCCCGGAGGAACTGGGATACCAGGGGCTTCACCTGCCAGAGGGTGGGGGGAGAGGGCCACTGAGCCGGAACTGCAGGCAGGCTCCTCCCTAAGGGGCCGTTCCTCTTCCCACGGCAGCTCCTGTCTGCCTTGCTCCACGATGCTCTGCGGGGGCTGGGTGGCTGGGAGAATTTCTGCCTCTCCCTTCCCAGCAGGTGAGGGAAAAGGGGGCCACTGGCCACACCCCTGCCCCCAGCCCGCTCTGGGCTACATGACAGTCCTCCTTGCCTCTGGTTCCCTCTCACCAGCACCTACTGTGCACCACCTACTGTGTGCTCAGCATTTCAGACCCATTTCTCCACTTCCTGCGCAAAGCCTGTCGTCGTGAACACCACTCACTCTGCCAGAGCAGACGGGGAAGCTGAGGCTCGGAGACGCCAGTGACCTCACTGAGTCTCACCACTGACAGAAGCCCATACTCTGCTCGTACCCTGGGTTGCCTTTCCTGCCAGTTGGGGGACTCGGTGTTCAGGCAAATACTGAAGGGTACCCACCCTCTGCTCTCCAATAGTCTCTCCATCCCAGCCCCTCGGCTGGGCCCTCACCTACCTTTAGGCACATGTGGTCGGAGAGCTTGGGGAAGAGGTGGTGCTCCACGTGGCAGCTGACAATGGAGTGGCCAAAGGCCCAGTCCAGCACGGGCAGCCGGGGCAGGTTAAGCACACCCAGGCTCATCATGTGAATCCGTCGGGGCTTCTTGTCCCGGGAGAACATGGGCAGCCCAATGTGCTGTGACAGACGCATGGGTCACGGCCTGAGCCAGTCCTGTACCTCCCACCCTGCCCTGGGTGTCTTCACTTAGCACTCGGGTCCATGGGTTCTTGTGCCCCACTCCTGTTCCGGCGGACCTGGCAGAAGCGTGAGGGGGCTGGGCCCTGAGTGCGTCTCGTCTATCTCTGGGACTCCCTCCCCACCTGTGCCACTTGGCCCAGGTGCCCCTCGGGTCCCAGGGTCCCCCAAAGCGCTCGACGCCCCCTGTTCACTCTCGTGTCACTGTGTCCTGGCTTCATCCTGGAGAGGCCCTGCTGCTTTCACCAATCAGAATCCTGCTTGTCGTTCAAGTTCAAGCTCTAGTAGTTGCAAGTGTTTTCTTCATCCAACAGGTTTACATAAACGCCTCCTCTGCCAGGCGCCTTCCTAAGTCTCAGGGACGTGAAGTGAACGGAGCTTCCATTCTAGCAAGTCGCACCCAGGGCCACACCTGGGGTTCAGTCACCCAGGTGGCTGAGGTGAGCATGGGATGGTGCCACTGCACACCGGCCCGGGGAGCACGGGCCCTTTGTACAGTGCGCTGAGCCCTGCCCTTCCAGCTCCTCTGTCTGCCTGCCTCGTGGCCGTGCTGGAGCTCTGTAGTGGTCCCCATCCCGCTTCACTGGGGGTTATCACAGTAAGTGCCCTGAGGGCAGGGGTGGCGGGGTGCTAATCTCTTGTGTCCCCACAGGGCTTCATCAAGTGCCCTATGCACAGAAAGTTCCTAACAAATCTTCAATCCCCATTGAAGTGAGTGGCAGCCAGTGTTGAAAAGCAGCAGATTCCTTACCTGAGACCAAAGCTCTCTGCGAGAACCCACAGAGAGAAAAGTAGAAGGCTGGGTGGGAGGTGGGGGGATGCTGGCTCAGGTGGAGAACGCTCCCCCAGCCCCGCAGCGCCTTACCTGGAAGATATTGATGTGGAGGTAAGGGTGGGCCAGCAGAGATCTGGTGCTCAGCATGCAGACCAGGGCTGAGCCGGGGCTCTGGAAGCCAGACACGTTCAGGAGCAGCCAGTAATGAGAATAAAGGCCCAGGGAGATCAGGCCCAGCGTCCGCAGAGCTACCCTGGGATTCACCTTCCTCAGCCGCTCTGCCAGAAGGGGCAAGAAATACAGTGGCAGGGTGGCGAGGTTCAGATCCACAAGCTAGCTCCCTGGTGGCTCAGCTGCACTAACTCTGGGTGTGTTCACGCACACGCAGCCCTGGAAGTAGACTCACCCATGTTATAGATGCACCAATGGAGCACTAAGCCCTTGACCAACATCACACTGACAGTAAGTGGTGATGTGGGGCTCGAACCCAGATCCAGCTGCCCCCCAGCCCCTGCTCCTTCCACCGTAGGATTTGCTCCTGTGACATTAAAAATTCTAACGAGCCGTGCAGTGCAAGGCATTGACAAAGCGTTTTTCCATCCATGACCTCGTTCTGCTTTCCCACCGCCCCTAAGGAGCAGGCGAGAACCTGAGGCTCAGGGAGGCTAAGTAAGCTGCCTGTGGTCACCAGCCAGTAAGTAAGTGGCTACCCAGCCTGGGCACTGGGTCTGAGGCTTTTCCCACCCTGCCTGGCTGTCTCAGAACATTTCTGTCTTCCCTCAGGGCTCCTCGCTTCCTCCACAAGCAGCCTCCAGGGATGGAGGAGGGGAGGAAGAGAAGGGCGAGCAGCCCTGTGCGGGGCACTCCGGCCCCGGCCCCAGAGTACTCACCGACAGCCACCAGAGGGGTTAGGACTGGAATCGAGAGAGGAGCGAGGAACATGTAGACGTAGCGGTTGAGGTGAGGCACCTTCCATGTGCTCGAGTCCCCCAGGCCCAGCACGTTGGTGTAGCCGTGGTGCATTTTGACGTGCCCATACTTGGCGTCCTCTGCAGGGAAGGCTGTGCACACCTGGGGGGCGAGGCCAGAAAGGGCACTGGGGTCCACGTGAGGCAAAGCAGGACCTTTGGGAGCCTCGAGAATACCCCCATCCAGGGCCGTACTGCCTGACTCACACCCCCAGCTCTTTAGCCCTGACCATCAGCGCTCAGGTGTCAGTGGCCAGAGTGTCAGCCAGTCAAAGCAGCTGTGTCCACCTGGTGTGGCGCTGCAAAGGGCTAGGGAGCAAGTGGCCAGCCCCACCCCCGACTGCCTCTCTGCCATCCAGGCAAGCCTGCAAGTCCCAGAGGATTAGACACTGCAGGTCGAGTTCCTGACGCCAGGCTACGATAATTTTGTGTTTCTCTTGGAAACATCTGTACCTTCGCAGCACTGCTTTGCATCCTGAGCCTGCAGCAGGAAAGGGCGGGATGTGTGAGTGGTCGGGAGGTGAAGGGAGGCCATCTCCTAAACTGTCCAGGAGGGTGGCACCTGGGGTGAGGGTGTCGAGAGCTAGCATTTCCCTAGGGGTGGCTCTGCTGTGGCATTCCTGGGGTTCTCCAAAGCTGGTCCTAAGCAGCAGGTCTCTGACTCCAGGACCAGTCATCTGGATGCAGAGGGGCTAAGGCATTTCTTATGCAGATACATGCAAATGAACATGCAGATGTCAGCCTCTTGCAATGGTATTGGTGACGCCTGCCTTCTTCCGGGAGAACGTGAAGGGTTCTCCAGTGCCAGTCACTGTGAGCCTTTTACAGAGAGCAGAGGTGAGTGCTCAGCGTTTCTGTACCTCACACATGTGACTTGTTAATCTTCCAGACCCTTCAACTTTTCTACAGTGGACAGAGGCAGAAACCGAGATACAGAGAGGCCGTGTGGCCACCCCAGGTCACTCAGCCAGGTAGGTAGCAGAGGCAGAATTTGAACCCAGCTTTCATCCAAGATAAGCCATAAGGCCCCTGCAGCAGAGGCGGATCTAGGAGAAGACAGAAGATAACAAAGGCCACCACCCTCTCACTCTGTGCTCAGAGACTTCCTCCTTTGGAATGAAATGAAGCCAAAAGGTCACCAGAAGCTCTTTGTAAAGGACACGGAGGAGGACAGTTAATAATGTCGAGGAGGACAGTTAATAATGTCGCAGCGGCAGTTTTACAGCAGACAGGGCAAGCCCAGATGCACAGGGCCCACCGAGAAGGCAGAGGGCAAGAAGGTGAAAGCTAATTCAGGACCAGCCGCTTTGCTGGTGGGTGACATAACCCCCAGGGGCAGGATTTGCCGTTTCTGTAACCTTGTCTAGGGACAGAACCTGGGAGAGGTGGCGGAGGGTGGGCAGGCAAGTGTAGACTAAGCCATGACTCTTCCAGGCCTGCTGGTCTCCAAGGACCGGCCTGCTGAGAGCACATGCCCCTTGGGGCTCCTTGATTGGTTTGAGTTAGCGGCAGCTGTCTTCGGCGGTGGGCACAAGGGGGCCTGAGATCGACCTGCCTGTGCCAAGGCAAATGTGTCTCTGGAACCTCACAGTCTATCCCATGTAACTGGAAGGGGCCGCTGTTTGTAACTGCACCTTCCACGCCCTCCTGCACCGGGCCAGTCCTCTCCGCATTGCTTCTTTCCTCAAGCAATGTCAGCTAAGTAAATTGTCAGTAAATCAATAAATAGGAGCTGGCGAGGCCATGGTGCAAATGGAACCCTCAGCCACTGCTGATAGGACTGCAGATTGGTGCAGCCAGCATGGGAAACAGTACTGGGGCACCTCAAAAGTTAAAAATAGGGCTGCCGTAGGGTCCAGCAGTTCCATTGCTGGGTATTTATCCAAAGACAGCAAAAACACTAACTTGAAAAAATATACGCATCCGCCGGTTCATCGCAGCATTATTTACAACAGTTGAGATAGGGAAGCAGCCTAAGTGCTCGTCAGTGGGCGAGCAGGTAAAAAGACGCGGGACACGCACACAATGGAATTTGACTCAGCCACAAAAAAGAACGAAATCTCGCCATCTGCAGCAACGTGGAGGGACCGAAAGGGCACTATGCAAAGTGTAGTAAGTCAGAGGAACAAATGCTATGTGATCTCACACGTGGAATCTAAAAAAACAAGAATAAACAGAACAGAAACAGACTCATAGATACACTGGTGGCTGTGAAAGGGGAAGGGGGGAGGGGGTGGGAATGGAGAAATGTCAGCTGCCTGCCTCGTGACAAGGCTGGTTTTCCTTCTGGCGCAAGCTCTGCATCTGCTCCCAGACCAGAAGCTGACCACACTCGGAACAGCAACGTCAGAGATGACAGAGCCTGAAGCAGACCCTCGGGGGCCCGCTGGGGCTCTCGGCCAGGTTCCCGGCCACGTGTCCAGACCTGAGGGTGCAAGGGAGACGGGCTACCTGTGCCGTGTGTCGCTTGTGATGTGTGAGTCAGGACGCACTCAGCCTGTGTACGATTTGCCTTTTTATATGAACACGGACAAGTTGGCAGCTCTTTCTATAATACGAATTCTCAGTCCAATCTAGATGCTCTCCGACAGAGGTAGGCCGGAAGGGGAGGAGACTGCTCGCAGATCACAGCGTGTCTGAGCGCATGCGCGCCCCTCGGTTCGCTGGCCACCGGGTGCAGAGGTAGTGGGTGAATGGGCTGTCCTGCTGTAAAGGATAGTTTAAAGGTGTCGGCCATGTGGATTCCACATCCAGACCCAGAGAAAGTTCCGGAAGCCTCCAGGTTGGTGTTCTTGATGTCACCACCCTCTGTGCTCCTCAGCAGCACCCTAGAGCCCCAGTCTCCCAGCTGCAAGTGGCCCGGCTGCGCGAGGGGTGGGCGTCCCTACCGTTCCTCTCCACACATTCTCTCGGCTAAACGGGGGTCCCAACTCTCATTCATTCATTCACTCATTCATTAATTCTTTCCTTCAGTTGTTTGTTCACCAAAGTGTCCTCAGATTTCTGCCACTGTTATCTAATTTATTTTTTTAACAGGAAATATGTTCGCATAATTCAGAATTCAAAAGGTGTGCCACGACAGTCTTCCAACCCGTTCCCCAGCTGCCCTGGGAGGTAAGCAAGGCTCTTGGTTCCTTACATGTCCTCTAATATTTTCCTTTTATTTTATTTCTTAAACAAGGGCTTTTCAGGACTAAAATACATCATTACAAAATTATGACGCAGCCCCAGTTAGTGTTAAATAGGTCATTCTGCTAGATTGGTAGGCAAGGACAGGATGAGCAGGCAACTGGCCTTGAGGGCAGGAAGGGTAGGTGCGGGGCAGGATCTGGGGCAAAGGTGAGGAGTGGGAGGAGGTGGAAGAATCAGGGGCAGGGCCAGGGGCACAGTGGGGCCACTCCGGAGGGCACACAGGAGCAGAGGACAGCAGGCATGGACAGCATGAGAAAGAGGGGTTGTGGGTCAGCCCAGGGGCAGCGTCCTTCAGGCAGGACGGACTCTGGGCTGGAGTCTGCCGGGTCCTCACGGTTTCCCAGGGGCTCGGCAGCCCCTTCAGGCTGGCTCCAGGTGGAGTATGGGATGCCCAGATACAGTGGAATTACAGGTGGAAAACCAATCGCATTTTGTAGCGGTATACCCCCGAGACTGCCTACATCTGTCGTTTATCTGAAGTGCAGATTTAACCGGGCACCTGTATTTTATTTGCTGCACCTGGCAGCACGCTGCCCCCGTCCGAGTTCCGGCTGTCAGTCCTCAGGAGTGGGGCTGGCTCTGCGGCAGTGGTATCAGCATTCAGTTTGCCCACTAAGGTGTCCCCAGACCTCCGCCATTGGCCAAAGGGAGTTGTCTAACTTATTTTTTGAACAGGTAGTGTTTTCATGACTCAGAATTCAAGAAGTGTGCAGTGACAGGTCTTCTTCCTCCCCTCTGGATGAGAGAGGGGCAGTGGTGAGGGCGGAAGCCAGAGGGGCCCCCTGAGCACCTTGGCCTCAGGGCAGGGGCTGCACGCGTCAGCACCTCTGAGAAAACCCTCTCCCCTTTCAGGCTGTGTCCCCAGTAACCTTGGAGCTCCTCCCCCTGCCCCCCTTCTCCAGGGCCCCTCAGGCATTATGCTGTTTCCCAGTCTGTGCTTCTGGCTGTGCAGCTGCTCCGGGTGAAACCTGGGCCTGGCCAGCCCCATCCTGGCAGTGCCTCCTCCAGCCTCTCTCCCCCGGGGATCTCAGCCTGGGCACCCTTGACATTTGGGGCCGGGTCTTTCTGTGTTCCGGGGGTCTGTCCCGTGCAGTGTGGGATGTTTAGCAGCATCCCTGGTCTCTAGCCACTAGATGCCAGTAACGCACGTACACACATACACACACCCGTTGTGATAGCCAAAAACACTTGCCGACATGCGCTCACAGCCTCCACACCCGCTGGTTGACGCACCGGCAGGCTCTGCCCGCCCTGCTCCCAGCCCCACCACGTACCAGCTGAGCAGCCTTGGGCAAGCGACTTCCCTCCCAGACCAGTGTCTCCTTGTCCACAAATAGGTAATCATGGCTTCGACCTCTGAAGGAGGTGTGACTACTAAATGGGATAATTGTGTAACATACACAGGAAGCAGCCACTAAGTATCAGCTGGTATCATCAGGATTTTTATGATTTTGGTGCCATTTGTGTGTCTGTTTCCCCACCTGACTCTGAGCCCCTAGGGAACTGGACACGCGCCTTATTCAGGCTGTGTCCCCAACACACGGCGGAGGGCTTGTCGGGGAGCGGAAGCTCAGTGACAGATGAGAGTGCTGCTCAGCCACCTCCCACTCAGGCTCGACCGACACTGTCCCAGTCCCCAGATATCCCTGCCCAACCTGCCGGGCGGCCCCTCTCCCCTGGAAGCACCCCCACCTTGTTCTCTCTAAGCAGCCCTTTATAGGCGACTGCTTGGCCTTGCTCCAGGGCTGGGGGTTAGCCCACCAGGGTCGCCGCCACCAGGAGCCAGGTTTACAGACCCACAGGCTTGTCCTTGAGGGAGCCACACCAAAGCTGGGGGTGGTGGGGCAAAGGGCTGCCTCAGAGCAATCTGGGAACCTGCACAGGTGACGAAATGGTGTCAAAGGACACACCGGTGCCCACGCTCGCACCCCGAGCTGAGGTCAGTTTCCTGGCGTTGCAACTGAACAGCACGTACTGAAATGTAGTTATCAGAGGGAGCCGGGTAAAGGGTGCACCAGGCCGCTTACCCTGTTTTTGCGAAATCCTGTTAATCTGTAATTATTTTCAGAATAAATGGGTTTTTTTTTGTGTAACAGTATGTTTTGGACTGCAGACCTGAGTTTGCCCTGTAATTGAGTTTTTTAGGTAAAAAACAAAGCCACAGCGGAGCCCATGCTCTCTAACACTCCTCGGGGCTCAGGTGGAGGAAGGCAGAGAGCAGGTCAGAGAGAGGACCCCGAGGGTGATGGCCACACTGAACTTGTGGGAAGAGAACATCCGAAAGCCATGGCCCGGCTGGGCCTCTTGGCTCTGTTTCCACCACCACACAGGACTTGAATGAAGGCGAGGGCGTCCCCTGGTGACACTCCCTCCTGGGGGCAGAGCCAGCCTGTGCTCCCTGTGGCCCAAAGCTGGCTGAGGAAGGAGGGCTTGGAGCTGAGACAGTCAAGCAGCCTGTTCCCGCTCACTCCCGACAGCACCCAAGCTCTGAGTGACCTGTAGGGGTGTCTCTAAAGCCCTCTAATTTCAGGAGTCAATCCTTCCCAAGCTTCAGTACTGAAACCTGGGTGGCCCTGCCCCCCTACCTTTCTGCGTCCCTTCACTGGCAGTCCCCAAGAATATAACAGTCCCTGTGACATCACTCAGGACAGGGAGGGGCAGGTGCTCTTGCAGGGGGAGGGCAGGGTTACCAGTGGGCTGGAGCGAGGGTCAGAGCTAAGCTAGTAGGACTGGAACAGTCTCCTATAGACTGGAAGTGGGTCTTCAGGGGCAAGTCCATGCGGGGGAGTCATGACACCGGCCCCTCCATCCTGCTCACCCCTTCCCCTAGAGCCAGTGGGTCAGAGAGGGTGAGGTCTTTGTCCACTCCCAGCTGCAGCGAGCAGACCCTGGCACAAGTTGGGCAAACACTGGGTACTCCAGGAAAGCCAGGGAGACTCAGCTGACACCTAAGGCTGCGGACTAGAGGACTGGACTATTCTGTAGTAGTGAGGTCTCCTGAGGGTCACGGCTGGGGAAGAGCACAGGACCCAACACGAAGGGGGTCCTGGGCAGCAGGAGTGCATCCTCTGTGCAACTCCGAGAGCAGGTGGGGGGCCAGCGCCACAGTGCACGGCCCCTGAACACGCACACGCACGCACACACAGTTCTGTCTGCTTTGCACAACTGTAACCACCTTTTGGTTAAAAAACAATACTGACGAACAAACACCAAACACTGCTAACCCTTTCAAGCCTCGAAGAGCCGGGCCCAAGCCCCACACTGAATCCTCACGCCGGCTTCATGGGGGAGGCAGTACGGTTATTCCTGTTTGTTAGACTCACACGCTGAATTCAGTAACATGCTGAGTCAATACGTGGCGCTGGGAACCAGCCAAGGAGTGCGCTCCAAAGGCTCTGCCCTGCCCTGCCCCTGCTGGGCTGGCCGGGTGAGGATCCACCTGGAAGGGAGAGAGGAGGGAACCATTTTTGCAGAGGGACCAGGGAGGGACTAGAGAGGAGCGCAACCCGGCCAGACACCTTTGCCTCCCTGGCCTTGCTCCTGGGAGAGAATGCGGAGACAGATGGGGAGGGGTGGAAGGAGCAGGGCACAGGGTCAGGAGAGAGGAGGGTCCTTCCTGAAGCAGACTTGGGGGAGCAGCGAGAAGCCTTCTCGGGATGACTCAGCCACCGCCAGTCATCAGCGGGGCGCACGTTCCAGAGCTGGGACCCTGCGACAACAGGCACCTGCTCCCCCACCCCTCCTGTCTGTAGCTCACATCTCAAACCCTGGTTGCAAAACCAGGAGGCGCAAAGGTCTTGGCCGAGACCTGCAAGCCACAGGTGTCCTGATAAGAGGAGGGAGTTCTGTCACCACTTGGGCCTGCACTGCGGAGAGGTGAACAGATGTCCCCAGACGCAACGGGGGTGCCCAGGCCAAGTCCACTGCCATAAGTGCATACTCACACACCCCTCGTGCAGTTCTCTGCCCCCAGGTGCCACCACCCGCGAGGGCACACGCAGAGGGCACACACACTATAGTGCATGCTGCACACTTGGATCCACATTCCAACAGACACACACACCCCGGCGTGGGCGCTGCACACACCTGCACACTGGCACAGAGCCGTGAAGCTGCCCACCCAGTGCCAGCAGCTGTCCCCACCCGCTCCCAGGCTCACCTCCACGAAGAAGTGTGCCCAGATCTTGCTCCAGCATTTGGACTCGGTGAGGGCGCCGTGAGTGGCCAAGTGGCTGCCCTTGACAGTGAGTGTGTAGTGGCACACGCCCAGGATGGCGATGCCCAGGACAAAGACCAGGACATTCTCCGAGCGCAGGCACAGGAACCCTGCAGGGCAAGCCGGTCAAGGTCTTTCTCTGGCTTTTGGAGACCTGGGCCCAAACTCCCTACCCCCCACCCCGGAAGCCCAGATCTGAGGGCGCCCAGCTCCAGGGGCTGCCACGAGCAGCGGTGGGTGGGTCCCACTATAGCCTGTGGGGGACGTTGGCTCTTTCTACAGGACAAAACAGAGCCCCATTCACTCCTCCAGGGGCTTCCAGGAGTCTTGGTTCTGGGCCCCAGCCAGAGCAGTGACCTCCCTGGCATGGTGGGGGTCCAGGCCAGGAGAGGTCTGGGGAAAAGGTCGCACCCCTCCTCACCCCATCCCTGGTGGCCCCGCAGTACACCTTTCCCCTCCCCCAGGCCACCTCATCCCTCCCAGCCTCCCCATGACCCTTCTCAGCCTCCTCTTCCTCTGCCCTTTGTGCCAGCCTTTCTCCCTCCTACAGCACACAAGTCCTCTGGGGACATAGGGCAGGACACTCCAACCAGACTCAGATTTGGGGTGTGACTCTGCATCTTGGAGTCCTGGGTGGGCAGCATCTCCCCAGTCCACCCTCCTCTGCAGCCTCTTCATCCCTTTCCCCACACCCCCTACCCAGCCCAGAGTCTTGTCGCCCAGTCCCCGTGTCCCTCACCAGGCGGCAAGGAGAGGAGGCTGAGCCCGAGGATGGCGCAGTCCACGCCGTGGCGCTCCCACCACGAGCTCGCCCTCACCAGGTCCTGGACCCGCGCCTCCAGCTCGCCCAGCAGCGCCTCAGCCTCAGCGCTCCCTTGCGGTGCTCCCCGCGCCGTTTCCATGGGGCCCCCCCCGGACGACTGGGGACACACAGGAGTGTCTGCGGAGCCCGGCAAGGCGCTGAGGAGCGCGGGGGCGGGCCAGGGCGGAGTCAGGCGCCGGGCACCCGCCCCCGGTGTGATGATTTGCGCTGGGCACCGAGGGCCTCTGGTCCAGAACAGCCGCAGGGGGAACGGGTACATGCCCGAGGGTGGGGAGGAGACCCTGGAGCGAGAACCAGCCCAGAACAGAGGACCAAAGTGGCCAGGACTCACGGTTACCTCTCAGGGCCCCTGACCTCAAACAGCTCCCTGTGCCCTCACCCTGCTCCAGTCTGTGGCAGCATTTTGGCCCCATAGCCCGAGTATTTTTCTTAGCAGCCCTGGGTGAGGAGTGAGCTGCAGAGGGGAGGCTCCCCAGCCCTGTGACCATGGGGCTGAGAGGGACATCTGTAGAGAAAACACATCCGGGTGTCACCATTCCCCATGGGGTCCCTCTGCAAGTCCCTGGGTCAGGAGTGCCCAGGCCTGAACCCAGGACCAAGGCCAGCACCAGGGCAAATAGCACCCCCAAGTCTTGGGTCCTGGCCCCTACCCATCACCCCGGGCCCCCATCCACTGCTGCGGGGCACAAGCCCTGTGGCTCTGCAAACCCCCCCTTTTTTCTGTTCCATTTCACCTTCTCCCTCGTCTTACACTGAAGTCCCTTTTAGCATGGGGTCCAGCACGGCGAGGACAGCAGCGTTTTCAGCAGATGCTGGGACAGGGGTGGGGGCAGCGAGACACCTGTCAGGGACACTGATGACTTTGATTCCTTCTGTCTTCCTTGGCAGTTTCCTTCATGAATTCTTAGGAGTTTGTCCCTCCAGTTCTTTATAAAAGGGCAAGATGTGTTTACCAGGCCGGTGTTCTAAGGGGTTTACAGTCTAACAGACCAGTCCTCACCACACACACACGTTTGGCTCCCTGAAGTCACTGCTGACTTTCACAGACTGATCGGGTCGTGTGATTTTCCCCCTTTTGATGGGTGGAGGCCCAGAGAGATGAGCTAACCTGCCCGACAGCCGCCCCACACCCCACAGCTCCTAAATGATAGAACCAGAACTCACACCCAACACGTCTCTTCCAAACCCAGTTACCTTTTGTTTCTATCGGAGATTTTTAAGACAGAGAAGGGGGAGGGGCCCGCTCCCCTCTCTATCTCACTTTTGAACCTTTCGGACATACTAGGATTTTCAGGGAAGGAATATGTACAGTTTTAAAAATCATATCAAATATTAATATTATAATATATGAGGGTGGACTCCCACTGCTTTTACCTTATAAACTAGGGAAACTTCTGGTACCAAGAAGCTGCCCTCCAGGCCTTGACTACCTCCTGGACATCTAGGAGGCAATGTTGAGCTTGGAGGACCCAGGAATCCCCGTGGGGTGGGGCTAGCGAGCAGCCTTTCTGGGGAGAGGCAGGCTTCCTTTAGCACAACCAGAAACCTGGGGGAGAGGGAGGGGAACAAGGCATTCTGGGTCCTCAAGGCGAGGGGCAGGAGTAGGTGGGCGATTGTTAGGGAAGGAAGTAAGGGAAGGCTGGGGCCCATTGCTGGAGGCGGCACAAACGGCAGACTGAGAAGTTGAGCCTGGCCCTGCAGGCTCTAGAGCCGAGGAATGGCTTGTGTAGTGTGGCCCAACGGAGCAGCCGCTGGCATGCAGGAGGCTGGAGACCGGGTGCCCCAAAACAACAGGGTGCTGAGGGTGTAGCTGGCAAGGGGAGGGAGGGAAGATGGGAGGTAACGCAATAAGGAAGGCTGGACTAGGCAGTCCACCGAAGCAAGTGTACACCTGGCCAATAAGCACATGGAAAGATGCTCAACATCATTAGTCTTTAGAGAAATGCAAGCAAAACCCCCGTGAGCTAGCCCTTCAGCCCTGCAAGAAGGGCTCAAATTCAATAGCCAAGGGACACTAAGCGTGGGCAACGGGATGCGGAGCACCCGTCCTCGCCTTTGTTGCTGATGAGCGTGCACAGTGGCACGACCCCTTTGGAAAACAGTGGGGCCACTCCTTGTAAGGCTCCATGTGCACTCACCCGATAACCCAGCAATCCAGCTGGCAGGCATCTGCCCAGCAGGAACGAGGACATGTCCAGGAAGGACGTGTACTTGAATGACCACCGCAACAACATCCACCGTCGCCAAACTGGAAACCGCCTGCACGTGCAACCAGAGAAGAGTGGACGCACAAACGGGGCGTTCACACAACATGTGTCGTGAAAGGAGCGACTGCTGAGGGAGAGAGGCCAGGCGCCAACAGTTCTTACTGTGTGATTCCATTTACGGGAAGTTCGAGGCCGGGCAGAACTAACTAGCACACGGTGATACGGGTCAAACCAGCAGTTGCCTGGAGGAGTGCGGTGGAGGGGGGTGGGGGCGGGGGGTGGACATTCGTTGCAAAGGCTCAGGAGGAGACTTTCTGGGAGAATGGAAGTGCTCTGCCTCTTGATTGTGGTGGTGAGTGTGTTTGTCCAGAGTCACTGAGCTGTGCATTCAGAATGGGTCCGTTTTGTTACAGTTTATTGTACCTCCGGAGAGCTGATTAAAGCAAAAACAAAACGGCAAGGCAGACTTTCTTTTAAAATGGAACAAGCTATATTAAAGCTGAACATGCGCATGCGGAGGTGTTTATTCAACAGAAATGCAAAGAAACACACAAAAACTTTCATAGCAGCAGCACTCAGAATGGGGACAGACGGGGACAACTCAGGTCCCCGCCACGCCCCCCCCCCCCCCCACAGCAGAATAGATAAACAAAGTGTGGCATATGCCTCGCCCAGACCTCAGGCCAACTAAAGTCACGAAGAGCGCAGACTGACTCCATTCAGGTGAAGCCCAACAACAGGCTTAGGATGGCCGTCGGACTCGGGCTGGTACCGGGAGGGGCACCTGGGGCTTTCTGGGGGCTGGCAAATATGCTTCACCTGGCTGCCAGTTACCCTGGAGTCTGTTCGGTTTGTAACAATGTACCCTGCTATACTGTAGTGCCGTGCATTTTCTGTGTGTTACGTTTTAATTAAGACATTTGCTTTATTTTTTTTATTAGTAATCGTTTTTCTTAGAGGTATAAATCAGCAGGTAGATCTGGCCCATCAACCCAGTGCAGTGAAGCGCAAGAAAGCAGAGTGGGGCTGGCATCCAGGTTCCCTGGACCAAGGGGGGTGGCAGCTGAGCGTGTGGGTTTACCGAACTCTTCCCCCTGCCTCTCTGTCAGCCCATCCTGACCTCCTTCCAGCCCTGGTGCTCCTCTCCCCTGCCCCCAGGATCCTGCTCATGAAGGTGAGGAGGAAGCCTGGGATGGAAGGCTCTGGATGGCAGGCCAGGCAGCCCCACACCCATCCAGGCCGTCTGTGTGGCTTCTCACCACAGGTTCCGGGGGCCAGGCTGGGGCAGGCTCCTCCACCTCTGCCTGCTGCTAAGGCAGACAGCCAGGGCTGAGAGCTGTCTATTCCTCCCAGCCACCCTCCCCTAGACCTGCCTCTGCCCCCACTTAACCCCTCACCTGACTGCAGAAGACTCCGCATCGGTGAAGAGCACAGCTTTGGAATCCAGCTTGTTCACTAGCTGTGTGACCTCGGATGAGTTACTCAACCTCTCTGAGCCTTAGTGTCCTCATATATACTAAGAAACAGAGATTTAAAGGAGTGGATAAATATCAATGGGGAGTTTTAATATTTTCTTCTTGGACTGCAAGAGATCGTTGTATATACCCCCACTTTGGAGACTGCTGACCCACCGCCTAAGGTCTGAGTTGCTCAGCTTGGCTTTTGAGGGCCTCCAAGTGCTGGCTCCACCTCAGACCACTGTCCTGCTTGGTCAGAGTGACGACTCACTGACTTCTGACCCCAGTCAGGTGTTGCCCTTTCTCACGTCTCTGTCTGTATCCCCAGGGTAACTGTTTCTACGCCCCACCCCATCTACCCCTGGCTGGTGTGGTTCAGTGGATTGAGCACTGGCCTGTGAACCAGAAGGTTGCAGGTTCGAGTTCCAGTCAGGGCACATGCCTGGGTTGTGGGCCAGGTCCCCACTGGGGGCCACGTGAGAGGCAACCACACATCGATGTTTCTCTCCCTCTCTTTCTCCCTCCCTTCCCTTCTCTCTAAAAATAAATAAATATTTTTTTTTTAAAAAAAGGGTTGAGGATTAGACTCCAGAGCAGGGCACATTATCTAGGTTGTGGGTTTGACACCCGATCAGAGCACATATGGGAGGGTAACCAATTGATGTTTCTTTCTCACATCTGTGTTTCTCTCTCTCTGCCTTCCTCTTCTTCTAAAATCAAAGTCCAAACCCAAGGCAGGTGAGCCCTCCTCCCAGGCCCCAGTGGACCAGGTACCCACGGACCTACTCCAGCAAGAATGGTGTGGGGAGTGCGGTGTTAGACAGTGCTAGGTTTGGCCTTCCTGGGACCTCCGGCATTCCCCGCCTGGTGGCCGCGATGACTCTTTCCTTCTGTGATTCAGATCTTTATTTGCTGGGGTTCACTGGGGTTAATTATTATTGTGGTTGGGGTGGGGTGGGAAGGAGCCCTGCCCTGGCCCCAGGGCCTGGAGGGGGACCCTGAGAGTCATGGGTGGGCTCGGAGACCTGGGAGGCTGGGGGGCACAGGGTGGATTAGAAAGGCACCTCCTTCAGCAATGTAACCGTTTCTGTGCTCTGAGCCCCGGTGGCTGGCCTTTAACCCTTTCTTCCATCCATTCACACCACCCCCCAAATCATCAAAGCCCAGTGGGATCTGGCTCCGTGAGGCAGGTGGCATTATTCACAGGGGTGGGGCCAAGCAAGCTTTGGGAGAAGCCTGGCCTCTGGCTCAGATCTTGGTCATCTGAGAGTGGGGCTGGCACCCCAAGCTCCCAGTGCTCCAGCAGGGCAGGTCCCCATTGCCGGAGGGTCTCGGCATCTGCCTTGCCTCCGAGGACCCGACCCCCGTCCTGCCCCAGCCGCCTGCCGCCTCTATCCTGCCTTCCCAGGCTGCCAGCCCGTTCTGCAAGGACGAAGCCAGGTTGGTGATGCCCAGAGGCAGGTTGGGGAGTGAGGGGATGAAGGAAAGGGGGGTTGGGCCAGCACTGGGCTGCTGGGGACACGGCTGAGGCTCCGAGGGCTGTCAGTCTGTGGCCCCCCATAGGAAAGGAAACTGAGGCCCAGGCTCCCTTCTCGAAGTACACAAGTCAGGTCTTTGAGAACCCAGGCTAGAGCTGCTAGTAGCCTGATTCCCAACTAGGTCCCCTAGTCCCTCCCTCTGAGTCAGGGCAGCACCACAGCCCAGTGTGAGAGTGACTCTGGGGTACAAAGTGGCCTCACGGGTGGGTGTTGGGCCTGGCGGGGCCAGTGCCAGGGCTGAAGGGGAGTGAGGGCCATGAAGGGTACACAGTATGGAGGCCGAAAACAGGGTCTAGAGCCAGGCTCTGGGCTCAGACATACCCAGGTTCCAGTTCTCGCTGTGTGACCTTAGGTAGGTCACTTGGCCTCTCTGAGCCTCAGTTTTCTAAGAGGGTGACTCAGAGTGGATGAAGGTGATACTACTCACTTTAACAGGTCTCTGAAGAGAGTATCCAGGTAACTTCTGTAGTGCGGAAATTGGTGGGCCACAAAGGGCAAGTGCTCGAGGTAGATAGTTATGACTAATGCCATTTCCTGTGCAGTTGTGATTATTATTGTTATGTTGAATATTGATATGATTTAAGTCTAACATGCATTGGTATCAAAAATGATAGTAAAAAGTGGTTTCCATTTCCAGCAAGAACAGGGCCTGCACATGCTCACTCCCTCCATCTCCCTCCCCTCCTTGCCCATGTTTGCTGTGGGGGGGTTGGTAGGGGCTGGGGTTCAGGGCCATGGTCACCCCTCCCGCTTCTGCTCTGAAGTCTGACCAGGCTGTGCAGAAGGTGTGGTGATCATGGACAGGGGAGTCTGGGGACAACCCAGCACACCAGTCCTATCTGCCGTCGGCCCAGGGATGCCCAGCCTGGCCAATGCCCCTGGAGCCCTCCCTGTCTCCAGATTCCTGTCCACCAGGTCCGTGGGTGGGTCCTCCAACTCCTGGGTGTCAGGGCCTGAGTTGAGTGCCTTACATAAAGTTTGCCCCCACAACTGGCCTACAGTGTGGGGTACAATTCTCTGCACTTACAGATGGAAACTACAAGACTGGGAAAGGCAAATTAGCTTTGTCAGCAAGTGGCAGAACTGTGCAGTGCATCCAACCTGGACACGCCGGCTCAGGTCCCCTGGGGGCCCTGACTGCCTAGAATAGTAGGTTTACTTCAGCCCCCTCCCCTGCCTTCTGGGCCATTGGTCCAACCCTCCTCTGCCCAACCCCTCCCCAGGGGGAAAGCTGTTGATAAAGTTCAGCTAGTGGCATAATAGGGACCCTGACCAGTGAGTCTGTGACTTCCCCTCCAGAAAAGATGCCCAGCTCCTTGGGCATCCCAGGAACAGTCTGGCTTCACCAAGGGACCTGCAGCTGGATGGTGGCCCATCCTTGTCTAGTTGACCATTCCTTAGCCCCTGGCTGGGTTCTCAGTGCCCCCTGCTGGCCAGATGAAGCCACCTTCAGTGCTGGTTCCAGGAGCCAGTGTGTTTGGTGGGGCAGGGACTCACTCTTCACCTGGGGCTCAGTCTCACAAGGCTGCTCCCTGGACTGCCTAGGACTGCCTATAGGGCTCACCTACTGGGTGGCTGGGACCCCAGATGCAATGAGTCTGTTTCAGGCCACCAATAAGCATGATCATTGTTAACTGATGTGTACTAATTATTAGGCAGCATATTAAGTACTTTGCCTGTATTATCATTTCACCCTCCTGACGACCTATAGGATTAACACTGCTATTAGAATGAATTATAATACCCATTTTACAGCTGGGAAAACAGGCTCAGAGCAGCGGGGGAACTTATCCAAGGCCACACAGCTGGAAAGGGGCAGAGACAGTTTGGCTGTCCAGATCTGGCTGTCTCCCGAGTCCTGTTACCTCCCAGGCAACGCTGGCTTATCTCAGAGGAGGTGGCACAGGCGTGCACTGGGAGAGCAGAGGTGTAACACTGTCCAGCACTGGTCTAACATGGGGACAGGAGGCAGCTGGCACGATGGAAGACGTCAGGACACCTGGTACCTTCAGCCAGTCCCTTGCCCTCTGGCCTCAGCTCACCTCCTCTGTAAAATGAAAAGCTTGTGCCACACATCAGAAGGCCCCTCCTGCCTCTGAGTCGTCCCACCACCCCCATCTCCTCCGAATCCATAATCCCACTTATGATACAACTTTACAGCAGTCTTGGGGCTCCATGAGCTGCCTGAAATTATGAGTGAAATTGAATATGAGTGTGTGTACCCAGTGAGCATTTTGTCCAGGGGAAGTGTCCATATTATTACCAGATTCTAATCCTGAAAGAATCATTGATTATTCTAACCTTTTAGAAAGAATTTCCCTCACCTCGATCTAAACTTTTAGGGGAATGAGTGGAGAAAGTTGAGCCTCTAACGTGTAAACTTTTGCCCTTCCCTGTGTCCCCTCAGGCTTTCTGGAGCTGCACCAGCTCCTGTGACCCTGGCTTCCACCCTCGGGCCACACTGACCTCGAAGGCACCCGCCCTCACTGCTCCCGGTTAGTTCTGCCACCACGCTGAAGCTCTGATCCATCATCTCTCTTGTCATTGAGTCCTCATTCCCATGGCCTCCCCTAGACCGGCAATGCCAGAACTGGCGGAGTCCTTCGTGAGGTAGGTGCAGTGACAAAGACGGCCACTAGGGGCCGCCAGCGGATGAACCCCTTGGAACACGGGAGGCAGAATCTCACGTCTGGTTGGCCCCTTTGGCAGCCCCTGGGGTGAGGAAAGGAGACCTGTGTTCTGGGCCTGGCCCCTCCCCTTGGGGGGCCTCAGTCTTTTCATCTGTAAAGTGGAGGGAGATGGCCTAGAACCCCTAGATGGTTGCTAGGCAACCTTTCAGCCATTGATGTCCAACAGACCTTTCTGATGGATGCTAGAGGGAAGAGGTGATCTTGAACTCCCCTTGGCTGAGCATCCCTAGGGAATGGAATGAAACAATTCCAGGGCCCTCTCCAAAGCTTGACTGAGAAAGCAGAGCCCATTGTCCTGCAGCGTAAAGGGATGCTTTACCCCTGAGAGAAAGAGGGCACTAAATAGGGTTACCCCAAGAGCTGCCTGGGGTGTCTAGGGAAACGAAGACACCACTGGAGGCCTCTGAAGGGTGGGGGATGGGGCTTGAGATCCGGGCTCATGGGGCCCAGGTGATGGGTGGCGGCCTGCTGGGACACGGCTTCGGTCTGTGACCGGCGAAGCCCAGGCAGACCGCAGTGGGAAGGGAGAAAGTGTGGCCCTGCTCTCAGCGGCTGTGGGCTCTGGGAGCAGGGCCGGAGCCTGGGCCACCCTTCTCACCCAGCTGCTCTGGGCAGTCCTGTCCCAGTTCTTCTGGACCTTCCCCCCATCAGCTCCGAATTCTGGGCCCAGCGAGAGCAGGGGAAGGTTCGGAGATGAGGGCATCTGCAGAAGGTTCCATATGAGGGAACCATAGCAGGTTCTGCAGAAATGCCTGGGGAGGAATGCCCGAACATTCATCCCAACACCCCCTCCAGGAATAGGACCAAGTCCTCAAAGGCACAGAAAAACCCTCTCCCTCTCCCACCCCGTGGCTTGCTCTCTTCATCACCACCCCCGCCCACAAATGATAAAAGAACAGGACACAGGCATGACAGTGATGCAGAACATAGTCTACAAAAGTTATAATGTGCCTGCAGGAGGGGGGCCTGGTACAGAGCTGGGGTCACCGAGCCCAGCACTCGGAGAACAGGGAGGGGCTGAGGCAGTACACAGCCAGGAACAGGAAAGGGCAGCACCTGGGGCTCCAAGGAAGTCGAGTCGGCACTTGGGAGTGGCTCCAGGCTCAGGCCCAGAGCAGGGAGGGGGACTGGGGCAGGCTCAGGGCGGCAGTGGCAAGCAGCCAAGCCCTCCGTCTGGGACCAGGGGACACGGCCCACCTCCATCACACCCCGGCTCTGGGTGTGTGTGGATGGGGCCCATGTACAGGCCCAGAGACCCAAAGGGAGGCCTGTGGCATCTTTGGGGGTTCTCTTCCCCTGGCCAAGGGGGGGACTGTGGCAGTGCTCCCAGCAGAAGCTGCTTCCCAAGTTGAAGGTCAGGGATGGGGTCCACTGATGGGGGTGTGTATGTGCCTGGGCTTCTGAGTGACTCTCCCACATTCGTGACTTCAGTCTGACTGGAGAGCTCTGAGGACACACGTCTGAGGACCCCCTGGGGCTGGTCTCTCTCCGGGACTCAACACCATCACGTAGCAGAGGTGCATGCTGCTCTTGCTTACCCACTATTCATGTAGGACGTGTAGCCACGTCCAGGCCTTGAGGGAAATACGCCCACCAACCCCCAACACAGGCACATAGAGCCCTGGGACCTGGGAACCATCAGCAGCTCAGATAACCCCCATCCTCAGGCTGCTCCAAGTGTCCACATGACAGGATTGCCCAGGATGTGCTGGATGCCCTGCCCCGCCCAGTCCCCACTGGTCTCAGGCCTGGGGGCCATAATACTGCAGCCGGTTACTCTAGCACCTTTTCATCTATTGCCCTGACTCTCTGGGGTTCCTGGGGGGCCAAGCTACACAGCCAAGGAGAGGGAGGATAGGGGAGAACAGGGGAGGGAGGGCAGAGCCAGGCTGGACCCCACCCCAGGGTGAGCTGGGAAGGCTGCCGGTCATCCCCCCATACACACTCCAGCCTGGCACTCCAACGCCCCAGCATGGCCGGTGCGGGGAGGAGAAGGGGGCTTGGTGTGCCAGGGGCGGGGCTGGGGACTCAAGTCAGGGAATTTGGCCGAAGAGTCTAGCCAGGACCTCTTCTCCGGGGTGTATGGTGGGTGAGGAGGCAGCCCAAATTCTTCCCTTCACAAAAGCGTAGGCAGTGAGCAAGTGTCCCGCCTAAGTGAGCAGAACGAGACCCTCAGAGGAGGGGTGGGGCAAACAGTGGCCCCTGGGACGGACTGTGTCCACCTCTAACACACATACTCCCACCCTGGTCTCAGGGGCCCATCATCTAGTCCCCAGGTCCCCAGTGACCCCCACCTTTCCTCTGGCCTCCTGCAAATCCTCATGTCCTTTAGGGCCACTCCAGTGGGCATGGCTCAGGGGCTCCAGGACCCATCTGGGTGCCTCCAGGCCGTACCCTCTGCTTCAGAGTGTGGGGAAGATTTCAAGGGAGATGACCCACATGGTCCTTGCCTCTGAGGAAGGGCCCAGGGGGCTGCAGGGCTGGCAACCGTGAGGACTCCGTGGCCCCACCGTGGGTTGTGGCAACTTGCAATTCATTTTGGTCTTGGGGGGAGAAGCCCCCTGTTATCTGTGGAGACAGAGACAGAAACAGACCTCAGATGAGAGCCTTTGAGACATTTTAAACCAAGACTAGCCATTTTACCAGCGTACCATTCCTGGGCAGGCTGATGGTCAGAAACGGGGACACTTGCCTGGGAGTTCCCACGCCATACCCCAAACTCTAAACCAGACTGCCTCCAACAGCCACCAGTGCCCAGGCATGTAGGGTAAAGGCCACAGATATCAAAAGGGCTTGTGGGATGCCATGAGGGAGGGGTCAGGGCCGGGGTGTGCCACAGCACGGCCAGCATGGCAGCGGCCGTGAGCTCCCCTAATGGCTTTTTGAATGTGACAATTCTACCCTTTGTAGGAGTCACCCAGTCCCTAGGCTTAAAGTCACACAGATGAGGGATCAAGCCCAGGTCTGCCCCCAGCAGCAGCAGGCCCTTGGGGGGAGCACTCTAACCCTCTGAGCCTCCACTTGCTTGCTGGGAAAATGGGATGATACAGCCCTGCGCTGGGGGATTGGGAGGGTTAAATGTGAGAACATGTGCAAGGGCATCTCCAGCACCCAGGACGTGGGAGGGGGGCTCAAAACATCCTGGCTATGATGATATGACCATTGTGTCTCATCCAGACTAAGACACGCCTTCTCCCACATTTTAATACGGCCCAAATCTAGGTGCATTTTACATTCGCTGTGACAAGAAAGCCTCGTGTCACCATCAATTTGGCAGCTTCTTTTTCTGAACTGGGGGCAAAGAAAACAAGTGGGGCTCCTTGTAACTGATGGCGACTTAGCGTTATGAAGTATGGTATCGTCCCCCACTTCCTGGAAAGGCAGATTCCTGCCCTCCACCCCACCTCCCCCCACCCCAAGGCCTGAGGCACTCACAGCTCTGTGTCTTCCAAGGCAGGTGGGCGCTCCAGCGCCTGCCTCCGCCTCCGCACGGCCCCCATGATCTTCTTGCGGGGCCCCAGCGGGACACTGATGCTCCGGAGGTCGAGGTCCGAGCACAGCATCAACGCCTCAAGGTCGATCTTCTCGTGCCGCAGGAGGGAGGTGAAGTCCTCCATGTGCAGAGAGGCCAGGAAGGTCTCCAGCGGGCTTGTCTCAGGCTCCAGGTCCTCATCGAGGCCCAAGTCCACCTCGTCCCACGGCAGCTCCTCCCCGCAGCTGCGGTCCTGCAGGCTGTTGGCACTGCCCAGGCTGTCGTCGTCCAGGCTGGGGGAGCTCTGCAGCCGTCCCCGCGGCGTGCCCGCGCCGTCCAGCGCCGCGTCCTCGCGGCCCAGCCCATGCAGCCCGCTGCTCAGGTAGTTCCTGCGGAACACCATGGTGCCCAGGCCGGGGCGGGTAAACAGGGAGTCGTGGCCTGAGTCGGTGCTGACCTCCGAGTGGGCAGGCTCGGCCGCCAGTGTGGCACGAGAGACGCTGTCCTCGTCGGAGAGGAACATGTCCCGGAGCGGGGAGCGACCCCACTCCTTGGGGTTGGCGTAGGTGCCCTGGCGCACGAACATCACGTCGCTGCCCAGCTGCAGGCCGGAGAGCGAGCGCACGCTCTTGCGGCCGTCCTCCGATATCTTGAAGGTGCCCTCGCCGCCCTGCTTGCGCCGCTCCAGCTTCCGCTGGATCTTGGTCTTGCCCCTGTTGGTGCCATGCAGCGTGGCCTGCGAGTAGGGCAGGTGGCTGCTCAGCGCCAGGTGCTGCAGCCGGCCGCTCAGGGTGCTGGACGTGAGGCTGGAGAAGCTGAGCGTGTCGGAGCGCTCAGCCAGCTCGCGCCGGTAGCGCCGCTCCATGCGCTCGTGGTGCTTGCGCTGCATCTTGGCGCACTCACGGATGCGCCGCTCCGCCTCGCGAAAGGCCTTGTCCTTCAGCTTGCCCACCAGCTTGGGGTTGAGGCTGCTCTGCTTGGCCGCGATGGAGTCCAGGTAGCGCACGCACTCCATGTGGCCCTTCATGGCGGCCATGTCCAGCGGGGTGTGGTAGTCGTTGTCCAGGCACCAGATGTTGGCCCCAAAGGACACCAGAAAGGAGAGGCAGTGCAGGTGACCATTGGAAGCTGCCAGGTGCAGGGGCGTGTTGCCCCAGATGTCACACTTGTCCGGGTCACCCCTGCAGTGCAAACACGTGGAGAGGGGGGATGAGCCATCTCGGCTCAGGCAGCAGTCGGCAGCGCTGCAGCTGCAGATGTGGGGAGCTCCCCGCCTGGGTCGGCCTCCCCAGGCACAGAGGAGGGACCCGCGAGCCTGAGGGATCTCCTCCGACTCCAGAGACGCGCAGCCCTGAGCCTCCAGGGTCAAAATGGCCCCAGGGCCTGCAGGGGGCGGGGCGGCAGAGAAGGCGGGGCCTTCCCCAAGAGAACTGAGGGCTGGGAATCTCAGGGGATAAATATTTGATGCCCAGAGAGAAAGAAGTGAATTATTCATGGGGCCTAGTGGGGAGTTGGCCCAGAGAGGTGGTGGGCCAGGTTGAGTCTGGGTCTCCAGGCAGATGCGGCGGTGAGCGTGGCTGCGTGTGCGGGAGTGACCGTAAAAGAGGCCGAGAGGGCGGTGTGTGCTGGGCCTGGGCTTGAGTGAGTGCGTGAGGGTGTGTGCCTGCGTGGTGGCGGGCACGGCCATGTCTGCAGGGAGCGGGGCCAGGCCTGGCAAGCCCGAGTGTGAGAGCAGGTGTCGGGTCTTGGCCTGGGCCAGGAGGGGAGCGTGGGGGCAGCCAGGACTAGAGGGGAGGAGGGAAGCCTGCAACCTGGGCCCAGCTGCCCTCTGAGCCCCTGCTGCCCCCTCCGCCCCTGCTGCCCCATCTTTGGGAGCCCTGTGAGGCTGGCTGGCTTGGACCTGTCCAGGGGGCCCATGCAGCCCCCTCCAACACCCTTGACATCAGGCTGTGTTCCCCTTGGGCACCCTCCCGCTGGCTCCTCCAAGCTCTCCCTCGCTCAGGGGCCTAGCTCAGTGCCTCAGCCTCCTGCAAATGAGGCCACAAGGCCACCCAGCAGAGCTGGAGGAAGAATCACCCCTTTGTCATTACTGCTCCCAAGCAACCCCCTCCTCACTTCCCCTACCAGTCACCAAGTCCTGCAGGACAATGTGGGAGGGGCTGCTGGGCATCTGGTGTCCACACCTAAACGCCAGCCCCTGCCCTCTGTGGGAGTTGAGGGGGGTGGGCTTGAGTCTCTCTGAGGGCGGGAGCAGGAGGGCAGAATCATTGTGTGCCCTCTTGGCATGGGGAGGGACCAGTCTGGCCACCTGGAAGGTGGCTCAGCTGCCTGGTCTTGGAGGCTGCCCCCACCCTGCTGGGCTCCAGGAACAGCCACCAAGGGAGGGCAAGGGGCTTCCCCCACCTGCCACACATTCAGGCCACAGGCCAGCACCCAGCACCAGGGCCAGCAGGGGCCCGGCCCTCCACCCTGACCTCCCCAGGCCTGAGATGGGCATGTTGGCCCTCCCGGGGCATCTTGTCCACTCTTGTCTCTGCCCAGGCTGCCCCGGTGTCCAGTTCAACCTGACTTCTCTTTCTAAATCTGCTGGGGGCGGGGAAGTCATCCATGGTGCCATTGTGCCCCAGGAGCCCCCTCCAGTGTCCCTGGACCCTGCATTCTTCAACTGCCATCTCCAAACCCCTTCCTGACCCCTGACATCTGCACCCTGGGCCCAGCCCTCCCCCTAGACAGCTCCAAACGGAGGGTGAAGCAGCTTTCGGTGGGGGAGGGGCACGAAGGGAGTTGTGGAGTAGCTGAACGCAGTGACGTTTGGCACTGTGGACAGTGCCCATAAATCCCAGCAATGAGCAGGGAGGCAGTGCGAGCCTCAGCCTGGGGGGAGGGGGTGCTGCTGGGAGAGCCCTTTGGCTCCCTGGCTGGGGGCAGGCAGTGAGGAGCCCCTCCTTTCCTAGCCCCACCCTGACCCCACTGAGGCTCTGCACCTAATCTCCTATTCTTTGGTGGCACCTTGAAGCAAGTATGCCTCTGACACTTGCTTCAAGGTGCCACCCACCCAGGAGACCTCTCCCGCACTCCCACCTTCCCCTCACTCTGCAGACACCCCCACAATCATGAACCCCCAAACCCTAGGCCTCCTCCCCTAGCCCTATATCCAGGTCATAGGCGTAGTGTGCCTCAGCGTGTGCTCCCCTCCTTCCCACAACTGCCAGGCTCCAAGGTCGCACCTTAGGGTCTGTGACTGGGGAAGGGAGTGGCTCAGAGGACAGGGTGCTCTGGAACCTGGAGAAGGGTCTCAGGGGGCTGAAGGGGGCTGAGATTCTCTTCCCCATCCCCTGCGAACTCACCCCCGGCTCACGATGAGGCGCAGGGACTCCAAGTTGCCGTGGTAGGCAGCCCAGAGGGTGGGGGTCATGCCATCCTCGTCGGGGGCATTCAGCTCCTTCCGGGTGGCCTCTTTGAGAAGCTCCAGGTAGCCGTCCCTGGCCGCCCGGTGGTACTGGTCGTTCATGGCTCCGGACTTGGACAGGGCCGGCAGGGGGCACCGGGAAAGACCCCCCGCGGGGGAGGGTGTCAGGGTTAGGACTGAGACATGGGGTTGGGGGACGGGCAGGGGCAGGGGCAGGGGCAGGGGCCGGGGCTGCCAGCCCCCCCTGCCGCAGACGGTGGGTGCGGAACGCCAGAGCCGCTAGCTACTCCGACATCTGAGCCGCTCACCGGCGGGAGGGGGAGGATCTCCTGCGGCCGGGGAGCCGCCCCCGGGCTGCCCCTGGGTCCTAAACACCCTGCTCCTGAGAGCTCAGGGGTGACCAGGCAAGGCCCTGCCCTCTCTCCAAAAGTGCTCCCCACCCCAGCCCCGCCCTGTGAAGACCAGTCTGGGGACAGTCCGAGGTCTGTTCTCACTAGAGACCAGGTGTGCACCTCCCGATGTCTCCGCCCACCAAAGGATCGGGCCGAGGGCTGGGGAAGGGTGTCTGAAGGCAGTCCTGCCCCTAGAACAGTGGGCCTGTGAGGGGTGTTACTACCCATCGCCGGGCAGTGCGCAGGTGGAACCCGCGGTCGGGACGCCGCCGCTCCCGGGGCGTCGGCAACAGGTGCCCCAGCAGGGGGCGCTAGAAGACCGGGCGCGGGCTCGGCGCGCCGCGGGAACCTCGAGTCCGAGCTGAACTCCGCTGCAGCCCGCGGAGCAGGGGAGGCGCAGGGAACTTAAACCAAAGGACGGATGTCGGGGGAAGGGGAACGGGGGTCCAGATCTCAGGGCAGCAACAGAGGAGCACAAAGGTATAGGGCGCACCAAGGGCGCTGCAATGCCGACGGGCCTTTGGGGCATCTTTGAGCACAAGTTCTCGGGGCTCCTGGCGGCCGGGATCTCGGGGTGCCAGGGTGCGGTGGCAGGCGGGGGCGGGGTGCTCTCTGGGTGGCGCAGTGTGAGGCCGCGCCCGAGCCTGGCCCCGCGGACGTGACGGGGAGGCGGTGGGGCGGGGTGGGGGGGGGCGCCTGTTAACGGGTAAGTATAAATCTCGCCTTACCTGGCCCCCGCGCGTCCTTCCCTAAATTCAGCTCGGAGAAACGATGGACCGTGTGAGTGGGACTGAGAGGTTGATGGAGCCGAGCTCCCTGGGCTGTACATCACCCTGCCCGCCCCGTCCCAAAGCGCCTGTCCAGCCCCGCGTGGGAGAGAGGAGACGCTCGCTGCCCTCCCACCCCCAGCTCGGCGCGGGATCCCGGCCCAGCCAGGTGGGTGCCCCGGGTCAGGGAGCCCGTGGATTTGGGGAGTGGAGGCCCTGCACGGGGTCCGACGGGGCTGCCGCCGCTGGACATGAGCAGTCTCAGCTTTTCTTCTCCCGGTTCCCAGCGCTCCCGCGGTCACCCGCAGCCCGCTCTGAGTTAGAAATTCCCCTGTTCCCAAATCTAGAAATAAGATGGGGGGATGAGCCTGGGGTCCTGCTCCCTCCTTCCGCACAGTGAACCCTCCAGCCTCCTCCAGTCGCCCTGCCATGCCCGAGGATCCGGCCGCCGGCCCCGAGGAGAGCCCGCCGGCGCCGCGGGCGGGCCCCCGCGAGGTGTGGAAGAAGGGCGGCCGCCTCCTGTCGGTGCTGCTGGCTGCGAATGCGCTGCTCCTCGCCTGCGCGCTCATCAGCGGCGGCGCCTTCAACAAGGTGGCGGTGTACGACACGGACGTGTTCGCCCTGCTCACCACCATGATGCTGCTCGCCACACTCTGGATCCTCTTCTACCTCCTCCGCACCGTGCGCGGCCCGGAGGCAGTCCCCTATCGGGATGCGCACGCCGGCCCCATCTGGCTCAGAGGTGCCGGGGAAGGTGGTGGTGGAGGTGGGTGGGCCAGGCAGGGGGCTGGAAGCGGGGGCTCTCCCAGGAACTGTGGAGTGAGTCGTCGAGGGAGAGGGGTTAGAAGTTCCCCTGGCAAGATGTGGCTGTGGGGCAGGTGGGATACAGCTCAGGAGAAGAGAAAGGGAGAGGGTCCTGGAAGAGGGATGAAGGGGAATTTCTTTGCCCTGTCTAAAGATCAGGAAAGGGTGGTGATGGGAGAGCCTCTGATGGAGAGCAGAAAACAGGTGACCGCTGCAGCTGAAAGGGCCTGTCTAGGACCCCTCCCCTTATCTATTTAGCCTCAAAGGAGTGGGGCCCCATGGGACATGCCTCTATCCACCCATTCAATCAGACACTCATCCCTCCATCCACCCGTTTATCTTTCAGTCCATTCATTCACCTCTACATCCATCCATCCATCCTCCCATCCATTAACCCGCTCCATCCATCCATCCATCCATTCATCCACCTACCCACCCCCCCAGCCACTCACTCATCTGGCCATCTATCCTCGGATCCATAAGCCTCCTCTTCCGCCTCTCTGACCCATCCCCAAACCCCCTCCCCAGGTGGGCTGGTGCTGTTTGCAATCTGCACCCTGGTCATGGATGTCTTCAAGACCGGCTACTACTCCAGTTTCTTAGAGTGCCAGTCACCCATCAAGATCCTGTACCCTCTCACCCAGGCTGTGTTTGTCATCGTCCAGGTGAGCAAGTGGGAGGCATGTCCTTGAGTGTGGTGGAAAGGGCACAACACCTGGAATGGGGTGAGGAGACCTGAGCTCCACTCTTTTTCTGCCCTGAGCAGTCAGATAAGGCGGGGATAGGACTGTGGAGATCATGAGTCCATGCCTCTGGAAGTACTTGGTAAGGAAGCACTATCCAAATGTGAGGGCCCCCTGAGGGACCCTGTGATTTCATTTCAACCTGGGCAGTCACCCTAGAGCCTGGCCTGCCCTCCCTGGGGGCCCATGGAGGGCACCAGTCTCAGTCCAGGGTCCTGCTGCAGGCATGGCCAGTTTGCCTCAACCATGGCCCCTATATTCTTTTGTATTTGTTCAGGAAATAGGGTATGCTGTACCTGGGGTTTTTCAAACACATTCAAATACATATATTTTTTTACAGATGTTTTTTATTTACTTATTTTTAAAGAGAGAGAAAGGGAGGAAGAAAGAAAGGGAGAAGAATGTCAGTGTGTGGTTGCCTCTCACACCCCCCCCACTTGGGGACCTGGCTCACAACCCAGGCATGTGCCCTGACAGGGAACTGAACCAGCGACCCTTTGCATTGCAAACGGGTGTTCAATCCCCCGAGCCACGCCAGCCAGGGGCAAATACATATATTTTTGTTTATTGCATAAGTAACATTTTGAAAGACCTTCCTACTGAGCTGAGGCAGAGCTGGCCCTACATGGGATCAGAGCAGACCCCAGCCCTGGAAGACTAGAATGACCATAGGTACGGATACCCCCACTCACAACATCATCGCTATGGCCTGTTTTCCATAATTCAACACGTGTATGACTTTGAAATTGGTGTCGTTTTAGTCTCTTACATTTTATGGGTTTGACGAATACTCAGATACAAAGAAAATGCAGATGTGCCACAAGGTAAGGGTTTGTTGGCAGCCGGGTGAGAGTGAGGCCTGGCAGGGCACTGAAAGATGGAGATGGGGCGCTGGGTGCTGCCAGTGCGAGTGAGACGTCACCAGAGGCTCTTTCTCCCTCAGAGGAGACCTAGCCTGGGGCTGGCCTTGCCCCAGGAATGAGTAACCAGACCCTCACAACTCTACCAGACCTCTATCCTGCAAAAAACAAACTCCAGGACCAAAACGTTTTCCAGGCGCCATTTTGCAAATTGTTAAAGAACTGGGTGCTAGTTTATGTGGGTTGTTCCACAGAATCGCACCTGGGCTCATGTGTGAAGCTAAAATAAATGTCACAATTTGGGAAGAGGGCTTTTAAGGCAGAGAGGACTGGGTGCCGGGCGTGGACGTGGGCACTTCTCAGCTGTAGTTGTTCTGCCCAGTGAAGGGCCCACCCCTGTCTCCACACAGACTTACTTCCTCTGGGTCTCTGCGAAAGACTGCATTCACGTCCACCTGGATCTGACCCGGTGAGTGCCCAGCATGCCCGTGCTCCCCGAGCATGAGAGATGACGGTCTCCAACTTGAGGCATGGGTCCCCTCTCTGCCCCTTAGGTGGGGTTTCAACTGGCCCCCTTGCTTCGTCAGCCTGATTTCTATCCCTCTGGGCAATGGTGTGCATGTGTGTGCACTCGCACGTGCTTTGGTGGGATGGGCTGTCTAGTGCACTACTCATCCTGTTCCCTAGGAGAGGGAGCAGCGGAGGCTGAGCCCCTGGAGATCCCCCAGGCACCCCTGCATCCCTCCAAACTCAGCTTCTTGTTCACACGGGGGCCCGACTGCTTTCTTCTTTCTCGACGCCATCTCCGCTGTAGCTCCCCAGCTCTCTCTCCACCTTGCCAGGGACCCCCCGTAAACAAAGACTCTCACGGGCCTCTCTGCTCTGCCTCCTCGAACAGGTGCGGTCTCATGTTCACCCTCACCGCCAACCTGGCGGCCTGGATGGCAGCCGTGGTGGATGAGTCGGTGCACCAGGCCTCCTTGCACGGCACCTCGCACGGCAACGCCAGCCACTCCCACCGTGCTCCTGACCGTGAGTGCCCGCTTTGCGCGGCCCCTGGCCCTGGGACTGCCGGGCCTCAGGCTGGGCGCTGGTTCCTCTGCAGAGTCAGCCTCCCCCTGCTCCAGGCTCTGACTCTGACATGTGGGTGTGGATGACCCTGGAGGGGGAGTATCGGGGGCCCCTTCTCATCCTGGAGGCTGTGGTCTTGCCCGCCCCCCTGCCATGTTCAGGTCTCCATGCCACTAAAGAAGGGACTTGGGCCCTAAGAAGAAAGGGCAAGGGTGATGGAGCTGGAGGGAGGCCATGACTCGATGGTGGAAGCATGGGGCCTGGGGGAGCACCTGGTGAGGGGAAGCTGGAGCTGATAATCACAGCGGGGACAGTGACAGTCTGCTGAGCTCTACATGTCAGGTGTTGTGCTCAGTATCTTAACCTTCACGACCTTCCTATGAGGTGGGTCATAGTAATACTCCCATTTTACAGGTGAAGAACCGAAGGCATAGCAAGGTGATGTGGCTTGCCCAAGGCCACCGAGCCTGAAATTGGACAACTAGTGTTCAGATCCGCCTTTGCTTTTAACCACAATGCTATACCGAGGAAGGATGGGGTCCCGAGTCCCCCCTGGTCCTACTTCTCTGGACCTCTCTAGGCCCCCTGCTAGCCAGGACCAGACTACACCTGAAGACCCATTCACACACCCAGTGGGGTGGCCCAGGAAGGGAGAGCGTGGGCCCAGCCCCCGGGAGACCCAGCCCAGGAGGGCTAACAAAGGGCCACTTTTTGTGTACAGAGAGCTCCTGAGGATGGCTAAACCCAACCTGGGCAGGTGTGGGGGGAATGAATGTGCCGGAGCCTCGGGGGTGCCAGTCAGGTCATTGGAGTTAGCTCTCTGCCATCACAAGTCACTTTGCCCCGTGACCCTCAGTTTCTTCATCTGCAGAATCAGCTGGGATGGTTCTGGAGACCAAAAGAGATGTTTGCCAAGGCTCCTGCAGGGCATCGACTGGGTGCAGCACGGGACCCCTCTTAGTGTGGTGCACGCCGAGGGTACAGAGGCTGTGGCCCAGGCCTGGGCACAGCAGCTCACTTTCTGAGCTGCATCAGATACTGGGGACAGCCCGGAGGAAGCTGGAACTTCAAGGGTTCCCGAGAAGGCCACCTTCTCTCAGGACCAGAACCTCACCTATGCAGGGAGCCAGGAGTCACTACCGGTGGGGACAGATGGGCAGTTTTCCTGAAGGAGTGGAATGGGGTGAAGCAGGCAGTTTTGCGGTTCAGATGTTCTTTTCTTTTTATCGAGCACTGGCTGTCGTTTACCGAGGTGTCCCACAGTCTCCGGCACACAGTAGGTGTTCAGTCGATGATAGTGGGGTGAACAAACAGGCTAAGGCCAGCACAGGCGGTCGGGGTACAGTGGTAAATGTGGTGGAGAGAGACCCTGCCCTTACGAAGGCCACAGTCCAGGGGTGAGGCTCTTCAGATGGGGCGCCTCCAGGGAGATGCGGGGGCAGTGCAGCTCTGTGCCCCTCTCTCCACAGCAGAGCGCGCGGGCGGCCAGCTCGGAGGAGACTGCCCCTGTGACACGGTCACCTGCAGGATCTTCCAGCAGGGCTACTTCTACCTGTACCCCTTCAACATCGAGTACAGCCTCTTCGCTTCCACCCTGCTCTACGTCATGTGGAAGAACGTGGGCAGGATGCTGGCCTCCTCTGCCCACAGCCACAGCCACGACCCGTCCCCAGTCAGCCTCTTTCAGGACACACTGTTCGCCGGCCCAGTCCTGGGCCTGATGCTCCTCATCTCGGGGCTAGCCGTCTTCATCATCTATGAGGTCCGAGTGAGTGGGGAGAGGGGCCACACCCAGCAGGCCCTGGTCACCTACTACAGCTTCAACATCGTCTGTCTCGGGCTCATGACCTTGGTCAGCCTGAGTGGCTCAGTCATCTACCGTTTTGACCGCCGGGCCATGGACCACCATAAGAACCCCACACGTACCCTGGACGTGGCCCTACTGATGGGTGCCGCCCTGGGCCAGTATGCCATCTCTTACTACTCTATCATAGCCGTGGTCGTAGGCATGCCCCAGGGCATGCTGGGGGCACTCAACCTAGCCCACGCTCTGCTCGTGATTGCCCAGCACACCTTCCAGAATGCATTCATCATCGAGAGCCTCCACCGGGGCCCACCTGGGGCTGAGCCTCATGCTACCCCTCCCAAGGAACCCTGCCTTACCTTTGCCAACCTGGACGCCCTCCACACCTTGCCCGCCTGCCCACCCACCCCCAGGCTGGTTGGCCCCAGCCCAGAGGGCCCCCAGGAAGCCATGGCTGTCATCTTGGCCCCCAGGGGCCACTGGAGACGCCGGTGCCTGAAAGACATTTCTCTGTTTCTCCTGCTCTGCAACATCATCGTGAGTACCTAGGGGAGAGGGGTGGTCGGGGCAGGGGGAGGCCAGGAAGGAGGTTCTTTCAGGTTCATTCACTTGCCCTTCTCTATCTTGCCCAAGGCCTATTAGAGAATCTTAGGGCAGTTAGAAGGGCCGGTTCAGAGAGGGCCAGGTACAGCCCCCAGGCTAACAGCATTTCAGGGTAGGCAGAGAATGAAGTGCTAGCCTTCTGGCAACCGCACAGCAGCCCAGGCTGGAGGAGTCTCAGGGGATGCTGGCATGGGGGCTGGGCAGAGGTGAGAGGGGGCTACGGGGGCCCTCCCCCAATGTGGGAGGTGTGATCGCTCCTGCGAACTTGTGACCAGCCCGCTGCCCTGAATAACTGGAGCAGCAGCAGGAAGTAGCGGAGACCAGCGTAAGTGTGAGCAGCCTGATAGCAGAGTGCAGCGGCGGGCTAGCTGGGAAGGGGGGTGCCCACCGCCGCCATCCCCTCCCCAGGGATTCAGCAAAGTGCCTGACTTCGCCCAGCGCAACTACGGCCATGCGTGAAAACACTCTTTACAAAGTGGCACCACACAGGGAACGCTCCTCGCATGGCTCCCACCCAACTGTGTCCACGTAACCCCCGGGGGCACTCCCTGATACAGAAACCTGTGTCCACGAGCACATCCCACACCCCCCTCTAAAGAAATTCTGCTTAATATGAAAATAGCCCTTTTAGCTAGCTATCGCCAACAGAAAAAAAATTATAGGGTCCGGCACAAATAACGCCCCTTTTTTATTGCAAACTCATGTGCGTGCAAAACTGCAGCATAACAATGTCACACTCAAGCGCACCCTATGACATTCTAGGTGAAAATGTTAAAATTAAAACTATAAATTATTATGCCCCTATTAGTACGCTCCCAACCACACTCAAGCAGGTGTTACTTTGGCCAGACCCTATACTTGTAACAGAAACAGCCTGAAGGTGGGTATGTCGATGTAAAACGTCTCCGGAGAGGATTCCGTCCCTGTGTCCTCCACGTGAAATACACCAGCAACCCACCGTTCTTAGTGGAGTTTCTGTTGCAAATATTGCCCATCCCACACACACAAAAAGCAGTGACCAGCTATCTCGGACCTACCAGTGGAATCAATAAGGCTCAAAACATCATACCCTGAGGCAGCTGTAGGGCCGCCCAGCCCACAGGCGGGAAGTTGCCTTTGGGAGCTGTTTTGGGCTGGTTTTGCTCCAGGTGTCTGAGCCTGGATCCACTGCGAGAGCATTGCCTGCAATTCCTTCACTTCCTGGGACTGAGAGAGGGGCCGTGGTGTGCCCAAGGACAAAGGGAAAGGACCCAAATTTATTTATTTTTTAGAGGAGAAGGGAGGGAGGAAGAGAGAGAGAAACATCCATGTGTGGTTGTCTCTTGCACACCCCCAACCCTGGCCTGTAACCCAGGCATGTGCCCTGACTGGGAATTGAACCAGTGACCCTTTGGTTCATAGGCCGACACTCAGCCCACTGAGCCACACCAGCCCGGGCAGACAGAGCCTTTGTTCTTTACCCCATACCCTACACCAGCAGGTCCTGGCTGGATCCTGACCCCCGCCCCTGCCTTGGCCTGTCTGATTCTGCCACACATCTCTCCAGGAGAGAGCGCCTGATTTAGCCATTTCTGAATTTCAGTCCAATTCTCACGTCATCTGTTGAAGTCTCTGCCCCCTCTCTCCACCCCACCAGCAGGGCACCCCACTGAGGGTGGAAATAGATCGTGGGGTCACCCTCGGCCTGGGGAGGGCAAGTTGAAGTGAGGCCCCATGCAGCAACACCCAGGCCTTGCTGTCCACCAGACTAGGGGGCTGGGACCCCCTGCAAAGCCCACTAATGTGACCCCGTCTGGGCCAGGTCCTGACCCCCCTCTGTCCCACAGCTGTGGGTCATGCCTGCCTTCGGGGCCCGCCCTCACTTCAGCAACAAGGTGGAGGTGGACTTCTACGGCTACTCCCTCTGGGCGGCTGTCGTCAACGTGTGCCTGCCGTTCGGCATCTTCTACCGCATGCACGCTGTCTCCAGCCTGCTGGAGGTCTATGTGCTGTCCTGAAGCCCCTG
Source organism: Macrotus californicus (assembly GCA_007922815.1). NCBI lineage: Eukaryota > Metazoa > Chordata > Mammalia > Chiroptera > Phyllostomidae > Macrotus > Macrotus californicus. Next base: position 196,758 of record VMDR010000002.1, read on the forward strand.
GCAGACCTGCGGAGGGGGCACTCAGCTCGCGTACCCACTGGAGACCCTCAGGAATGGGCTCCCGGCTGGCAGTCACTGCCACACTGCCACCTGTTCCCCGATGGCCCCAGCATGGAATTTTCCCAGGTGTGTTTAAATCACAAGCAGGACGTGCCCATCTACCCCAGCGTGACACTGGTGCATAGGGCGACGGGGCAGGGAGACACCCCCCCCCCCAAGACCTGGAATTGTCGGTGGTTCCAGCTCCTCGCCTAAGCCCAGCCCTGTGAGCTGGCTGGTGCTGCTGCCTGGAGTGGGAACCAGGAAACCCGCAGTGTGCCCTGTCTCCCCCCACCCCACCCCCATCTCAGCCACCCCACAGGAGACAGTCACAGGAGAGGGTCTTGGGAGTCCGAGCTGGAGGGGCCCCTGGAGACTTTCAGGTCTCAGGCTTTTCAGTGGGTGAGCCAAGGCTGAGTGACAAACCAGTTACAGACTAGGGCCTGGGCAGCTGGGAGGGGCCGGGCAGAGCACCCAGGCTGCCACCTTCCTCTTCCCCTTGTCCCCAAGTGACACCCGTTGTTTCTGTGTTCCATGACTCAGGAAAGGGTAGGAAGTACTGACCTAGCACAGCCACCATGTGACAAAGAAGCAGTCTGAGGCCCAGAGAGGTCATCTGACTTGCCCGAGTGACACAGCTAAAGAGGCCCAGGGCCTTTCTGCTGAGAACCAGGGTTTTCAAGCAGCAGAACTTTTTTTTCCCCCATAAGTAAAATATTTCAGAAACCCAAATGTGTAACACAGACATAAACCAGGCTGTACTAGTTTCAGAGAAGTCAGGGATACAGACCTCCACACCCTAACCCCCCTCTTCCCCACTACCCCCACTTCCTGGGGACCCTGAGGCTCCTCCAGGAAAGGCAGAGCGATGGACTGCAGGAGGGAGCCTGGGATGTGAGACGGAGCAGAGAGGAGGAAGATGGGTGGCCAGCTGGGGCAGGGGAAGGGGGCGACCGGCTGAGGTGGGGGCTGGGGTGGGGCTGGGTGGGGGGCATGTGGGGCTGACTCACAGGGGGCTTCAGAGGAAAACATGCCTGGACCTTGCCTAGGCCAGGGCAGTCCCGGTGCTCAGTGGGGCTCCGTTCCCTGCTTGGAAGCCAGAGGAAAGTGTGGCCCGAGCCCCAGCAAGTCCAACACTGCGGCCTAAGGACATTGGACCCCACCCCTCCCGGAGGCCGCCGTAGTCACCAGGTCCCCTGACCCGGAGCCGGGCGTCCGCACCGCCTCCGGCCTCGCCCGTCTATCCCGCCGCCTCCCTATTGGCTGCTCTGTCCGGGCCTGAGCCCCCGGCGGGGTAATTAACGGAAGATTAATGATATCCCCAAAGTCAACAGAAAAATCGATGGGCCGCGGAGCCCGAGCGGCGGCTGCGCAGTCCCGCTGCGGGAGGGCGTCGGGGGCATCGGTCCGGGCGCTGCGGCCTCACCTGGGCGCACGGTCCACGCTGCGCCCGCAGTCGGTGGTCAGCCCGCGGCGATGCCTGCTGAGGCCTCAGGTAAGGCGCCCCGGAGGAGCCCTTAGGGCCGCGCGGGAGCGCCCCGGTACCACGGGCGGGACCTTCCGGGCAAGCCCACCTGACACCCACACCTACTCCCCGCGGGGCTCAGGGGCTAGGGGCTGCAGGATGGAGGCGGGAGGGCTGCGGGGAGGCCCACCCCTGGCGGCTCCAGCGCAGGCCCCTCCCTGTCCGGACCCAGCCCCGGCTCCGCGCCGCACCTCCTCTCCGCGCGTGGGCGCGCCCGGCCGAACGGGGGCGCGGAGGCCAGAAAGGAGAGCTAAACCTGGACGGCCAGCGGGAAAGGGGCTGTGGGGCTGGGGCTGCCCCAGCCTCGCAGACCCCGAGGGGCTCGGAAAGAAACCCCGAAGCTTCTGATCCGCGCTCGGCGGCCTCCTCCGGAGCTGACGCCGCGCCCCGACGGCTGCACGGCTTCGGCCGCCCGCCTGTAGCCGTGGGCCACCACCGGTGGTGCGGGCCTCCTCGGGCTGGCGTGGCGCCGCAGGGCGTGCCCGAGGGCGGCAGGCTCCTCCTGGTCAGTTCTGGGCGCCCTTGCCCTTTTCCCGCGACCCCGATGCGTGGGCTGGTCAGCCTCCCCCGCCCCCCAAGTCCACCACGGTGGGGGCTCCCTGTAGCGGCTGTAGGAGGGCCGGGCCCCGCGGGCGGGGGTCGGAGACCGTCTGCTGAGGACCCTGGAGGGAGCGGAACCAGAACCTTGTCCTCCAGAGCCTCCTCGAGGCCTGCAATCCCAGCAAATCCGCCCCGAAATTCACCAGTAATCCCGACCCTTCCAGCCACTCCAGGATTTTGAAAGAACTGGAAGGAAACGCTGAAATCGCTCACACCAATCTTTCCGTGTACCAGACACTGATCTATTAACATAAATTAAATCATTTAATTTTGATAACACCCTGCGACGTGAGTATTGGGCACTAATGCCTCCATGTACTCGTTCAAGGAACCGCTGTTGAACAGCTACTACCTACCAGGTGCCATTCCGTGGTCGTGTCTCTGCTTTTCAGGCGGGAAGCACTAGCGCAGTCTCAGTCCCATGTCCTAGCTCACAGCGGTGGGAGGTGTCAGAATCTGGGCTCTTAGTCGTTCGGCTACACCGCCTCTGGAGGATGGGGTGGGGGGAGATTCTGAGAACGGCGAGGTGGAGCAGTCGGGGCTGGGAGCAAAGAAGCAGGGAGCTGTCCCCGTGAGCCTGGGCAGGGGAGGCCGGGAGGAGAGGTGCCCCGTGGTTTGGGAAGTCTCCGCTGAGGGTCAGAGGGAAGGGTCTCTGTCCACAGCTCTAGTGCTGAAGTTCCCCAGAAAATGCCTGAGTGGTCAGCAAACACTGGGTGAGTGTCAGTCATGCTGTGCCAAGTTGGGGGGAAGAGGAGCATCGAGTTAAGCAGGATCTGATCTCTGCCCTGGAGGGGTTCCTGGCCTTGAGGGGAGCCAGCCACACCCGCAGCACCTCACCAGGCAGTGCACGCCCACTCTCAGTAGGTGCTTGGGCAGAGAGAGAAGGCTTCCCAGGCCAGGCCCTTCAGGTGACTGGCAAGGATGGGTGAGAGCTGCGGTGGAGGGGAGCAGGTGAGGCAGGAAGCACAGCGGACTCCGGGAGTGAGGGTGGGAGGCAGCAGACCAGGTGAGCAATGTGGGGCCCTCTGGCTGGGCCTGGATGGAAGAAGCGGGCAGGCAATTGAGTGTGATGAGGGGGCTGGACAGGGAGAGGGTAGAAGTGGGGTGAGAATGACAGGGAGGACTGGGAAAGGGGGGGAATCATGCAGAACCTTTCAAAGAGGACCAAGTTTGACTATTCTGTTTGCCCCAGAAAAGTATGAATATCAAGCCCGTGGCACATGGTGGTAGAATGGGGGGCCTTTTAGAGCCAAATGAGGTGAGGGTCTCCTGGGGGTCACAGCGTGGGAAAGTCTGAGGCTTCTGAAGCTTGGAGTTCAAAGGGAGGGACAGAGCAAAGCACAGCTAATTAAAATAGAGTTGTGAGAGGTGATGCTCCGGGAACAAGTGTGAAGCTCAGTGGGGGCACCAAGAGGGGGCACCTCGCCCAGTTTTAGCACAGGGGTGCAGGAGAGGCTGCTTACAGGGGGTGGGGCTCTTCTGGGTCCTGCAGGACAAGCTGCAGTCAGCGAAAAAGCAAGCAGTGGGCATTATGGGCAAAGGGTGGTGTGCAGGCAGACAGGGAGGTAAGCAAAGGCAGGGGCATTCTAGGAACCACAGCAGGGTGGCTGGGTCCATGGGCCAGGGATTCCAATGACAGTGCTGGAGAGCCAGTGTGGAGACCAGACCGGGAAGCGACAGCAGCTACCTGGCCTCGAACTTTCCGTGCGCTACAAGCCCGTATGGCACGCATACTGCCTTGTTTCATTTTGAGAGGGCACACTAAACGGTTTGGACTTTATACTGAGGGCAATTAGTTGCCTTTGCAAGGCACACAATAGGAAAGAGGCACAGTGGGCAGGGAGCCCAGTCCAGAAGCCCTGGCCGGGCAGCTCAGTTGGTTAGAACGTAGTCCTGACACACCAAGGTTGTGGGTTCGATCTCCGTTCAGGCAGGGCACACGCAAGAAACAACCAATGAATGCACTGATGGGTAGAGCAACAAATCTCTGTCTCTGTGTCTCTCCCCTTCCCCCTTTCTAAAAATGAGTAAATACATCTTTTTGAAAAGAGAGACAGATCAGTCCAGGAGAGAGAGGAGAGGGCCCTGGACTAGGGTAGTGGTTGAGGTCAAGAAAGATCAAAGAGCAATTTGTGGGCTGGAATGGACAGGCTTGGGGTCTGGGGAGAGGCCTGGTCAAGGGAGAGGCCAGGAGGAGGCCTCCTGCAGCCTGGAGAATGGGCGCAGTGGGCACTGTGAACCCTGAGCCCAGAGCACGCCACCTTGCTCAAGCCGTGGGAGGCGGGGGTGGGGTGGGGTGGCAGGACCAAGGGAGGGCCCTGGGCAGGGAGCAGGGGCCGGTGAGGGAGCCTCCCGGGTCCACTCAGGAGAAGCCTTCCCATCAGGACAGTGCCCAGCACCAGCAGGCACCCCCTCTCTAATGCAGCTCAGCCCTACAAGGAATGAGCACCCAAAGGTCCACGGGGGAGTAAGCTGGACACAGCGCGGAGTGGCAGTTACAAGGAGACCTAGATCTGGGTCCAAGAGATGGGTGACAAAGGGGTTGGCCTGAGGGAAAGCCTGGAGACAGTGAGGAAGGAGCAGGAGACATTCAGGGAAAGAGAGGGTCAAGGATGATGATGTGGTGCTGGGCACACTCATGGAGTTAGGGGAGGGGGTGCACAGGGGCTCAGCCCTGTCAGAGTCAAGGCCAGGGCATTCATGCTAATCCCAGCCTGTCCCACGCCGGTGGCAGACATGGCAGACCAACCCCTAAAGTTTGCCCCTAAGCCTTTAAAATCGATGTTTTAATTACGTAAGTAATGTGTTTTTTAAAACTAGAGCATGAAACTGCTGCCACTCATCCCTTCCCCAGAAGAAACTCCTGTTGTGAACCTGGTGGGAATCTTCTAGACCCTTCCAGAGCAGCTTCATCTACACCCAGAGGAGTCCACAATAGCATCATCTCCAATCACAGGGTCCTTTCCCTCCGAGCCCCTCAGGGCCCCTCCCAACACCACACTCTAGGCAACTGTTACCTCCCAGGCAGAGTCAAGACAAGAGACGACATCTACTTGCTCTTTCACTGCGGCGTGAAATTCCTCCGGAAGTCAGCAGGGCACAAGCTGCCCTTTGGTGGCAAAAAGTCACAGACATGGGAGCTGCCCAGTGGCCAGGCATGAAGCGGATGCCCCTAGCTCCCCTGACAGACATTATTGTTCCATCTTAGGGTCAGACACTGAGTCAGGAAGTGGGGTGGGGAGGCAGGAGGTGGTCCTCAAGCCAGTGGAAACAACCTGTGTGAATGTGGAGCACAAAGGTTTCCCGTATCCCCTGGTCTGTTTGGACCTCTCAGGGTCCTGGAAGGTGGATGGGCAGCTGCTATTATTGCTTGTGATCTGACCAGAGAGGTTGTATAATTCACCCTAGATCACATAGCAGTTAGGGATAGGGATGGAATGGAAGCCAGCACAGCCTGGCAGCCAATCAGCACCCTTTCTTCCTCCCAGCCCCTGCTGAGGCTGCACCAGTGGCCTCTGCAGAAGCACAGGAGACTGGAGCGGCCCCAGCCCAGGAGAACCTGGTGGACATGGGGGCCGAGGAGACAGGAGCCCCCGCCTCAGAGGGCCAGAAGTCCTGGCTGGTGCGGCATTTCTCACTGTTACTGCGGCGGGACCGGCAGGCCCAGAAGGCTGGGCAGCTCTTCTCGGGGCTTCTGGCCCTCAACGTGGTGTTCCTGGGCGGCGCCTTCATCTGCAGCGCGATCTTCAACAAGGTGGCCGTGACACTGGGCGACGTGTGGGTCCTGCTGGCGGTGCTGAAGGCCCTCTCCCTCCTCTGGCTCCTCTACTATGCGGTGGGCACCACCTGCCGGCCACACGCTGTGCTCTACCGGGACCCTCACGCGGGATCCATTTGGGTGCGGGGTGAGTATTGGGGTGCTGGGTAGATGGAGGTGGTGGGGAGGCGGGAAGTGCCAATGGCTGCCTGGCCCCCCCAGGCTCCCTGCTGCTCTTCGGCAGCTGCACCGTCTGCCTCAACATCTTCCGAGTGGGCTACGATGTGAGCCACATCCACTGCAAGTCGCAGCTGGAGCTCATCTTCCCCGCCATCGAGATCATCTTCATCGGCATCCAGGTGACAGGCCCTCCCACCCCCAGGCCACTGGCCACACACTCTCCCTACCCAAGCCAAGGGCACGCACACCCCAACCTCTGCCTGGACACAGCCTCAAATACCTGCAAGGCCCAGAGTAGGGGCAGGCACACCACAGGCCCCCACAGGTGCCTGCCTCTGCCCGCACCCGTGCCCCTGAAACCCTGTGAAGCCTGTAGACACGCCCGCCTGCGCCTGCTTGCAAGTCCCTAACTCACAAAGCCACTCCTAATGATGAATATCCGGCTCCCTCCTGACTTCCTGTTCTGCACCAGGCACTGTGTTTCCTTTGCACCCCTTTTTTATTTCCCCAGGAAGTAGGCCTTCCCCTGAGTGGCAGGCATTTGAGTCCCCTTCTAGAGCTGTGGAGACCGAGGCTCAGAGACCTCTTGCCACTGGCCCAAAACCACACAGCAAGGAAACGGCGGAGCCAGGATTCCATCCCAGGTTTCCTCCCTGTGTCAGCCGTTGAAAGTACACACAAGCAGCTGAGGCACACCCCCCATAGTCCCACCCCCACCGTCCCGGGCCCTGGGCTCAAGGGCCTGTCTCTTTCAGACCTGGGTGCTCTGGAAACACTGTATGGATTGTATTCAGGTCCAGGGCAACTTTACTAGGTAAGGCGGGGGTGCCTTCTCTCCCTACAACAACTCCTGGGGCTCCCTGTCCCCAACTAGTGCCTGTTCCCCACAGCTTCCCTGGACAGGGTGACCCTGGGGCTGCGGGTTTGCACGGGAATGGTCCCAGGTGGCCTCTAGGGCTGCCTCTCCAGATGTCCTGATGCTGGATGGGATTTGGCTTTGAGAGAGGGCGGCCCCCGCAAATGCAGGGATGGTGAGGGCTGGGCACCCAGGGAACCGGCCCAGCTGTGTGGGCAGAGTGCGGCCTCCCCTGCAGGTGTGGCCTGATGCTGACCCTGGCTACAAACCTGCTGATGTGGGTTTTGGCTGTCACCAATGACTCCATGCACCGGGAGATCGAGACGGAGCTCAATGGCCTCATGGACGATTTCTCAGGTACAGAGGAGACCAGGCCCCCCACCCTTGAATGTGTGCACGCCTGTGGGTGTGTACACATACTACACCCCCTCAAATGAGTGAGGCTCAGTGAGTGTACAGAGCTGGGAGAAGCTCCAGAGGCTGGATCACGACTAAATAGAAAACAGAGCTTTGCCAATGGTTCCCATCCTGTCCCCACTCTGTGCCTGCCCCTCCAGGAGCCGGCACCCTGCAGCCTGCTCCGGGTACCCTTCACCTGTCAGCAAGCTAGCCACTAATCCCGGCTGAGCTATTCGCTGATAAGTTCAGGTGTGCAACCACCCCTGTATTTGCATTTTACTTGCAAGAGGGCTGAAAAGCTGTCAGGACTGAAAGGAATGGATTCCTAACACAAGTGTGGGTGCCTGGACTTATTAGGGGGGATGGAAGATTTCTGGGGCGAAAGAACTCCCCACATTGCTCCATGTGCCTAACCCCGCCTGGACAGTCTGACCCTTAGAGGCGATGTCCCATAAACCTACGCAGTTTGTGTCTGTGGGGCATGAAGCCACGCCTGCATGTATGTGCCCTCCCACCCCCCCGGAGGCAGCACCTCCTGACCTGTGTACAGCCTCGCCTTCCCAGCACACCCACACATTCACACACTGCCGCCGGACTCACGGCACGCCTGCACACAATGCACACCCCTTCTGCCCTGGGTGCATTTCTCGGAGGAGCGGTGCAAAGAGAAGTTTTTGCAAGTAACACCATAGATTGTTTTATAATTAATAATTCTGACTTATCCCTGGCTGATGTGGTTCAGTGGATTGAGCACTGGCCTGTGAACCAAAGGGTCGCTGGTTCGATTCCCAGTCAGGGCACGTGCCTGGGTTGTGGGCCAGGTGCCCTGTTGGGGGGATGTGTGAGAGGCAATTGATGTATCTCTCACACATTCATGTTTCTCTCCCTCTCTTTCTCCCCCCATTTCCCTCTCTAAAAATAAATAAATAAATAAATAAAATCTTTTTTAAAAATTCAGACTTAGAGATGAGTAGAAGAACAAGATATATCCATCACCCAGGCACAAGAACGATGAGCATTTCAGCATGTTTATTTTATGGCTCAGTTATTTACATTACTGAGACCGCGGCACTTCATCTCAAGATAGTCTGGTGTGCGTCTCTTTGAAATAAATGTATTTCACTCACTACAGCATCATTGTAACTTCTAACAAAACCCCCTAACATCATCCCCATCCTCTATATCAATCTTATCGGCTTCTCCAATCGGCCTTTGAAACGTCCTTTACGACGGTTTGTCCAAACATGCCTTTGGTGGCTCATTCCCTTCTTTCCTAATGACACTGAGGTTTGTCAGGTTGCTTCCTAGCGGTGGCATTTGACTTGTTCTCCCTGCTCTTCCTGGAAGCTGGAGGTAGAGACCGGAGCCTTGATTAGATTCAGACTAAAAGCTGCCGGTCCCGCATCCCACAGGTGGGGCCGGATGCCTTGCAGGGCACCTCGCTGCGAGCATGATGCCCCGGGTCCAGGGGTCACAGCCAGATCCTCCTATTGTAACGCTGCCGGTTTCCCCTTGTGCCCAACAGGAGATCTGTGCAGATGACACTTGGCACCAAAGACATCACGCATTAAGTGCCTTACATAAGCTTGACACCTGACGTCCAGAATCCCTTTGTAAAGGAAGGACCACCCTGTGATCTCTGATTTCTCTCTCTGGGGCTCAGTCCCCATACCTGTGAAATGGGTGGCTGGGTCCCCTCCACCTCCGGCACACTCCAGGGAGTGGGTGGGACAGCTTTGTGCCATGGGTTTCCTCAGAGCAGGCCCACCTGAATATCTGTCCCCTCTCCCACCCCCTCCAGGCAATGAGAGCAGCACCTGCCTGTGCCTCAATGCCACGGTGTGCCGGGTCTTCCAGAAGGGCTACCTGATGCTCTACCCCTTCGGCACCGAGTACTGCCTCATCAGCTGCACTGTGCTCTTTGTCATGTGGAAGAACGTGGGCCGCCGCCTTGCACCCCACGCAAGCGCCCACGCCGGCACCCCGCCCTTCCGCCTGCTTGGAGCCGTCTCCGGGCTGCTGCTGGGCCTGCTGGCCCTGGTGGCGGGCGTGTGTGTCTTCGTGATCTTCCAGGTTGAGGCCAACAGCCCCACCACCGCTCGCCAGTATTTCACCCTCTACTATGCCTTCCACACAGCCGTGCTGCCCGCCATGAGCCTGGCCTGCCTAGCGGGCACGGCCATCCACGGGCTGGAGGAGCGAGAGCTGGACACACTCAAGAACCCCACCCGCAGCCTGGACATGGTGCTGCTCATGGGGGCGGCGCTGGGCCAGACGGGCATCGCCTACTTCTCCATCGTGGCCATTGTGGCCACGCGCCCCCACGAGCTGCTCAACCACCTGGTCCTGGCCTACTCGCTGCTGCTCATTCTGCAGCACATGGCCCAGAACCTCTTCATCATTGAGGGCTTGCACCGGCGCCCGCTCTGGGAGGCGGAGCCACACTGCAGCGGCTCCTCGCCGCAGCTGGGCCCAGGCCTGCAGCTGGCCTCACCGGCTTCCGTCCGCTCCTGCGACCACCTCAACTGGAAGCGGCGGGCGCTCAGGGAGCTCTCGCTCTTCCTCATCCTCTGCAACATCACGGTGAGTGATGCCAGGAGGCCTCAAAAATCCTCTCGGGAAGGGGCGGTTCAAGGTGCATTCATCGTGGGTTGACTGTCCCAAGGGTGATTGATTTGTCCCTTTGATGGTCAAGGACACATGCCTCTTTCCAACTAGCTCTGTGACAACTGAGAGCAGAGAGAGAGTCCCCTAGCTCCCTGCAGTGTGTCTGGCATGAATGAACAAGCCAAGCCCGTAGCCTAGTGCACTTTGCAAACAAACACGTAAGATTTTTACCCTCAGGAAGCTTCCTGTCTCGTGGGGGAGACATCAGGGGAACAATCAGGAAATTACCAAATAATTAGTCATCACTGAATTCAGTCAAAGGAAGAGATCAGAGCGTGCCTGGTTTCCTAAAGAACTGCCCGCGGAAGGTGTTGACCACTGACCACAGGTGCTCTGTCCCAGGTGCTCCTCTCCAGGCACTGGCTCTGCCTCTCGTGGGGCACTGCAGTAACTCCATGCAAGGGCACCATGCCTGTCCCTGGTGCACGATGAGGAAACTGAGGCTTAGGTTGTTGACCTGCCGCAGTCTCACAGCCTGGGTGGCAGTGCTGTGACGACTCAGGGTGGTCTGAGCTCGTGTTGGTAATGACAGTCCTGGGAATACACCTTGGAAGCTGAAACCCCTGGTCCAGGCAGAGAAGTAACGAACTGGCCCTGAGGGGCAGCAGGGCCTCAGAGAAGGAAGTGTGGGCTGCAGTGGCCGAGGAAGGCTTCGTGCACGTTTGACCTGGGCCTTGAGAAACCAGTGGAATTGGGCCTGGAGGCAGGGCCCGGGTGCCCGGGCGGGACTGGCAGGGGAATGAAGCCACAGAAGAGGAAGGTGGAGATGAAGACACAAGGTGCCTAGCAGGACAGAGCAGGGTGTACCAGGGCAGTGGCAACTTGGGGTCTTGCGGTCCATCCGGGGTTCAGGCTGGTAAGCCGAGGAGGGGGCCATGGTGGGTGAGAGGGACTTGGAGGGAGAGGGGCCGGCTCTGAAGGCCCAAGGGCTGGAGGAGCTGCAGCTTCTGGCACCTCCCCTGAGCAGAGTGCCTGGGGGTACTGCTCCCCTCTCACCACCCTCCTCTCCCCCCACCAGCTGTGGATGATGCCTGCGTTTGGCATACACCCCGAGTTTGAGAATGGCCTGGAGAAGGATTTCTATGGCTACCGGACATGGTTCACCATCGTCAACTTTGGCCTGCCCCTGGGAGTCTTCTACCGCATGCACTCTGTCGGGGGGCTCGTGGAAGTTTACTTGGGGGCCTGAGGCTGCCCGAGGAACTCACCCCTGGCAGAATCCCAAAGTGCCAAGGCTGGGAAAATATAGCCCAGAGTCTCTGAGCAGTCGCCCCATCCCAGGAGGGCTTAGGGAAGCCTGGGTGTCCCAAAGCCTCCCCTTCCCCAAGCCTCACTACAGGGGCAGAGAGAGTAAGTCTCTGTTCACAGCCCAAGACCAAGGGCAAAACCTGGATACTGAGCTTCTGATGCCCACGCCACGGACAGCACATGCTTGCCCCTGCTTACCACATCAGTACAGCCCAGCGTGGACCCAGGCAGCCCCCACAGCTACTCTGAGAGGGTCAGCCCTAAACGTCTGGGTCTGGGGAGCATGGAGAGGGCCTCCTACCCAGCCAGACCTCTGGGGTCTGCCTCCTGCTAAGGGTAGGGTGCATGGTCCAAGCTTGGCCCAGGGCATCCCGGAAGTGGACAGCTTTGCCCTTCTCTCCCCACACAACCTAATAAGCTCATTAATTAGCTGCCAAGCAGGGTTCAACAGCTCTGTCTTGCTGCCATAAACCCTGTTTGTTTGATCGATTACATTCGGGCTTCGTGGCACTTGTTCCCAGACACAGAGCTGCCACTTCGGGTATGGTGGGCAGGGACTGTCCTTCAGGGCAGGGCTGAGGGGTTGGGACAGTCCTGTTTCTGGGCCAGGAGAGATCTAAACCAGTTCTCGTCTGGGCCATGGGAGAGGTGGAAAGAGGGGCCAAGGTTCTTGAATCCCCCCACCCCCTGTCAGCACATCCTCTCTCTCTGACACAGAGCCCCAGGCGATTTTCTGGAGTGGGCTCACCATAGGGGCTGTGGCCTTTGGCTGCTGGGTCCCCAGGTCTGCTGGATCCTGAGTCATTGGACAGGAAGGGCAGCTGTGACAGCCCACCCATCTCCCTAAGCCCGGGACAAACATTGGGCTGGGCCTGGGGTGAGGCCTAGGGAGGCAGCCCCAGGCCTGCGGGAGGCTTTGCATGCCTCTGGGCACCACCCCATGAAGCTGAGCCCCGGCAAGCACAGGGCCAAGGCCCCAGGAGCCCCCAGGGCTCTTCCAGTGGCCGCCTGGGGCCAGCAACTCCCTTGGGTCTTGTGCAGAAACCTGGGTGGTGGGCCCCTCACCTCTCTTGGGTGGGTTCTTTCTCTGGGTGGCCACAGCCAGGGAGTCCAATTCTCCGGTGTCCCCCCTGCCCACCCCCACGAGAATGACAAACACAGGTTCCCAGTCAGGCAGTAAGACCCTCTGAGGGCCGGCTCTAGGAGGCAGCACCCCCACCCCCCTGAGGACAAGAGCCTGGCCCAGCCTGACCCTCCCCTCCAAGCACAAAGCGCCAGGGCGTGGAGAGGGGTTGATTGTATGAAGAGGCCGATTGTACAGAGCAAAGACTGTACTGACACGGGTGGGTGAGGGAGGGCCAGAGGCCAGAGCCGGGAGGACAGAGGGGCGGCCAGAGGGGCGGCATCCTGCCCCCCCCCCCCCCCGGCCCTCCAGGCAGTGGGTGGGGGTGGGGAGGGCTGAACAGCTGCCCCTCCCTCCTCGTTCCTTTTGTCCCAGTTCCTGGATGTAAGAAGGAGCCAGGCCATATCCACTCACTGACTTGGGAGAATACAGCAGGACACCCTCCACACCCCACTCCAAACCCCTAAAATGCATGGGATCCCCCAGTCTGGCTCTTGCAGTTGGCCAGCCCCCAGCCTCTTCCTCAAGCAGCTGGGTCACGTGCCTTACTCCCCCAGGCCCCAGCAGCGAGCTGGGCCTGGACCAGGTGGCTTCCAACTAGGACACTTGGATGGGCTCCCCTCAGCCTTCCCGGGTGCATCATGGGACAGCCCACAGCTCCCTCCTGGGCAACCCCTTATGGCACAGTGACCAGATGGCCTCTGGGGGTGAGCAGGAAAGGGGCTGGGCGGGCACCAAGGTTCAGTATAGAAACAGGGCTTGAGGGGAGCAGAGTGAGGTGGGGGCCCTGGCTGGGGACTGCAGCCCTGGAGCCAGGAGGTCGGGGGAGTTCAGAGAAGGTCAGAGCCAGCATCCCAGCCACAAGGGACCTCCGAGGCCTGCCACCCAGGACTTGGCCACTCGGCCAGCCCCCAGCCCTGATCGTAGTAAATTAAAGCTCAGCATGGTCGGTGGGTCAGTGCAGGGAGGACTGGAGGGCCAGGGCCCCCACCCTCCCCAGTCCCATCCCTTGTAGGCTGCCGTCCTCACACGCGCTGGATCTCAAACAGCTTCACATCCGTGTCATACCAGACGGGCGGGTCCACATTCCTGTGGAGGGAGTGGGCTGTCCTCAGGCACTGGGAGGCCTCACAGAAAAGACCGTGGGGATGGAGGTAGTGCCAGAGCCCAGACCCTCCCTCCCTGATGTCCCACCATGGTGTCCCACCCTCAACCAGACAGGACCCCCCCTGGTTAACGATCTCGGCATGAACCCTACTACGAAGGTGAGACCCAGTGCAGAGGCTCCCAGTGAGCCCCACTGGGCAGACCCTCCGGTGGACACCCAATGTCCCCCCCAGGCTGGTCACTGCCCCAACCCCACGGGGCCCACCTCAGATAGATGACGCCCCACATGTAGGTGCGGAACCACATGGCTGTGCCCGAGTTGGCCTGGTACTTCCGGATGAGGATGGGGTGCGGCACAGGCAGCAGCCCCACCAGGGTACCATGCTGTAGGAACCTCAGGATCTCCGACTCGTCTGTCAGGCCCCTGCAAGGGGTGAGGGGGATGTCTCTGACGTGCTCATGTGGGAAGCCACCATGAAGGTCCAGGGGAGCATGGGCTCACTATGGACCTCCGAGGCCCATGCTCCTGGTCATACCACCCCCCAAGCCTGGATTGGTCCCTCCTCAGAGCCCACCTATCTCCCCCAACCCGCCCCCAATCCCCCCAGACTCACTTGTCAATGCAGATCTTCTCCACCTGGGGAACCAGCACCTGCAGCAGCCTCATGATGGTCTGCAGCGGCAGCTTGGACTTCCAGGAGAGGACCTGGGGGAGGAACCGGGGCTCCTGGGCCTGGGAAAGCAGCCCCTGGAGGCTGTGGGACAGGCCTGCCCCCTGACCCAGAACTGCAGGCTCCCCAAGGCAAAACGAGTCCCCAGTCACCACAGCAAGGGCCTGGCAGGGGACAGTGCCCATGAAGAGTGACTGTTTTTCATGGTAAGAGCCGTGGCTTTGCATTATGCACAGAAACGGTCCCCTTGGGTCCTCCTCACAGCACGACCAGGTAGGGATGTTTACTATCCCCATGCAAGTGCCATGAAGAGCGACCCATGAAAGACTGGGCCAGCGCTCCGGGGAAGGAGGCTGGAGAGGGTGATTTATGAAGAAAGTTAGTGCTCTGCACACCTGAAGCTCAGCCCCGCTCTCCAGAGGAGGCAACACAGTCAGAGGGAGGCCAAGGTCACCCAGCCAGGAGTACTGACCCTGAGTCTAGCATCCAGGCCAGTCCTCGGATTTGGACACATTACCATGGAGACTTCACTTACTGAGCTGTTCCCCGTCCCAGGAGCCCCTGACCCAGCCCCCACATGGGTGCCACCTGCCCGAACCCTCACCCACTCCGACGTCGGGCTCCACTGTCCACTGGCTGATGCGCTAGACAGTCGTCGCTGCTCCCGCCAGGCCGGGCTGGGCTCCTGGTCCCAGGAAAGGAATGGGAGTGAGGGGCAGAGGAATGGGAACAGGGTGGGGCAGAGGGCAGAGAAGTAGCCCCACTCCCAACCCACCCCACTGTCTGGAATCTAGCAGGGCCATGGGGTCTCCCCTCACTAGCTCATGTGCATGGTGGGGGGCTCACTCCCCCTGAGGAGACAGCCCAGCCCAGCACCCTTTGTCCTGGGCCCTGGGCCCTGGGCCCCAGGCCCTGCCCAGCCGAGCCCAGCTCAGTGACAGGTTTAGGGTAAAGGCCAGCTCAACCTCAGATAAGGCTGATGGATGGGGAGTCTGAAGGCCAAAGGCTTGAGCCTGTGACCAATACAAAAGGGAGAGGTCTACGAAAGTCCCTTCCCCAGAGAGTCAGCTGGGTGCTTGCCCCTCTGCTGCAGGTGACAGATGCCAGAGCGCCCTGGAGGGGCCCACACCCCAGAGGCCAGGAGAAAAGGGGCCACTCAGCCTTACCCAATCCCAGCAGTCCCCGTCACCCACCTCCTCGGCTGGACTGCCGTCTGCGGAGCCCTGTTGGGATGCAGGCTCCAGGGATCGCAAGGTGCCATCCTCTGACACCTGGGACTTCTCGGTCAGCTTGTCAATGCCTGGGAGGGCCAGCTGGGGTAAGGACACTGCCCAGGGCCCCCCAAGACAGCATGTCCACTGGGCCTGGCCCCCTTGACACCCCTCTTTCCTCCACCCACTTTACAGTCCCTGTGCCCGATCCCTTGACACCCCCTGCCCTGCACCCGCCTCCCCCAGAGCCCACACCCAGGCCTGAGGCCCAGCCCTGACACCACGCTCCCCTCCCGGACCCCAGTGCCCCTGCGCCACCCCACTTGCCATCCCCATCTCCGCTGTTTCCCAACTCAAGCCACGGCCTTTGCCAGAGCTGGGGTGACACACCCCAGAGACCCTGCCCACCCCCAAACACGCCGGCATGCACACCCTCTGCCACCTGCCCAGCGCCAGACCTGGGGTGGCCACCAGGCTGGTCTTGAGAGTGCCAGGCTCGGCGGGGGCGGCGGGGTGGGAGCCTTCCATGGAGGCACCCTCCTGGGAGCCAGTGCGAGACAAGGGCTCAGGCACCCGCCGGCGCCGCTGCAGTGCCTTGTGGATGGCAGGCGGGTCCGTGGGCAGGTTGGCCAGCTGGTGGAAGACGCTGCGCTTCCGGATGATGGCGTAGACCAGGTTGGAGTTGCCTGTGGGGTGGGGGTGGGGTAAGTGCTTGGCCTCAAGGAGGCCCCTCGCCTCCCCCTCCACCTGGCAGGCTTCCTGGGACAGGGACCTTGGAGGGTGGGAGGGTGTTGGCCCAGAGGGAGGCGGGTTGGGGGAAGAACTGCCCAAAAAAACGGGCCAGGGCAGGGCTGGCATCCAGTGGGGAGTACCAGCTGTGGCTGCACAAAGATGCACCTTTTGGAAAAGAGCATCTGGGCTGAGCTCCCCCTGGGCCCCTCCCTGGCACCTTCCAGACCCCCTTCCCCCACCCCCACACTAAGGGGCAACACTCAGCAAAGTGGGGTTGGCCAAGCATGTCGGTGTCCTCTGAGCCAGCTGTTTAGTATCTCCACTGCCTCCCTGAGCCAGGTCACCTGGCAGGAAGGACAACCTAGCGAGAGCCGGGCCCCCTCGAGCTGAGGACCCACAGCTCCGGGGGAAGACACACACGCTTCCCAGGCCTCCACTGCCTGGGCCACCTCTCACCGCACTGTCCTGCTTTCGGTGCAGTGTCTCGCCCCAGGGCCTTTACATATGTGGCCTCTCCCCAAAATGCTTTTCTGTGCAAATATTACTTATTTTGGAAGTAATAATATTGCCAGTATTTAAGTCACTGGGCACTGTACCAAGTGCTTTTTATAGGTTATTTTACTTGGTCCTCCCACCACCCCCCGAGATGGGGCCTCTTCCTGCCATTGTTGTGACCGCCTTACAGATAACAGCTGAGGCTCAGAGAGGGTCAGTGACGTGTCCACAGCCACACAACTAACAAGTGACAAGGCCCTAACTTACACCAGGCCGCCCGCATCTGTGACACTCATCAGGGTCGTGCCACTCAGAACTTCCCTGTCATCAGATTAAGACAATTGTCCAGGTGACCCTCTGTTTAAAGCCTCCCTCTGTGCCTCTGTCCCCAGTTGCAAGAGCTGTGGGGCAGGGAGCATTCCGCCTGGTTCTCCACTGTGTCTGCTGCACCCACACAGGGCACGGTACACAGTAGGTGCTCAATTAATACATGTTGGACAAATGGGGCGGGGCAGAGAGCTATTATCCCTTAGACAGGAAGGTATCCTTGCCCACTGCCCACCGCGGTTCCTGCTCCCCACCCCGAGGCCAGGCCAGGGGCTTGGGCGGGTGCTTCACCATCGAACTGGTACTGGATGATGTTGTTGAAGACCTCCAGGAGGAAGAAGACCAGGTGGTGGTTCTGGGAGGCAGAGAAGAGGAACCAGGTGGTGGAGAAGGCCTCGAGCAGGTGCAGCAGCTTGTTGGCAGCCACCATGGACAGGCTCTTGAGGTAGGGGGACACTGAAGGAGAGGGCTCGGCTTACTCCTGGGGCCCCACCAGCCGACGAGCACGTCCCGGGTTCTGGGCCCGAGGGGGACAAGGTGCTCCTGCTTCCAAGCTCTCCCCGCCCCCTGCCTGCAAAGTCCCTGAGAAGCCAGGAAGGGCACACCCCAGAGGCCAAGGTCACCCTGGCCAGGGCTTCTGCAGAGCCCCGGGAGCAGGGTAGGCTCCACCCTTGTCCCTCTACCGTGTGGACAGCTGTACCGTGTACAAAACCACTCACACAGGCCGTCCTGCCCACCCCTCCCCACAGCTCCGGGAGGGAGGTGGGACACAGACAAAACACCCCATTTTACAGGTGAGGAGGCTGAGACTCAGCGGAGTTTGTAAATCTGCCCAGAGTTCTCCAGCTGTAAAGCGGCTGGGCCGGGATGCAAACTCAGGACCTGTGGGTCTTGCTAGAATTTCAAACTGATAGCCTCCATATAATTAAATACATATTTTTTGGCGCAGCCTGTGGCAGGTAATCGGAGATGAAAAGCTGTACACGGCTTGAGGTCACATACTGATCTGTGCCCTTCCTTGTCTCGGGACCTGCGCCCTCACCAGGATGGGGCAAGGACAGGCTTTCTGGTTCACAAGGGCATTCTCAGAGCCGGCCACGCTCAGCCAGTGCTCGGTTGAGGCTGAGGGATGGAGCCAGTGAGTGGACAGGTAAGGGAGGGCCCCAGAGCTCACAGTCACGCTGAAGGCCCTGCACACCCCCTCCCCACCCTGGAGTCCAAACCAGACCACATGGGAGTCAGCCCTTCTCACCCAGGACCACGGTCTCCAAAAGTCATCCTGCCCCAGCCCACCGCCACCACCAATCCCTTCCCAGGCAGTTAGCTGTCTGCGGTCCCCGATGGTGGGTGGCCGGGCATGTTGCAGCACCCGGAGACTGAGAGGTCTAAACCCTCACTGGCCAATACAGTAGCCACGAGCCACGTGGGGCCATTAGGCCTTGAACCAGGGGCAGTCCTGACTGATATGACCCACACACAAGATGTTGAAAACTGAAGAGAAAAGGAATGTACAAAATATCTCGGTCGTTTGTGTTGGTTACATACTGAGTTGATGGCATTCGGGATATAATGGGATATAGTGGATTAACTAAAATACATTTTTAAAATGTTGTCACCTGTTTTTTTCTTTCTTTCTTTTTTTAAGGTGGCTCCTAGAAAATTGACCAGTACATGGGCGGCTGCCTTTATATTTCTATCGGGCAAGGTGGGTTTGAACCGGAAGCGCAGGCGGCGCAGCCCTGGCCTAGTGCCACCTGGTGGTGATGGGGGGAAGGTGCGCTCCGCGGCCCCCTACCGTTGACTATGATGGTGAGCAGGCAATCGAAGAGGGGCTGCAGCCGCTGGTGCCCGCCGGTGATGATCTTGTGGAATACCTGTGCGGCGGAGGCAGGGGGCGACCATGGGGTCCCTTCCGTCTCCAGACTTGGCCAAGAGGATGTCACCTCCATGCACCCTGGTGCCCCCTTACCACAATGAGCAGGTCAGCGTGGGTGCCCGTGAAGACCGGAATGTCCATGGGCACGCGCACCGAGTAGGGCTTGTTCAGCCGCACCCCGAAGTTCCGCTCCCCGCTCAGAAGCAGCAAGATGAAGACACCAATGTGCATGAGGCCCACCCTAGCTGCGGCAGGTGGCATGGTACGCTGTCACCGCACCGGTGGGGTGGGGAGGAGGGGAGGAGGGGAGCGAATGGACAGGAACCCATCCTGGAGGCACTGGAAAATGCCCTTCTCAGGGCACCAGGCCGGAGCTCCCGGGAGATAAACAGTCTGACCGGGACACCCCTCTTCAAGGAACCCCCCATCCTATGCCCATCCCATCCTACACGCACCCCAGCCTTACACTGGTCTGCTCGGGCATCATTGAGGAAGTAGAGGATGGGGACCAGGATGTCAAGCACATCGCTGCTCTTCAGCACAAAGAAGAGGAATTTCTGGGGAAGGGAGGAGGGAACAGGCAGGCAGGCTCAGAGGGAGGGGCAGCTCTGCCCCACCCTCTCTCCTCCCAGGAGTCTCCCCAGACACTGTCCCTATCCCTGGCCTATACTGAGTAGCCACTCCCCCTGAGGGCAGACCGCTGCCCACCAGGCTGGGCCTCTGCAGCCAGCCCACCTTGTTGAAGTCACAGAGCTTCCAGAAGAGGACCAGCAGCTCCTGGTGGAACTGGATCTTCTTGGTGGAGTTGGGCAGGTAGGTCTGGAGCAGGGGGTTGGACAGCAGCCGGGCTATGCCCTTGAGGATAAACTGGAAATCCTGGGAGGGAGAGGGGGGCCTATCCAGTCCGGCTCTCTACAAATGCCTCCTCATTCCCCCAGAGCCTGAGGGGCCCAGATTCCAATGTCATCAAAGCTGTCTTGGGGTGAGCCCCTCAGGAAGCTGAGTTCAAGGCTGGCCTGGAGTGGCCCCTTCCCTTCTACCAAGAGGGGTCATCCTTGAGCCCCTACTATGTGCTGAGTTTTGTCTTCTACAAGGCAAGGGAACAGCCACTGTCCCCATGTTCCAGACACACAGATTAGAGCTCTGGGATCGCATAACCATGTCCCCAAGGTCACCAGACCCATGAACTTAGGTCTGCCTGGCCTCTAAGTCCACTACTTTCCCCTCCCTCGACCTTTGAGGAACTTGACACCAGAGCCACCTCTTCCTGGAAGCCTTCCCAGTTACCATCACCCATTTGAGGTGATCAGCCCTTTTCTGCATCTTGAAACCCTCGCAGCCCTACTGTTACTATTTGACTGGGGTGGCCCAGGTCCACGTGGACTACAGCTCCTTTATGTAGGGGTCTGGACTCCCCCACCCCGATCTCACCTGCATCCCCTCACCCCTGCAAGACCATAACCACTGTGGGGTGGGCATCAAGAATCCCCCTGAACAAGAACAGTGCTAGCCTCACCTCCTCACGGTGGATTCGGGACAAGTAGTTCACAAACAGGTTCTCGGGTCCTGGAGGCTGCCAAGGGTGGAGTTGGGGTGAGCAGGTGCCCCCCTCTGCCCCTACCCCAGGCCCAGGTATTGGAAGCTGTGCCCCCTTAAGCCCCAGGCTCACCGCAAGGTGACCACTGGGTGTCCCTCATCCAGCTCCGCTAGGGGTGCACCACCTGCCCGGAGGCCCTGTCTTCCCCTTCCTATCCTTACGTCAATGTCGTCCATGGCAGTGCCTGTGGTGGTGCCGTCCACAGTGGGGCTGGTGCTGGTGGCGCTGTCATGGTCCAAGGTGACAATGAGCACCTGGGCAGCCTCCTCCACCAGGGGCTCCCGGTAGTCGGAGAAGAGCAGGTGGTTGTAGGGGATCCCGTAGCCCACAGGGTCATAGGCACACACGGTGTTGAGCAAGGAGGTGAAGAGAGGCAGGGCGTGTCTGCAGGGGGAGGAGTGGCAGGGCTGCAGAGACCCCTCCTGGCCCAGCCCTGCATCCACCCCTGCCCCGCAGGAGGGCCAGCCAAGCCACTCCCTCACTGCACACACTTATCAGTGCCAGCCCTGGGCCGGGGACTGAGCCGCAGGACCAGGAGCCCGTCCCCTTCCTGAGTAGAAGGACCCCCTCCTCATCCCTGCCTGCCTCCAGCCTGGGCCAAGGGCAGGAGGAGTTTATTACCAAGAGCAGGGTGGCCAGTCAGGACGAGCAAGGCTCCCTGTAGGAAATCATACCCGCGTCCCTTAGATTCCTCCCACCAGGAGCTGAAACCTATTCTTTTATTTTTTTTTTTAAGACTTTATTTTTTGGCGGTTCTCAGCAAAACTGAGGAAGATACAGAGATGTCCCATATGCCCCTGCCCCCACCTATTAAGGAACCCACTATTAATGAACCTACATCGTAACCCCCCAAAGTCCATCACTTCCATCAGGGCTCACTCCTGGTGCCTACAATACGCACGCTTGGACAAATATGTGACATACCCTCAGGTTTTTCAGGGGCAGTTACCCTCCCTTGGGGCTTCTGAGATGGGGCTGGCAGCCCACAGGGAGGTGGGCTTCCCCTCGGGAAGCAGAGCACCCGCTCAGTCACCCAGTTCCAAGGCCACAGAGCGACTCTGTTCAGAGATTCGTAAGATGTCAGGGTTCAAGCTCCTCATCTTACAGATGAGGGAACTGAGACCCAGAGAGGTTAAGCGAGTGGCACGGATGGCCATTTGCCTGATAAGGCTGGTGAGAAAGACGCTGGCCAGCTGTTGACTGTGGCTGGTAGAGGGAGTCCCTTGGGTTCCCCTCTGGGGGGAGGGTGCTGGGAGGGGGGGACCCTGGGCAGGAGACCAGGAAAATCTGCGGGATGAGGCATGCCATGTGGGCATCAGAGCCTGGAAGTAGGAGGGTGAACCAGGGCCCTTGGGGACACTAACTCCTGTGTCACCAGCACAGCCCTGGGTACAGCTGGAGTGCCTGTACCTGCCCCACAGACTCGGCCCCACCCTGCGACACATCCTATGCTCACATGAGCCCCCAGAGCCCATGAGCGCCCCCAGGTGGGCTGGGCTTCCTGCCCCTCAGGGTATGCATTCTGCCCCCTCCTCACCGGTAGGCTGTCTGAATTGTACTGCCCAATACGAGCCACACATAGGTCCTAAGAGCTTAAAAAGTGGCTGGTCCGAACTCAGATGCGCGGTGAGTGTAAACTACACACCTGATTTTGAGAACTAGGCATGAAAGGGGAATTAAAACATCTCAAGAATTTGTACGTTGATTACATGTTAAGTGCTCATATTTCTGATATGTTGGGATAAATCAAACATAGTATTAAAATTCACCTCACCTATTTTTACTTTTGAATATCACTACTAGGAACGTTTAAATTGTATATGTGGTTCGCGTTATGGTTGTACTAGATGGAGGATCCAGGCACACGTCGCCCGGGGCCCCCCAAAGGGACATTGGACAGCGCTGGCGTTAAGGTGTGGCTGGTAAGTTACAGGTTATGACCACCAGGGGACAGCACCTCCCCTCAAATAAGACTCACAGGGCGGGAACGTGGCCTCAGCTCCTCAGCCCTTTCAAAAGGAAGGGAAAGAAAGGCCAGGGGCCCCTCACCTGTTCTCCGTAGAACAAAAGAACTGCACCCACGGGTTGGTGCTGCCACTGTCCGGAGCTGGGGGCAGGTACATGGCCTCAGAGAAGCACGTCAGCAGCAGCTTCAGCAGCTCCGTCCTTGAGGAGGGGGTTCAGTACAGGAGGGTCTCAAGTCTCCTCCAGCGGGACGCGCCCACCCTGCCCAGCCCCAGCTCAAGTGCATGAAAGGAAATGGCCCCATTTTATCCCGGTGAAGCTGAAGTTGGGTCCCAAGTGGGCAGAGTCTCTTTGTAAGGCCCCAGGCATGGCTCCCTCCGGCCATGAGTTCTGGTCCCAAGAAAGCTCACCGGTTTGTGTCGTGGACGTAGTTGGGCTGGGGGGAGTGAGCGAAGCCCACACCGGCCTCCCAGATGTATTCACAGCTGTCCAGGGAGTGCACATCCTCCGCTGAGTCCTGGGGACAAGGCCAGGGAAAGATCAGGCTGGGGGTGGCCAAACCGAGCGCCCCACTGTCCCTGGGGCAGAGACCCTCAGCGTGCCCCAGGGACTAGTGCATGAGGGAAGACATGAATGCTCTTGAAAGCTCATTTTTCTTCACTCCGGTTCTTTTACTTGCTCAGTACAGTTTGAGGCAGGGAGAGAGAGAGGGAGGGAGGGGAATGGAATTAGATATGTCTGGTCTTGTGGGGGGGCAGTGGAGGGCAGAGAGCATTCAAGGTCAAGTCCATGGGCCCAGGGGAAGCGAAAGGGCTAGGCCTCCTGTGCCCAAGCCCCACACCCCACTCACCGCCCAGGCAAAGACAATGGGAGCCTGTGCCCAGCCTCCCGGATGCAGGGGGCAGGGCCGGGCACCAGATGGCTCCACTCCAGCTGTGCCAGCCACCACCCCCTCCCTGGGACCACGCATGCCAGGCAGCCCAGCTCTCCCTGAACAGCCCTGCCCCCCAAAACATCCCACCCAAGGGAACTTCCACCAGCCCCACCCCAGACCCAGAACCCTCCCCCCAGCCGGGGGTGGGGGTCCGGGGCTCTCACCACAGTGCTCCGCCGGTGGCTCTGGACAGTGAAATCTGGGCAGAAGAGCAAGTCGGCAATGGCCAGGAGCAGGGACTCAGCCAGGGGCCGGGCGTTCTCATCATCATCCTCTCCCTGCTCAGGACACAGCATCCAGGGACCACTTCAGTGATAGCTGGCCAAGGAGAGGTGGCCCCAGGACTTGGGGGAGGGAAGACAGGGTCTGGGCCCAGGCGGTCACTGCGACAGAGCCTGGAGTGACTCAGAGCCGTGAGGAAACCTCCCACTGAGTGGGAGGGGCCAGGTCCCGTTCCCTAAACTCTGGAGCCTCAATCCTGCAGGGACCCCACATGTCCACCCATCGGCCAGCTGCCCTGTCCCTACCTCTGCCCAGCTGTAGGGCAGAGACCCCTGTGGAGAGGAACCCAGGGCTCTGGGAGGAGGAGCCAACCCCCACCCCCAATACCCTGCACTTCCCAAAGCCCCAGAAGTTCTGGAAGAATGTGGCCAGCCCTGCACCTGGTTCTCACCCTGTCAACACAACACCTCCCGCCGAGCCCCGCCCGCCCAAGCCCACGGACCCCTCCTCGCCCTGCCCCGGGCACTGTGGACCAGAAGAAGCCCCTCCAGTCTGGGTCCTCAAAGATGTAGGGCAGCACGCGGGTGAGAAGCCGGCTACAGTTCAGCACAATCTGCTTCTCCTTCTCCGAGTGGCAGCCGCTCTCGGCTCCCTGCACCAGCTTCTCAACAGCCTGTGGGATGGGCAGAGGGGCACGCTGGAAGGGTGGGGAGTGGGCCCTGGCCCTTGGCTCAGGGTGGGTACCCCAGGCTTCAGAGGGGCAGAGGCATCGGCTCCACAGGTGCCACCCCTCCAGACAGGGTCAGTCAGCCCGGGGGGGATGGGACATGGACTAGCCCACCACTCACTAGGAGAGCCTTGCTCAGTGAAAGTGACTGCCCACCTGAGCCTCAGTTTCCTTACCTATAAAATGGTGACACTGACCGCGCAGGGCGAGCGAGATGAGCCGGCCCAGGGAAAGCCCTCACAGCAAGCAGGCACCGTGATCACTGGGCGCCCCGGACCAGAGCCCAGCCCGACCTGGGAGGTGGCAGCACGTGCTGGGTGCCTGCCCTCTAGGACCACAAGGCTGGGTTGGCTTAGTTTCCCCAAGAAGTGGTAAAGAGCTCAGCTGGGGGTGCAGTGAGGGACCAGGTACCGCTCACCTTGTAGCACAGAGTGGCCAGGTTGGAGGGCGACTCCTCCCGCACAGCCCGGATCTCTGCTGCCGGCACCAACGCAAAGACGTCCTGCACCGAGGTGGCCGTGTCCGCCCAGAACTGGTCCCAAAAGGCATCATCGGTGGCTTCCACGGGCTGTGGAGGAACCCAGCGTCCAGAGCTGCACAATCCCTTGTCACAGGGCCCATGGTTTGTCCAACACGTAGCCAAGGAAGCTCCCAAGAGGGAAGCCACGGCCCCACTACTCCATCTCTGCTGGTGCCCAGGAGCCTTTCCATGTCGGGGACATCCTGCAGCCGCCATGAGCCCCGGTCAGCACAGGCAGGCTGGGGACACATGGCGCAGATGGTCAAGGATAAGCTGGGCATTGAGTTCAGTAGCCAAAGCCCAGCCCAGTCCCTGAGGGTCTGTGTGACCATCCAGTTCTGGGTAAGTCACCCTCCTCCTCTGGTGGGGCCTCTGCACCTGCAGACATTCTCAGGCCACACCACCAGGTCAAGTGTCCAGGGACCAGACTCAGACTGTGCCCTTCTCCCAGGAGGAGGACAGGGGGCACGTGCTCATTTCCATTCACCCAAGCCACCCGCCTCCACCCAATAGATGCCAAATCTAAAGGCGTCAACCCCATGGCTCTCTGACCGCATCTGCTCCTCCAGGTGACTGTCCAGGTGTGCGTGGGCACTGCCATTCAGGCCACTCTTGCCAGGGCCTCATCGCCAGATTCACCTCCTCCATCCCACCTCCACACTGCCCCCACCCCACGTTGAAAGCCCAGCACCAGAGACACAGCTCCCAAAACCAAGACCTTTAGGGCTCCCCACTGCCAGCAGGACTGAATCCAGACCTCAGCCAGACGGTCAGCCAAGCCCTTACCTGAACACAGCTGCAGGCATGGACACACACACACACACACACACACACATGTACGTGCATGCATATCTGCCTGCATTTGCCACCTCTACAACGCAACCCTGCCGTATCTTCTCTCTCCCTTGGCTCAGACTGCCCCCTCTTCCCAGCAGGCCCACCCCTCCCAGCACACTCCCAAGTCCCACCGGTCCTCCTGAGGCAATAGGCTTCAAACACACGTATGCCTTTTGAATAAACCCCACTTCTAGAAATATTTCCTAAGGAAATGATCAGAGATATCTCTGCACGTATCAGGATGATGACCGAAGTGTTACTAACAGCAGTAAAAAGTTGGGATCAACCTAACTCACCACCAACCAGGGAACGCTTAAAAAGTGCGGGCACACTCACACGACAGAATATTATGCAGCCGTCAGAATCACACTGTCAGAGGATGTTAATGAATGGAAACTGCTCAGTGTCACGTTATGTGAAAAAAATAACAAATCTAAAACTATAGGAAGGCTACAGCTTTGTGTGAGATTAGGCGGTCACAAACGTCTAGAAGAAAATGACACTGATCTCTCTGGGTGGCGGGTATTTTTTTCTTTATGTTTTTCTGTAAGCTCAGTATTACCACTTTCTTCCTTTTGAGTGTTCACCCACAGAGGGGCCGGGGTGCCCAGGCACGCTTCCCCTCCCGGAGATCGCCGCTTCCAGCAAGAGCCCCTCCCTACCACCTCAGCCAGCCTCGGCTCTCCCCTGCTCTAAAAGGGCTCGTGGAGGGCCCCACCACTACCTCAAATCCACACAGGATAGGCATCACGCTTGAAAACCGTGTATCTTAACAAAGAATTCTGTTCTCGGAAGCCACTTCTTGCGAGAGCTCTCCGAGCTCCAGACTGATGGGCCTGCTCCCACCTGGGAACCCCTCCCTGCCCACTCAGCGACTCACCGCAGCCCCTGACTCCATGGATTTCGAGGCCCCTTTAGGCCACCAGCCCTTCCTCCCTGACCCTGCCGTGGAGGCATAGGGCAGATGCTCAGGTGATATTTGTTCAGCTAAAGGCTGTAATTCCTCCTAGAGATCACTTCAGCCCAGTCACTAGGCAGGGCTGGGAGCTGTCCAAAGCCAGGGCTTGGGGTCACAAGCCTCGCAAGGTTTAGGAGTGCCCTGGTCTACTCCGCAAGTAACACCTCCCTCTGAGCTACAGGGCAGCGTGTGGCCTGGACCTCTGGACAGGCCTGGCACCAGGGCCTGCTCAGTCCCAGAACTGGTAGAGCGAGTTAGCTGGGGGACAGGAACAGAGGCCAAAGGAGGGGCCTCGGAGCTGGGGTTTGCTGGCCAGCACAGCCCTCTGACACTCACCAGGTGGCCAGGAGGGGGGTAGGGAAGGATGTCCAGAAAATATGCAGAGCCCTCCCCCAACCCCAATCTGGAAGCACCTCGGGGAAGCTCCCATCTCTACATCTTCCTCTCTTCCCAGGTAACCACTACCCCCTTAATGGGGCAGAAACTCATCTGAACACCAAGGAGACTTGGCCTCTGATCTAGTTCATCAGACCAGTGTCCCCAGGGTAGCCCAGCCCTGAAACAGAGGAACTTCCTAGTTGTGGGAGCTGGCCTTGAACTTCAAGAGAGGTGAATTTCACCTCCCACATCCTCAACTGGTCCCGCTGTGGCTTGGACACTTCAAGCTGGTGACCACTGCCTGACTGTACCAGGCTAGCCTGATGCTACAGGTATTGGTCAGGGTCACTTCAGCTACTGAGGCCTCCAAGGGGAGGGACATGGCTCAGTTCCTGCCTCAGTTCCCCCAGCTGGGCTCCACCCAGCCCAAGGAAGCTCTAAAACCCAAGCCAGTTTCTTTGAAAAGGGCGTTTTTGCTAGAAGTAGGCAGGCCCACGCCGCCAGGGGCACAGGGGCTGAGCTACCTGATGGGAAACCAGATGTTCTCACCCCAACTCTGCAGGACCTGCTCAGGCCAGTGCTCCCAGCAGCCTGAGGGACCAGCTGCATCTTCCGAAACCTTTCTGGGGAGAGGAGGGAAGGACCAGCAGGGCTCTAGCCTGCAAAGGGTGACCTGGAGGACTGTGTCACCACAGCATTGACACACACACACACGTGCACACACATAAACATGGACCTACCAGAACATGGACCACTCATCTGCCCAACAGCAAAGAACCTCCAAACAGGTGGGGCCTGGAAGAGGGTCCAGGTCTGGGAATGCCCCCCCTCCAGGGCCCCTCCCACCTGGGAAAGGCTCAGGACACACAACCAGAGCTACTGGCCCTCAGCGCCAGGGTCCGGCCTAGCCCAGGGCAGGAAGAAAACAGGATGCAGCACAGGAAGGCTGGGCAGTGGCAGCTCAGGCCCAGGCCACAGGAAAAGGTGCTGGGACGGCTGTTTTTGTTCACCCCACAGCCTCTGAGGGCCTGGGACTGGAGGATACCCTGGGGACAACTAGCCTACATCTCCTTGGAGACATGAAGTGGCAAGGTCTGGATGATCATCTGGGACCCGGTCCTCAGCCCCAAGCTATCCGAGCCAGGTCACTGCACAGGACCCAAGATTTCCGCCCCTGAGGATCTCTCCCTCCAGGCAGCCCAGGCCGCCTCCCACCTGCAGGGCTCCAGAGCTCCCAAAGGGAGACCCAGGCTGGTCTCTGGCTTCAGTCCTGTCTCAAGCCAACACACCATCCTCAGCTGGGAGATGAGACAGCGTTGCCTCGGTCAGAGTCATCATTGTATTTTGGGGAGGGGGGCAAGAGCCGGTAGGAATGAAGTCCACCCAGACCCTTTGGGACCTGGCTGAGCTAGTCCAGCTGGCCCAGCAAAAGGCCCTGGCAGCTGAGCCAACAGCCCATTGTTCGTTTCTCCACCAAGGTGCTTCCCTGGGCAGGCAGGTAAACACAGGAGCCTCCCTCCCTCCCCCTTCTCTCTGTGGGCCCACACTGGGGGGCTGGCCCACCTTCCACCCACACACCTAGAAGCCCCAGTCGTAGAGAACCCTACAGGACTAACCAGGAGCCATGGGAGAAGCAGAGAAGCGGCAAGGAGCAAGGTCTGGTTTCTGTCAAACACCTCCCAGCCGGTTAGGGCTGTCCAGAGGCCCTGGGCATTTGCCAACTCCTGACCTTTCTCTCTTGGGAACCAGGGAGGGTGGGACCCGTGGTCTGGCCTCTGGAGCTGTGACCAGCTAGCTGGCTGTGGGCAAATGGCTCCCTCCATCCCACTCTGACTGCCAAGGGCAAGAGAGAACCTGGGGATGGGGGGTGAGGGTGAGAGGGCAGTCCCAGACGACAGCAGGTCCTAACTCCCTTGCAAGTGGGGGATTTGGGAAGTCAAGGCCGGCATCTCTGTGGCCAGAGTGGCCTGGCTCCAGGGGTGGAGAGAAGGGGTGGGCGAGGAAGCAGCCTTGCTGGGGCCAGGTCGCATTTGTTGGCAGCAGGGAGGTGGCCTCCGTGCCACTTGTGGACCTGGGGGAGTGTGCAAGCATGGATTAGGCTGCAAGCCTCCCCCAGGCCCCACACCAGCAGGTCAAGGGCAATCTGGAGGTTTCTCAGCCATGACCCAGGAAACAGAGGGTACCCCAATCACAGCCATCCCCACGGCCGGGTCTCAGAGGAGAAGTCCCCTTCAGAAGTGGTCTCGGCTGGGAAACTGGACTCCATGGGCCTGGGAAGAGGTCCCCTTGCCAGGCTGCTGGGCCTTCTGTGCCGTGGGCATCCACCAGGGCCCAGAGAGGCTGCTGCCGCCGCGCACCAGCTGTTTCCCCAACTAGGGCGGACACCGGCCCGGCTTTGTTTGCATTGAGTCAGCCGGGTCTGTGCGTCCGGGACCCGCGGGCACCGAGGGGCAACAAGGGAAGCAGGGAGGTGGATGGGTGGGTGGAGGCGGGCAGAGGCTAAAGATGCAAGGCTGGAGGAGCGGATGGGGTGGGGGTGGGGGCGGGCAGGGGGCGGGCAAGGGCGACGCCGGCTAGGAAAGTAGGCACACGTCAGCCTAAGGTGGCAGCAGCGGCTGCGGGGATAGGAATATTCCTGGGAGAAAAGGCTGGGGGTGGGGGACTAAGCTAGGGGATGGAATCTCTCGGGGTACAGGCCAAGGGGTTTGGCTCCGACCCTGGCGTCAGTATCATCCACAGACCAGCTGGTTCCCCATCTCAGGGCAAGCCAAGTTCGCGCAGCCCCCCGGCCCATCCCAGCCCCCAGCCTGGTAGGTGGGTAGCGAGGCCGGGTCCCCGGGCGCACCTGCGTCTTGGTGGTGAGCTGGATCACCGCCTTTCGGAAATTCAGCTTGGAGTCGGCCGACCCCATATCGTTGGAGCCCGATCCGGACCGGCAATGGTCCCGACTCCCACTGCAGCCCCGGCTCAGGATCCAGCTCCAGCGCCACGGCCCCCGCTGCTCTCGCAGGAGCAGAGCGGAGAACAGCACAGTACCCCGCCCGCCCTCCTGCCCGGCGTCGGCCCCGCCTCCTCTTAGGCCCCGCCCCCGGCAGGCCCCGCCCCTAGTGGCTCCGCCTCCAGCACCTGCCGCACGCGGCACAGTCCACTCTCAGCGTCCGGACTCCGCCGCACGCCCCGCGCCTTCCTCAGCTCTACCCAATGCCTCCGCGCGCTCCCTTCTGCGTCCGAGCCTTGTCCCCGCTCCGTCTCTCCCATTTCCACCCATCCGCCGGGCCCGCAATCCTCCCAGCCTCCCGTCCCCGCCTCCCTCCTCAACGTTGGTCCCCACGCCATCCCTGGACCCACACTTTCTCACAGCCCTCTCCCCTGAGTTTCTTCCTCGTCAATCCCTGTCCTCCAATTCTTTTTATTTTCTTCTGAGCATCTGCTCCCTTAATTCCCTTCATTCTGACCTGTCAAACCCACACGTTCAGAGAGTCTTAGGCTCAGCCTCCCGCTCTGTGGAAGACAGGCCGACCCAGTGCCCCTGGGAGAGCAGCGCCGGAGTCAGGTGAGCGCTGGAGGTCCTTGCGGTTCCCCCAACTCCTTCTGGCCACCTGCTTTCCCTGAAAACCCTCTTAAGGCCATCCGTCTAAACAAATGTGTCAAGGGGCTAGTGTTTAGCAACACTGTGTCAGGGACGGGAGCACAGGGGCTTGTACACGAGGCCTATCCTTTGTGAGCAATTATCTAGGGAGAGAGCCAAGAAAAGAATCAGCCACGGTTCGTCCAGTGTGTCTTTGGCAGAGGCAAAGTGGCAGGAATAGTGAAAGTAACAATAACGTGACAATATTGCCAACAACAAAAACCTACCTCTCAGGTATCTATTCTCCACATTTTACACTTGGGAAAGCCGAGGCGCAGAACATTTAAGTCATTTGTCCAAAGGGACACAACTAATAAGGAGCAAAGCCAAAACTTAAAAAATCCAACTCGACCCCAAAGAGGTTGGGCTTTTTCCACAACATCATCTTACATGCTATGTCTGGAAGCTTCTGGAAATCCTGGGTGCTTCGAAAGGAGGTGACATTTGACTTAGAGAGGAATTCCACGGGTAAAAGAAAAATGAGGGACGCACCATGTAGGCAGCAAAGAGATGGCACAAAGGTAAAGTAGGACAGGTGTGGAAGTAGGAACGAGGGGGACAGGGTGTCAACATGTCACTGAATCAGCAGACTGCACAGGATAGCTCTGTCCTGGCTCCAGAGTTGTGTTTTCCCTGCCCTGGATGAAATCCTGGGCAGGCTAGTGGCTTTTCTGATCATTCCCGAGATAATGAATGAATGGCACCTTTATTTGGCATTTCAAAAAAAATCCGATCCACTCTGCAAATCACCCAATTCTAGTCGGGCCCAGAGTGACATTAAAAACTGAATCTTAGTCATTAGAGAGATGCAAATTGAAACCACACTATGCTAACCATTATACCTATTAGGATGGATAAAAAAAAAAAAAAACCCTGATGTACCAAATACTGGCTTGGATGTTCTTATAAAGCTAAATATACAATTACTATACAACTCTGTAATCCCACTTGTGGTATTTACCCAGGGGAAATGAAGACAGATATTCACACACAAAAACGTGTATAACGCTGGTAGTAATTTCCTTCATAATCACCCGAAGGGTGCAGGTGACGTTGGCGATGTGGAATCCTGATGGTCAATTGATACATGTTCTAGGTTCTGTCGCTGCCTCTCCCCACCAAATTTGACATAAAACAATAAACATTTATTGTAAAGCCAGTGGTCAGTAATTCAGGCAGGACCCAGCTGAGGTGGCTTGTGTCTGCTCCACAGCATCCAGGTCTCAGCTGGGAAGACTAGAATGGCTGGGGGAGGGGTTAACTCCGCACAGCTGGGTACTGGAACCATCTGGGGGCTTCTTCGCTCCCATATCTGGCATCTGGCACCTTGGGAAGACGCAAAGCCTGGGCTCAGCTGGGGCTGAGTCTGGAATCATCAGCGTGGGTCTCCTGTGTGGCCTGGGCCTCTCACAGCAAGGCCATGGGCTCTGAGAGTGAGTGCCCAAAGGGCACAAAAGAGGGGGTGTCCGAGAAAGAGAAAGACAGGAGAAAGAGTAGAAGAAGCAGCAGCAGCTTCATGGCCATAGCTAGCCTGGGAATAATAACATAAAGTCACTTCTACCACATTCTACTGGTCAAAGCAATCACGAGTCCCTCGGATTCCAGCGGAGGGGACCAACACCCCACCCCATGGAAGAAGCATCAGAGAAGTTGGCACCGTGTTTAAAACTGCCACATTGTGAGTGACTCTCTTCTCCACACTTCGTCCCTCCAGGCCCCGTCATTCTCTCTCCCAACCTTTGTCTCTAAGTCCTCTCATCTCAGTACTTGGCACCTCCCGAGTAGTCAAGCCAGAAGTCAGCGTCACCCTTGACACTTCTCTTGTCACCCTATGTCCAACCCATCACCACGTCCTGATGTTACTCCCCAGACATATACGTTATATTTTCTACCTCCCTCATTTCTACCGACCACGCCCCTGGCCAGGTCCCCCAGCATCTCCCATCTACAGCAGCCCCCGCCCCCAGGGACAGCCGGAAGGAGCTGTGAAGTGCAGCTCACAGCACTCCCCGACTGCAAACACCTCAGAGCCCTTTGTCAGCGACAGTGTCTTCAGGGACGCAAGGTGTCCTGAGCTGCCTATCTGCTCCCCTCCCCACCGGAGCCCTTGGCTCCACTCGCCGACCTTTCCACACTTCCTCAGGACCCCTAAGCTCTTTCTTCCCAGGACCTCTGCACAGGTTATTTCTTCTACCTGGGACATCCCTCTTCCCATTGTTCATGTGCCTGTCCCCTGCTCATCCTTGGGGTCTTATCTTTAAAGCCTCTTTT
This sequence comes from Macrotus californicus, assembly GCA_007922815.1. NCBI lineage: Eukaryota > Metazoa > Chordata > Mammalia > Chiroptera > Phyllostomidae > Macrotus > Macrotus californicus. Next base: position 229,608 of record VMDR010000002.1, read on the forward strand.
CCTGACAGATTTCCCATCTCCAGTTGTTGTTATTCCAGCCCCTGATGTTGCCTAAAACTTTACCCCCCCTTTAAAATACTTTTGTCTTTTTATTTGGTTTCTGTTTCTCTTGCTTAGTGAAATGCAATATTCGTGTGAGCAGAGGCTGGGTGGGTCTGGTTCCCTGCGGCCCCGGCACCCAGCACTGGCACCCAGCCCTGGGTACGTGAGTGAAGATAACTCTTGGGCCATGGTAGGACATGGAGCCACTTTGCGTGTCCACGTCAGTCAGTAGGAATGATATATTTACCAACTGTTTCTCAGATTCGTTTTTTTAGTACTTTTGGGAGTTTTCAGGTGGGGCAAGTGGATCCGAGCCGGGTGGGGAAGGATGACGGAGGGCCGAGGGACGTGGTTGTGCTCCTGGCCTTAGAGCATTCATTTGCTCCCTGGTGGGGACGGCTACGGGCCTGACAGATGGCTACCGTGCAGGGTCCGCATACTCTGAAGCCGGCACGCAAGACACAGTGGGAGCTTCTCCACAGGTCTCCTAAGCCCATGGCTCTGGCCTCGACTGAAAGCCTCACCTGCCCTGTACTGGAAAGATCAGGTCTCTTGACAGGGCTCCCCAGGATCCCTGCCAGAAGAGGGGTAGCCATGGGCGATGAGCACATCCTCCAGGTAAAAAAATATTATAATAAAAATGACCCTAAAGGCAAACACTGACGTGCTGGCACGCCCCAGGCTCTGCTCTCAGCCCTTGGCCGTGTTAACTCACACGATCCTCCCAACAAGCCCCCGAGGTGGCCCTGAAGGCATAGGGCGAGGCCACAGGAGGACACTCAGCACACACTTCCTAAAGGACAGGCCTGAGGGTTAACTGCAGGGACTTGAGGACATAGGGAATGGAAGCACTTCCAGGCAGCAGGGACTATGAGAATCCGGTCTGGGACAGACCCAGATGGTTTATGGGGGGCAGGAAGGGACACCAGATGACCTCACTCATTCAAATGTATCAAGCGCCTTACTCTGCCAGGCGCTGACCTCAGACTGGAGGACGAGCCAGATGGGGCAGGAGCGTTCAGTGCAGCCGGTGCCCAGGGCTGGAAAGTCTGAGGACAGGGGCAGTGGGGACACTGGAGGAAGGTGTCCTGGTGCCGCCTGATCCCATGACCTCAACCCAAGATGCACAGTGTTGGGGGTAGTTGGGAACCCCGAGGGCCCAGAGTCGCCGCTGGGCACCCTGATCCTCCCCCAGCGTGACTCGCATGACTGGGAGTGACCGAGACCCTCTAACGTCAGCACTGCCTGCGCCGTCATTTCCGGTGGGCTGGGCTTCGGAGTGGGCAGTGGTGACTGTGCCCGCGGGCTGTTGCATCAGGGTCCTTAGCCAACCCTGCCTGGAAGGCGTTTGCACGGTTGCATCCAGCTCCGAGCCTCCCCTCCCCCACCCCGCCTCCACCCCCACCCTGGCCTCATCCGGGTCCAATATGTGCTCTTGCCCCACCTCTAGGATCTGGGCTTGCGCTCTGGAGGGAGCTCCTCGGCTGGGAACTGGGGAAGTGCTCCTGGTCCCCCAAGGTGTGAAACCGACCCCAGGGGAATCCTTAGACTTAGGAGAGGGTGGGTCCACCAACTCCACCTCTTGACACCACTGACAAGGAACACGGTGAAATAGGTCTGCCTGACACACAGATGCAGAGCCAGGCTTTGCCATGCCCAAGGTCAGGTCTTTTTTAGGTCCCAGCCATCGGCCTGCTCTATACTCTGTTTAGGGGAAAAGGCCTGAAGTGGACCCCAACGTCTTTTGGCTAGTAGCTCAGGAAGGCAAAGGAATTTCCTTCTTCAAAGGCAGATCTGATTTTCCTCCTCATGCAATAGTTTAGAAAATACTAAGTCTGCCCCAAACATACAAAGGGTGACCCCACTGAACAAGGAGCCTGGGGTTCCCATGAACCAAAGTGGAAAGGACCCAGCACAGGCCTGGTATGCAGCAGGAAGCCCGTCCCTCAGCTGCCCACAGCTCTCTAAGGCACCTGGGCCTCCACCCTCTGTCCCCTGTGGAAGTGGTCAGGGAGGCTCCACCACCCTGGCAGAGTTGGTGGCCCAGCTTCAGCCAGCCCCCACCCCTCGCCAGCCTCATGGGACCTAGGGACATAGGGGAGTCCAGCCTGAATCCTCTGCCCAGTACTTGGGTGGCAATGAGAATCCAGTCTTTGTGACATGCTTGTCCCTGCCAGGCAATACTCCTGGACTGGGGCACAGGGAGGGAGGTTACAGGAAAGGAGAGCCTTTGGGCAGAGCCATGCTGAGGGCGTAGTCAGTGTGGTTAAGGCCAAAGGCTGAGAGACGACCCAGCCTTTCAAACCTCTTGTTTTCAAACCTCATCGTGAAAACAGCCTTAGCTCCATGGGCTGGAGGTGAATTTTCGGGCTGGGGGCTGCCTTTCATTGCCCTGGCAAGAGGGGGGCCCTGCTAGCATCCTCACTGCCAAGGCCCCAGCCCTCAGCCCTTTGCCCCTGCTTTTCCTCTGGGGCTTCCTATGCTCCCTGGGGGTCAGCCCTGGCTCCTACAGTTACATTTCCAGAGAGCTGCAGAATGAAGAAATGCAGAGGGGAACTTGGTGGGCTTGGAATCCTGACCAGATCCCTCTGGAACTCAGCCCCGACAACCTGGTTGTCCGTTAGACTCGTTTTGTCCCCATTTCAATCAATGACACCACCACCGTCCTTTACTGGAGCCAGAAGTCTGAGTGGTCACTCCGATTCTTTAGTCAATTCATCTGAACATTTTGGTTCTACATGCAAAATATTTTTCATCTCGCTCCACGTCCACTGCCACCAGCCTTGTCCGTCCCGCCATCACCTCCCTTTAGACCATTGAAGAAAACTCCATACTCGTCTTCTTGTTTTTCTTCTTAAATCAACTATCTTATTGAAGGATAACATATTCAGAGGAGTGTACACATCATAAGTGTGTACGTCAGTGATCTTCGCTACTGAAGACACCTGTGTACCCAGCACCAAGATGAAGAAATGAAACACTCCCTGCCCCTCAGAGGTCCCCACGGGACTCCCCAAGACCAAACACTATCCCAGTTAGATTCATTTTTGCCAGTTCTAAACTTTACGTAAATGCAAGCATGATTCCCCAAGGTGTCTACATCCTAATCTCAGCATCTTTGAATATGTTACATTGCATGGCCAAAGGGACTTCACAGATGTGATTAAGTGGGGGACCTGGAGTTGGGGACATTATGCTGCATTATTATCCAGGGGGGCCCAATGTAGTCCCAAGTGTCTTTTTGTTGTTGTTGTTGTTGTTTTAAAGATTTGATTGATTGATTGTTTACTTATTTTAGAGAGACAAGGAGGGAGAAAAAGCGAAAGAAACACCGATGTGTGAGAGGTATATCGATCAGCTGCCTCTCAACCGGGGACCTGGCCTGCAACCCAGGCATGTGCCCTGACTGGGAACCAAATCGGTGACCTTTTGGCCATTGCTCGATCCTCTGAGCCACACCAGCCACGTCCCCAAATGTCTTTAAAAGTGGAAGAGAGGCAGGAGAGGTCAGAATGATGCAGTGTAAGAAGGACTCAACCTGCTGTTGATGCTTTGAAGACGGAGGAAGGGAGACATGAGCCAGGGAATATGGGAAACCTCTACAAGGAAGTGAGGCAGGGGAATAGCCTCTCTCCTGGAGCCTCCAGAGGGAACTCAGCCTTGTGGGCCCCTCAGTTTCAGCCACTGAGACCGTGTTAGACTTCTAATGATCAGAACTGTAAGATAACACATTTGTGTTGTTTCCAGACACTAAATTTGGGATATTTATTACAGAAACAATCATACACACAAGTACTTACTCTTTGTGTCTGGTGTCTCTCACTCAACATTTTATATGTACTCTGTAATACTTCACTGCATGAATGTACTACATTTCATTCATCAACCACTGATGCACACTTGGGTCATTTCTAGTTTACACTATTACTATGAACGGCACTGCTGTAAACATTGGTGTACATGTCTTTCAGCTGACATATGTACATACTTCTGTTGCACATATATAGGAACAGAGTTGCTGGGTTATAGGATATGCATTTATAGCAGATGCTGTGATGCGTCACCCAGACTGTCCCTGGGGACTGAAGGGCCTGCTCTCCCAGCAGGTGGACACTGTCAGCACTTCCTGAGAAGAAACTAAAAAGAGCTCCTTTGCCCAACGTCACACCACTACCCAGTGGTGGCGTGCCTCCATTCAATGACTGGTTAAAATGTGTGTGAACTGAGGCGGGGTGGGGGGAGTGGTGGCAAATATAAAGACCCCCTCCCCACTGCCACTTGGAATAACTTTGATGGGTCATCCCAGATTCAGAGCTTTCCAGACACCAGGGGAGGCTTTGTTGAGGCCACGTCTTAACCAGACTTTTCCTTCTTTCAACCCCGCTTCCTTCTCTCTCCCTACAGGTGTTGATCCTTCTAAAGAAGTTGAACACCTTGTCACATGTTTATTGGATCATTTTGGTCACTTGTGAAATTCCTAGTCAAGTCTTTTACCCATTTTTGCACTGAATTGTCCTTCTTTTTCATGTGGTTCGAAGGTGTCCTTTCTACATTCTGGATACAAGTCCTTTATTGGATATATTTGCCACGTATTTTCAGGTGAATATACTCAGGGTACTTCAACAGTAACAGCACATCATGGGTCCTAATAAAAATGAGTTAGATGAATGCTTGAGTCTGAAAACTCCTTTAAGGAAAGAATGCTTGGAGAGGTAAAACTGTATTTGATTTTAATGGGTACAATTGGATATAGGATATGGATCCCACTCCTGGCCTGAGGTTTCTGGCCACAGGCATTTAAACACTCAACTTCTCAAAGGTAATTGTGAATAACATCGATTCAAAGACTGTCCATTGAAGGTATCAAGAAGCTACCCTGTTCTAGGCATTGAGGAGCCAACTGTGAACAAAAGACAAGTTCCCTGCTTTCAGGAGACCCAAAGGGAGAGAAACACAACAACATGTAAGCAAAATAAAATAATTTCACACAGTGAGCCCTAAAGTGAAGGAGGTCATCATGGACGGAAGGGGCGTGTTGATCCAGAAGCAGCCAAACTAGGGTATCAAGGAGATCCCGCCCGCGGCCCCGCCTCCAGCTTTGCATACACCTTCTGATTGGCCGGCGGTGTCCAGCCCCACCCCGTGGAGCGGGCTGTTGGGAAGCGCTGGGCGGTTGGGGAAACGCCGGGCGAGCCCTGCCGGGATGCAGCCGCGGCTCGGGGTGTCGCCGGGCGGGCCGGGGGCAGCGCGGGCCGGAGCTGTGCAAGGGGCGTCCGCCGTGGCACACGCGTACTCTTAGCGCCTCAGACTTGCCAGCGGGCCCGGGCCCTTCTCGTCGCCGAACTGCCCGCGTCCCCTCCCCTCCACCCTTTGTGCCGCCGCCGCTCTGTGTGCCAGGCTCCGCAGGACCCCAGCCGGGCCAGACCGCCGCGGCGAGTCAGCCTCGTGTGAGCGCCGGGTTAGCGGCCGATGGCGAAGGGGCGCGGCGCGGGCTGGGGCGCTGCAGCCGGAGTCTGCGACGCAGGAGACCCGGCCCGCCTCCGCCGCATTGTCCCGGGCCCCGCACCCCGGCTCTGAGCCGCGCCGCCGCAGCGCCTGCCCGCCGCCCGCAGGGCCATGCGGAGGGCCGCAGGGATGGAGGACTTCTCCGCAGAGGAAGAGGAGCCCTGGTACGACCAGCAGGACCTGGAGCAGGGTGAGCACGGGGGAAGGGGCAGGAAAGCGAAGTGCGCCCCGCGACCCCTGTCCGCTACTCCATTGTTGGGCGGTGTCGACCCCGAGAGGGCTGGGCTGGACCCCGCGAGCCGGACTCCGAGGGGTGATGTGTGTGGAGAATGGGAAGGTGGAGAGAAGGGGCGTGCTGCCGAGGAAGACCCGGACCGGGCCCGCGGAGACCTGCAAAAGTCGGGGGACCGCTCTTCCTCTTTCCCGAAGGACAGGGGCATACGTGTTCACCCAGCTCACCCACCCCAACTTAGAGGCAGGAACTGCCCGGGGGCTCCTGATGTTGTCGGGGGACCTGAGTCCTGACTGGAAGTCTTTGGAGGCCAGGAGGTGGCTCCTTGGTTGTTTTCCTGGGGGGGGGGGGGGGGGGGGGGGGGGGGGGTGGGGAGATTTACCCCAAATCCAGCGACACCCTTCCTTCCCTGCCAGAATTCCTGAGCTCTAATACTCCCAGAAAGTTTCCGCAGCACCCTTCCCCTCCATCGGGGAGGGAATGGGGCTGCAGGGACCCTGCCAGGGGAGAAGCGCAGATTTGGAGTCATCGATCTGCCTTCCTGAGGGCGGGGTCCCCTGGTTCTTCCCCTCCTGCCCCCTCACAAACTGCTCTAGTGTGGAAGGGGTCAGGTTTGGGAATTCTGAGCAAGAATTCAGCTTAGAACTTGAGTAAAGAGGGAGCCACCTTCCCCCTCCATCTGAGGACAGAGAGGGTGAGTAGAAGTGGGTTAGAAGCTGGTGATGAGGTGGCCAAAGTGACATCACTCCGAGTAGGGGGCGGGCTGTTAGGACAGGAAACAGGAGGAGGCCTAAGAGGGTCAGGCCAAGGCCTACCAGCGAGGAGTCAAATCCACCCTCTCCTCCCCAAGAGCGCCTCATTCTTGAATGGTCAGGGCTGGAGGGGTGTCCAGATGAAGTGACCACTGCCCCCCACAAGCGGGCAGGTGTGGACACGAGTCTGGTTCAGTGTGTGCTGACACTCCCGCTCTGGGGCTCCATCCATAGCCCCCAAAGCCTGGCTTTGCCCTCTTGGGAGGCATCTACCTAGATCCTGGAGCCTTTGTTTCCTGGCTCTGACCCACATCCCCATGTGGCCACATTTGCTGGCAGATAAGGCTTGGTCCTTGTGCTCTGGAATGTGGGGAAACCAGAGCCTCTCAGGGAACGAGTGTGGGACTGGGGGTGCTGGGCCATACCCTGCCATACTCTATGCCTAGAGTCTACCCTCAGCCACCCTACCTGGAGTGAGATGCCCAATACTGGCTGCGACAACCCTTCCCCAAACCTGGGCACTACCCCCACCCCCGAATTTTGCCTCCAATAAACACCTGTCAGGCTCCACTTAAGTGCCAGACACTGTCCTGGGCACTGGGCACAGTCCCAGCCCTGGTCCGCTAAGTGGGTCTGTAATTGAGTGTAGGCGACAGAATGCAGTGAGAGGGCTTCATGGAAGAGGCGGACCCAGAAGGAAGGACTGGAAGCTGAGTGCCTGGGAAATGGCCTCCGGGAAACAGATGCTGATACTGTTGCTGTCTCATTTCATTCTGCACCCTTAACCACGTCTCCGGAAGTCTCTGGCCCTGTGCTGGCCCAGATGTGGGAGGAAGGAGCCAGGGAGTAGCTGTGGGAGATGTGCTGCTCCCAGAGAGGGAGGGTGATCCAGATTCCCGCCTGGGCTGGGTCCCCACTCTGGGCCAGGGTGGGGGGTGGGCCCAGCCGGCTCCCTGCTCTGACCTGGCTAGCCTACAGCTGTCAGCCTCCCTCAGGCTCCCCTCATAGCCACCAGAAATGAGACAGTCTCAGAAGACACTGAAGCTTTCCACCAAAAACTAAATGTCTGCTGCTGGGCTGTGCTGAGCCTGGGGAGTGATTTCTGCCCTCAGGGGATCAGGGGACGCCACATTCCAGCAGGGGAGGCAGAAAGGAGATCAAACTAGCAGCTGTGGAAGAGCCACAGGGGTGCTAAGGGAGGCAGTGGGAGGCGGCAGGCGCACTCAAAGGGTTCCCACAGAGAGGCCCCCTCTGAGCTTCATGGTGAAAAGGCACTCCCTGGGCAGAGGAAGGCAGGCGGGCATTCTGGGGGGAGGGGACGCTTGTACAAGGCGTGGAGCAACGTGGGAAGACCATGTGTGGCTGGAAAGTAGGACTTAGAGTGTGAGCTGGGGTGGGGGGAAGTCCCAGGCACAGGTGCTGCGGGACCATCCCTGTGGGGCCCACATGGAGAGCTGGATGGTGGCACATGTTCGCCAAAGCCTGGCCACATTGGGGATCGGGTGCATGGTGCATCCTGCATCCCTATACCCAGTTCCCCGAGTCCCTGCCCGCTGCTCCCTACATGTCTCTGAGTGGCCCAGGAAGCAGCTTGCCCAGCCAGCCTGGTCCCCCAGCCCCATTCCAGCAGGTCCTGACTTCACTTCCCGAAGCTTGGCCATCGAGATCCTATTTGACTTTCTGATGCCGTTCCATCCCAATAGCAAGGTCCTCGGTGCTCACTGTGTTCCCTCCACCCACTGCCACATCACCTCTAAAAATAGAAAATGCCATTAATTATTAAGCACTGGCACTCTTTCTCTTCCTGCCTGCCTCCCCATCTTGGACCAGGCTTGGCAGGCCCTTGTGGGTACCACTTCCTAGGCTGAGAGACGGTTGCTGAGTCACAGATTTGAAGTCCTGGGCACCTGACCTTGAGTCTGAGCCTCGGAAGAGAGCTCTGGCATGGCAAGGGGAGCAGGTGACTGGACCCCAATTCTGTGGACCCAGAGTTCATGCCCTGTAGGCTATGAGCCGGACACCCGCAGCCCTGCCGGGTGGTGGGTGGCCTCCTCTCTCCCCTCACCCTCTGATCTTTGTCTCTTCTTCCTTGTGCCTGTTCCCTGTCCCTTTCCCACCTCCCTGCTTAGGAGTCTGTAGGGCCCCACCCAGACCCCAACTGGGGACAGACAGTGGGATTTCAGCGTTTCTTTTCAAAGATACCCCCTGTCTCCTGATCATGCCCTCTCAGGCTTCTGGGGCATTGCTCCTGGGCAGCACCTCAGCTAATTCGGCGGGGGTTGGGGGCGGTGCTGAAACTGCTCAAGCCTGCTGCAGGAGACCCAGAAACCTCCCAGTCCAGGAAGGGGAGGTGCCGGTAGACTCAGTACTTTCCCTGGCTCGGTCCAGTGATCTGGGTGTGACAGGCTGTTCATCCCTCTGGCTTCTAGCTCGCCCCATGTCCCACTCCCAGGCCGCCCTCCTGCTCTTCTCCACAGGGAGCTGCACCCTCCCTGGAGCCCTCAGTTCGCTGGTGTCCCTTCCCCAGTGCTTAGTCCTACTCAGTCCCTAGCTGTGCAGCTTGTACACTTCTCTCGTGACCCCTCCCGGCGGCTTTGACCAGCTTAGCTTGCACTGTGGTCCGGTTTCCCTGAGACAATCCCTGAGATTCTCCCCACCTTGCCTTCCGTTGTGTTCCCTTCTTCCCCATTCCTGAATCACACTAGGGGGCCCAGCTCACGGTCACTGCCTTCTGAGGGCCACGTCCCTGGTTTATAGTGTGGCTTCAGCTGCCCCAGCCCCCTGCCGCAGGAGCACACACAGCTCAGATGCTCACCTGGGAGGAGGGCGAGCAGGAAGTGCAGTGTTCACAACCATTCCTCGCTCCGCCTCTGAGCCGTGGCCTTGGACTCTAGGTTAAGCAGTAAGGGATCCACACAGGCCACCCACAGAGCCTGGCCCCTGACACCAAGGCCGGTGACATCAGTAGCGATGGCTTCTTCACAGACCACCTGGCAGTTCCCAAGGGAGAAAACGTTGATGAGTGTGGTCCTAGAGGTGGTTTTGCTGGGCTCCTAAATTTCCACCGAGCATCCAGCAGGACACCGGACTGCAGATCCACGGCCCTAACGTCAAACTTCACACTTTGTACACTTGCCAAACGTACAGTCGATAAATTTACACCGCAAGTGCCCTCATTCCCCGTCTAGGTTGGTGTCAGGTAGCTCGTTTTTCGTGGCAGCGTCATCAGAAGGTTAATTGTTCGAGGCTGAAGGTTCTTATCTGCGATTAGCATGAGCTCGTGTTCTGGATAATGGCTAAGGTAGGTGTCCAGGGCAGCAGCTGTTTGTCCAGGCTTAGATATTGTCGTTGCAGCCTCCACCAGGGAGCCCCTCCGGGTGCCGCCTGGGCACAGGGCTCCCCACCCCCGCTTAAGTCTGGCCTGGAGGCTGCACTCTGGCTGTTTCAGAGCCCACCTCCCTTGTGGAAGCAGACTGCGGTTTGTTTCCCAGGGATGGGAGGGTTCAGAGAGGGGCGAGGGTCACTAGGGCCAGGTGCTCCCGGAGACTGGGGCCAGGAGACCTGAATTCTTTCAGTGTGATTGTAACCCAGCTGACGACCTTGAGCAAGTCATTCTTCCCTCTCTGGCCTGCCAGCCACAGAATAAGGAGGTTGGGCCAAAGAGGTCTGGAGCCTCATCCAGTTCGAATACGCAGCGGATCCCTTGCCCCTCCACCTCTCAGTGAGCTCCTAGTCACCCCTCCCAAGTGCTGCCCATGGCCTGAGCCCCTTGCTGTGCCTGAGACAAAGAATCTCCCTTCTTATCCAGGGCACTTGGCGCCTAGGTCTTATCATTCTTTCAAAACAGATTTATATACCTGCTCTGTGCCAGGCACTGTTCTGGGTCCTGGGGATGTCAATGAGGAAACAGGCAAAATCCTGCTCTGTGAGCCGACAACTAGTCAGGGGGGAAATGAAAAGATAAATAAGCAAATTGTTCGGTAAGTTAGATGGTGATTTCTGCTAAAGAGAAAAAAATTAAGCCGGGGCGGGGGAGGGGAATGCGGAGTGGGGGAGGGTGCAATTTTAAATCAATGGTTGGGGAAAGGCCTCCTGGAGAAAGTGACATTTAGGCACAGAGCCGAGAGCTATGAGCCTTGGGAGTGTCCGGGGAAAGCGCATTCCAGGCAGAAGCCACAGCCAGTGCAAAGGGCAGCCCCTGTGTCCTGGTCGTCTTGGGGTCCCCGAGGCCCAGCTCAGAGCATGAATGGGGGTCCTCTGGCTTCTTTCTCACACTGCTCATTGTTTCCCCTCCCTCCACCCCTCCCCCCAGACTTGCATCTGGCCGCGGAGCTGGGGAAGACGCTGCTGGAGAGGAACAAGGAGCTGGAGGAGTCCCTGCAGCACATGTACGCCACCAATGAGGAGCAGGTGCGGGAGATCGAGGTGAGCGCCTTGGGCCCTGCACCCCCACCTAAGTCACCTTTGTGCAACTCAGGAAAAGACACAGCTTGCACGACTATCCCAGGCAGTCCTCCTGCCCCACGGCCTGTTCCTCCGATTTTGTGGCGTATGAATGCCCCAAAGCGAACCTGTTCCTACAGGTGGGTGGAGGGCCCAGGCAGAGGCATTTTCCCTCACCCTGTTCGGGAAGATTACTCACCCTCCCTCCCCTACCAACCCAGTACCTGACCAAACAGCTGGACACGCTTCGGCACGTGAACGAGCAGCACGCCAAAGTGTACGAGCAGCTGGACCTGACAGCCCGGGACCTGGAGCTGACCAACCAGAAGCTGGTGCTGGAGAGTAAGGCTGCCCAGCAGAAGATCCATGGGTGAGGGCTGGGGATGAGTTCGGTGCTCTGGACAGAGGGCTGTGGTGGGGAGGGGCGGGCAAGGAGAAGCCCAGGCCTGGGTGTGCACGTGGGTGTATGGGCCGCTGGATGTGACTGCTGCTCCTTCTCCCAGAAGCCCAGGCTGGGAACCTGGGATAGTCGTGAGTTTGTCCTTGTAGGTTTGGGGTGGTTTAACATTCAGGCCATAATCCTATAAGCAGTAACTAGGCACCAAGCTCTGTTCGGGCACCCGGGATACAGTGATGGAGATCCAAAGACACTGCCCCACTCTGGGAGTTCACAGCCCAGGAGGGAAGGCAGGCATCAGATATCTAACTGCAATGCAGGGTGGTGAGTGATAGAAGGTGTACAAGGAATCGTGCAGAGGAGGAATGGTCAGCGCGCGGCCTGGGAGGCGTGGGAGGAGGGTGGGTGCCTCAGCACCACGCAGCATGGTTCAAGGTTGCCTGTCTGTCCCTGACCCCATGTCACTCCAGGGCTGCAGTGAGGAGGGCTGGCCATGTCCCCTGAAAGCCCCTCCTTTGTGTGTCCCCCACCCAACCCTCAGGCTGACAGAGACCATTGAGCGCCTGCAGGCCCAGGTGGAGGAGCTGCAGGCCCAAGTGGAGCAGCTTCGGGGCCTGGAGCAGCTGAGGCTGCGCCGGGAGAAGCGGGAACGCAGGCGCACCATCCACACCTTCCCCTGCCTCAAGGAGCTGTGCACCAGCCCCCGGTAGGTGAGGGTGCCCCTTGTGGGTAGAGGACTCACACCCTGGACGGTATTTCCAAGTGCCCAGGACTGCCAGCCGGGTCAGCGAGGAGAGGGTGGGCACCGGACAGCAGGTGGGAGCAAGAGCTGGTGCACTGCTCAGGCTGTCGGCAAGGTTGGTGCTAACAACAGTCAGCAGCTGCTGTGTACCGAGCACTGGCCACGTGCCCACGACTCCGCTAAGTGGCTCAATAGTCATGGCAATGCCCTGAGGTGAGTTTTACCGTCTTCACTGTGCAGATGAGGAGAGTGAGCCCCACAGGTTATGCGTCTTGCTGAGGTCACCTGGTTAGTAAACCAGAGCTCTGACCCGGCAGGGGTTAACCACTCACCTTTCAGTTCCCGTTACATCTCAGTGGGATGACTTCTTAATGTAAGAATGTGGTCTATATTGGGGTTTCCTTTTTCTTAAATGTTGAACTTTTATTTGTTAAAGTAAGTTATTGGGGTAACCTTGGCTAATAAGGTCATGTAGGTTTCAAGTGCACGTTTCTGTGGTGCATGGTCCGTATACGGCATTGTGTGCCCGCCCGCAGAGTCAGATCATCTTCTGTCGGTGTATATTTGGCCTCATTTACCTCCCGTCTTCCCCCTGGTAACCGTTGCAGTTGTTGGTGTCCATGTGTTTCAGCTTTATGTCCCTTATATGAGTGAAATCTATGGTTCTTAGCTGCTTCTGGCTGACTCATTTCCTTCCCATAGTATTCTCCAGGTCCATCCATGTTGTCGCAAAGGGCAGTAGTTCAAGTTTTATGGCTGAGTGGTTTTTCATTGTGCATGTGTACCCCATCTTTATCCAATGCTGGTGTTTCAGAAAGGATCCTAGCAAGAGAAGGTGCCTCACACAGAGTAATTGAAGGATGATTAACAAAGAGGTGTGGACAGGCATAGGAAAATGGGGGACAGGGACACTGTAGGGCCCCAGGCTTGCCATAGTGAGGACCTGTTACTGTCCCTCGGCTCAAGAGGGCAGGGGCAGGGGGGTTACTGGGGCCTGGAAGCAATGGAGGATGCTGTACTGACCAGGAAGGAGCCTGGGGAAGGCATCCCTACTGCCTGCGTCTGCTCCCTTTTTTGGATCCCCTGCCCGGAGTCCCCTACGGACTGAGCTCAGGTAGCCTGGCCCGAGCATCAATTGGTGTCAGCCTCCAAGGGCAGAAGGCAGAGGGCGAAGGACCTAGAGTGGATCGAGAGGGACAAACAATATGCAGCCCAGTGGACTAGAAAGTTGTAGGTGTCCTGGGCTGGGCTCCCGGGCCTTGCCCATGACCGAAGCCCTCTGCCCAGCTGCCCCTCCCCCTCTCCCAGGTGCGAGGATGCCTTCCGCCTACACAGTTCCTCGCTGGAGCTGGGCCCCAGGCCCCTGGAGCAGGAAAATGAGCGTCTGCAGACCTTGGTGGGCGTCCTGCGCTCCCAGGTGAGCCAGGAACGGCAGCGCAAGGAGCGGGCGGAGCGCGAGTTCGCGGCAGTGCTCCAGGAGTACTCAGAGCTGGAACAGCAGCTGTGCGAGATGGAGGGCTGCCGCCTTCGTGTGCAGGAGCTGGAGGCTGAGCTGCTGGAACTGCAGCAGATGAAGCAGGCGAAGACCTACCTGCTGGGCCAGGAGGATCACCTGGCTGCGGCCCTACTGGCACCCCTCACCCAGGCCCCTGAGGCTGATGACCCCCAGCCAGGCAGCGGGGATGAGTTCGGTGCCCAGGACGGTGTCTCCTCCCCAGGCCACTCTGTGCGCAAGAGCTGCAGCGACACAGCGCTCAACGCCATCATGGCCAAAGACCCAGCCAGCCGGCACGCAGGCAACCTCACGCTGCACGCCAACAGCGTGCGCAAGCGGGGCATGTCCATCCTGCGGGAGGTAGACGAGCAGTACCACGCACTGCTCGAGAAGTACGAGGAGCTGTTGAACAAGTGCCGGCAGCACCGGGCCGGGGTGCGGCATGCTGGCGTGCAGACCTCGCGGCCCATCTCCCGGGACAGCTCGTGGAGGGACCTGCGGGGTAGTGAGGAGGGCCAGGGGGAGGCCAGGGCCGCGGAGAAGAGCCTGAGCCAGCACGTGGAGGCCGTGGACAAGCGGCTGGAGCAGAGCCAGCCTGAGTACAAGGCTCTCTTCCAGGAGATCTTCTCCAGGATCCAGAAGACCAAGGCCGACATCAATGCCACCAAGGTCAAGACCCACAGCAGCAAGTGACCCTGGGGGTCCCCACCAGGGTCAGGCATGGTTGCCTCATGCCTGGGACACGCTGCCTCTGGTGAATGAGGGAACCTTTTCGCAGCAATATAACCCAGTGGGGGCCACTCTCCGACCCAGAGAGCGGGTGGGGGACCCAGCTAGTTCCCTGCTGATGTGGGAGGCGGTCAACATGGTAACAGCCTGGCCCCCCCCCACTACCCTCCATGATCCTGTGTCAGCCCAAGGCACAGCTGTGAGTTACAAAGCCACACGGCCCCGCTTCCCTTCCCCGGCTTTCTGACCCCAGACTTGTTGCCAGGCTTCTGAGAGCCATTCTGGACCAGCTGGCTTTTTTCTTTATTTTCAAAGTTTGGTTTTGTTTTTTTGAGAGGTTTGCAATGTAAGGTCCCCCTGACTCCATGCCACAACTGGAAACACTTGAAGGGGGACCCCAGAGCCAGCTGTGGCAGGTTCCTGGGGTCTCCTGGACCATCCACTGCTTTTTCCCAACTGTGACACGCTGTCATTCCCCTAGAACCAGCTGTCCCACCCCCAGGGTCCTAACCAGGTCAGAGATGGCCCCTGCCATGCAGAGCAGAACACCTCAGCCTGGCCTCCAGTGTCCCCCACTCCGGCCCTGGTGAGGGTGGCCTTCTCCCTGGAGACCCTCAGCCCACTGCAGATCTGTAGCCAATCTGAGGAGCGGAACAGAGCGCCCCTCAGCAGCCATACACAAGCAGTGCGCCGTTGCCCTCAGAGCCAGCCTCCCCAGGTTCCAGCCCTGGAAGTGCCTTCTGGGCTTTAAACCTTCCAGGGGTCTGGGCCATAGGGAGCCCCCCATCTCTGCACACGGCCTGCAACTCATCAAGTTTGGCCTCTGCCTGCCCCCACCTCAGGGACCATAACGCATCTCATTCACTCACATGCTGACCTCACCACAGGTCACACCTGCTGCCCCAGAATGTGCCGGGCATGTGCCACAAGCCAGTGGTCCCAGCTTCCACCCCTGCCCCCCTTTACTGGGGATGGCCCAAGACTTTCTCCCCACACTGAACAGCATTAAAACGGGACCTGGAGGGAGATCGTGTCTCCTTCCTCCCATAAAATGCCTGCTCTTAACCTCCTGCCTTTGTGGGGGGCTGTTGAGTACCCCGCTGGGGTTCAACCTATTGTGAAGGCTTCAGAAAGTCCAGCTTCAACTAGGAGATGCCCAGGTCCCCACCTTGCCCTGAGCAATCCTTCAGGGCTTCCAGTTTCTGCTGCCCACCCATCCCAAAACCCAAGAAATCGGAGCGGTCGTACAGCCCGGTGAAGGTGGTGGCCCTGGCATCTGTGCTAGGAGCCCGGGGGGGCACCTTCATGCCTTACTCATTTCTAAGGGGTAAAGGGGTTTTCTAAATATGCACGCCTGACCTCCCCAGAGGTGCCAACCTGCTTTCCGGGCGGCACTGTGATGAGAGCTGTCGGCTGGTCCTTCGGCCACACATCTTGGAACCCTTTGTCCTTTGGAGCCAGGCGGCTCCCAGCCCTCCATGTGTCTCTGTCATCTAGGGTGGAGGGGGTGGGGTGCATCGGGGTGGGGGAGGGGCTCCTGCCTGCCTGTTTCCCAGTTCTGTAGCAGCCGACCAGCATCACCTTTGACGTATACATGAGAGAAATATATTTACAAATGCTTTATTCTCTTCTTTAATAAAAAAGAAAAATGCACCAGTATCCTAAAAGCAGACATGGCCCCGGAGCCATGGTCCTGTCTCTGCGTCTCACATGCCCACCTATCATCACGCAGCTCTGAGGAGAGAACTTCTTGAACCTCACTCCCCCGGCCCCCCAGCTCCCCGCAATTGGCCACCATTGAGCTCTGAAGAGTGGGTCTCGGAAGTTCTTTACTGAGCGCCAGCCACGAAGGCCATGTTGCCTTGCAGGGCGCCCCACGCTGGGCAGACCCCCCTGGCTCGACAGATTTTGCAATTCCCTTCTCCCAACCCACACCTGCCAACAGCTTCAACTTCAGAAGTCAACGAAAACACCCCTGAATCTTTGGGGCTCAATTTCCCACTGCCTTCTCCACGCACCCCCTTCCACACAGAAAAATCGGCAGGCTCTGTGGATCCCATCCCCCCAAGGAAAAGCTTCCAAAATCTTCTAGAGGTCAGCTCAGGGACCTCCCCCCAACACCCCACCCCAAGGAGCCAGGAGCAACCTCCCTTTGCCCCTATAGGTGAGGACAGTGTGGTGTGGGGAGCCCAGAACTGGGCCCCAAATTGGTGGTGTCTGCTTTTTAAATCAATGACCAGTGTGCAGATTTTAAGTACATGGCAAGCAAACGGCTGTCGGCTGTCGGGGTTGCCTGACCTGTGGTGGGATGGGGAGCACAGTGTGGGCGGGACGCCTGGAGCAGTTGCACCTGAGGAGCAGGGGAAGCTGTGACTTGTACCTGGACACCCTTCTCTTTCTCTCTCTCTCTCTCTCTCTCTCTCTCTCTCTCCTTTTGAATTCCCCACTGGATATATTCCGCTCCCCCCCCCCCACCTCCCCCACCTCTTCCTTCCAGTCACCATTTTGTCCTTCCTGGGCTGCCTCTCCCAGGTTTCTCTCCTGTTCTCGACTGCCAACCTTCCCCAAGACCAAACACTGGGTAAGTAAGAGGGACTGGTCCCCCTCCCACAACCCAGGAAACAGATCTGCCTGCACCCTCCCTGCAGACTCTGAGCTGAAAGCCTGGCCGTGTTTTCAGATAACTAGGCTGAGAGGGAAGCAGCTTTGGGAAGAAGGGGGCACCTTTGCCCACCCACGCCAGGGGGCAGGCTCTGAGCTGCCAGCCCAGCCCCTCAGGGGAGAAGGAAAGAAGGTCTGGAACAGAGCTGGTCCGACTGGATTTCCCAGCCAGTGCTGCAGAAAAAAGAAGATAAAAGCCATCAGGTCTCTGAAAGTAAAAGGAAGTTCCTTCAAAAAAACCTGCACACATTTAGCACCATAGTAATAGCCAACTTTTGCTGCCTGCTGACAGGCAGCTGTACAATCTATTTTCTGATGGGGATCCTGAGGCTTAGAGGTTGTTAGTAATTCAAGAACACAGAAATATTTGAACCCAGACCTGACCCAATCCCACTATGCTATACTGCACGTTCCCTATTTCCATGTAACGTTGAGTTTTAAGAACCAGTCTGGCCCAGGGCACTCCAAAAAAGAAAGGGAAATCCTGTGCACCCCCTACATGGCTGTGGTACCCCAACTCACAGGCCGCTGAGAAGAGCTGGTGCCTGCAAGCTCCTCAGCTGCCAGGAAAGGCTGGACAATTCTTCCTCTTGTCTTCCCCTCTCTTCTCACGTCTGTGAATGTCCCTTCTCTGAAGCACCATCTCAGCCTATGGAGGACCAAGGAGGGGGAAGAAGGCTGGCTTTAGCCTTCTGTGCCCACCTTTTTAAGGAAACAGGTGGCACCTCTCAGGCCTGTTTCTCCCAGAAGGACCTCTATTCTGGATGGTTCACCGAAGCAGCAGGTGAAAGGAGCCTGGCAGCTGCTCTCCCTGTCCCTGCCCCCTGGGGTAACTTGTCTCATTCTCTCCTCTACCCCCCTCCTGTCCCAGAATCCAGGGCGCCAGATGGCCCAAGCAGGCTGTGTTTATTTGGGGCCATGGAAACCTGCAGCTTCCTCTTCCTATCATTCTGGGTCAGGCACAGTGCTGGAGCCCAGCTCAAAACAATGATTGAATGGTAGTGACTTTGTTATTCATAATCTCAGAGCACGGACCTGGAGGAGTCCTGCCTTTCCTCTCCTGAGAAGCTTATTCCAGTCACCATGCAGATGCCTCTGTTCCCTCTGAGGTCTTGGGACTAAGTCAGACAGGGAGGGACCCAGGAGACTCCCCTTCCAACCCAGAGCCATCCTCTGCCTTGTTTGGGTTTACAAAGCCAGGGCCATGGTGGGGCGGGGGGCGGTGGGGGGGTGCAGTTTATTTCCTCCTAAAGATTTGCCTGGATCAATGAGGCTAAGACCATAAAGACCATAAAGATTTGATGACAATCTCCTGTTTCAAACAGCCAACATCCCCAGGCACATATTTCTCTAGGTAATCATGCTTTTCCTAAAAATAGAACTCTTTATTAAGAAACAACCACTAGCTGTAGCTGGTGTGGCTCAGTGGATTGAGTGCCCATCTATGAACCACAGGGTCACCTGTTCAATTCCCAGTCAGGGCACATGTCGGCATTGTGAGCCAGGTTCCCGGTAGGGGGTGCCTGAGAGACAACCACACACTAATGTTTCTCTCCCACTCTCTCCCTCCCTTCCCCTCTCTAAAACTAAATAAATAAAAACCTAAAAAAAGAAAAAGAAACAACCACTAATATTACTAATAATCACTAACATTCATTGAGCTGTTTCCATTTACCACCCTGCCTCTCGACAAAGTAACTCAGCCATCATTTAGCTGTTTCCAAACACTGCTTGTTCTACTTTAAACCTTTCTCCGAGTCACAACTTCTCAGTTTTGGAGTTCATGCCTGAACCGCCCTGTAAAAGGGCTCTGCTTAGCCTATCTATCTGAATCTCCATCTCCATCCTCGGCCTCTGTCTGCCTCCTGGCTAGGAGACACTGCCATGGGGCTCCTCTGAACTGCTGGTTCCCCCACAAACGGGGGTGGGCATGGTCCACTTATTTATTTAATTTAGAGAGAAACATCGATTTGTTGTTTTATTATTTATGCATTCATTGGGTGATTCTTGTATATTCCCTGACCAGAGGACCACACCCACAACCTTGGTGTATCCAGATGATGCTACCCACACTTCTTTCTCTACCTGCCTGCCTCTCCTCCCTTCTGGTAATTGTCCCGTAGACCTTTCACACATGTGCTCAGTGGAGTCTTGCTTATAGGCTGCCTTGTGAAATGAGCCTGAAGTTATAAAACTCAATTCTAGCGGACCTCAGCTTTCAAAAACACATGCCCAAAGAATTGGTTCTAACAATGTGCCTATGATGTGCCAGGTTCTGGCTGCTGGGGATCCAGCAGAGAGCCAGTGCCTTCCTGGAGCTTATTACATTCTGGCTGGGAGATAGGCTATAAACTAGAAAAGTAAGACTGAGTGATCTGAAAGGAAAAAAAAAAAAGTACAGCAGGGTAAAGGGGATGAAAATGAGCTAGGCTAGACAGGGCTGGCCTCTTGGATGGTGTGAGATATGTCGGGAGAGCGGTCCGGGAGGAGTGGTGAGAGAGTTTCTGGGGGCACGGATCCGGGGGTTCTTTCACCAGGAGGCTCCCTTGAGAACTCGCTGGCTAGCTAACGTCTTCCCCACCGCTGCAGCGGACCTCGGAGCGCCAACCAGGCCTCCGGGAGGCAGCCGATGGGGACCTTCTGACAGGCGCCGCGCTAGAGCCACGCCGGGAGCCCAGCTCGCCGCTTCCTCGGACGGCGCTAAAAGTCGCACGGAACCAAATCCGGAGGGAAACACGATCTAGCGGACCGCGGAAGGAAGAGCACACCGGAAGCAGCCCCGAGACTCGAACATGGCGGCCACCCGGGGCCTCCGCTGGGGCCTGAACCGAGCCAGGGCCTGGCTGCTACCACCACCCGCGCACTGCCCCCGCCGGGAGCTGCACAAGCAGGTAGACGGCACTGAATTCCAGAGCATCTACAGCCTGGACAAGCTCTACCCGGAATCGCGGGGCGTGGACACCGCCTGGAGGGTCCCGGTGAGCCGGGAGGGCCAGACGGAAGGGGCGTTTCCTCGCCTCGGGCGGGGGAGGTCTGGAAGCCGCGGCCCTATTGGGCGTGCGCGCCGCTCCTCCACGGAGCCTCAGTGGAAGGGAGCTAGCTGGTTGTCAGAGCAACCGAGGACTGGGACCTCTGGGCGGGTCTCAGCGCCCCGGGAGGCTCGATGTGTGCGGGTGCTGGGAGAGCACGTAGGACATTCTCCTTACGAGACCGCCAGCTTTTCTGTATTAGTTCCCCAACCTTCAGACCCAGATCCTTGTCCCAGGGAAAATGTGGGCATTCTGGCCCTGCAGAGTGGACAATAAACGCAGGAGGCTGCTATGTTGGTTGCTTCTGGGATCTGGGAAAGTTACACTGTCCTTAGCCTCTAGTAACCCCAGCACACCCGAGGAAACTGGACTCGCCTTCATTTCCTCAGGATGCCTTTAATCACAGGCCACTGTGTGCAGGCTCAGGCCCTGGCCCAGGAGCGGGAGAGATAGCACCCAGCCAATTCTGTTGAGTTGTCACCTACAGGACTGGAAGAGAACATTCACTGAGCCATTCACTCAGCCAACACACTTCCTTTGAGAGCATGCTTTGTGCGCTGCGCTAGACATGGGGATGGAGTAGTGAACACAACACAAAAGTCCTACTCTTTGTGGAGCTTGCATTCTGAAGGAGGGAGACAGCAACAAGTAAAATGAGTAGTGCGAAATACGTGAGAGGGTGGCGTACTTTAGGGAAAAGAAAGCCCGGAAGGAGGAAGAGTGCTAAGGTAGGAGGTGGTGTTGGTTTTAACCAGGGTGGTCTGGGAAGACCTCTGAGAAGGTGACATTGAGTAGGACCTAGAAGAAGCAAGGCAGGGAGCCATGAGAATAGAGGGGAGGTGGGCAACCTACGGGGACAGCAGGTGCAGCCACCTCAGGGCAGTAGCCGGCTCTGCCTGTTCAAGGAACAGCAAGCAGGCCAGTAGGGGGACCTATGGGAGGATCTGAGGCAGAGGAATGGGGTGATCCAGCTGGGTTTTACAGGGCTCACCCTTACAGAGCCTTGCACAGAGTAGACTGTAGAATGGGAAAAACAGGAAGGCCAGTTAGATTGCAACAATACAGGTGAGAGACAAGAAGCAGAGTGGAAGCAGTAGGAATCCTGAGAACTGTTCAGGTTCTAGGTATATTCTGAATGGAAAGCCTCTGGGCTTGGCCAATGGATTTCCGCTGAGAAGTGAGAATAAGAGAGGGGTTGAAGTCTGGGGCCTTGAGCAATGGAAGGATTGAGTTGCCACTAATTGAGATTAGAAAGTTCTTTCATTTACCAAAAAGAAAAAACACCAAAAAACATTATTGTGTACTTACTGTGCCAGACACTGTTTCAAGCACCGCAGTGGAAGGAGCAGAAAGTCAACAGGTGGAGAAAACACGCCAGGTATTGGAAAGAAACGAACAGAGCAGTGTGCTGTCAGAGTGCAGGGCAGCTACTGCTGAGTGGGAGTAAGGGAGGTTCTCCCTGGGGTGGATGTTTGAGGCATCTGAGAGGGGACATAGAAGAGCTGTTGGCCATGGATCTGCAGTCGAAGAGAGGTTTCGGTCTGAGCCAGAAAGTTGGGAATCACCACCACAGATGATACATTTATCAACACAGATGGATGGAATGTTCTAGGGAAAGAGTAAGATAGAGAAGCAAAAGGGTGTCAGGGGCATGTCAGTGTTTAAAGAGCAAGCAAAGGAGAGCGAGAAAGTTCTAGGGAAGTAAGAAAAACCACGAAGATCACCCAGAAGGAGGTGCTGCGTGGAGGGCTTAGCCTTGGTCTTCAGTGCTGTGGAGAGGGAATAAGATGAGAATCCACCACCCCCAACCCCTGAAATAATTCTGAGATGAAAAGGGGTGGGGGTATTTTCTGAGCTTGGAAGAGCCTCAGAGGGGTAGTGTGTGCCCTGGGCCTGTGGATATGAGGCTCAAAAGCTGAAGGCCATTGCCAGGGGAGCAGCTGGGAGAGACGTGGGAAGTCCTGGAGGGAGTGGTGCAGTTCCACACAGACCCTCAAGGCAGATGTGCCCATCACTGTCCAAGGCAGGCAAACTCCCAGGGGGGCAGAGAGAGCACAGTGGCCCACCAGGTTTGTCACTCCAGGCCAGCAGAGGGCATTCCTGTTGGAGTCTCCCTGGTGTATGTGTACTCTGGTGCCTTCCCTCCCTTCTCCCAGGAGCCGGGCCTCTGGTGGTCCCCACACTAGCTCAGGTGGAAGCAGGGAGGGCTGGAGACATCAGTTCCGTTTTCCTGGAGGAATGTCCCATCTGAGATGGTACTTCTGGAAGCTTCTTCTGTCCTCTGATAGGATTTTGCTGGGGTCCTGGAGATAGTTGTATTACTTGTGTGTCGTGGCTTTACATCATTTCTTTGGTTGCCCTGGATCAGTTGGGAGTCACCCAGCAAGTAACATTTATTTGACAGTGTGTACATTCCATTATAGGATGGCGCAAAGCAAGCCAACAATGACATTCCTCTAGGTAAGTAATTTGGTTTTATTTTAAAAATCAGCCATTTCCCCCACCCCTCACAGACCTTTTCAGGCTAAAAAAGTAAAGAAACTCCTTGGGTGGGTAAAAATGGAGTCCTTTCAGTATTGTTTAGAATAGCAAAAAAAGTGATGGTGCGGCCACTCCGTGTGTGCTGTGCAGCTGGAACGGAGAGCTCTTCGTGTTCCTGTGACATGGAATGATCTTTACAGTAGATGAATTGATTGTCATTTGAAGAAAGCAAGGTGCAGATGAATATGTGTAGCAAGCTAGCACTTGTCTTACATGTGCATCTGAAATATATATATATATTTCCGCCTGTGTACACAGATCTGAAAGGATGCGCAAGAAATTGGATGGGAGGACAGCCTTAGGGAGGGGAGGGGAGAGGAAAGGACAGGCTCATGGGGACATCTCATTGTAAACCAGAGCTTGCGTAACTTAGAATTGTGCACCCATCAAGCCTGAGGCAAGGCCTGGAAGGAAACAACCAGCCCTTTTCAGATTCAGAGGGTTTGTGACCTCCATAGACCAGGAAAGGAAGCAAATCAAAAGTGCCGGCTCCCCATGGCCCTCGCTCAGGTGACACTGAAACAAAGAGGCCAGGTGACAGCAACACAAGGGAGAGGACACCCTGTGGCCGACCTGATTGCTTGCAGCTGAGCACTGAGGCGTGCATTTGCCTGGAGGAGGCAGAAAGCTGCTTCCTCAGAACAGGAGACTCGGAAGCTGTGTCATGGCAACCGTCGGACACAGGGAGGCGAGGGGGAGGTGGCCACGCTACAGCTCCTCACCTGCCGCCCGGGCTCCTGTGCTCTGGGAGGATCCCGGGAGTTCCTGCAGAGACAGACTCGACGGCAGCACCAGCTGGACCTCAGTGGCCCACGTGGAGACAGGCTAGGTTGCCAACACCGTGGGCCATTGGGCCGTGGTGGAACAGTCCCCGTACAGCACCACGTGGACCCATCACCTAGGCGACCACAAGGAGGAAATCCTCTCAAAAGCAGTCCTGAGAGGGGTCACCACTGGCCGCGGGGGCCTGCCCTCCACCACCAGGCCACCACCGTCGTTTGCCACCCAAACTTGGGGCTCAGCTTCTAGTCACCCCAAATTTTCCTGCTTCCCTGCTTCCCTCAGACACTCTGAGGCTGCTTGTCATGAATTATAAAAACAGAAGGAAGAAGCCTCGACTTGCAGATTGCAGACACACGAAACTCAGACCCAGAGGGGCAGTGGGACTTGGCTGGCATCATGCAGTCAGTGCTGTGCCAGTGTCAGAAGCGAGGCCCCGGCTCCAGTCTGGATGCTCAGCCGCCCAGCAGATGTTTGTAAATGCTGACCAAGTGCTAGGCACGCGGAGTCCACAGTGGGTCAACCACATACCCGTCCTCGGAGCTCACAGGCTACTGGACACCACATCCACCATGTTCTGAAGTAAAAGGTTAAACTAAGTTTGTCCCTTAGGTTGACCTTTTGAAAGAATCCTTGCGTTAAAACAAGGAGCAAAAAGCTGGGGCAGCTGGAATGTTCCAGACCAGAAGCAGATGACCTGGGTCATAATTTTACGTTCTCTGCTGCCTGTGACCTTGGGAAAGTCACTCTTGACTTTAGTTTTGACATCTATAAATCATCTCCTACCCTACTGATCTGAATGTTACATTTATATGTGTATAATATACATGTCATTGAGAGAGATGTGTAATGTTTTGCCATGAGATAATCATTTCTTTGGGGTGTGTCCTGTTTTGCAGATCGCTTGACAATATCTTATTGTCGTAGTAGCGGTCCTGGAGGCCAGAACGTTAACAAAGGTACAGGGCACCTTGTCATTTTCTTAAAGGGCTTTTTCTTCTTCCTCTTTTTTTTTTTTTTAGCAGAAGCTTAAATAAGCCAGTTTATATTAATCCTCTTTATTTTTCTGAACGTGGCCTGATTCTCAGACTGAGCTGTGGGTTGCTGAAACTAGGATTGGCTTGTGAATTGAAACAAAGGGAAATCCCAGTATGAGCTGGCAGCCAGCTCCCAGGACAGGTTGCCTGCATTCTTGTGGAAGCCGTTCCCCCATTCTCAGCACCCAGAAAACTATAAGAGGAGTACTGGGCTTTAGCTCCTGGAGTTGATTTTTGTCCAGAAGTGCCTCACTATCGTGCAGGCTCATCCCACGGCAGCTTTGTAGCCCCAGGTTGGCACGGGAAAGAAACACACCTGGTTGGGTTTCTTGCCTCCCTTTGTTTCAGGATGGTCACCAGCCACCCAGGTGCAGAGCCTACCTAGAGTCTCAGTGACCCATACTCCCTGCCCTCTTTCTTTCCAGTGAATTCCAAGGCTGAAGTCAGGTTCCACTTGGCCACAGCAGACTGGATCGCAGAGCCTGTGCGGCAGAAGATGGCTGTCACGGTAGCCGCCGGCCCCTTCTTTCTCTTAAATCCCTCCGTTGCTTTTATTTTTATTTTTTAAACTTTTTAAAAAATATTTTATTTTTAGACAGAGAGGAAGGGAGGGAAAAAGAGGGAGAGAGAAACATGGCTAGGTCGCCTCTTGTTCGTGCCCTAGGGGTGTGCCCTGACCAGGGTCAGAACCTGCAACCCAGGCACGTGCCCCGACTGGGAATTGAACATGCGAACTTTTGCTTTGTGGGATGCCACATAACCAACTGATCCACACTGGTCAGGGCATCCCTTAGTAGCTTTTAAACCTTTGCTCGGTGGAACTCTGGTTTTGCCTTTCTTTCCTGCAGCATAAAAATAAGATCAACAAGTCAGGAGAGTTGATACTCACCTCTGAGTGCAGCCGCTATCAGCTGCGAAATCTGGCAGATTGCCTACAGAAAATTCGAGACATGATCGCTGAAGCCAGCCAGCCAGCCAAGGAGCCCTCCAAAGAAGATGCTGTACTATGGAAAATCAGGTACCAGAAAATGCCCCAGACTTCTCCTGAGGGGCAGCACAGGGCAGGGGGGCGGGGGCAGCGTCAAATCCACAACCTCCCAGCAAATAGGTGGAAGAGCCCCATGGCGGGAGTAGACTGACCCAAGTGGAGACTCGGGAGCCAGCGCCTGCGGATTCACTGCTCTGCTTCCCGCCACGCTGCCAGCTCCTCTCACCACCTTGAAAAGCCCTGACTAGGCACCCAGCCTGACTACGCTGCTTGTGTCTGCAGGATAGAAAGCACGAATCGGGAAAGGCTGAGAAAAAAGAGAATCAGTTCTGCCATCAAGATGAGCAGGAGGGTAGATGTGGACTGAAGTCATCCTCCAGAGCTAGCAGAGACCCTCTGCAGGGTGTCCAGGCAGCCGGCTGGCCAGGAGCCTCAGCGCAGTCAGGAGACTGACACATTTCCAGTTGCTAACGCTCGTCTCTAACATCAGAGCCTCCGAGAATGCTCATTGGGAATCAGGGCTGCAGGCACTGGCTGCAGAGGTCTTTGTAGGCAATTACATGTTGTCAAACCTTAACGATCCATTTCATGTATGAGCTGCAATAAAACTCTAAATACAGAAGGCTTCCATTCTTCAGAATGCTTCAGAACAGGACTCCTACCTTTCTCTTGGTTGAAATCTGCCTAACAGTTACTGATTGGCACTGACTACATGTCACAGCCTAGGGGAGACGGGAATGAGCGTGGTGTCTGCCTCCAAGGAACACACAGTCGGTTAGAAGCTGAGGCAGGCAAGTGGGCATCAGAGCTGGCCTGTGACAGAGGTGCAGAATCTTAATCAGGACAAAGGGCAGAGCCTGGGCCAGCTGAAGGGAACAGTGGATAAAGGGAACCAAAGAACAGACCGGGTGGGGTGAGACAGTGAGGAAGCCACTGGAATGGTGGGTTTGTGCAGGGGGCCCACAGGGGCTAAGTGTGGAGACTCAAATTCAAGTTAAGCAGGTTAGGGTTTAAGAAACGGAGGGAACAGGGAACCACTCGAGTGGGAAGGAATGTCATGTGTTAGGTGCTGTTGTAGGCCCTGGGGTTGTGGGGGCAGGAAAAGAGTAGGTTTGAACCAGAAAAGATTTTGCAGTCCTGTGGGTGGGAAGCCCGCAGGCCAGCATAGCAGTAGGTTACTCTAGCATGTACGAATTCCATAGAATGTTCTCTGTTATTTTGATCTAGTTCACTCATTTGACAAATAATGCATTGCGGTGCTCTAAATGCAACGTTATAGACAGTAGTAGTGTGTACACTCTCTGTGAGCAGGGACCTCGTTCATGTGAGTGTAAACAAAGGGGGACATACAGGACACGTGAAAGACATGGTCCTAGTCCTGAAGGGACTGAGAGCCCACTGGGAATCAAGGAAGCACGACATTCATTCGTCCACGAGGCCCTGGGTGAGCTCCCTGGGGAATCAGCAATGACCCAAGTCCTCTCTTCCAGAGGTTTGACATTCAATCAGTTGAAAAATGGATTCCTGCATGGTAACATGACCTAAAACGTGGTAAATCACATAAGAAAGGTCTAAATAGATTATGAGAGGCAGAGAAACAATTAGTTCCAGCTGGAAGGCCAGAGAAGATGCCCTGGAGGTGAGCCTGAGGGATGGGAAGAGCTGGCCATGCAAGCGAGGTAAGAGCTTGTCACCCGGAGGCTCCAGTGTGGCCAAGGGCCCTCCCTGTTGCTGGGACAGTGAACTGAGCACTGAGAATGGGCTCTGAAGCCAGACTGACTACCCTGGGCAGCTCTGCCTTCCACCACCCGCAGCTGTGGGCCTTCGGCACACTGCTTAGCCTCCCAGTTTCCCGTCTATAAACTGGGGACGATGCTATCAGTGGCTACCTCCTCATGCTGGTGTGAGACTTAAATGAATAAATAAATGGTTAATGGCACTGAGTATGTGCTCAGGGAACGGTGATTAATAGCCCAGTTTGGCGGGGACCCAGGGGATGAGGAGCTGTGGAAGACACACCTGCCACATTGAGTGGGAGCCAGGTCTAGAAAGTCCTTAAATGTGACAGCCATGGCATTCAGACTCTACCCCTACAGAGGCTGTCAGGGGAAGATTAATCTTGCCAGGAACGGGGGAGGGAAGACCACAGGGAAGTGAGCAGAGGTTGGTAGACTGACCCCTGTGAGCGGTCAGGGACCCATCCTGGAACTGGGGCAGTGACAGCAGGGATGGAGACAAAATAGATGCAAAAGGGTTATGAGGACAGGAAATTGGCCCACACAGAATGGGAGCAGGTGTGTGACATGGGCAATGCTGTGCACTGAAACAGGACAGTCACAGAGGGAGCAGGCGGGGAGGGTGGCTGGATGAGGAGGATGGTTTTGCCTGGGAGAAGCTGACTTTGGGGGGCCTGAGAAGGAGTGCCCCGGTACTGGTGCCCAGGAGAAGGGACGGAGCCCTGGAGCTGGGAGTGGGGTTGCCTCTGGGAGATGCTGGATGCAGGAGGCCAAGCAGAGTCTGCGGACACAGGACCAGTTGAAGAGGCAAAACCCAGGGAGACCTGCTCAGCTGGTGTCAGCAGGAAACTGGAGAAGGCATCCCTGTGGGTTGACCCTGAGCAAAGTGCTGGACCCCTGGGGCCCCCAGAAGACATGGGTGGCATGTGGAAGGACCTGGAAAAGCATTCCAGACAGGAGGGGAAGAAGAGGTACAGAGAAACAGAACGGGCTCGGGGATAGAGACTAGAGCACAGGAGTGGGACCCATTCTTTTAAAAAGCTAAGGGGAAAACAATGACCGTGGGTGAACCTCATGGACACAATGTTGAGTGAAAGAGGCCAGGCTACCGATGAGTTTGATTCTACTTACATGCAGTCCAAAACAAGGCAAAACTACTTAATGGTGACTCAAGTCGGGACAGTGCTTGGGGGAGGTGGAGGTCTGCTGCGAGGCTGGGAATGTCCTGTATCTCACGGGGCTGTGCTGTGTGCACGTTGCCGCATGAATGTCACACTTCAACAAACAAACTGATTAACTGAAATGAGGGCAGGAGACTGGAGCCAGGTCGGTTAAACTCGTCTTGCTGATGTGAAGGAAGGGTTTCTGCAGACTCCGCACGTTGGAGGGAGAAACAGAGGAGCGTGTCCAAGCGCCCTGTGCCCTGGAATGCGGAGGATGGGGAGGCCAGGTCTCATCGCAGGCCTTGGGGAAGGCGGGCTATCCTCAGCTGAAGCTTCTGCTGTGACACCTTTCAGATGTGCACAGGTTCTAATAGTGGATTTCCGATGTTGTAACGTTTAAAAATGTGATTATTCTTTATTTGTATTACTTCTTGTCTAACAGTTTTAAAGGAACAAAATATTAGAGTGAAGTATCCATTTGGCTGATATATTTCTTTTCTGCATATTATACGTTTGCATAAAACAAGCGTATGTGTATATACGTATGTATACAAACATGTGTATATATACATGGAAGGATTTGTTCCTCCTGGTTGTCCCTTGTCTCGCGATAGTGAAGATTTTCAGGGTTTATGCTTTAGCATTCACGATTGAGGCTAGCCTGTTCTCCTTCACTCCTTACCCCACTTTTCCCTAAAACACCCGGACTTTCTGTCGGTGCAGTAGTAGACTGGCTCGAACCTCAACCTTCATCTGCTGCGGTCCAGAAGTTCGGGCAGTCGGGTCTTGCTGTGCTTCTCGGTGCGGAGGCTGCAGGTTGGTCAGCTCGCCTCCTAGGGTAGCGTCTTCCCGCATCCTCTCGCTCGATTGTGAGCTCCGGGGGCCTCTCCGCGCCCATCCGTGGCTCGCCATCCCTCGGTAAACGTTCGCCCCACTGATTCCTGCACCCGAAGTCTGACCATCTACTAGAATGAAAGATGCGAAAGGGTTGAGCCGCAGGCCCCAGTGGCCTAATGGATAAGGCACTGGCCTCCTAAGCCAGGGATTGTGGGTTCGAGTCCCACCTGGGGTAAAAACTGACGTTTTTGTTAACTCAGAAAAATTCACTCGACCGTGGTTGGATTCTACTAAAGACGCCCTCAGACCCCAAGTGAGCGCAGGGGAAAACCAAACGGTTCCCTAACAAAACACCATCGGCGACACCCACTTCTGTCAACTTTTCTATAATTCACAGGCCGAGGCTAGACAGCAATGCTGCAAACGAGAGGACCCTGTAAAGTAGGCAGGCGAGGGCTCCGGAGGTGGCAGAGTGCCCAGGGTCCAAATCACGTGGAGTGGAGCCCTTGGAGTTCACTGAACCAAAATTGTCCACAGAGCGGTATCACTTATACCACCCCAGGTGGGACTCGAACCCACAATCCCTGGCTTAGGAGGCCAGTGCCTTATCCATTAGGCCACTGGGGCGCGACAAAAAGCAGTGTCCACGTGGTCCATGGTAATGCTCATAACCACGCGGACAAATCTAACAATTTTCCTCCACGCGGGCGGCCAGACTGCTTACTCCTAGACCGGAACGTAGTGCAGGTCGCGGGAGGTCAACCAGACAACCGGAGGGTCCACCTCCGCGATAAGGGAAAAGCTAAAGAGCGAGACGAGACGATTGGGAAGGGCCGGTTCAGACCTAAAGTGACTCCGCGGCGCGCACATCCAAGGTTCTCAGAATGTAGACGTCAGCGGGCCGAGGGACTGGAGGAGGGGACGCAATATTGTTGTGCCGCTGGCTAGGGGCTACTCGCCCAAAATAGAACCGACCACGAAGGGACTCGAACCCTCAATCTTCTGATCCGAAGTCAGACGCCTTATCCGTTAGGCCACGCGGTCCTAGCATAGAATAATGAGCAGTGTGCAGTCCAGGTACTTCTTTGCAGGTGGTAGCGCCCACTGCTGGTGCGCTGGGCCACAGCGTGCGACACCGGCGCAGCGAAGGCGGAGCCGGGATGTGGTCTGTGCAGTCGACGTCTGGGGCGGTGCGTCCATAGATCCCTAAGGAGGCATTGCGGTAGAGCTGCGTCCCCATGGAGTTTGCGTGGCATAGCGAGTAAAGCAGCTGACTCAGGTTCAGGAAGTCGAAAGTTCGAGTTTCCTGTACCCGTGTACAGTCCCCCTCCAGAAGAGAGGACAGTACATTTGTATCACAGCTGAATTCCAACTTTTGCTTTTCCTACCACAAAGTTCCGGTGTGATGTCATTACGCAGCCCCGCGGCATCACAGCTGAAAAGGCTAATGATCGTTTTTCATTTCCCTGTTGTTCTTGTAGCTTAGTGGTTAAGCTACGGGGCGTAGAAGCGAATATAGTAATGAGACAGATACTGTATCAGTTCGAATCTTGTGTGCGGTAGTTTCTCTATTACGCACATAGAATAACAACAAAAAAAGATACGGCTCATTACCCTTTTAAGAGCGCCACAATTATTTTGCCTTTTTTTTCTTTTTGATCATGCCGGACTACACTTTGAATAGTAAACGGTTGAGGGTCAATGGGGCCTTACTTCTTGCATCAAAATTTTGAGTTGGTATCCACTCATCTTGTGAAACGAATGTGTTCTGTGAGAATCGCTATAAATGCAGGCAAAACTGCAGCCCTGGCCCCTCCATTCCCCCGAAGCCAACCATTGGGGACGGGCAGGTGAGACGGGAATACTGCCCAACTCCACGACATCCACCCCCCTGTGCGCTGTCCCCATTGTGATGGCGCCCACGGCTCTGTGCAGACTGGGTGTTGTGTGCAAGGAAACACGTGTGCATATGCTCACTGGACAATAGGAATAACCACCACTGATCACAGGAAAAAAGGTGGCACACTCAAATTGTGTGAACCCGGTAGTGTTTAATTTGCAGATTGTTGGAGAGCGCGCGGCATCGGTTTGCTGTTCCACTGTATTGAGGCGTTCGTTCCCTGGTTGAGTCTTGTGTGCGCCCTGACTAGAGACCGAACCCGCAGCCTTGGCGTGCTGGGACAATGCTCTGGGCAACCCAGCTGCCCGGCCAGGGCCTGATCCCAGGAGCCTTTAAAAGGACTATAGGAGAGATGTACATTTATGACTTTCCTTGATTCCTGTGTATTCCTTTAGTAAAATGAGGAGCTATGGCTGAGCTTTAGAAGTTGAGTATCTCACATTACATGAGCTTTGGGATACTTGTATTTATTCAGGGCGAAACTGCATTGTCTTTGTAAGTCCTTGACTCAAAACAGAAAAACTGTTTCTTGTACTTTTCACAAGAACAACAAGCAAAACAAAGAATTGTGTACAGAATTCTCTCCTGGGTCATCCAGAATTCCTCCTCTCTTCTCTACTCCAAACCAGTCACCAAGTCTCACGGGTGCCACCTTTAAGGCCCAGGCCCTGCTATGTGACTTGCAGCATCACGGGCCGCAGCTACAACACTAGAGACGCTTCTTTTCTGGTTTCAGCCTTCAGTTCTCCCTAAAACTACGCTAGTCTGCCTCCAAGGAGCTTATATTCCATTGAGAGAGAGAGGACAGTGAACAAGTAATAAACAAGAGAGGATTCAAAATAAAGAGGGTGATGGGAAGCTACTGAGTAGTCAGAGGCCTCTGGGTGGGGAAGAGCAAACGTGCCATTGGCAGTTTTGTCACCTGCAAAGGACTTCTTTAACGTCTTGGCTGACACACTACCTACCTCACAGGGTGGTTGTGAGAATGAGGTATTTATCTGCAGTGATTAGAACAATTCCTGGAACACAGTATGTGCTCTGTAAGGCATGCTCATCAATTACTAACATACCAGTTGGCCTTATTATTCAGGGCTTATGTGTGATAATCTCCTACCTAGATGTGACCCTGAAGGGGCA
Source organism: Macrotus californicus (assembly GCA_007922815.1). Lineage (NCBI taxonomy): Eukaryota > Metazoa > Chordata > Mammalia > Chiroptera > Phyllostomidae > Macrotus > Macrotus californicus. Next base: position 261,754 of record VMDR010000002.1, read on the forward strand.
CAGGTCTTTTCTTTCATTCATGATGAATTCGTATTAAGATTCTTCAAAAATTCCAAGCGCAGGACTAAGCCCTGGGGAATATAAATATGACTAAGGTATAGTGCCAACACCCAACAAAGAATGTTCTAGAATCCTCTAGATCATTTTTACCTGCTGGGATTAGGAGCACATGCTGATCATTAGACAGTGGGGCCAACACACACCTACAGGCTCACCCTCCCATTTTAACAAAAAGCCCACTCCCAGTGAGGTCGCCTCAGAGTTGGTACTGTCTCACCTGCAAAGGAGCAGACACATGTAGCATTCTATAATTATGTTTAATGTCCACAGTTTATAATAGAGGCCAGAGCCTTCTCCCAGATCGAAGTTTATAAATTCTCAATTGGCTTGTGAGGCCAGTAAGGATACTTCTTTTTGTCTAATTTGGTTTCTGGGAAGACTTCGTTCAAATCTTCTATGGTCATCTGATCAAATGGAATTATGTTCCTCAACTTCTCCAGCTGGAAGGAAGGCAGACATGTTAAGGTAAAAGGGGCTGCAAAGATGCAAAAAAGAAGCCAAGGCAGGTTACTGCCACTAGGCAGAAGGGGAAACCCATCACAAAGGCCCAAGCTCACCCTTACCTCTTTCTCATATTGCTCAATCCTGGTCTTTGAAAGAGACAAAAACTCGGCACAACTTTTCACCTTTAAAAGAAGGGAGAAATTCTGTTTTGAAACCAAGTTGAACTGTGCTGACCCTGAAGCTCCCAAGGTCTGAGAAGTTGCAGAGCCAGACCACTCTTGCTGTCTTACTCTGGAGAACACGTGAATTCCACGTTTACTGGGGGGAGCTTGCTTTGGGAGGCAAACTACAGCTTTTGCTAAATGCACAAGGAAGCACATACAGGAGGACCAGCTTATGACGGCAGGACCAGGGCCCCCCAGCAAGTTACTCGACTAGGCAGCCTGCACAATGCCTACGCTCCACGGAGCTGGTTACCGAATGGTCAGGACAAGCCACCTGACCCCCAAGCCAGACCTCTCCTTGGTGGAACCACCTGAGCTCCCACACTTGGCCTTCAGTACTTTCAAGTACACAGTTCGGTATTTGAATACCACCTTAGCTCACTGACATGCAACAAAATGCACGCGTTTAAAGAAGACCACTTCATCAGCTGTGACATATGTATTCACCTGCGAAACCAGCCACAATCAAGAGAGAAAACAGACCGAACAGCCCCCTCTGTCCAATTTCCAGGCAACTACTGGGGCTGCATTTTCTAGAGTCTTATGTTATTGCTCCTTTTAGTTCACTCTACCCCCAACCTAGTGACTATGAAAAATAGAGCCATCAGGAATTAAGAGGATTTTAAAAGTCGTGAGAGCCTCCACTACTCACATCTTCTTTTTCTTCAGCATCCACCAGGGCACTGTATTTATCCTCTGGCACAGGAATCTTCAGGGCATTAAACTACAAACACAGGCAGAGTGAGTTGTTGTTAATATACCCAGGAGCACAGAGAAAGGGCTGCTAATCCTTACACACCACAGAAAGACGCATTCTCCATTCCAGGAGGAAACCAGTATGAATCTGGGCTGGTGTAGGGGAAAAAATACTAAGACAAGGAAAGGGAGGTCAAGGTGTTTCTCAGCCCCGCCCAAAACTAGACACCTTGGACAATCCTCTATTACAATGAGCTTCAGTTTCTTCACCTGAAAGGGACAACTGCACTGGATGACCTCAAAACTAGCCTGCTAGAAGCCCTGATTTCTAAAGAAACTCTGGTTTCTTTTAAGTGAACCCCTGTGGATGAGGTGGCAGTCATGTTCGCACGATGCAGATGGACGGGCTCCTGAGGAGACTGCTAGTGTCAGACAGAGCCCAGCACTCGGCACTGCCCTTCCTTCCTTGCTGTCAACCTGCACGTGGAACGGTCTCCTTCTGTCCCAGCCACAAGCCGGGTCACAAGACCAGGGCTTTAGTTGCCTGAAGTCTCACCTTCTTCTCGAAGTCGTCTACCAAGCCGGCCTTCGCTATATTGGCCTTGTAGTAAGCCCAGTCGATAGCAGGGGGATTCTCCGGTAGAGTAGCCAACCTGCTCACGTGGAAAAGCAAAAGTTAAGGTTGTTCTCTGAGCAACTGAAAATTCACACAGTACTTGCCCTGTTCCTTATTCCCACAGCCTGGACCTAACATCACATTTTTCTCTAGGAGGAAGAGCACAAGAATGCAAAGAAACTACTTTCATCTGGTAACCTGATACATGGATTTCTTCCTACTTTCTGTCAGAAGAGCATCACAAAGTCCAAATCACACCTAACTGCACATCACTGTTTTGTCTCCACGTACGTGGTAAGTTAAGAGGCTCCCTCTCAGAAAGGTACTGACCTGGAGGTTAGGGTCTCATTCCAGGATTTCAGGGAGTTAGCGATGGCCTTCTGGTTTCGGGGTATTATCTCCCCAAAAGCTACCCAGTCAATGGCTTTCAGAGCAAGTTTTCGCCCAGCCATCTTGAGATCCTAGAAAATAAAATAGCTTAGATCAAAACAGGGCTCTAAGAGAGAATTCTAGAAAGGTCATCTTGTTAACAGGAAGTGCTCTAAGAAATAGATCAGCATCCTAAGTGCGCGGTGGGTATATTAACTAAAGAAATTAGGATTGCTAACTGAGAAACGGAAGACAGCTCAGCTTTTCAAATTCAAGGCAGCAGCTACACCCGGGGCCCTCCGTCAGCGGGGCAACCGCACGACCCGACGTCCTTGGCAGGGTTGCGACAAGCGTCGGCGAAAAACGTGGAGGAGAAAGAGCAAAGGAACCTGCGGGAGTAGGAGCCAGCGTCCCGGATCCCACTCACCTTCACCGACCCCGGTGCCCCACAGTCCGCAGCAGCAAGTGCCGGAAGTGGGTCACCGGAAAGCCTTCTCCCGGCCAATCCTCACTCCCAAGGGGCAGGCCTTCTCCCCGGGCCAGCCGATGAGATAGAGCTCTGTTCCGGAAGTCCCGCCCCCAAGGGCGGGCACAGCGCCTCCACTGCGCGGGTCCCCGAGTGCTGGTTGGGGGCGCTCCCGTCCCTCTCCCGGCCCCACCCCCGCCGATGGGCCGGTCCGGCTCTCCCTGCCGAGAGATGGGCCGGCCCGGCGGCGCGCGGGCAGTGGCGGCGGCGGCGGCCCAAGATGGCGGAGCTGCAACTGGACCCGGCGATGGCCGGGCTAGGAGGGGGTGGTGGGAGCGGGCTGGCCGACGGGGGCGGCCCGGGCCGCGGACCTCCCAGCCCTCGCCCCGCTGGCCCCACGTCCCGTGGGCACGGCCGCCCGCCCACTACCGCGCAGCCGCTCGAGCCGGGTCCCGGACCCCCCGAGCGGGCAGGGGGCGCCGGCGCGGCCCGCTGGGTCCGGCTGAACGTGGGCGGCACCTACTTCGTGACCACCAGACAGACCCTAGGCCGGGAGCCCAAGTCCTTCCTCTGCCGCCTCTGCTGCCAGGAAGACCCGGAGCTGGACTCGGACAAGGTGCGCCCCGCCCTCGGGCGCGCCCCCGGGCTTTGGAACCCCTCGTTCCTTCTAGGCGCGTCCCCAGATTCCTGCGACACGCTCGTCACAGGCGGGCATTTGGAGCCGAGATCCCCTTCCCCGAGCCTTTCCCAGCCAGGCAGCTATTCTCGCCCATCCTCGGGCGCTCCCAGGGTTTCTCTCTGACCCCACCCTTCATTTGGTTCTCAGCGATTCGTTCCTCAGACTGACCACCGGCACCCACGAGAACCCACTCCACACCCATCTCCCAGCCCCTCAGGTCTGCATGAATTTTTCCCTGGCTCCTTGTCAGTCCATCACTGCATGTGCCAGATGCATCCAGAACTGGGTCAGGGTGAGCTAAGGCATCTTTGTAGCTTTCTGAGACTTCTCTAGGACCCTCTGCCAAGTTGGGTGAAAGCCTGGGTTACAGCATGGCTTCGACAGCCGCAGGAAGTGCTTCTCATGATATCACACTTCTTTCCTGTGGTCATGGTCCTAGAGCTCGAGTCTAGGAACAGCCACTGTTTTGGGTCCGTGTTTGAGATCAGATGCATTCCTTGGAAAGAGGTTACTGTTTCCAGTGCAAACCTAGCACCACTGGGTTAAGACCCAGGAAAAATGAAAACAAGAATGCTGTTGGGCACGATGCATGGCTGTTAACCAAATTGGTGAGGGGACCCGAGATGCTTAGCCCGTTTCCAGTTAGAACTGTTATTTGACTTTTTTTTTTTTAACTTTACACATTCATCTTTTAGTTCCCAACGTATAGGAATTGGCCATTGTTCACACCACCTATATCCCATATAGCATTCCGCCTGTTACCTTGAAACAGTCTTGGGGTTGGGTAAAATTGGTTGAGTTCGTTGATTCATCTCTTACCTCTCCTCTAATAAATCTCAGATGGATGGAACCCTGTCCTGCCCTAACTTTCAAGTAAAGAGATTCCCAAACCCTTGCTGATAGAGGAATGGCTTTTTACCTGCCTGGTCTGCCTGTTGCAGTAGAAGCCAGTTTTGTCTTGTTTCTTTTACTGTAAAGATGAGTAGGGTTAAAGGTGCTGAGAGCCAAGTCCTGTCAGTGCCAGGTTTCCTCTTGGCACGGAGCTGGGGTATGCGAGGTACAGCTGGCAGTGCAGACTTCCACTGATACTGGCCTTGAGCTCAGGAGTGTTGCCAATTAAACAGGTTTTCTTAGACTCAGGAATGTGATTTGGGGGCAATAGAGAATTCAGAATGTCGATCTTAAGCAAAGAGTTCAGTCATGCAGCTGCAGCATTTTCTTCCTCCCTGCCTTTCTAACAAATATCCCACAGAAGAATGTTGGTGCTTGTTTCCACTTAAATATTTTAGAAGTGCAAGTAAACGCCTAGAATAGATGATATGACTACATCCAGAATACCCTGTCTGAGGTGATCTTGAAGTACAAGATCATGACGCTGGCCTTCTTGCCAGTAGTTTGTGATGAGCGGACATCTAGCATAACGGGCCCTCCCGCTAAGGAGTGGTGACAGAGGCTGGAACCCTCTGAAAGCTCCACAGTGACACCCTTGTGTTTGGTTGGCAGGACGAGACAGGGGCCTACCTGATCGACAGGGACCCCACCTACTTTGGTCCCATCCTAAACTACCTCCGCCACGGGAAGCTCATCATCACAAAGGAGTTGGCAGAGGAAGGTAAGGACGGTGTTTGAACCAGGCGCTTCCAAAGTTCAGGCTGTTTCACAGCTTTGACTTTTGTCTGAGTCTTTCATCGAGCTCTGTGCGGGCCTAGCAACGGTTCAGGAAGGTGAGCCAGGGGCCTCCAGTTCCTGGTGGAGCCCCGTGGGCTCTGTCTGTCCTCCTTAATGAGATGGAAAACAGTTTCGCGGGTGGCTGCAGATCCCTTTTTACATTTGCTTACATGCTAACAGTGAATGTCCATAGCCTGGAGCAACACATTCTGACAGTTAGTTATTTATATTTTCAATTTCAGTTTGAATTTGCAGCTGTAAGAAAATTATAAAAGCTTGGCCTCATTTCTTTTAAGGCTGGTCTCATGCCTCCTTGTAAATTTTTTCAGCTGACCTAATTCATGCTCCAGTCCATTGTCAAGTGCATCATCTTTGGTTTTTAGGACATTGGGACTATAAGTGGGTCTACATATCTTTGTAAAAGTCTTGACTGGGTCTCATCGAAGGCCTTCAGTTGAAAACTGGGGCCTGTCCTGAAACCCAGGGCACGGCGTCCTGGGAGCGTCAGCTCTGAGGAAGAACGCTGTAATGGCTGTGCGAGTTAATGGGGCGGCTGGGAAACACCTCCGTCCCAACCAGCAGCCAGAGCACTTGCGCGCTCTCTTTTTTTAATGCCCTCTTAAAAAAAAAAATTAAACGCGCACAGAAGTAATGGGCACAGCACAGTGAATTCCACGCACCCACCGTCCAGCTTCAGCAATTGCCAGCTTACGGGCGACCCTGCTTCTTGAAAAGTGGAATCATAAGCATCTTTTCTAATGCCTTTTTAAGAACTTTTATTTTGAAGTAATTTCAGACTCAGAGAAAAGGGCAATGGTACAAAGAGCTCCCTTTACCCATGTTCACCAGTTTTTAACATTTTTGTCGTATTTGCATTGTCATTCATTCATTCTTCCTCTCCTCCCTGCACCCCTCCCACAGTTTTGTTTCTGATCCATTTCAGGATAGATTCCTGACTTCACCCCCTGGCACTTCAATGAGTGCTTCCCGAGAACAAATACATTCCCTTACATTCTCTCAGTATGGTTAACAAGTGGAGGGAATTTAACATCGATGCGTACTTTTATCTGTAGCTCATTTTCCAGTTATGTCAACTGTTTCAATAATGGCCTGTATAGTAAATTTTTTTCCTGGGACAGGATCGCACAGCCCACTTAGTTGTCCTGTCTGAGGTCTTTGCCTTTATTTAGCGTGGGCTTCTTTTCATGATTGCCTTTGATATTGTTCAAATAATAAGCATTCTGTTAAATTTGGTCCACGTATGTATACACACACAGCCCACCCCAGTCATTTTTAGGACAAATTGCAAGCTCAGGAATTACGCAGTGTGATTAGTTCCAGGAACCAAGTGACACACAGGAAAGGTGCCCTGCAGCTCATGGGCAGGTCCAGGGAGAGTCAGGGAAGGCGCCAGGTGGGAAACTAAGCGTGAAGTGGAGTAGAGGACAGTCCTTTCTCTCCGACTCACGTTGGGGAAAAGGTCACGGGTGTGCCCTAAACAGCAAAGAAGTGTTTCCCAGGCTGAGGGAGAGACTAGACTTGCATTTGAAAAACGCTGTTCTGAGCAAGCGTGTAAACTGCAGCCTTCCGTGTGCCCTCAGAATTCACACTCATCTCTAACTACAGTTCGGTCCTTGTTCTAGGTGTGCTTGAAGAGGCGGAGTTTTACAACATTGCGTCTCTTGTGCGGCTGGTTAAGGAGAGGATACGGGACAATGAGAACAGAACTTCACAAGTAATGCGTTTTGAACTTGCATGGGGAAACTGTCTCAGGTGGCTCCCTATCCTGGCGTGATTAGGAAAGGCTGTCGGCCCTGGGGGCCAGAGGCCAGTGAGGAGGCACTGTCCGTCTGCCAGGCAGACAGCCTGTACTCCCCCAGACTAGTTCAGAACAAAAACAGGGAAAAAGAAATAACAAAGAAAACAAAACAGACTCATGTCCCTTTAGAAGAATGGGGAGGTTGTGGCTACCGGCCATATGGCAGTGGGAGGAGCCCATGGCACTTCAGGTCCCACACCTGTTCTCCGGGACAGAACATCTGTCTCCTGCCACGTAAAGACCAGGCAAGGTCGTGCTTGCACCTGTTGGCTGCTCTCTAAGGGGTCAGCCTTTAATGTGTGAGCACATGGCATCTGGCCCCTGCCAGCCACCTGAAACCAGTCCCCTGGCGCGGACTTCAGAAGCTGCCTGTGAGCTGTGCTTCTGAGAAAATAACACCAGCTTCTGTTTTTACTATGAAGTCTAGATTTTGATACTAACTCACTGGCTATAGTAACAAAAATGAAACGCAATTTGCCACCTAGTTAGAGAAGGGAAGACAGTAGGGCGTCCTTAGCTCATTTCATGTCACATCACCCATCCATTGTGTGTCTTAAGTGGCCACAGTAGCTTCTTTAGGCCCTTGGGATCCTGTAACTACTAAAAATTCCGTGCCTTCAAGAAGCCTGAAGTCTAGCGGGGAAACGGAGTCTCCCTTTCATGTAGTTAGGCTCTGTGTGTCGTACGACCGCAGTAATGGGGTAGGGTCGGCCTCCACCCTGACCTTCCGTCCTGCAGCGTGGCATGCCTCTCACCCCACCCGACCCGACCCTGGTGGCGGAGGCTTTCTTGAGCGCTCGTCTGCTGCACGTGGTGGAATTCTCCTGTGCTTATGAAGAAGGCGGGGCATTTCTTTTCCACGGTACAGAGTAGCTCCTTGCTTCTCTGTTAGACTTTCTGTACCCTAGTGTCCTGGCTCTGAATGGACTGTCTGGTTGGGTAGCCCGCACCTCCAATAAAAAATGAATGAACTCTTCTCACATTACCTCCCGCCATTTGCCAAGGTGGAAAGAAGGGCTTGTTCGTTGAATTCTGTCTCGTCTGGCCGAGGGCCAGGGGCCCCTTTGCTGCTCAGAGACGCCTCCCTAGTTGGCTTGCAGATTGCCGATGAGAGAGGACCCGGTGTCACCCAGCCTTTGCGCCTCGTGTTATATTTCCACGGCGCCCTTCCCTGTGGTGGAGATTTAAGAGCTTAGACGTTCTGAAAATCTGGCCTTACCCTCAATTTTCCATATTCCAAAAAAAGCTTTTGCTCAGTACAGATTTTGATGGTGGCATGAATTATGTATTTTGAGACCATTCAGATCACAGCACCTGAACGTTCTCGTTCTTGACCATTTGGCTGATTCCTTGAAAACATTGTAAGGTTTCTATTTGATAACAGCAATGGAGTTAATTAGGTCTAGGTTCTGAAGGCTTGGGGATTCAGTCCCGGTTGGGAGCCTTTTTATTCCAGGAATGTCAAGACCTTTATGATGTTCATTGATCTCTCCATCTGAAACTCTCCAAGCAATGATGTGATGTTGTTCAAAGACCCCTCTTTTGCTTTTGTTGCACGTGGCTCTCGGGTGAAGTTGGCTGTGTCTGTCTGTCCCTTCAAACAGATTGTCTCCTTTAACTTGTGTGTGTTTACAGGAGACCCACAAGGCAGATATTCAGGTGAAACCCAAAGTATGAGGTCCCACCCCACCTTTTCTTAGTGACCTCCCGTCTCTTCCTGGGGCTGCCACCATTCACCACTTGCTGTCTCTGAGAATACTTTTTGCTAAGCGATTAATCTTGGAATATCTGAGAACACCAGTGGTTTACTTTGGAAGAGGAAAATCAAAAAGGGCAATACGACATTTTAAATACCTGGGACTTTGACAATTGTGGCCAATGTCATAGATCTTTTGTGATGCCCTGACTTTTGCGGTACAGAACGCCTGATTGTTTCCAAAGTGTGTAGTTAGAGCCATGTGTACATTGAAATCTTTAGAAGATTTGTCCTGCCCTGGCTGGTGTGGCTCAGTGGATTGAGTGCTGGTCTGTGAACCAAAAGGTCGCCAGTTCGATTCCCAGTCAGGGCACATGCCTGGGTTTCAGGCCTGGTCCCCGGTTGGGGTGGTGTGAGAGGCAACTGTTACTCTTGTTCAATGATGTTTCTCTGTCTGTTTGTCCCCATTCCCCTCTCTCTAAAAATAAATCAATAAAATATTAAAAAAAAAAAGATTTGTCCTATATTTTACATGAAAGAAAAAAATTATTAAAGATATGTTTATTTATTTTCAGAGAGAGGGGAAGAGAGGGAGAAAGCGGGAAACATCCATCAGTTGCCTCCCATACGTGCCCAGATTTGGTCATTTGCTAGGGTGACCCACGGAGCGCAGGAACCTGCTGTACTTGCTGTCGGAGTTTAGTGGAAGGGTACGCATGAACAGCCAGGTGAAGAGAAACGGGGCCAGGGCCTGAAGGGTCCTGGCCCAGGAGCCTGTCCCCGAGTGGTCAAGGTGTCATCACCCACCAGTGCCCGGATGTGTTCGCCAAATTGGCAGCTCCCTGAACTTGGTTGTTTGGGGGTTTCTAGGGATGTTTTGTTACATAGGCCTGATAGATGAAGCCATTGGTTATTGGTTATTGAAAGGAATCGCCAGCCCCTCTCCCCAGCGTAAGTCAGGAGATGGAACTGAAAGTTCCCTCTCGTCAGGCTTGGTCTCTTTGGTGACCAGTCATTAGCATACAAGAGACACGTGTCACTCAGGAGATTCCAAGCCTTTTTGATACTCTGTGCCAGGAACCAAGGACAAACACCAAGTGTCTGTTTTTTGTTACACTACCAGTCTGCGGCGGGAACGTGGCCATTTAACACGGGGACACTCAGGTAGCATCGGCAGAGGGTGGACACAGCTTGAACGTCTCTATATGATGGGACTTCTGTTTAATATGTAATTCCCATAATAAGGCATCACACTCAATAAACCAAAATATAATCTGCATTTTCAGCATGTGTGCCAGACAGGAGCACCTTAAGAAAATGTGGCTTTCGTAATTTTAACTGTGGCTAAGTAATTTTAATTTAAATGTGGCTAAGTAATCTTACTCTATTTTCTATTCAGAAAGTAGATGAAATCTAAGTGCACAGTCCATTCTTGGGCACTTCAGAATCACTCTCCCCGCTGACACCCTCCCTTCCTCTCCCTGGCTGCCGCAGGGCCCCGTGAAGCACGTGTACAGAGTTCTGCAGTGCCAAGAGGAGGAGCTGACACAGATGGTGTCCACCATGTCTGATGGCTGGAAGTTCGAGCAGGTACGTCTGAGTGACAGTGACCCCAGTGTCCCAGCCTGGGCATCCGCACTCTTCAAACGTTACCCCCCATGGAGCTCAGCAGGCCCCCTGGGGTCCTGTTCAGAAACAGGAAAGGGGGACGGGGGCCCCTTGGTGTGGAATATTTGCTCTGTAGTTCTGGAGGCGTTGGGAGAACTGAGAATAATATCAGATCTCCCAGCTTCATATCCAAGTTTTGACGACTGTGTCCAGAGGAAGCCAGCCGGCCAGCTGCTTGGGGCTTGAAGTGCCTTTCTCTCTGGTTTTTCTGCCCCGAGGAATTTTTTTCAGAAGTGCTTGTTGTCACGTTCTGGAATAATGACCTAAAGAAGACTGGGGTTCGCCTTTCCTCACCCCAGGGTCAGCGCTTTATCATCCTGTGCACGGAGGTAATCCAGCGAGAAAGTGCGGTCACACGCAGTGTGGTCGTCGCCCCCAGGCTGTGCATCTCTCGTCCTTTAGCTTTGTGCTGGTGGCCGAGGCGTCCAGCCCGCCAGAGGGGCAGGGTTTTACCGCTGGCTTCCACCAGAGGGCAGACTGGTTCTGTTCGCCTGTTGTCTCCAAAACACAGCCCAGCGTGAATGGAGTGAGTGTGCGATAACTGTATCTGGGCGGTGCCTGTTTTTGTGTGCGTGTCAGAGGTCATTTGAACTGTCACCATAAGCTTTCCTTCTCCGAAGTTTCTCTTTGTGTCTCTGTCTTCAGAACCAGCCCTGGTATTCCTTACACTTTCCTCCGCCGTAGAATAGGTTCTGCCCACGGACGTCCCCCTGGTCCTCGTTGGGTGCAGGCCGCAAGTGTTGCAGAAGTATTTTACCTGATTAAAGTCTAAGCAAAGGATACTATAAAGACTTTTTTTTAAGTATTCTTTGTGAAACCAGTAAAAAGTGTTCATCCATTTTGCTCATCTTATTAACGTTCTGTAGGAGACAAGGTGTGCTCCCAGTGACTCCGTGACCTGGAAGAGGAAGTTAAGGCACAGAGGGGGCTGCTATGGCATCCACGGCCTGGCCAGGCCGCCGGGCCCCTGACTTGAGGCCCCATGGGCTTGCCGGGGTGACCTCACTTGGGGCTAGGCTTCTCCTTCTGCATGTGTATTTCCTATTTAGAATGAAAGCCTGGAATCAGTTCTCCAAAAATGTTAAAACTACCAGCTACATAAGGCTATGGTAGCTCTTCAGTGACTCTCCTGGTGCTTTCCAGGGCCTTCCGAGTGCCATCTCCTGTCTAGGGCTTCTGCTTACAGATGAACCAGCTCTGTGTGGGTGTTTTGGCCAAAGCACGTGTCCATTTTCATTCAGAGAAACATTCTATTTTGCCTCCGTGTTTGCTAGAAGGAGTGGGACGGGGTTAAGCCCAGCTGCCGCCCCTGGGATGCTGCAGCTGCTGGGTGAGGGGCCGTGGCGGAGCTCATACCCTTTCTTCGGGGGAGCCTTGCCCATGACGCCCTGGTGAATAGCCGAGACCCAGGCATCCCCTGGGCCGTGGCGGCCCCAGAGGATCCTTCACCCATTGGGAAGCACAGCTCCAGGGTCCACTCGGGGAGGATTTGGTTTGGTGGCACTTAATGCTTTAGCGTCACTGTGTGCTCACCACGTCCGTGTTTCATCAGCTCATCAGCATTGGGTCTTCCTATAACTATGGGAACGAGGACCAGGCAGAATTCCTCTGCGTTGTCTCCAGAGAACTAAATAACTCCACCAACGGCATTGTCATCGAGCCCAGCGAGAAGGCAAAGGTGAGAAGTCGCCTGCGTCTCTGACTCCTTCGCGCCCAGCCCCTCCCCCGCTTGGCCAGACTTCTCCCCGTCCCTTCTCAAGCCAGCTTTGCGTTTCCCCTTCATTTGGGTCTTTTGACTGGTGTGATTTAGATCAAGATTTACGGAGCAGTGAGAGGATGTTAGTTAGGAAACATGACCCAAAGTAGGGCTGACCTCTTCCCAGCCTCCGTCCAATCAGAGTGAAAAAGAAAAGCTTATTGCCCCCAATTCCTCCAAGGTCCAGATTCTGACACTCGAAATTGGAAAGGAATTTGCCTTAATTATTTGAAACTGTCCTCTCTCTCTCCTTTTCCTACCTCAAGAGAAAAGGTATTTGTTTACCTTTGTGACTTCTTAAGTTACCGGAAACCTGTGTGCACTGTTCTCTTTGTCCTCCAGTACCCCCTCAGACACACGTGCACACTTGTAAGTCCCCTGGTGTACATGAACCATTGTCCTGAACACCAGGGAAGTGGGCCCACAGCCCAGCGGGCCCAAGGTGCTGGGCTAGAATCTTTCACAACCTGGGCGCTTTGGGGGAGGGCGAGGCCCCAGTCCTGCCTTGCATCCTGGGTGACAGGTCGCTGTGCTGCTCACCGGGCCCAGTGGAAAGCTGTGGGTCCCCTTCCTTGCCCTCAGCAGTCTACTTAGCAACCTCGGCCTAAAGGCAGTCTGCGTTGAGTCCAGGCCTCAGCCCCTGCCCCATCTTCCACTTCCAGATTCTTCAGGAGAGAGGATCCCGGATGTGAACTCCAGAACCCTAAACATCCAGAGAGCAGCCCAGCAGAGCACCTCCGTGAAGTCCAGTTTTGTGCCTGTACAGTAACCGAGCTACTGCAAAGCGAAGCTGATCCTGGGCCCCCGTGGAGAGTTACTGGTCAGACCAAAGGCACCCCCACCCCACCCACAAGAAGCTGAAGACAGATGCAACTTCTGGCTGCAGAGCACCTTGTCAGAAACCGGCTTTGTGTTCTTACCAGTGTTATGACAAGTCTTTACAACTGCATCCGTTCTGGGTTCCCAGCTGGAGCCCCTATGGGGCGCGGGGGGAGGAAGGCCTGCTCCTGGTCCATGCCTGCACTTCAGGGGAGCAGGGGCGAGTGAAGGCAGCTGCCCCTGAGCTGTGCCATATCTTCATGCAAGGGTGCCACGGCAGGCGTCGGCAGCCAGCTGCCCTGTGACCGTCTCTTTCCCTTCCTTCTATGCATCCCAGACTAATGTAGCAGGTGCAAAGGATGCTAGCTTCCGTTTGTCGGACTGAATTGAGGTTTGGAAGGATAGAGCTGCTAGAGTACCCCCCATTCCTATGAACTAAGCCTCTGAGGAAGGGGAGGATGGAGTATCCTTGCTTGTGGCTGGCGGTCAGGGATTGCTACCCAGCATTCGAGGCGTTCAGCTGCCACCACATGCAGCTCTGCCTGGTTGGTCTTCAGCAGCCCGGACCCTCCAGGTGGCTCACTGTCTTCCCAGGAAGAGGTCGGGCAGGCGGCGTCCTGCACTGAATCAGACAGATGGGAGCTTTGGGTAGTTGGTGTGACCATTTCTGCAGCCCTTTTTCACCCTCCACAGGCCCGTCTGCCTTCCCTGGCTTTAAACTGGAAGGAAGAGACTTTGGACCTTCTGGTGGCTTGGGGTGGGGACGGCTGTTTCTTTCAGAGTAGTCAGGTGTGTTATGTGGTGGTGCCCGAGGTGTCGTTTCTGTGATTGTCTCTAGGAAATGCCTTTGAACATGTGATACTTGTCTGTGTCTCTTGGTTTCTGACCTTGGCAGTCCAGCCCCACAGCCTTGTCAGTGACCCCCACACCTTCCCCACTGGTGTGTGTGTGTGTGCGTGCACACGTGTGTGCGCTGCGCAGTCTGAAGACTCCCTGCACCCCTGACCCCAGCCCTCCCCATCACTTCTTTCTATGGAGTGCCACGTCCTCGAGGATCAGATGCTCATTTGACCTGGGGGAGCAAGGCTGTGACCACAGAGCTTGCACCTCGACCTTCTCTCTGAGCTTCAGAGTCTTGGAGCGCAGCCATTGCCTGCACAGGGCCCCGGGAACCCTTGTGCGTTCCCTTGATGACTTTCATGGTGTGCCAAATGGCCCAGAGAAGGTGGGGAGCCTTGGGGAGGAGCCTCGGGAACACTGCACTAGTAGGAGCCACCTCAAGCCACTTGCTCCTGCTTCCTTCACAGCTGGGGCTCTCCCTGCCCTGCAGCTCAGCTGCTTACTAGGTGGGTCTGGGGTCACACTTCTTGGAAATGAATATAGACTGTGCCGAACATCTTTTGAGCATGTGGCCTGCCCAGGCCAGGCCTCACTCCGACCTGTTTCTCTGTGTACAGCAGGACAGATGTGTACGGGGTGTCTGCTGCCACGCGTGTCCGCACACCAGCTGGGTGTGCACGTTGGCACCTCAGAAGTCCAGGACTTTTACAGCTGTAAAATGTTGCCTACAATAAAAGCAGTCACCTCTTCAAAAAGGTCACAAGCATCATCCTGTCATCTTTCAGGAGAAAGAGATTTCAGTGTGTCGGGAAAAGCCGCTCTGGCCAGAGTGGGACAAACGACTGGGAGAGGTAGTCTGGCCAACTGAAAAGGAGCGAGAGCCCAATGGGCCCACGCAGGCATGCTTTCCTGGGGCGTGCCTGGTAATCAGCCTCTCCTCCCCAAGCCGGCGAGGGCTGGGGGGCCGACGTGGGCCCGCCCCTCGGGAAAGCACTGTCAGTTGCATTTGGAATTCCGCTGTGGGTCCTGTAAAGAGGCTCCTCGACCCCTTGCTAAGTGCTGAGACGTGGACATAAGCGATATTTCTCATCTCCTGGAGGGCTGGCTTTCACCACGTTTCCCTTGTGGCAACCCAGTGACAATTTAAATTGTTCCAATCCTCCAGAAATCTCAGGTGATTTGTCTCTTAAGGTTTCTGGAAAAGTATTTTACCCAAACCCTTTATGAACCAACAGGTTGTTTTTCCTGAAAGCCTTTTCCCCCTGGCAGTCTGGCTGGTAACGTCAGAGCGAGGTCTAGCTGTTGGCTTAGGGGTGTCATGTGCCCAGGGACCCACAGTCCCCAGCCACCCAGTGCTGCCCAGTGGGGAGTGTCTTCCTGCTTCATTTTCTGCCAGGCCCGAGGCCGCAGGCCGGGCCCAGGAGCAGCCTGGCATCTCCTGAGTGACCACCGCTTCTGTCTTTTCCTCAGAAGCTGCTCTTCACCCTCGCCAGTGCGGTGGGGGCCAAGCCCCTGCAGGGGACTTTGCTCCTGCGCAGTTGTAACTGATCTCAGGGGTGCCGGCGTGGTGTCGGGGAGGAAGAGACAGACATGCTGAGGGAGGAGGGTGCCCCCAAGAGGATGCCTGCACCCTCCAGCACGGCCTTGGGTCCAGGTGTTGGGGACCATGCCTGTCACTTGTGGATGCCCTTTGTTGCTGTTGGTGTGTTTGAAGAGTCCGAAATGTTGACTTTTTTTTTTTGGTCAATAAAGACATTAAACTTCTGAATCTTGAGATCTTTGTGTGTGTTTTCCGTTTTCCACACCGCAAGCTCCTTGGTTTCCCGTCACCACCCATGATTCTCACACTGCTCCCTGGAGAAATTCACCTTTCCCAGCAGGCTTCGCGCCAAGCCCTGATTTCCCCGCTGCCGAAACTGCCTTCTCCCGCTGTCGTTGTACTGAATCTGCAAGGACCAGAGAGCGCTGAGAAACAGGAGGTGGGCAGATGGGCTGCCCACCAGAGAGCTGGACAGGAAAGGCACAAGGCGGGAGGGTGGGATGGTTTTTAAGAGGGAAAACGCCTTCCTGGAAGAGAGTAAGTGATGAGGTTGCCTGTTTTCTCTGCAAGGTAGAGGGTAAGGTATGTGAAAATTCAGTAACCAAGTGAGGGGTCAGTCACTTACGGCACCAGGCAGGGTGTGGGACCCTCAAAAGGCCTTAAAAAGCCCCCCCCCCCGAAATGGGAGACAACTATACAAAAGGTCAAGAACAAGGTAGGAGGCTGTACCAGCCAGGGTCCAACCGGAGGTGGAGATGCCAGCCATTAACAGGTGGCGGAGAAAGCAAAGGGCCTGGGGGCACCGAGGGGTCACAGGTGTGACTGCAGGACGAAGTTGCTCCCAGGACCCAAGAGCAAAGGGAAGAGGTTAGAATTTTTAAAATGTGGAGGCATCCCCTGGCTGGTGTGGCTCAGTGGATTGAATGCTGGCCTGTGACCCGAAAGGTCGCTGGTTTGATTCCCAGTCAGGGCACATGCCTGGGTTGCAGGCCAGGTCCCCAGTAGAGGGTGCGCAAGGGGCAACCACACATTGATGTTTCTCTCTCTCTTTTTCTCCCTTCCCCTCTCTCTAAAAATAAATAAAACTAAAAAAAAAGAAAAACCGAGAATTGCACCACACGCATTTCCATCAGCAAAGCTCTCCCCTGGAGTGAACTGTTACTCCATGAAGCCCATTTAATTCCTTGATCGATTTCCTATACAGTGCAATTAAATTTTTGTTTCCAAGTTTTCTATTTTTATGTTTACTTAAAAATATTTTCATTAAGATTGTTGTCTTCCATGAGATTTTTATGGTGGAAATTTAATGCAATTTAACCAATTTTAGCTTCTGCCCTTGTGTGCTGTAGCTTTTGCCCTCCTGGGCTCTCTTTTGAGGTATCACCTCCAACATGTTTATTTCCCCCAAGTCAAATTTGGCAGCTCCACATCTTAAGTCTCACGGATCTACATTTGTATATTTTTAACTAATGGCAGTTTTCTGTTTATTATTTCCAGGAAAACACCAAATAGATAAAAGATTAAGAATTTGTATTTCTTAGCTTCCCTGTGAGGAAATTGCGAGGAAGCCCGCTCGTGTATTCTTGGATCGCTTTACGTCCAAGTTCAGGCTGTTGCTTCCGGGGAAGCTGCCTCTGCATTTCCAGCCACAACCAGCGCTCGTTCCTGTGGCTTCTCACGCAGGACTCTCCGTAAAGTTAATGATTGGCTGTGAAGAGGAAATGAGACAAGTCAGAGGAGAAAACCCTTAGGGCCCCAAAGGGCTGTGCCTGAATTCCACAATGGGGGGACTGTTCTGGGAGAGGTCCGTGACCCCCATTTCTCAGTAGGAGGCGGTCATTCAGGAGCTGGCTGGAGTAGGATGCAGGGGAGCAGGGCGCTCTGAGGTGTTAAGGGTGGGGGACGCCCTTCAGCTCCTCTGAGCAGCCCTGGCTGGGGACTCGCGCTGACCCTCCTCCCTGCAGTCTGCTCAGCAATTCCGACCACTTGTCCCCGTGGGCTGCTACCTGTGGTGATGGGTAGGAGCCAAATCTAAATCTCTCCCTGATATTCAGGAGACACCTTTCTCGCCAAAATGCCTTAATCTTGCCTCTCTGCCCCCAAATCTTCATTCTTCCTGGTTCAAGGGGCTGCAGGCTTCTGCATGACCAGGTAGGCGGAGGGACTAATGGTGAGAACGTGAATGTGTGACCCAAGGGGACCGGGGCCTGCTCTTGCTGGTGGCATGGACCTCAGAGTCCTTCCCCGTGGGCAGCTGACAACGAGAGGTGGCTACCCTCCCTCACCATCTGGCTCCAGGGGACATGCAGGTCCAGGGTGGAGCGGGGTGTGATCCTGGAGCCGTAACCCCCTCAGTCACATGGTGGGAAACCACATCCGAATGTAAGAGGGATGTCACTTGCTTTCTTAAACAGTAGTTCCTCATTTGGAGTCGCTAGACCCATCGGGGTCCACAGGGATAGCCCTGGCGTCCTCAAATAACTTCTAGTGTTTCAAAAAGCCGAACGGCAAGCCGGCTGCACGTCCGTGAGGCTGGCCAGCAAACCAAAATGTCAGGGTTCTTTGCTCATAACTCAGCATGTGCTTCACGGGGGAAAATGTAGAGAGGGAGCTTTGGGAGCAAGATCAGCCAGGGCTCTTCGATAATCCACATCAGTGAGCCCTCCCCTCCCCTTTCCCCTACTGCACAGAGACCAGGGAGGGGACTGTCCCTGGAACGCCACCCACACACTTCTCATACCTCCCTGCTCCTGCCTTAGCATGCAAAGAATATTTTGTTCATGTGAATCCAAACAGGCTGTAAACAAATCTGTCCCCAAGGATTGTTTCACTTAAAAATGTTCCATGTTCCTTATAAAACGATTGTGTTCCTGTATTGGGTAATTTTTAAATGTCCTTTTGCATGGTCTATAAAAGTAATTTTGCTTTTATTCAACAAAATACCTAATGCCTCCTCTGTGCCAGCCCCTGGTCACGGCAAATGAAGTGGTTGTGGCAAATATGAACTCACTGGACGCTCACAGCAACCCGATGAACAGGTGTCATCAATTCTCCCCATTGTATGGACGAAGGACCTGAGGACAAGGGGTTAGGGGGCTTCCCTGAGGTGCACACTTTGGGGAGCCAGGGCTCAACCGGGGCAGTCTGGTTTTTGTAACCATTATGCTGCATCGACCCTCCTATAACACATTCGTTACAGAAAAGGCATGCAATGTAGAAAACAAAGAAGAAAATAAGAGCACCTGTAATCCTACCCTCCCAGAAAAACACTCTTCTCCTTCCCGGGCTCTTGTGCAGAGAGAGGTCTGGAGCAGCGGAAATGCAGACCACTGGAAGGCAGGGTTGTAGCTCCCACGGGCACTTTTCATCAATCTCACTCACTCTGCACACATTTTCCAAAGTGACTTTCAAAGTGCAAAGTGGCTGGTTCACTGGCTGCCCCTAGAGGGGGGTAGCAGGCATTGCTTCTTCAGTGTCATTCCCCAGTTTCTCCCGAAGCCAGGACAGTCGCAGAAGGGGCCAGAGGACGCTGGCAGCCTCCGTGGTTTCCAGCTTCTGGTCTGAGGTCTCATCCCACGGGTCAGGGAGAGCAGGAAGCAGGACCAGAAGGGAGCCATCTAGGGAATGAGCCTTAACCCTCCCCTCACCCCAGTGATGCTGTTCACAGGATGGGGTGAAAGACAGAGGGTGTCTGTGGGACCATGGGATAGAGACCTGGCCTGGCACGCAGCGGGGCCTCTCACCTAAGACGACACGAGCGCCACTCGGCACTTCCCCCGTGAGGACGGCACCTGCGAGTGAACTGGACCGGTGCCACCAGCTAAAAGGAGGTAAACCATCTCCAGCTACCCCGCTGGCCCTGTCCCACCCCCTCCCACCCCCAGCTCCTTGCCACAAGCAGTCCCCAGTCGCTCTCCTGGGCTTCGTCACCAGCCCCCACTCCATTCTGCCTCCCAGGTCCTCTCGCCTGTTGGCCTTTGCTCCGCTGTCCCCTCTGCCCAGAGCTCCCTTCCACCCTTACCCCTTTCTTACCCCTGCTCACTTACTCCTCCTCGTCCCGGAGACTCAGCTAGGAGGGGCTGTGTTCCAGGAAGCCAGTGGTGAGTCTCCCAAAGCCAGGCAGAGTCCCCTTCTCTGTGCTCCCATAACACCCTCCACATCTGTCCCTCCCGTCACCTACGTATTTCTATGTTGGCATTCTCCGTGAGGCTAGGGGCCGGCGGGATACTTCATCTCAGTCTCCATCCCTGCCACAGAGCAGGCGCTCCATAAACGCTGACCTGAGGACAGAAGGAACTCCTCCAGAGGCTACGGTGCAGGGCCCACCCAGGTCCTGTCCTGGGACAGGTCAGGCTGGGTGCCAGAGGCCTGAGCGGGACTGCTCACCTCCATCCTTCTCCCTGTTGTCACCCCTTTGCTCCTTCCCACAGCTTGGCCCCCGTGCCCAGTGCACCCAGGTAGGTGCGGAGGACCTGCCCATCCCTCCTCTGTTTCCACCTTGGCTTCCCGCGCAGCCTCTGGGAGGCTGAGGACCCTGCAGCAGGTGCGGGAGCAGACAGACACACGCCTCTCTCGGCCTGCTGCCTGAGCTGTGAAACGGCCTGGGTAGAGACACCCCTCACATATGCCGAGGAAAACGCACTCCTGGGGCTTCTCAGCCCAGGTGGCTGGGACACATGGTCCGTTTCGAGCAGAACCAGGGAATGGCAAGTGAGACACTCACCTCGGGCACAAAATTCACAGGGTGGCGCCAAAAATCTCAGGATTCATGGTAGACAATATTTTAACGCAATATGTTACAAAATCAAAATTAACGCCAGATCCACAGTGGACAGAACATCAAAGCTGTGACAGAAGGCCAGACCTGGCACTTGCGCTCCCTGCCCCGGGCCCTCACATCACAGCTCTATCCGTGACAGCACGTGGCTGCTCCGCTGGCCGTGATTTGTTCCATCTCATTTTCTTGCACAACCGTCGCATCACATTACCTTATCTACCGAGTTGTGTCGGCCTCTCTGTGAACTGTGAGCCCCAGCCAGTGGCCTGGGCGAGGGTGTCCCATGCATGGAGGGCATCACTGGAATTTAGTAGCCAGACCAGGAGGAGGTGTCAGGGACACCAGAGGTCCTACACCCTCAGAACAGTCATGCCCCAAATGCCCCTGTTGTTACCCGTGTGCACGCACACCCACGCTTCAGATGAAAAGCGAGGAACAGCATTCAGCCACTCGCCCTTGCCAAAATAAATCATGAAGTGATGGAAGCCCGAGGGCATCCATTTAAAGGCTTGGGTTCCTTGCCAAGTACCTACGGGAGCTGAATCTTCCTCGCTTACAGCTGGATTCCCCCTGTCTGGAGGGTGTGTGTTTCGGAACTTCCGAATTTCACACACACTGGACGTGTGGGTGGTTAGGGTTCTGCCCGGGTTGCTCCGATGTCCCACAGGAGTGGTTGTGGCCCAGGCACAGGGTTCCCCGTGGGGGGTGCGGTGGGAAGCAAGATAGTAACTTGGTGGGCGGGGGGGGGGGAGACCCTCACTGCTAGCCACGCACTGACAGAGCCTCTTCAGGGAAGGGGTGACCAAGGAGCCATCCTTCACCAGGAGTTCCTGAGGAAGAGAAGCTAAGCTGACTTGGCAGGTGGAGGGTACGCCCGCAGGATGGGAGGGTGGTGTCTGTCTGGGGTGGGGACAGGTTGTTTGGCCGAGTCCTACTGACTTTGCCTCCACGACAACCCTCAACAAACACTATGCAGTGGTTAAGTGCAGAGACTGCAAAGCCGGACTGCCTGGGTTCGAATCCTGCCTCTGCCACTTACAGCTATGTGACCTCGAACAAGTTCCTTAACCTCTCTGTGCCTTAGATTGCTCATCTGGAAAAAAGTAACGTAATAATAGTATCCACCTCATTAGCGAATTGACCTATGTACCTGGCTCTTTTCATTTATTCAACAAATATTCATTGAGCTGGGGTGGGGGGCGGTAGAAAAGAAGGAGGAATATTCTTTCCGCCTATTAGGTGACACAATAGTGAGGGACACAATAGTGAGGGACACAATAGTGAGCTGAGACTGATGCAGTCCCTGTCCTCGCGGGGCGTGTGAGCTAGTGATGGCGGGACAGAAGGACCAATCACGGCATTGTTTAAATCAGGGGTCAGCGACCTGTGGCCTATTGCCTCTTTTTGTGCAGCTTGCAAGCCAAGAAACAGTGTCCTCCTCAAATTCATGTCCACCTGGAACCTCAGAATGTGACCTTACTTGAAAACAGGGTCTTTGCAGATGTAATTAAGATGAGGTCCTATTGGAGTAGGGTGGGCCCAATCCAGTGACCGGTGTCCTTACACAAAAACAGAGACATGGAGACCTACAGACACAGGGAGCAGGCAGAGCGGGGGCTGGAATGATGCGTCTACCAGCCAAGGAAGGCCAAGGGTGGCGTGTCGTCACCAGAAGCTAGGGGACAAGCATGGAACGGATTCTCCGTCAGAGTCTCCAGAAGGAACCTGCCCTGCCAACACCTTGATCTTGAATGTCAGGCCTCCGGAATCATGACAGAATGAATAGCTGTTGTCTTTGGCCTCCAATGTACAGTCCTTCCAGGCACTGGAGATACTCGAGCAGATGATCCCCTCAGTGGTCCTGGCTCTCGGGAAACTGTGACATCAGGGGCTGCCAGGGAGGACTCCTCAGAGGAGGGGGCACTTGGCCTTTAGCATTGCAAACAGTGGGGTTAATGCAGGGCAGTGGGGCAGCACCTGAGTGGGAGCAGGGAGGTGAGGAAACTTGGGTCAGGGCTGAGCAGAGGAAGGGGAGACCAGGAGGAAGGAGGTGAGGGAGGGATGTGAACTTGACTCTGGAGCACTCTGGGCACTACGGAGTGAGGCCCTCGGCAGAACGTTTGTTCAAGGACAGTCTGGAGGGCACTGGGCGGAGGGGGTCAGGCTGAACGACAGGAGGGTGCTGGCAGTGAGGCCTTCCGGTGCAGCCCCTGAAAACAGATGTTTGGGGGAGATGAGTCCAGACAGGGAAGCTGATCTGGGAGATCCTATCGAGGCTCAGCGTCCAGGCAATGGGGGCCCGGAGGGGCCCAGCATCAGGAAGAGATAAGACTCGAGCAAGGCTGCAAAGCGGAGAACTGACCATAAGTCACACTTGAAGATGAGGCCCCTGACTGGGTCAAAGAGTGGGGGCGGGGCCTGGGCTGAAGAGGAAGGTGGTGTGGGGACAGGCTGAGTTGGAGTGACCATGAGAAGGTCTCCGGACGGACGGACGGGGTTGGCAGGGGGCGGAACTTCAGAGAGAGGGTGTGGGCTGGAGGAGAGTCTGGGTAAGAGAGGGGAGAAGGAGGAAGTGGGGACAGGAGGGGGGCTCAGGTTGAGGGGTGGCCCCAAAGCCTGAGAGCACCATTCCAACAGCCTCTGCCTAGGCCAGGGGCCTTCGGAGCCCAGGCTGAGCCCAGGCTTGCGGTTCCAGGTGCACCTGCTTGCCTGATTTAGGACCACCCACCGCCCCTTCCCCCACAGATGAAATCAGGACAGGGCTCAGCACAGGGACAGTCCCAGGTCAGGAGGTATGAGGTCAACCTGTGGTTTCCCTTGTCCTATGCCTCAGCCCGGTCTTGGCGATAGGCATTCTTCTGCCCCTGAACAGGAGAGATCAGGACATCTCTGCCCCCCCACAGGGGGTGGGACTGAAGTAGAGTGGGTTGGGGGAGGGGGTCCCCCAACATCACAGCCAGTCTCTATGGCCAGCCCTGGGACAGACTGTGCTCATCAGATCTGACTTCAGGGTGTCTTGGGGGAAATAGCCAGCCGGGCTGCACATCCCAGCCCTCTGGGGCCGGCCAACAAGCTTCCAGCTGCGCTGTGCAAATAGGCAGAGGGGGATGACGTGGAGAAAGGATGCAAGCTGCCCTGGAGCTGGCGAAGAAGGGGCTGTGAACAGACAGGTGCAGGCATGGAGCTGCCCAACCACCTGCAGCGTCCAGAACTGGAACAGACCTTTGTCCCCATTCTTCCAGCAGAGGGCACCCTGGCTATGCACCCCAGCTATGCCAGGGTGCCAGAGGGGATGCCAGAGGGTCACAGCAGAGGCCAAGAGCTGGAGAGAGGTAAAGGGACCAGAGGTAAAGCCCATCCCAGAGCTTTCAAGTAATTAATTTTTTTTCTAAGAGGGAGGGGAACATCAATGTGGGAAACATCAGTGTGTGGTTGCCTCTCACGTGCCCTCCAACTGGGGACCTGGCTTGCAACCCAGGCCTGTGCCCTGACTGGGAATCAAGCCAGCGACCCGTTGCTTCACAGTCTGGCACTCAGTCCACTGAGCCACACCAGCCTGGGCTAATTAAATATTTTTAAAAGACCCCAGGCTCAAGGATTGGAATGGGGGAGTGACTTGGGTCAGTGATACTCAATTCCTTCATTCAGCCGACAAGTCAGTACCTGGACAGCATTTAGAATCATGCTGGGCACGTGTGACCCTCATCATTAGAGTAATTATTGTCCTGTGCTGCACACTGTGCTGTGTTGGGGAAGCGTCGCTCAGCAGGGCAAGCCTTAGGGAGCTTACTGGGGGCGATACATAATGCTCAGCAGGATTAATGTCTCAACTTGGGAGGTCTGGGAGGCCTTCCTGGAGGAAGGGGCTTATAAGCTGACAGCTGCAGGCCCAGCAGGTAAACAAGGATCATCAGGACATAGTGTTCCAGGAGAAGAGCAGAAGCACACACACAAAGCTCTCAGGAGGCTCTGTGTCACATAGGATGTGATGGTGGTGGTTATTACTGGTGATGGCAATTATTAAGTACCAATTATTCACTGTTAATTTCGAAAGCTTTATGACTTTGAGCAAGTGCCTCCCTCTCTCTTTGAGGAGTTGCCTCAGTTTCCTTATCTATAGTATGATGACCCCTTCCAGTCTGGGTCCCTGGTCATTCACCTGTCACTAACAACTGTCAGGGGCCCTAACAAAACTGGGTCTGGTGACAAGGCTGTGTGCTGAGAGCTGCTCTTAGGGGACAGTGTCACAGAGGGAGGCTGGGGCAGGCTGGGGACTGCCTGTGGGCGCCCAAGGGCCTGGCTCAGAGGACCGCAGCTGCAGCGACCGTGGCCCAGCCTGCTGGGAACCTCGTGCCGGAGAAGCACCCAGAGTCCAGGGTGGTGGAGGGGGTGTTCCCACAAATCTATCAATTTTATCTTGATGAAGTACAGGTTGAAGATTAAAGTGGGGCTCCCCAGAGGACACAGTGGGGTCCCCGGGAAACCTCCCTGTTTGATTTTTTCAGAAACGGTAAGATCCTCCAGGAAGTCCCTGGGTGTGGAGTCCCTGGGTCCTGCCAGAGGACCCAGGGAGCGGGCGAGAGGCTGCATCTGGACTGTTCTCAGCACACAGGGTGGGTACTGCCGCTCACAGCACCCAGCGAGGCTGAGGTAAGGCGTGCCAAGATGGCACAGATCCCCAAGTATATCCTCTCTGTCCCCCATACGGGACCCCAAGGTCTGGGCTCATCTCTATAGGATCATAAGAGAAATCTTTATATATATATATGGTATATGTATTATATGTGTATAAGATTATATGTATATAATCTTTATTATACTTTTTCCATTACCATTGAGTCCCCTAGGATCAAAAAAAAAAAAAAAATCTTAATAGATCCCATCCCCTCCTCCCAAGACTTACATCCAGAGACCTTCAAGTTAAAACTGAATAGCCTCCCACATCAGAGCCAATGCCAGCACAGAGGCGGTCGGCGAAAACATGAGCCACAGGCAGACAGGTGACTTCTGACGTCTAAGACAACCTTACAGCCTGACACAAGTATCTCCCTCGTGACACACCCAGAAGTTAAGCCATCCCGATGGGTGTGGTTTCTCCTGTGGGTCTGATTTGCATTTCCCTGATGAATAAGCACGCGGGGCATCTTTTTCTGGGTGCTTGTTGGGCAGCTGTGCATCTTCTTTGGGGAAGTATCCACTCAGGTCCGTCCCCACTTTTCACGAGGTCCTCTTTTTCACGGTCGGGCTGTAACGGCTCTCAGTGCCAGTCCCTTGTCCGGTGTGTGATTTGCAAATATGTTCACCCATTCTCTCCTTTTGTGTACACAACTTTTCCATTTTGTGAATGTCCCCTTTTACGTGTGGTTTTTCCTTTGTCACTTGTGCTTTTGGTGTCATATTGAAGACCCGCTGCCTAAATCCAAGATGATGACGATTTACTCCTATGTTTTCTCCTAAGAGTTTGAATTCTCACCTTTCCATCTGTGGCCCTTTTTGCCCTTACAGTGGTGGAGGGAGGAGCCCAGCCTCATTCTTTCGCGTGTGGGTATCCGGTTGTTCCAGCACCCATCGCTGAAGAGGCCGTGCTTCCTAGGTTGGGTTGTCTCAGCCCTCTGCTGGAACATCAATGGACCCTAAATGTAAGGGTTTGCTCTCACTTCTGCCCTGTAGATCCACACGTCTACCCGTCTGCCAGTTCCACAGTGTCAATTACTGTGGCTTTGTCGTCACTGAACCCATTTTGAGCAGTGCCTGTCAAGGGCGGGCTAGCCGAGGGAGAAGATGGAGGGCCTTGTGGTTCTGAGGGCGCTCTCGGACGTGGTGGGCGTCTTCTGAGCGGCTCCCAGGGCTGAGGGGTTTCGCTTTCTTTTCTGCTCCCCCTCAGCTGCCTGCCTGGGTTCCCCTGGGTTCCCCTCCAAGCTCTAGGCTTTCATTGGAAGGACCCCTGGGCATCTAAAGGCCCCAAAGAAGGAACCCTCCACCCTGGCCTCCCACCCCATCCCCGCTGGGAGATGGAGTCTCTTAATCAGACTCATCACTCGCTTTCCCCTCCGACCCCTGCGGTCCTGGAACCCCGGACTCTAAAATCGGGAAGCTGAAGACTGAGCCTAGGATCTATGCAAATTAGATGCTAATGACATGCAAACGAACCCACCGCGCCGGGGTCAGACCCCGGCTGCTGGACGGCCCCGGCCCCTCGGCGGAGGGGACCGGCTGGGAGCGGCGGTGGCAGCCCTGGCCACGCCACGCCACGCCCCCCCCACCTCGAGGCCAGGCGTCCCGCCCCTACTCCCGGAGGCTCCGAGGCGGTCCCACCCACCGGCGCCCTGCGGCCCGCCTCCCCCTGGCCGCGGCGCCTGGCCGGTCCCCGCGGGAGGGCCGGGCCGCAGGAAGCCGCGCTCGGCGGGAGCGGAGCTGTCGGTACGCCGGGCCCGCGCCAGACGGTAAGCGGGCTCCCGGGCCCCCCACGGCCCCCAAGTCGTCCCCCACCGTGGTCTCCGTCCGCGCGGGGCACGCCCGCCCTGCTCTGGGCCTCCCGGGCCCCTTCCCGCCTGTCGAGGGTGAGGATCCGGAAAAGCCTTTTTGTCCCGGGTCCTGGGCTCCCCCGGTCCTGGGCGGCTGGGGACGACCCCCAGAGGGGGTCTCTCCACAGTGACTCCCTGCCCTCCGCGGCCTGCGGAGCGAGGGGACGGGCAGCCCCGAGGCCTGGCCTGAAATGGGCACGCGGGCGCCGCCTGGACGCCCGAAGCCCCACCCAGAGCGGCGCCGTCCAGCGGAGGGTGGGAAGCCCAGTGGAAACTAGATCCCGAGGGCAGGGACACGGCCCGGGGTGACGGGAGGTCGTGGGTTTCTGTTGCCCATCCCGTCCCTCTCCCAGGCTGTGGTCAGCCGGCCCCTGTGGGAAAGGTGGGGCACGTTCGGGGACCGAGAAGGGACAGGGAGACTTGCCCCAGCTCGCCGACCTCTGGAATTGCCTCCTTTCCGGTACCCTTGCCAGGTGCAGGGGTTTGAGGGCTGGTCAGCCCCAAGTTCAAGCTGCTCTTGCAGCTCTCCGGGCCCAGCGGGGAGCCCTACTTCCGCCCGTCCTGAGTTCTGGGCTCCAGGCTCGGGTTCCTGCGTGACATGTATGTGGTCTGGTGACAGAGAGGGGTCTCTAGGAGCTGCGGGGGGGCTGCCCATCCTTTTGCGGCTCTGGGGCTGGTGGCTCCCCCTTTTCCCCTGACGGTGGTAAGAGAGCAGGAGAGAGGAAGAAAGAGGAAGAGACCTCTTTGCTCTGCACACCAGCCCGGGAACCCCGGGAACCCCAAGCCCCTGCCAGAGAGCATCTGCTCATCCTTCTGACCGTGCTTGCAAACTCAGATGAGCAGGAAAGGGTTCTGAGGACCTAGCGAGGCCTCTGTCATCTGATGGGGAGCCCTGAAAACAGGCGGGAGGCTGTGTGATGATGGGAGGACAAGAAATGTCATGTTGGCATTGTCACCTGGGTATGAAGATGGTCTCCTCTGGGTAGGGGGTTGGGGATGTCCCTGAGGACTGAGGTGGGTGGAAAGCGGCTCACCTCCCTTACCAGGAAGTGAGAGTGAGGTATCTCCAGCCACATCTCCCTCCTTGTCCCAACCACACAACAGGCAGCGATGGTGACTCATGGTTCCCTGTACAAAGGCAAGATCACCTTCCTGCTGGGACAGAGGCGAAGCCCGTGTCCTCGGCCCCATCTCGTCCCTACTCTGCTTGAGTCTTCTGGAATGGGCCTGTCTGCCAGAAAGCCAGGTTACCCTTGGTACTGGACTTGCCTTCCGTCTGGGGAACACAGGTGGGTCACATTAATATTGTTTCTGTGCTCTGCCAGAGGCTGGGTGGGGGTTCATGAACGGATGCTTGCTTATAGTATGAAAGCGGGGGGTGGGGGTGCAGGCAAGGGGGACACGGTAAACAAAGGACTGAACCACTCCAATGTGGTATGAAAAGCAGTTTTTTAAAAAGATTTCACTTATTTATTTTTAGAGAGAGGGGGAGAGAGAGGAAGAGAAACATCAATGTGTGGTTGCCTCTCGCATGTCCCCAGTCGGCAACCCAGGTATATGCCTTGACTGGGAATGGAACCAGCAGCCCTTTGGTCTGCAGGCCGACACTCAATCCACTGAGCCACAGCAGCTGGGGCTCAAAGCCATTATTAAGGAGAGAAAACAGGAAGGGGGTCTATCCCAGCTGGGGGTGGGGGTGGGGTAGCTTCCTAGGGGTGCTGCTGGGGCTGAACCTTGAAGGACGAATCAGACTTCTTTCAGGCTAAGGATTTCGAAGGAACCACCACTGCAGCCAAGCTGGTGGTGCTGAGGCAGACAGCTTGCTGGGGGAGGGGCTGGACTTAAAAGCTATGTGTGTGGCCTGGGAGTTGCTGGGGTGTGGGAGGGGAAGGCCCTCTCCTCTCCAGGAAGGCTGGGTCTGTCTGGGAGCTCCCAGAGGCTCGCCTGGGTTCCCCAGACCTGGGAGGCCACAAGCAAAGAGAGGGCAAAGGTGCTTAGCGGTTCCTAGTTGCTGATTGTCCCGGGGGCCCCAGGGAGAAGAAGCTGTGAAGATCCAGCCACACCTAAAGTTTCTGGAAGGAAAGTGGCTGCAGAGTGAAAGTCAGAATCCTGGACAAAAGTCCCCAAAGGTACTGCCCAGAGAAGTGGCTGCCGAGCAGGGCACTAAAGGGACCTCTCCATGGAGGGGCAGGACAACAATGAGTCAGAGACAAGAGCTGGGGAGGGGGGACCGGAGGCTGGGGTCCAGCCACCAAGACCCCCCACTTGTCTCTTCTCCAATCTCCCCTCCTCCCTGTCACCTCTTGGTCGGTGACAGTGTGCTGCTGCTCTGAAGGGAAACAGAGCCTGCAAGTGCCGGGGCAGCAGGGAGGGAAGAGTAGGGGGAGGTGAGGGCGGCAGAGGAAGGCTGGTGGCCCTTCTGGGAGGAAGACTGGAAAATGGCAGGTCCCAGAAGGATGAGGGGCCAGGATGTGTCAGGCAGAAGAGCGAGCTATGGAGAAGGGTGTGGAGACTGACATTCAGGTCACTGTAGAGAGGATCAAGTGGCATTGGTGGCCTTTCCATTTGCTGAGGGAACAGAAATCGTGGAAGGGACGAAAGTCAGTTTGCTAGAGGAGCGACATCTGAGGTTTCTCCAGCCTGAAGCTGGGCCGGGAGGGTCGGGGCTGAGGGGATCTCTAGGGCCAGTGTCATCGGCAGGAGCCAGGAGGCCAGGAGGTGCTCCTGGCCCACACAAGGCCACACACACTCGCTCACACTCAGACACACACATACACACACCCTGAGGGCTGGGATGAATGGAACACTCGCCTTGGCAGGGCTGTACCCTGAGAAAGAATTAGAGCATGGGAAGGAACCCTTTTAGGGTGGATCTGGCTTAGGTGCCATTTTACAGCCCGTGGGCCTCGGGGAAAGGTGTGGGCCACTGGGCTTGGCAGGAGGAGGGAGTTTCACATTTCCAGTAGTTTCCTGGGTATCCATGGATTTTCCCTGGAGCCGGGGCTAAAAGGGAGGCTCATGGGCCCCTTGGCTTGACGAGGCGGAAGTCATTCCCATCACTGCTGGGCCTGGAGCCCTGTGTGTAGGTGAGGTCAGAGGGCACTGGGGAGAGCCAGGATGGAGCGAGGGGGCTGGAAAAGGGCTCTGCCTCTGGGGAGGGGACCTGGGCTTCTAGGTCTGGTTATGGTGGCTTCTGTGATGAGGGGGAGTGGCCTGGTGGTGGCAAGGAACTAAGATAGTCCTGAGCTAAAGGTGTGAGGGGGTGCGTATGTCTGTGTGCATTTGTTTGTGTGCCTTTGGGCTTCCCTGTGTGTGTCTGTGTAAGTGTGTCTATACTTGTGCATGTGTGTGAACCTGTGTCCTGAAATGTGTCTACCTGTGACCATGGATGCATCTGTGAGTATGTGTTACACATGTGAGGGATGCCCAGAGAAGCCCTTGCAGGTAGTGGATCATTATTCGACGTGACTGTGGGACGCTGGGCCATGGTCCTCCGTGCAAGGAGCGTTGTAGGGTGCTGACAGGGGACTTCCAGATGAGCCCCGCCTTCTCCCAGAGCACTGCTGTCTGCCGCCCTTGTTAAGCTGCTCTGGGGACACTCCTTGCCTACACCCAGCACCGGCTTGCTCGCCCTGGCCTTCGCACGAGCACTGACAGTGAACTTTGCTGCTGATGTGGCATTGCACAGCCTGTGTCTGTGTGCAGGAAGCCCCGCTCTCAGTGGGCGTGTGTGTGTGTGTCTGGCTGTGGGGTCCACGGGACCCCACTGGCGCTAGAGACCTGCTGTATCCCACAAGCAGTTACTGAGTGCTGGCTGTGTGCGGGGGCCCAAGGCCGGGCCAGGAAGCAGTCCCTGCTGACCATTAAGTGATGTTAGACCAGAAAGAATTCTATTCACCTGCCTTGTCCCACTGATCCCTCACCTACCTGCCCCTCCTGCCAAGCTGGCTCTGGGACGTGGGTGGAAAGAGATGCCAAGGCCAATGCATGGGCCTCTGGCCACCTCCCAGAGGGGGTGGTGCTCCTCTGGTACCGGGTGCTGAGGCAAGAGGAAGGGACAGTTTCAGCCAACCAGGAAAGGTGGCAGGTGAGCTGGGGGAGGACCGGTAGCCTCATTCTGTCCCCTCCCCAGGCAGCCCAGGCCCTGATAGCAGTGGCGGCAAGGCTGTGGTGGCGTTCCCAGCAGAGGATGCCCCAGGCGCTGGAGCGTGCCGAGGGCTGTTGGGCCTGGGTCGTCTTGCTGGCCTCCGTCATGGCCCAGGGCCTCACCCTGGGCTTCCCCACGTGCCTTGGCATCTTCTTCACGGAGCTGCAGCATGAGTTCCAGGCCAGCAACAGCGAGACCTCCTGGTTCCCCTCCATCCTGACAGCTATGCTCCATGCCGGCGGTAAGCAGCCTGAGGAGGGGCCCTGGGAGTGGTGGGAAAGAGCCATGACCTCCCTGGCCTCCTGAGTCCCCCTCTCAGAAGTCATAGGCTTTGCCTTTCGAGATGAAATCCTAAGATTTCACCTGATTTCAGCAGGGCCCACTCCCCTGGCTGGAATCCTGCAGGGCTGGGCCAGGCTGTGGAGGGGTGAAGGCAGAGAGGTGCCTAAGATACACAGCCAGTCCTCTGAGGAGCCCCTGGAGGAGGAGTGGCCTCGGGTGTGGCTGTGAGGTCACTCTGAACCTTGGGTCCTGTCCTGCCCTATGGGAGCAGCACCCAGCATCCTGCCCACCTCCCACGTGGGACCATAGGGAAGGGCACACAACACAGCGATGCCGAGAACAGACACCTGAGCAGCATGAACGATTCATATTCCAGAGACCTTCACGGACTTCGGGAGGGAAAGTGGGCCCTTTGCAGACACCAGGAGCAAGATGAGCACAGGGCAAGAGCCCCTCTCTCACCAGGAGGCAGAGGGGGAGTGCAAGGGCTGGGGAGATGGAAGGAAGGCAGCCCCCTCATTTCCTGGTCGGCTCCTCCAGCGCTGTGACCACCTCACCCCGACCCCAGCTCTAGGGGAAGGTCAGGAGCCACCCAGGAGCGTTCTCCACCGCAGTTTTGGACTCAGTTCTGGTTGCTCTCTGGGGAGACTCCACAGACAGCGGCCTCCAGGGGGGCTGGGTCAACTGGAGTGGGGGCTGATGGTGCCACAGGGCTCCCCACGCGGGGTTGTGCTTGCCTCAGCCGTCCTCTCCCTGCCCACCTCCTGCCACTCCCTCTACCTGGCACCTGCTTGTCCTGCCAGTTCCTTCCCTCCAACTGGAAGGGAGGTCAGGCTCTGATAGGTGCTCCCTTTGCCAGAGTGACTCCTGAACCTGTCACCTAGGGCATGGGCTCAGGGCAAGGGGAAAGGCCAGGCCTGACCCAGACCACACGGCTTCATCACCACAAGGTTGGTGCCGGAGTGGGAACGGCAGGAGGTTCCTTCCACGCCGCCAGAGAGTTGTGTGGACCAGGCCAGGCTCTGGGAGGCGGGTATCCGGTGGGGACCCCGACTCCCCCGCCAGCTTTAGACTCACTTTCCCCTAGCAGTCTCCAACATTTCACTTGGCTTGGAGGTCCTGTCTCTCTCAAATATACACACACCTTTAGCCCATGCGCATTCAGAGTGTGATAGAAATTTTAAACATGAAAGGCTCATTGATCCTGTGTCCCCAGCACCCACACATTTTAAAGAGGAGCAAAGCAAGCAAGTACAAGGTACAGGGCCTGCCCAAGGTTGCAGAGTGAGTTCAGGGCAGAAGCAGCACCCCTGCCAGAGAAACGCCCAGTGCCTCACCCCAGCACCCTCAGCTAAGCTGGCACATGCCCCAGCTCCACCCCCAACTCATGAGTCAGGGTTTTCCCCAATATCACCTTTCCTAAGTCAGGTCAAAGTATGGTGTTGGGGAGATGTGCGGGTCAGTGGTCACATCCACTCCGAAGCCTCGCCTCTCCCTCTACAGCTGTCTCTGCTTGATTATCTCTGAGGATGTGCTGCTCACTTCCTCTTCACTCCCCAATTCATACCGGCTCACACCCACACATCCCCTCTCCACCCCAAGCACACACACTCGCGCACACCTTGTATGCACACTCACTCTCCCGGAAACTCCAATATGTGTACGTGGGGGCAGGGCACTCAGTGAGTGGGGCCTTGCAAGGTGTTGAGCAGCCGGCCAGGACTGGCTCGTTTCTACTCCCTCTGGGTCTGGGCCAGAAGAAAGCTGCTCAGGGTAGGGGTGGGGTGGAGGAAAACAGGCCTCTCTCCTGACAGAAGCCAAACATCTGGGTGCAAGACAGGTGGTGGCTGGAGGTACCCCACCCAATTTTCTCCAGAGGCTGGTGCGGGGGCTGTAGAGTGTCCTGGGGCCCCAGCTGCCCACCCTGGACAGGTGGGAGGGTGGAGGGAGGGCTGTGGCCAGTCTTCTTGAGGATGGGGTAGGAGCAGGGACTGGGGATGCTCCCCACAATTTAGATGCCCAGGACCCCCATCCTCTGGGACAGACCCTAGTGAGGAGCGGTCACCTCCTCATCCTGTCTCACCTGGCGGGAAGCAGCTTCCAGTCAGTGCAGCGAAGTCCTTGGTCTGCACCTCTGGGACCCTTGTCTGGGTCAGACTGGCCGTTTGCAGCACCTCACCTCGCACCTGGTCAGCCGTCACCCAGTCTGATTCCTTATCCTGTAGCAGAGGAAACTGAGGCAGAGAGAGGGAGAGCCTTGCCCAGGCCACATGGCCAGTCTGTGGCAGGATGGGCACCAGAATCCAGGCCTGCAGGCTCCAGAGCTGATGATGCCCTTTGAGTCTCCTGGCCAGTTCCTGCGGGAACCCCCTCCCAGCCTCACTCTGCCCCTCCCTCCAGATCTGCTCAGTCAGCTGCCACCTGCTGGCTGGCTCCTCACCCCTGTGCTTCCTGCCTCTGCCCCACAGGACCCCTGTGCAGCATCCTGGTGGGACGCTTTGGCTGCCGAGCGACGGTGATGGCGGGGGGTGTGCTGGCCTGCCTGGGCATGGTGGCCAGCTCCTTCAGCCACAGCCTCATCCAGCTTTACATCGCAGCAGGATTCTTCACAGGTGACTGTCATCCCATCTGGAGAATTACTGGACGCCTGCTAAAGAGCGCCAGGCTCAAGGGGGCAGGGCGGGCAAAGCTCCCCACCTCTGGGGCTGCCTATGCGAGGGAGCCTGTGAGAGAGAGGGGCGATGGGCAGATAAACATGTATCTGATCGTGACTAGTGCGTGAGAAGACAGGACAGCTGATGTGACAGTGTCCTGGCTGAGGGTGGAGGTGGGCAGAGATGAAACAAGTGAAAAAGGAGAATATCTAGCACACCCAGAGTGAGAGAGAGGCAGGGTTGGGGGAGGGTGCTCTTTTCAACAAGATGGGCAGTCAAGGCGCTGTTTGAGCAGAGAGCTAATGGAGGGAGTCTGCCCCCAGGCTCTGTGGGGAAGAGCATTCCAGGCAGAGGGAACAGCAAGTGCAAAGGCCCTGAGGTATCAAGGAGCAATGCAGTGGCCAGTAGGGTGGAGGGGCCAGGCTGGATGGAGGACCAGTCGTAGTGAGACGGGAAGCCGTTTGAAGCGTTCAGAGAAGTCGGATAACCACGAAGGTGGGGTTTCTCAAGAAAGTGAATGAAGAAAGTTCGAGAGGAAGAGGGGGTGATTGACAGTGTCAAGCCACTGATGGCTCAGATTGGACGGGGACCAGACTCTTTGGATTTGGCAATGTAGAGGCAGGAGACCTGGGTAAGAGCAGTTCTGGAGCAGAGGCGGGGGTAGAAGTCTGATTGGAGCAGTTCCAGCGGAGAACAGGAGGAGAGAAGTTTGGTCCATCTGAGATGATGACTTTCAGGAAGTTTCAACGTTAAGGGGAGCACAGCAACGGGCCGCGATCCCGAAGAGGCTGTGAGGTCAAGAGAGGGTTTGGTTTGTTTTTAATGCGAGAAATAACAATGAAGGAGAATGAGCTGGAAAAGAGAAAGTGGACAATACGGGAGAGAGGGAAATTGCTGGAGAGATGTGCCTTTGAGTGGACAAGATGCAGAGCTGGCCTTGGGTGGGAGTACAGATGGTGCATGGTCACAGGCAGGAAGGCAGGCTGTCAATGGTGAGGTGCCGAGGATAAAGAGGAGGAG
The DNA here is from genome assembly GCA_007922815.1 of Macrotus californicus. NCBI lineage: Eukaryota > Metazoa > Chordata > Mammalia > Chiroptera > Phyllostomidae > Macrotus > Macrotus californicus. Next base: position 296,518 of record VMDR010000002.1, read on the forward strand.
AGCCTGGGGGCCGTCCAGGAGGAAGGAGAGTAAACGGACGAGGGACACGAGGCGTCATCCTGGGCAACCCCAAGCCCCAGTAGTCATGGGTAGTTGTGAGCTAGAACCTTCTCTAGAACGTTCAGCTGTGCCGGGGCAGGCACAGAGTTGGATGGGGAGGTGGCATCTGAGCTGAGTTAAGAGAGAAAAGTCAAGAGAGGTGTGTTCCTGGCAGGGGAGCCAAAACAGCAAATGTCCTGAGGTAGGGAGCCGCTTGGTGTCCAGAGGAAAAGGAGGAAGTGATGTGGCTGCATTGTCGTGAGTGGCAGGGAGAGTGGCCTGAGATGGCAACCAAGAGGTGGCCAGGAGCCAGATCGTGCGGAGCCCTCTGGGGCACAGTAAACACTTTCTTCTTAGGTGTGATGGGAAGTCTCTGGAAGGTGTAAAGCAGGGGAGAGACTTAATTTGATTTCAGGGTTTTTAAAAAAGATTTTTTTAATTTATTTTTAGAGAGAGGGGAAGGGAGAAAGAGAGGGAAAGAAACATCCATGTGTGGTTGCCTCTCATGCACCCCCCGCTGGGGACCCAGCCTGCAACCCAGGCATGTGCCCTCCTGACTGGGAATCAAACCAGCGACCCCTTGCTTTGCAGGCTGGCACTCAATCCAATGAGCCACACCAGCCAGGGCTGATTTCAGTTTTTAACGATCACCAGGGTGCTGTGCCAAGGGGACAGGTGTGTCCCTGGGAGCCTTGGGAGGGCAGATCTGAGGGCCTGGGATGCTTCTAGGGAGGAGGGAAGGCCAGGCTGAGTCTACCTTGAGTCCCTGGGGACCTGGAGGTGGGTCTGGGCTAGGAGGGAAGGAGAGCAGATATGGAACATGACCCTGTGATCCCCACTGTGGGTGCAGTGGGAGGCCCCAGAACACCCTCGAGCTGGTCTCCACTCTTCTACCACAGGCCTGGGCTTGTGCTTCAGCTTCCAGTCGACCATCACCGTGTTGGGCTTCTATTTCACCCGCCGGCGCGCGCTGGCCAACGCACTGGCCTCAGTGGGCGTCTCCCTGGGCATCACACTCTGGCCGCTGCTTGCCCGCTACCTCCTGGAGGACCTGGGCTGGAGGGGCACCTTCCTCGTCTTCGGTGGGGTTTTTCTCCACTGCTGTGTCTGCGGGGCCATCCTGAGGCCAGTGGCCACCAGCACGGCTCCTGAAAGCAGAAAAGGCCCTTCTCCACCTACCAAGACACCCGCTCCTGGCTGCCTGGCAGCATGTGGCCGGGTCACCCTACGCTACCTGGCTTTCGACATCCTGTGGCACAACGCAGGCTACCGAGTGTTCACGCTGGGTGTCACATGGATGATCCTCGGGTTCCCGCTGCCACATGTCTTCCTGGTGCCCTACGCCATGCGGCATGGGGTGGACGAGCACAAAGCGGCCCTGCTTATCTCCATTGTCGGCTTTAGCAACATTTTCCTGCGGCCCATGGCCGGGCTGGTGGCAGGGCGGCAGGGCTTCGCCAGCTACCGCAAGTACCTGTTCAGCCTCGCTGTGCTGCTCAACGGGCTCACCAACCTGGTGTGCACAGTGTCGGCCGACTTCCGAGTGCTGGTGGGCTACTGCCTGGTGTACAGCGTGTCCATGAGCGTGATTGGCGCCCTCTTCTTCCAGGTCCTCATGGACGTGGTCCCCATGGATCAGTTCTCCAGGGCCCTGGGCCTCTGCACCATCCTGGAAAGCATCTCCATCCTCATCTCTCCCCCCATGGCTGGTGAGGCCTGGGAGGGGAGGGACGGAGGGAGGGTGGGTTGCTGGGGTTGAGGCTGTGGCTTGGGAGATGAAGGTAAGGGAACAGTCTGGACAGATCTGGGCCCTGTCCAACACCCCAGGGGTAGGGATGTAGAATCTGTCACTTTCCCAAGAGCCCCAAGGGACTGGCTCCAGCCTGTTCCGTAGCTGGCACTCAGGGTGTGAACAGTTAAAAATAGGAGTTTGCTTATCAGTGGTGTTTCTCTCTGTACCTCTGTTTTCTTATCAGCAAAGGGAGATAATAGCGCCTGCCCAGTAGGCTTATTGCGAGGGCCACAGGTTATACAGTAAAGAGTTTAGCAGGGAAGCTGGCACAGAGTAAGTACTACACAAGGGTTTGCTGTTATTCACATCCTGGGTCTCCCGCTTCCTGCCTGTTCCACCCTGCCAAGTCATTTACCTTCTCTGAGCTACAGTGTCACCTGCAGAATGCAAAAAGAGCAGCTGCCACCACCATTGCAATAGGGACCTGTGCCGCTCACTGGATGCGCGTGACTGGGTGCACAAACTTCCCTTCTGGTGGAAGCACTGGGGGTTAGAGCAAAGGGACATATTATTTGTGGTCGCAATGGTGGTCTGTGCGGGGGTATGGGGGAAAATGCACAGATATGGAAGCAGAGCCCTACATGAAAGAGAGCTTGCTGAGCAGCTGACAGTGTGCCATTCAGAGCAAAAGGGAAAGTTTGTGAAGCCTTTGGTGCTGGGGGCAGTCAGCAGGCAGCACGTGGCTGTGGACATTACACTAAGATGATGGGGACTTTTCTCCTGAGTGTGCAGTTGAAAGGCCCAAGGGATTTCCCCAAGCCAGCAAGTAGAAAGAGCTCTATGGGAGGAAGGGGTGGGGGAGGGGGGAGGCGTGGCCAAGCAGATGTCCCAGACTCCACTGGCCCTTGACTGCTTAGCTTCCTGCCACCAGGGTCAGAAAGGCATGCCCTTAAGTGCTCTTCCTACCGGGGAGCCTTCTTGGCCTGGGCCAGAGTAGGTTTAGTGTTTCCTCTCCCCCTTTCGTTTAACAGCTATTTATCGAGTGCCTACCAGGCGCCAGCCACAATTCCTGGTACTGGGGCTACAATAGTGATAAAAATAAAGTCTCCGAGCTTACAGAGCACAGAGTCGGTGGGGGGCCGGTCACCCTGGGCAGTGGCCTAACTTGCTCTTGGTCCTTCAGGGTTTCTCCTGGACAGCACTGACAACTTCAGCTACGTTTTCTACATGTCAAGCTTCTTCCTCATCTCGGCGGCCCTCTTCATGGGAGGTGGCTTCTGCGCCCTTCGGAAAAAGGAGAGGCAGGCCGCACAGACCAAGGGGGAGGCAGCCACCAAGGAGACTGCCCTGGAGCAGGCCCTCACTGGGGGGGGCACAGGCAGTTCTGAGAAGCGGCTGTGGACTGAAATCATGTACGTGACCAGCGTCTGAGCCCTGAGGTCAGTGAGTGACTGCTGCCTCAGCCCAAGAACAGGATGTCCAGCTGTTTCACCAGGTGAAGTGCTGCCCAGAAAGCCCGAACCAAAGGCCATCCAGGCTCTGCCTATCAGGACTCAGCCAGGAGCTGACCTTGGAGGCTGGCCTCTGAAGACTCAGGTTTCCTTCCAATGAGCAAAATGCAGGAGTGGGTCCCCCTCCCTTTTTATCTTGGGCAAGGGGTACTCAGCCCCAGGAAGGTGGATCTGAGCCCTGCTTGGGTCTGTCATGCCCAACTCTGCTCACTGGCTGCCCGTTGTTGCTGCTACAACTCAACATCCAGACCATCAAGTCCAGCTGGATGACTCTGATGTTATCTCTTTGTCCTTCTCTGACGTCCAGACAGTTCCAAAGAGCTCGCCTGTCCTCCTAAGCCCTCCTGCCTCCTCCTTCCCAGTGACTTAGCCCTTGCCCTTAGGGCTGCCCCCAGCACATTGTTGCTGGGCCTCCGACTGATTGGAACCTTGGAAAGCAGGACCTTGTGAGAGAATGAGTCTGGCTGGCAGCAGTGGATGTCCAAGCTGAGGAGTCAGCCTGGCTGCGGGGTTTGGACAGCTTAGATGTCAGGTGGAGCACCTTTCCTGGCGTCTGCACAGAGAATTGGAGGGGAGAACCTCCCTTGGGTCCTAGAGTTAGTGAAGTCTGAGGGTCTCCCTTCCTCCTGTGCCCCGCCTGGTATTTTGGCAGGGAAGTTACGCGCTGGAGTTGAGGAAGCCAGACATTTGACTGACCAGGGAGGATAAGGATCGCTAGGCAGGGCCCAACGACCTCTTTGAAAATAGAGCTGCTTTTGTAACAGAAGCCCTTCTACTCCCTGCTCCCTGCTGTGTCAGAGGTGTGGACCCTGGGGTAAGTAGCTGGCTGGGCCAGCTGCCAGTCCACCCCTGCTCCCCGTTGGCTTATGCCGCTGGCCTGGAGGTCAGAGCTCCTCACACCTCCCTTCCCCCACAAAACACACACACTCTGCTGGTGCCCTTCCTTGAGGTCATCCCTGGTGGGGGTGGGGGGACACTTATTGTCATCAGGACAGGCTTGTCCCAGCAGGGTACCCACCAAGGGAACAGAAAAGCAGTTTGTTTGAACTGCACACAGAAATCGTTTCCTGCAGCGAGCTATAAAACCTGTGAACTAATGAAGCAGGAAAAGTCTGGAATAAGTCCCCTCCCCCCGCTTTGTTTCTCCCAGCTCGGCTGGGGCTGCTCACACCCAAGACCTTGTTTGTTGATTCAGGCTCACCCAGGCTCCAGTAAGAAAACCTTATCAGGAGACTGATTTTATTTTCATGACCGGTCTCTAGCCTCCCTCCTCATGTCCAGCTGGCATGAGTAAGCATCCTCCAGGATGTCCAGTCTTCTCCAGGACCGTTACCAGTGCCCCCTTATGGCCAAAGAAGGTAGTGCAGAGGCGAAGGAAAGGGTTCTTGGCTGGGATAATAGGGACCTGAGTTCATGTTTGACTCTGTCGTGATTTCCTGTGTGATTTTGGGCAAGCTGTTCACCACCACTGGGATTTTAAAAAGGAGGAAGTTGGCCGGGATAAGCTAAAGTCTCTTCCAATTTGAAAAGTCTGACCCTGAAGAACCCCACTGCCTTCCTGCTCCCTTCCCTGTCCTGTGCTTGGCTATCATCCACAGAGTGTGAACTGAAGGGGAAAAGCTTGGACACGTTTTACCAAGTCCTGAGTCTTCCATCCTAGTGGAGTAGAAAAGGAGGGAGCTGGAGCTAGTGAGCAGGTACGTGCTTTTGGTACTAGTAGCCACCAGGCTTTGAAATCGCATCCTGTAATAGGCCCACTACCTTAAAACAGATTTTAAAAATGTATTATTCAGCCCTGGCAAGTGTGGCTCAGTGGACTGAGCACTGGCCTGCGAACCAAGGGGTCGCCAGTTCAATTCCCAGCCAGAGCACATGCCTGGGTTGCAGGCCGAGTCCCCAGTGGGGGGCACACAAGAGGCAACCACACGTGGATATTTCTCTCCCTCTCTTCCCCTCTCTCTGAAAATAAATAAAGTCTTTAAAATATATACTATTATTTTTAAAAGTGGGGGAGGGAGGGAGGGAGGGAGAGAAACATTGATCGAATGCCTTTCATATGTGCCCTGAGGACAGAACCCAAAACTCAGGCCTGTGCCCTAACCAGGAATCAAACCAGTGACCCTTTGCCTTGAGGGACAACACCCAACCCACTGAGCCACACCGGCCAGGACAAAACAGATTTCTTTTAAGGAAAAAAAGATTATTAGTGAAAATTCAGCATAGAGAACTTGGCCCTCTGTCAACAGTAGCAATAATCACTAGGCTCTCTTCAACAAATATTTAAGCATCTACTGTGTGCCAGGCACTGGGCAGATAGGAGTAAGAACTGGTCGCTGACCGCGGCACAAAACCAAGGACTGGGAATTTCTCTGCAAGGAGGGCCGCTGAGGCCTTGGGAGGAAACGAATGAGGGAAGACAGGTGGCCTGTCTGATTCCAGAAACCACACTTGGCTGATTTTCTGGGAATCCTCTAGACAGGATCTGGAACAGCTCCTGAGTAGCACAGGTTGGAGCTCTCTTCCATCCTGCCCCCCAGCCCTGACCTTCTGGTGCCCAAGCCTTTGCTGCTCCGTCCAGCCAGAGGGAGAGAAGCCCCCTGGCCACCTTGGGCTGAGATATACATCCCCAGGTCACATCAGTTCCCTAAAGAAGCTTAAGGGCCCTGGGGCCACTACAATCACAGAGCAGCCACAGTACCCAAGCATAACTCCTGCCCCAGGGGGTGTGCACAGGGCAGGGGCTGACCACAGGGACCTGAGCCCACGCCATGTGGGGCTTGCTGCCAATGGGAAGGTGGCAGGATGGAGTATGGCCCAGGACCAAAGGCACATGGTCCTCGCCCTTAAGAAGCTCACATCCCACACCTCCTTTACCCTCACGTTTTCAATCAGATGGGAGGGCGGCAGGACCACCTCCTTCAGTCCCTGTGCCTACGAGGTCTCGTTCACATATCACCATCCTGAGAAGCAGCAAGAAAGAATTGGACAGAAGGGCTTCCACACCCAGAGCTGCTGCCCAACTCAAAAAAGCTGCCCAAAACGGTCTATTTGGGTGAATGCAGGTTCCTACCACCCGTCGGTGCTGCCCAGCGCTCCCCGTCCACCTGGCTGACAGAGCTTCACCCAGTTCCCGAGATTTCTGGCCAGAAGTGGAAGACGCAGCTCGGGGCTGGGGAGCAGGGAGTACCAGGCTCGCACGGCGTTTTGGAAAAGCCGACCAGAAAGCAGTGTCAAAGGGCCCATTGCGGGGGGGTTAGGGGGATGGGGAGCGGTGGTCGTCCGCAGGCAGCCGACACCCACGCTTCAGAGAGGTGTCAGATGCAGGAGGATCTGGAGATGATTCTGCCTCGACTGTCCCCCCACACCGAGCCCTCCGGCGCCTCTACGCTCTCAAGCACCCTCGATATGTCCCTCAAAACATTCGCAAACGCGCCGCCGGCCGGAGCGTTAGGGTACGAAGCGAATTGCGCACGCGCGCCAAGCTCACAGACGGCCCCGCCTCCAGTCCGCCTCTGCCTACCCCTCCCCGCCCTCTGGGGCGGGGCTAAGCGCGGCTTCCGGTGGAAGCCGGGAACCGAGCGGAAAATCACACCTACTAGCTGTAGGCTGGGTGGCGCTACATCCTTGTCCATAGCGCAGTTGTTTCCAAGTCTCCTGCGCCTCAGATTTTCACGCCCATCTCTTACGAGGTCCTGATACCGCACCTCATCCCAACTACAGCTGCAAATTACTGCGGGGCCTCAGGCGGGGAAACGGACCTGGATCCTGCCCTGGTCCGCCCTTGCCCAGGGAGGAGGCCCTGTGAGGTTCTCGCACGCCTTTCCGGCCTCACCTGCCACACTCTTGCCTGTCCCCCGTGGTCCCTCTCCCACCCCGACCATGGCCCAGAAGCCGAAGGTAGACCCCCACGTAGGGCGGCTGGGGTTCCTGCAGGCGCTGGTCACGGAATTCCAGGAGACGCAGAGCCAAGGTGAGAGCAACAGGGTGAGGGTCAGGGGACGGGGCGGCGGTCCCCCCGCGACTGTCGCCCCCGGACCTGGCTCCAGTGCCGCTTTTCCGCTGCAGACGCCAAGGAGCAAGTCCTCGCCAACCTCGCCAACTTCGCCTATGACCCCAGCAACTACCAGTATCTGCGACGGCTGCAGGTCCTGGATTTATTCCTCGATTCGCTGTCGGAGGAGAATGAGACCCTGGTGGAGTTTGCTATTGGTAAGGATGCGACTGGTCTCCAGATGCCTGAGGGTGGGCTGTGGCGAGGGAAGTGAGTCTTTGGGGAAGGGATCTCGGGCAGTCAGTCGCTCAGCTGCAGTGGCAGATTCCGCCGTTCGCACAGCGTCCAGGTCACAGCTAGCTAGAGTCAGGTCTAGAACTCAGGCCCAGGACTCCCTCTGCCTGCTTGCCGTCCCTCCTGTTTAGAGATGAGATCATGACCGAGGGGATGGATGGGTTGGAGCCACTTGGAGGGAAACAAATTTAGGGTACCCTTTTAAACACCTTTATTTGAATGTGTTAATATCAAGAGACGTAGAGGTGATTTGGAATGGCTTGTCGTTCGTGTAGTTGTTATGGCCTAAGATCTATTAAGTTATTTACTGGGCAGACATTTATTGGGCATGAATAAATGTGAGCAAGGGCTCTCTAACTGCTGGAGAAATGGCAAACAAGTCGGGAAAGGTCTTCGCCCTCATGGAACTTGGCTTCTAGGAGGGGCAGACAGATGGTGAGCAAACAAACCAAAAAGCAGAGACTCGGGTCGGGGGGGGCGGGGGGGGGGGGACGGAATGAACAGAAAGATGAGCAGAGCAGTGGGAGATGGGGGCTACTTCCGTTTTGGCCATCCTGGGCAGGCATCCTAGGCAGAGGTCCATCGCGGCCCAAGGCCTTAAGGCAGGAGGAGCCCGGGGAAGGCCGATGTGCCGGGATTGTGGTGAGTGAAGCAGAGAGGGACAAGGGGAGGTTAGGAAGGTGGCAGCACCAGAGCTTCCCGGGGCTTGGATCTAGGCCACGGGAAAGAGTTTGGAATTTTTTCCGAAAGGAAAACAGAAATTCTTTTTCAGCATGCATCTTTAGAAAATAACATTCCTGCCCTGACTGGTGTGGCTCGGTTGGTTGGGTGTTGTCCCACAAAGTGCAAGGTCTTTGGTTCTGGGTCTGGGCACACGAGTGGGTTGTGGGTTCAGTCCGCGGTCCGAGTGCATACGAGAGGCGACCCATTGCTGTTTCTCTCGCACATCGATGTTTCTCTGCCTTTCTTTCCCCCTTCCTTCCCTCTTTCTAAAAATAAATAATAAACTTTTAAATAAATAATGCCATTTCTCTATATAGTGAAGGTAATCTTGTCTATGTAGGGAAAGAAGCCTTTAATAATAATTCCATGGTCACCTAGTACCCAGTTATGCACACTTCTCTCACAGTTCCCAAAGGGACATTTTTGGGGGGTTGGTTTGTGTAAACCAGGATCCATGCAATTCAGTCTGGTTGTTATGTTCCTTAGATCTCAGCCTCTCTCTTTTTTAAAATAAATGTTGTATCTTAGAACAGTTTTAGAAAAATCACAAAGGTGACACAGAGAGTTGCCGTTTATGCCACATCCGGTTTCCCTGTTATTCCCGTCTTACATTAGTGCCATACGTTTGTTACACTGGTCTTGGTACATTTTTATTATTATTGTTGTTGTTAACTAAAGACCATACTTACTCAGATTTTCTTGGTTTTAACCTAATGAATTGGTACTATTCAGGATCCCGTCCGGGTACTGTATTATGTTTATTAGTCACATCTCCTTAGGCTCCTCTTAGATTTTTCAGGGTTTTTTGGTTTTGTTTTTTGATAGTTTTGAGGAGTACTGGGCAGGTGTTTTGTAGACTGCTCCTCAGTGGGAAGTTGAAATTTTTCTCATGATTGGAGTGGGTTTGGGGGAGGACAGCCACCGAGCTAAAGCACCCTTCTCAGCCCGTTGGATCCGGGCCCGAGCTTCCGACGTGGCTCGCCACTTCTGCTGGCAGCTTTGATGCGCTGGCTGAGGACGAGTTTGCCAGGCCGCTCTACGCTAAAGCTGCTGTGTTATCCTCCTTCCGTACTGCACCCTTTGGAAGGAAGTCACTGAATAAATTACCTCTCTTTTACCGGTGGTAGACTTTTTTCCACAACACTAATTGCTAGAGGGCCCAGACCGGTTCTGCAGAATATCCACCTTCTAGAGTGTCTGGCTGCCTCTTCATGGTGTGCGTTTGTTCCTCTGTCCCCTTTAATTTCCTGTAACCTGAATATGAGATCGAAAGCCTTGATAGAATCAAGAAGCATTTTATTTTCTGAACACATCACAGTTGTGATTTAAAATTTTGAAAGACCACCCAGGTCTCCCCTAATGTGTGCGGTCTTGGGGCTGGAGCACAAATGGGGGTCTCCCCCCCTCTTCTCACCACAGCGGGCCTCACATGTGTGTGGACATCCCAGCTCCGTTCACACCCCCACACACGCCTGCCCATGGCCTCTCCTTGGAGTTTGAGTGTGCACACCAACCTCGGGTTTCACTGCTGGGAGTCAAGATTTAGGAAAGAGGCCCATGCAGCCATGGGCGGAGGTGCAGGGCCTGGAGCTCCAGATGTGGAGAACGGAGGACTTTGGGTGGGCTCCCAGGATTTTTCATCCTGTGGAAAAGACTAGAGTAAGTCCCTCTACAGCTGGGCCGGGGCAGCTGTCTCTGGCCGTCTGGAAGATTATTATGCTAAATAAATATTCTAAAACATTGGGACTTTAAGGTGTTCGCCAATGTAAGTTCTTCATCCCCTCCCTTTTCATAACTCAACTCCATAGCTTCTGACATCTGCATGGTGACAGTGGCCCCTGTGGTACCATGCGGCTAAAACCTCACCTGGCAGTGGCAGAGCCCCTCTAACTCAAGCTTTTGACCCCAGAGAAAACTTGCCTAAACAGAGCAGCCACCCAGGAAAAGTTTTTACGGGACAAGAAGCAACTTTCCCCAGGCAGGAGCGCTCCGAGATCCTGGCCCGCTGAGCTGGGCGCTGTGGGGGAGGCTTGGGCCAGGTCTGAGCTCTGGGTCCCCCGGGCAGCTTCCCAGTCTCACCTCTGCCGGCCGCCTTGTTCTCCTCCTTTCTCCCTCCTCACTCCCAGACCGAGGACCAGAGCAAGGTCCTCAACCCCAAGAGCAGTAGCTTTCTCAGCTATCCCTTCGTGGGGTCCTCTCAGGTTAAATTTCTTTTATTTGTTGTGTGTAACTTAAAAGGAGAGCCCCCGTGGTACTCGGAAGCGGATTTTGTTACCGCTGTCGTTTTCCCTTAATGTGTCTGGCACTACGCGGGAAACACTGTCGGGCGCCTATTCTGCTGTTAAAAGGCTCTGCGCTGTGCTTTGTAGTTTTGAATCTTTCATCTCTGGTGGCAGGCCAGAGATGGTGATCGCCGCGAGGGCAGAGCGCAGCCTTGCTTATCTCTGTAACGTCCTGAATGCCCTGGCCTCTCAGTCTGGGCAGAAGGTCCCAAAAGGCGCAGTCCTGGCTGTGACTTGGCTCCGCAGCCCTGAGTGGGGTTGGCTCTGCAACAACTGGCAGAGAGGAGAGTTGGGTTAGATCGCCCGTGACCATGGCTCACAGAACCAAAACCAGTGGCCGTTTGTTGGCAAGGAACATTAATGAGTTTGGTCAGAGCTAGGCTTTGGGGTCAGGCAGGCCTGGGTTTTAGTTTGCACTGCCCCACTTAACTCCTGGTGCGTGATTTCCCTCCTCCCACCACAGGCAGTATCAGTGCCCGCCGAGCAGGGCTTTGGGAGGTAAGTGACAGGGAGTGTCCGCTGCTTCAGGCCCCCCAGGCATTCGGAGCCCCTTTGAAGATAAACAGTTCCCTCAAGTCCCAGAGAGGTGCAATGATGGAGAGGTGCGGTGGGTAGGATCACGGCCTGTGAAGGGAACCACTTCTCTGCTCCGGGGAGTCTTCCATTCTGGGAAAGCACCCTCGGATGGCAGGAAAAGCTATTAGAGTCGATCCTAAGCCTCCTAGCACTGTCCGTGCAGTTTCAGGCGGAGTGAGCTTGGCTGTGCCATGTCACTGGCACCGCGCTCAGCCTCAGCTGCGATGCTGGTGCCATCCCACTGGCCAGGATCTGGGGTGATAGCTCCACATATGGAGTCCCTTCTGTGTGCCACGCACTGACCTCCTGTGCTTTATCCCGTTGACCCTGAGACAGTGCTGAAAGCAGGTGGGCTCATAACAGGCATTTTCCAATAACGAATCTGAGGCTTCAGAGGTGGGTTGCTCAGAGGTTTAAAGAGCACCTGACCTGGGACTTAAACCCAAGGCTGCCAGGTTCTAGAAGTTGCTCTCGTGGCCACTTCCCTGCCACCTTTTCTGGATGTCGACCCCATGCCCACTGTGTGCCCTCCTTGTACCAGCACTGCCTGCAAGCTCTCTGAATCTGTCACCAACCACAAGGCATGTAGTACGGAGCCCTCTTCACGTCTGAGGTTCAGCCATTGCCTGAGGCTCAAAGTTGACCCCAGTCTTCCAGGACCCAAACTCTGTGCCCAGGGGACCCAGCTGCCAGAGCCAAGCGCAAAGTCCAGCGTATCCTCATCCCTGGGTATTTGTGTCCCCTGCACCTTGCCACCTCCAGAGTATCCTGAGATGGTTCTGGTGGCAAGTCATCCCTGGCTCAGGTGTTTACCAGGAACTGCCACCAGGAGACGGTACTGCTCAGGCAAGGACAGGAGGTGGGGAGTGAGTGAATTATGGGAACCAAGTATAAAGCCAGGATCTCCGCTAACACTTGAATGAGTGTTCTGAGCTCGGGCCCCAAATAAAAACTGGCAGCCTTGAGCATTAAGTTGGAGATGCCTGCCCAAAGCACCACTGCTTGACTCTCAAACATCCTAGATGCTGTGTGCGGACACACAGGGACCAGAAGAGAATGTTCTACTTCTGTGAAAACTGGTTAAATCCCAGGGTATCACAGAATGCTTGGCAGTCTTGGTACTAAAACGGAGTTCAAGTAGGTTGCCTCCCAGAATTCAGGTTAAAAGCCCTTTGCTTGTGTGCTATTTTCTACAATACATGTAGCTGCCACCAGGTGGTGGTGGCGTGCAGAAAAAGGTTGGTAGATAAATCCTCAGGGGCCTCCCTTTGTTTTTGTTTGTTTTTTACTTAATCTTTATTGTATTTTTTCCATTAACATTTAGTCCCCTTATACCCCACTTCCCCCCCTGGGGCTGGCCCTGGGTTTTGCCCAGTGGTGCAGGCCCCGCAGTCATCCCACTGTTGTCCACGTCCACTAGTCCTTTTTGCCTTTGCTCAGTCCCTCTACCTCCCGCTGTCATCCTGCTCTCCATCTGTGAGCCTGTCCCCATTTTCCTTGTTAGTTGTGTGTTCATTAGATTCCACATGTGAGTGACATGTGGTATTTGTCTTTCTCTGACTGGTTTGTTTCACTCTGGATAATGTTCTCCAGGTCCGTCCATGCTGTAGCAAAGGGTAAATTTTCTTTTCTTTTTACAGCCGAGTAGTATTTCATTGTGTAAATGTCCCATGTTGTTTTACCCACTCATCTACTGATGGACACTCGGGCTGCGTCCATGTCTTGGCGATTGTAAGTAACACTGCAGTGAGTATAGGGGTGCTTATGTCCTTTCAAATTAGCGTTTTGGGTTCCTTTCCAGTTTCTTGCTCTTTCTCTTCTCCTTCTGGCACCCCTGTGACATGAATGTTGGGGTGCTTGAAGTTGTCCGAGAGGCTCCTTACACTATCCTTGTTTTTGCGGATTCTTTTTTCTTCTTGTTGTTCTGATTGGTTGTTTTTGCTTCCTTATGATCCAAATTATTGATTTGACTCTTGGCTTCATCCACTCTACTGTTTTTTTCCTGTGAATTGTTCTTTTTTTTTAAAGATTTTATTTATGTATTTTTACACAGAGAGGAAGGGAGGGCGAAAGAGAGAAATATCAGTGTGTGGTTGCCTCTCGCACGCCCCCCACTGGGGACCGGGCCTGCAACACAGGCATGTGCCCTGACTGGGAATCGAACCAGAGACCCTTTGGTTCGCAGGTCGGCACTCAGTCCACTGAGCCATACCAGCCAGGGTTCCTGTAAATTGTCCTTTATTTCAATTAATGAATCCTTTGTTTCTGACTGGATCTTTTTTATGCTGCTGAGGTCCTCACTAAGCTCCCTGAGCATCCTTATGACCAGTGTGTTGAACTCTGCATCTGTTAAATTGCTTATCTCTATTTTATTTGGCTCTTTTTCTGGAGTTTTGATCTGTTTTTTCACTTTGGCCATGTTTCTTTGTCTCTTCATTTTGGCAGCCTCCCTGTGATTGTTTCTATGTGTTAGTTAGAGCGGCTCTGACTCCCTATCTTGGTAGTATGGCCTAATATAGTAGGTGTCCTGTAGGGTCCAGGGCACCACCTCCCCTATCACTCAAGCCGGATACTCAAGGTGTGCCCTTCATGTGGTCTGAGTACACCCTTCTCTTGTAGTTGAGCCTTGATTGCTGTTGACAGGTCAGTGGGAGGGATTTTCCCAGGCCAGTCAGCTGCAAGGATTGGCTGTGACCACTGACCACCAACCTCTACTTTCCATGGAGGATCAGCTGTGCAGGGCAGGGTGGTGGTGCTCCGACGTGGTCTGTAGCTGTCCACTGGGTGCGCTGGCCCTGGGGTTTACCGGATGGTACAGGCCAAGGTCTGCCCCTACCTGTGTTCTGCCCAGAGCCACCCTGCCTGAGCTGTAAAGCAATATGAGAAGGCTGCTACTTGTGCTGGCCTTGGAGATTCCCAGGCGAAACCAAGCTGTGAATCTAGGCTGGCTGCTGCTAGTGCCAGGCCTGGGGACACTTAGTAGGAGGTACCAGGTGCGGGATGGGGGCGCTGAGAGCTCATTGTGGTGAGCTTTTCCTTGTTTGATAGGGTTTAAGAAGTTATGAAACATGAGCTAAGACCAGCCATTCATAAGGAAAAGTCCCTGTTAACAGTTTGGGTGCTTCCTGGTTCCCTAAGTTGGGTGGGACAGTCTCAGGATCTCCCGGGCAGGGCAAACAGTGTTAGCCAGGTTGATGGAGGAGTCTCAGGTTCAGCACCTGACTTCCGTTCCATGTGGTTTCTGATGGTGCTGAGTGATGGTTGTTCTGTATTTTAGTTGTAATTTTGATGTGGTTGTGCGAGGAGGTGAACCGTGTTTTGCCTGTGCTGCCATCTTGACTGGAAGTCCAAAGCAGGTTTTCAGGGCCTCTCTTTGGAAAACAGTGTTTCGTAAAATTGAAGATGGGCATATCCCACGAGCCGGCAGTTACCTTCATAAGGTTAGGGCGAATGTACATCCAGACAGGTGTGCAGAAGTGCCACTGGCAGCACGGTCTCTAACAGTCCCAAACTAGAAACAGTAGACAATGGAGTGGATACCGCCTGGGATATCGATACTGTTACGCAAAGTAAATGAACAGCCCACAACTACTGGCAATAATGTTGCTAGACACACTGCTACAGTGTGGTTCCGTTTCTGTGAAGTCCAAGACAGGTAGACGTGAACTAGAGTGTTAGGGATGTATGTGTAAAAATTATTTTTAAGTTAAAAATATAAAAGGTTCTGCTTATGAAAAACTGTGTTGTTAAATTCCTCCAAATCAGGAAGGTGTTTCCCTCTAAGGGAAAGAATTGGATCAGGGAGGGACACAGGGAGACTTCTGGATCGCCAAGGATGTTTTTGTTCCTGACCTTAGTGCTGGTCTCACAGGCGTTGGCTTTATCATTGCTCACCCCTCCTGTGTATGTCTGCCCTTTGCTGTGTGTGTGGTTTGCATGTATGGCTCCGCGCCAGCCTCTGGGGCTGTGAACAGGTCCATTCTTGGTCCACATCTACTGTGTGCCAGCGAGGGGCCTCAGTCATGTTACTTAATTCTCTCTGCCCATTTGATTGATGACAAAACCGAGGCTTAGAGAAACCGAGTTGCTTGCTCTGGTCCCCTGAGTCCTCAGTGGCAGTCCTGGGATTCTAACCGGATCTGCCTGCCACAGAGCCCTTGCTCCCCCCGCCCCCGCTCTGGGCCCTCCTGTGCTCCCTTCTCCTGTCCATCAGTTAGGCCTGCGGTCGTCCGTCTCTCTGCTTAAGAAGAAATTCCTCAGCCACGCACCTGTGGCGGGATTCCCCTTGCAAGAACGAGGTGATGTCCAGGTTCTCCCCCACTGCTCCTTCTTCACTAGGTCAGCAGGCTGTCCTCACCCGGAGCAGGGCCACCTCTGCCATCCCTTCTTGGGATTTACAAGAGTATATATCGTATGTGAATCCTTTTTCTTATAGTCTACACATGTGGTAGTATGCTATATCAATATTCTTTTTTTTTTTTAAGATTGCATTTATTTATTTTAGAGAGGGGAAGGGAAGGCAAAAGAGAGAGAGAGAAACATCAATGTGTGGTTGCATCTTGCACACCCCCTACCGGGGACCTGGCCCACAACCCAGGCCTGTGCCCTGACTGAGAATCAAACCAGCAACTCTTCGGTTCACAGGCCAGCGCTTAATCCACTGAGCTACTCTGGCCAGGGCGCTATATCAATATTCTGTTCTTTTTTTTTTAGCTCAGCAACATATCTTGACACACCTGCAGTGTCGGTCCATAAGGAGTTGCCTCATTCTGTGTACGTGGCACAGAGCGGCGTGGTGGTCCACGGCCTGGAGGGGCTGAGGGTTAGCCAGCCCCTTCGGGATGGGGGTTTAGCTGGTCTCTGTTCCGCTCTCCCAAGCAGTGCTGCAGTGGATAACCTTAGTTTTGTGTCATTCCTTACTTGTGGGGCTGTATCCGTAGGATAAATTTCCAGAAGTGAAATTTACCAGTCAAGGTCAAAACTGTATCACAAGGTGTTTAAGGAAGTCGCCCTCCATTCCTGTCTCCCCCACAGCCATCCCCTCACAGAGAACCAGTGAATGTGAGCATATCCCCCACCCCCTCTTCTGCATCGTGGTGGTTTCCTAATGCACTGGTCTGTCCCTCAGATTTGAAGTTCCAGCAAGAACCGTTCTCAAGAAGCTGAAGTAAAACCCGAGAACACATAGTCCCAAATGAAGATGTTGACTTGGGATGGGCTGCGGACAGCCCAGTGCCCCTGGGTGGCTGCGTCCTCAGTTGTCCTGACGTCGTGGGCCCTTCCCTCCAAGGGCTCACCCAGCCCCCAGGCGCCAGGTGCTGGCCAAGCATTTGTCAGCAGGACCTCATCTAATCCCTGGGACAACCCACAGGCCCCCCTGTCCCAACCTGCAGCAATGCCCTACTTGCTGTGTGTCCCAACCTGCCTGACCTCTCGGAGCCTCCAGCTTTCTCGTCCCAGGCTGCTCCTGGGGGTTCCTCTTTTGCCTCTCCCGAGGTGGGGCAGGTTCTGTGGTTCCCTGCGTCGAGAAGCACCCTTCTCTTGCCTCTTGTTTCCCTTTTCTCTGGCCTGTCTGGTTTGCCCAAAGCATGTTCACCAACCAGTCAGAACTTGTTCCCTTTCTGCTGGGTAGCCAGGTTTTACATTGCAGCCTGGTTGGCACACGGCAAAGCACACATACCTTAAATGCTGCGTCTGTGCATCTGTGTAGCCAGCCCCCAAATGGAGACAGAGAAAGGTCCCTCGTGCCCTCTCCCAGTCGGTGCCTCTCTCCCTGGAGTGACCGCTCTCCCGACCTCCGTCCCCATGGATTAGTGTTGCTGTTCTTGCACTTCACACGTTGGAATCACACAGGATGCGTACTCTC
Source organism: Macrotus californicus (assembly GCA_007922815.1). Taxonomy (NCBI): domain Eukaryota; kingdom Metazoa; phylum Chordata; class Mammalia; order Chiroptera; family Phyllostomidae; genus Macrotus; species Macrotus californicus. The sequence goes on from VMDR010000002.1 coordinate 313,532, forward strand.
GTGTCTAGTTCTTCCCACTCAGCTGTGTGTCGACGGAAGAAACATCCACAACTGTAGAGAATGTTTCTGAGTTTATTTGAGCCACACTGACAATTGCTGGCAGCAGAATCTCGCTGGATTGAGAAAGTGATCCAGAGACTGGCCGTTTTACAGCTGATTTTATACATTAGAATTAAAGGAGGGGACGTACGGGGCGGCAGGGGGGGGGTCGCCTGAAATCCACTGGTGGTAGGTCAGGGAGGTGGGAGGAAGCAAAGCAGGGAGATTTCTGGGATTGTCTAATGAGTAAAATGGAGACATGCGCCTCTTTTACGTGGGCGCGGTACAGGACAGCTAACAGTGAGCGCTCGGGCGCACAGAGATGGCTGGTGGGCCACAGGGTAACAATGAGGGGCTGCGGCCTCTGCTCTGGGGTTGTGGTTGTGCCCTGAGGGTGTGGGAGAGGAGATTATAGGAAAAGGAGATGTGTTCTCTGAGATGAAGAAGGACAGTAGACAGGCTCACTTAGGTAAAGACTGACCTTCGTCACGGGGGCTGCAGGCCTAGGATGTGACTGCCTGCCACGGCCTGCTGTTAGTGGGGATTTTCTGTCCAAACCACCCTGTGTGTCCTGTCCCCGAGTTTGTGGGGAGGCGCACCCCGCAGTCCTGCCGAGCATGTCAGGTATCGTGTGTGGGGCCTTTCTCCCCGCAATGTGTTTGAAATTGTCCATGTTACAGCATCATTAGTTCATGTTTTCCTGCTGCTCATCCACCCACCTGTTGTTGGAGACTTGAGTTGTTTCTAGTTTGGAGCCTTTATGAGTGAAGCTGTTATGATTATTTGTGTACGTCTTCTACTTGTATGCAAATGTGCTCATTTCCCTTGGGTGGACTGCTTGTATGCGTCTGTTCTCAGGTTAAAAGTGCAAGCATTTTCCACACTAAGTATTCTTCAGAAGTATGACGTTCAAGGTCGTGCAGTTTTCCAGCATAGAAATTCAGCACAATTTCTTTAACCAATTTGCTATTCTTATGGATTATTTAGGAAGCTTCAATATTTTGTATTGCTTTTCTTTTAAAGATTTTATTTATTTTTTAGAGAGAGGGGAAGGGAGGGAGGAAGAGAGGGAGAGACGCGTCAGTGTGCAAGAGAAGCATCAATTGTTGCCTCTCGCACGCCCTCACCTGGGGACCTGACCCACAACCCAGGCGTGTGCCCTGACCGGGAGTCAAACCGGCGACCTTTCCGCTCGCTGCCCGGGCTGCCTTGCATTTTCTGCAGCCCTCTTGGGTTCTTCAGGGCAAGTTCACAGAGGTGGACTCAGGAGGATGGAGCTCAGAGCAGCTGTAGCCTTGGCCTCTCGTGGGCTCCTTGGCTCCATGCTGGGCGCTCTGGCTCAGCCCTCCTACCCCTGAACTCTTCTCTTTCCAGGCCCTCACGCCTCCTCTGACCCCTGAGGGCCACCACCCCCAAGGCAGAGGGCTTCAGGGGGTCCCCATGTTTGGGGCCCAGGCAGCTGGTGAGCTCTGGCAGCTACCTGACCAATCCTCCGGGGCTTCCCAGGCCTGCAGATGAGGTACAGGGGGCAGGGCCTGCTCTCCTGAGGCCAGCTCCTGCCCCCACCCTCTAGCACTGGTCACCTTGTTCTACCCTCACCTTGGTGGCAGTGTCCCGCCCACGCACTCCTGGGTGTGATGATGACTAACCAAGCAGAGTGATTTAGTCTTCATTTTATCAGAGATGAGTCCCATCCCCCACCCAGAGCTGCGTGCAGGTGGCCAGGTAGGAGGCAGCTCACCATCGTCGGCACAGAGGAGTGGCGCAGACGTGTCTGAGGAGCTGCAGGCCTCCCGGAGCATTTGCACCTGTCCCTGTTCCTGGCTGAGTGTGGCATCTGCCCACAGCAGGACTGGTTGTCCTTGAAGCTTCCAGAAGGACACCCTTTCCCATGGGAGTGGCAGAGAGCTCCCCTTCTTCTGGGACTTTGGGCAAGTTACTCGACAGCTTTGGCTTCTTCCTCTAAAATAGGGGTAATGGTAGCACTTTGTAGGGTTTAGTCATGTTCCCAGCATGTGTCCAGTGAGTTTCCACAGTGGCAGGTGCCTGGGATACAGAGGTAAACCAGAGAGTATGGCCCTGTCTTATGGTGCCCATGACGGGGCCAGACAGCAAGTACAAGACGCAGTCAGCAGGGTGACCCAGGTTGCTCTAAGTGCCACGCTGGGGGGACCAGGTGCTGAGGAAAGATTGACAAGGAAGGCCTCTGAGTTTCCCGTAGGGAGGGACCTCTCCATCAGAGCGCCCTGTCTCCCTCTCCTTGTGACTTCAGGAATGCCACTCAGCCCCTTCCTTCCCGCAGATGTACCCTGTCCATGGGGCAGGGTCTCAGGGAGCCATCCCGTGTAGCCCCCCATCCTCTGCAGTTCAACCCTTGCCCCCCGCTCACTGCTTTAAAACCTTCTGACAAATATCTGTGGAGGGCTGCTTGTGTCAGGTACCGAGGACATGACGTGAACAGGACCGCTGAGGTCCTGGTCTCAGTCACGCACCTCCTGTTGGGGCTCGGCGGGCAGCGAGCAAGAAGACCAGTCCGCAAAGATGATTTCTCTGTGTTCTCAGCATGTGAAGAAAATGAAATGGGGCGGTGAGGGGGCGTTGAAGTGCTGGGTACCACTAGGGTGGCAGCTGTGAAGATCTGGGGCCCAGAGGGCCCAAAGGTGGGCTGAGACTGGTGACCACCATGAGTGACAAGGAGAGGGAGAAGGACCAGACCGGGTGCTGCAGGGCAGTGAAGGCCACGGAGGGAGTCTGGGTTCATTTGAAACACAGTGGGAAGGAAGTCCCTGGAGGCCAAAGGGATAAAGCCTTTAAAAACAGTCCCTGCAGCAGGACTCAGTCTGACCTAGGGAAGGCACACCGGTGCCAGATCTGGGCAGACCTGCCCCTGGAGCAGTGTCCCTGCCAGGGGCCCCACAAGTGTCTGGCCCTTCTCACTGGGGAAAATGTGCTAGTGGATTTGGGGTGTGGGGCTGGGGGGAGCCTCTTTGCTTGTTTCTAGAGAAGCAGGGGATGTGAGTGGGCTGTGACCTGCTCCCGATGGGACATTCGGGTCTGTTCCTGCCGTGTTATACAAATGAGCTGGAAGCCCTTCCTCTGCACGGAGCAGGGACCTAAAGGTGGCAGTGCCATGATGGCAGGAAGCTCTGTCCATGCACAGGAAGTCAGCTTCCTGCATCGAGTAGCCACTGCGATGCATTGCATCAGGGCAGTGCTGCATCTGTCCCCCGGGCAGAGGTCACTAAATCAAGGGGGTGGTGCTCATAGACCTGATGTGAGGGGGGGGGGGCATCTGGCCACACTGCCTGGTCCATGGCTGCTTGGACCCAGAGCCACAGGTCTCTCACTCTGGCCTTTTTTTTGCCCCAGCACCAGAGTAACAGCGATGTGAAAGTGAGGCTGAAATGCTCTGCCCTCTTAATAAGCTGCACTGGGGCCATGCAGGGCATGTGGCCAAGCCGCTGCGTGCCACGGCGCCCGCAGCTTTGTCAGCACAGGACGGCGCTCACAGCGCAGTGTTAGGTGAACACGTCGGCTTAGGAGAAAGTGAGGGGAGTGTTAGGTTTTTGTGGAGGGGTGTATTTACATGTTTACCAATTATGGGATGAAAAGCAAATGCTAAATGTCCGGGCGAGAGGAGTAAGATGGTTTATATTTTGACTTACATTTCTAGCTTTTAAAAAAAAAATGTATTTTTTTTTTTAAGAGAGAGAGACATCTATTTGCTGTTCCACTTATTGATGCCCTCATTGGTTGCTTCCCGCATGTGCCCTGACCGGGGGTCTAACTCACAACCTTAGTTAGCGTATTGGAATGATGCTCTTACCAACTGAGGTGCCCGGCCAGGGCTAATATTTTTAGCTTTATTGAAGTAAAATTGACATATAATAAACCATACATACTTACAGGGTACACTTTAATAAGTCTTGACCTATATATACACCGTGAAACCATCATGTACCTGTACTTTAAAATTCTTTTAAAGATATATTATGGGTTTTGTTTTTGTGTTTTACTTTTTATAAAAGGGGTGGGGGAAGTACATCAACCCCTGAACTGACCAAACCAAAAGGAAAGTGCCCACTCCCAGAGGCCTAGGCTGTGACAGGCAGGCAGGCCTGGCTGGAACCCTGTAAGGGAGGGCTGAGGACTAGAATGGGCTTCCCATCCCTTGTCCCTGGAGCACTCAGGCTCATCCTACTCTCCCCACAGGAGGCCTTTGCAACCTGTGCTCAGACAAGGCCAACAGGGAGCACATCCTGCAGACGGGGGGTGTCCCGCTCATCATCAACTGCCTGTCCAGTCCCAACGAGGAGACTGTGCTGTCCGCCGTCACCACGCTCATGTACCTGAGCTCACCAGGCTCGGGCTCCCACCCCGACCTGACGGCGTTGCCCGTGGTCCAGTGCATGCTGCGCTTTTCTCTCTCGGCCAACACGAGGCTCCGGAACCTGGCCCAGATCTTCCTGGAAGACTTCTGCTCCCCAAGCCAGGTGGCTGAAGCCCGCCGCCAGCCGGCCCACTCTGCTCTGGGTATCCCCCTGCCAAGGACCGAGGCCCCACAGCAGTCCTGATGCACAGGGACCTCAAAACCGTGGTGCTCTTACTGCCAGAGACGAGCCCAGCCTCCTGGGGGGGCTTAGGAAGCAGGGGCTGATAGCGCCCAGTGAGCACTTTCCCCTAAATGGTGCCTTTTCAGCCATTTTGAAGGTGAGTTTTCTCAGTGTAATGTGTTTACACTGTGATGAAAGGCATTACATGAGTTGAGGAAAGCAGACACTGAGACACATGAGAAGGAAATCAAAGGTGGTGCCAGTTTCTTAGGCTGGCATGCTCACCAAGGGGAGGTGAAGGCCCTGCCTCCTGCCCTGCCCCACTGCCAGGCTCTCCCCTTCCTGTAAGAAGCAACCGCTCCCTCCATCCAGAGGCTTTCACAGAAGGCGGTTCTCCCGAGAGCAGCTGGGCCAGGGCTTAGGAACACTGCCTGAGCTTGAGGAAGTGGGCATGGTCATTAACAGGAGTGTCTGGGGCAGTTCTGAGGAATAGGAATGAGAAGCCTCATTATTAAAACTACCTCCAGGCTCCAGGAAGCTGGGTGCCTGCCTCACAAGCTGTCCAGGTTGGGCGTTGGGCATGGTGGGTGCAGGCCTGGAGAACTCTGTGGGCCAGGATTAACCCACTATCCACACACGCCTATCTGCCAGGCACGGTGGGAGGGCTTCCGAGACAAAGTGGTCTCTGTTGCTGAGGGACGCAACCTAGTGACTGTTAACATGGCCATCAGGCATTCAGACCAAGGCCACGCAGGTGATGACGTGAGAACCCAGGCACAAACCTTGGAGCAGCATTTCCTCCCCCATGCCCAGCCCCTCCTCTGCCATCAGGGTTCAGTAAAGGGGAGTCCCTGCCCCTGAAAGTGCAGCTCAGGCTCGAGGGCTTTGGGGATACAAGCAAGAGGGGTGCTCAGGAGACAGGAACAGACCCTGACACTGTGTGGCTCGTAGTCCACGGTATGTGCTGGTCAGCACAGGGTAAGGGGCGAGGGACAGCCACGGAAGGCTGGGGTTCAGGAGTAACGGGGAGCCCTGGTCACCTGCACTCCCTTGGGATTGACCTCCTACATGACCAAGGAAAGGCAGATACGAGAGGAACGGCGTCCAGGGATGTGGAGGTGGGCAGGACCTAGGGCCACTATAGAAAGGGAAGAGAAGGACTCTTCCACCAGCCTCCATTCCAGCTGCAGCCCTCGGGCTCCTGCCCCTTTACTTTCCCAAATAAAAGGTCTGAAAAGAGCAGTGAGCCAAAGTGTTTTATTCATAGGTTCCTGACTGATCTCCCACCATGCTTCCATGCCAGCCGTCTCAGGGGGTGCCAGGTGGCTGGCCTCAGGGGGTGCCAGGTGGCTGGCCTCAGAGCAGAGGCTGCTGTGTCTCCTGCTCCCCGGTGCTGGGTTTGCCACCACAATGCTGCCCTGTCATTCAGCTCTGCTGGGGCCTCCCTGCTGGCCAGCCTTCCCTTCCTTCAGCTACTGTCCATGGCCCTGGGCCCTGGCGGCCGTTTGCTGTCTATGATCTCCTTCCAGTTGTCACTCCAGGAGAGCAGCCGTCTCTTCGTGGGGGGCAGGGCCAAGTGCTGGTTGTGGTAACAGGTGAACAAGATGTGCTCCCAGCTTGGGGTCTCCTCTTGGCCTGGGACAGGACATGGGAGAAAGGCAGCAAGCATGCAGTCTGTAATCTGGTTATTTGTGCTTCCTCTCCCTAATCCCAGAGGGCCAGATGCATAGAGGATGCCAAGGAAAAGAGATCCAACCTTGAATGGTGTCCTTGTCATCAATGAGCAGGTCCCCCAAGACCACTGTCTTGTCCCTCGTCATGATAATGCGCTCCACAAACTGGGGCCCCAGGTGCTTCTCCACCCAGCGGTACTGTGTAGGGGCACAGGCCTGTCAGTAGGGTCTGTGGGGCCCCTGAAATCGGGGCCAGTGAGGAAGTAGGTGTGAGGGGTCTGTGACCCATGACAGATGCAGCTCCCCTCTCCCGCCACCCCACACTTCCTGTTTCTGCTGGTTTAAGACCATGACTTAGGAAGCCGAGTGTGTCTCGGAGATGCTGGGGCAGCCGCACCTTCTCTCCCACACAGTGGTCGAACTTCAGCAGAGGGCTGGTGCAGATGAAGACCTCCGTGCTGCAGGGAAGGGGCTAGTTAGACAGGGCGGTGCCGGCCCCTGCTCCCCGCGCCCACTCCCCCTCCTCACTCCTTCAGGGCGTTCATCTGCTGCATGGCTTCCACGGCTCCAGGGATGGGCTCCAAGTCTAGGAAAAAGCCGGGGGCTTCATACACACTGGCGACTTTGTCCTGAAAGACAGCGTTCCCATCCTGGCTTCTGCCTCAGCAGATCTACCCCCAGCGAGGATCTCGGGTGGGGGGCGGGCTCTTCTAACCCTGGGATGAACCCTGTGTTCCTAAGTGAGTTTTGTTCATTTTAAACAAGAGGAGGGCGTCTTGGGCAGTGAATCGGAGACCATACTGACCCAGGGTAGCACTCCCTACTCCTAAGTGTCCTGCGGGGCCGGAGCGGGGGAGGGGCGAGGATCCCTCTCCCGTGGTCCTGTGGGGGGTCCTCCCAGGGCGCCCCGCGCTGCGCCCGCCGCCCCCACGCCCTACCGCCAGGTCCGGCCGCAGAGCCCGGTATTGCTCCCGAGCGAAGAAGCCGCGGCGCTCGGCCAGGGGAACGTGCGGCTCCCCGGGGAAGCGGCGGCAGAACGCCCGCAGGAGACCAGCCTCGAAGTCGGCCAGCACGCCGTCCATGTCCACCAGCACCCGCACGGGCCGCCCGTGCCGCGTGGCCATCGCCATCGCCATCGCCATCGCGGGAGCGCCCAGACCCGCCAAAGCGAGGACGCTCGGAGCCCCGGGAGGCCGCTTCCGGCACCGCGGTGGGCGTGGCCGCCGGGGGCGCCCTTCCATGGCCCCGCCCCCGCCGCGGCGCGGCCAGTGCGCGGGAGGCCTCCGGGGACTCCCCCTCCGGCCTTCGGCTGCCGCGGGCGTCCCCGGGATCATCTGACGCGGAGCCGGGGCTCTTTGAGCCGGGCGGCTGGCCCCCGCTTTCCGAGGATCCGGGCCGCCAGTGCTTGCTTGCGGGCGCCGGGCGCGCGGGGACGCCGCGGACCCGGGGCCGCGCTCCCGAGAACAGAATGCTCCGACCTGCCCATTCGGAGCGTGGGCGCCTCCACTTCAAACAGCCCCACCCGAGACGATTTCCGTCAAGCTCGGGTCGTCGGGACTGCCCTTCTTTCTGCGGAATTGGCACCTCTGGAACCGGCAGTTAGAGCCCCTTTAAAGGATGCTGGATGTTGCTGAATTTCGTGAACTCCTGCTTTTGTAGATTTCAAGCAATTTCCTGACTACATCCATGTGTAGTTTCCCCAAGAGCGCCCCGGTACTGCCAAACCAATGCAGCAGAAGCATTGCAGAGGGGAGCCTGGCGTCTCACTCTGAGGGGACCGAACTTAAGAAACGCTGAGAGGTGGGGGGAGCCAGGCGGTGAAGGGTCAGCCAAGCCACGTGCTGCACCGCGTGACCCTCGGGCGAGGACCGCAGCCTGGCGATAGCCTGGAGGGCTGTCCCACCCAGGAGGGCTGCGTGCAGGTGGCAAAGGAGCCAACAGTGGGGACAACTGTGACAGTCTCAACAATGAAAAATAAAGGGAAAAAAGGTAGAATTTACTGCATAAACAGTAAACAACTGAGAACTTGACTGTTTTCTCCGCTCCTTTACACTAAACCACTGGTCACACAGACTGGGTAAGAAGTCCAAAGTGTCGATTCCGGTCATCATTTTAGGATCATTCATCTTCACTTCCTAGACCCTAAGCATTCTACGTGGGAAGTTTAACGTGAACCTTTTGCAAACATGTTTACATCATTTCCGAAGATTTTATGTAATTTTGATAGTAGTAAAATGACAGGCAGAACTATCCCTCCCTCAAGACGCCTTAATTTTTTTCCAGCAATTCAGTTTTAGTTTTCTATTGTAACAAAAAAATTAGGAACTGCCTCCAGAACACCTTTATTTTTTTTTGCGTGTCATCCTTGCGCAGGGGCTGTGCTAATCTTCTCTGTATCGTTCCAATTTTAGTATATGTGCTGCCGAAGCGAGCACCAGAACACCTTTTGATTAGGCATTTATCTTCATAGAATTAACTTCAAATCACAAGCCATACCCAAATCAAGGACCTCTCTTTTCCAGGAGCCCCTACCTCCAAAGTTGTGATGGAAACCGAAAGTCAGGCTAGCATGCTTTACACTCTGAGAAAAACAACACGCACAGCCTATAAACACCCTCATTCTTCCCACAGAGATGCCCAATAGTTCAGATGAGTCCATGGTCTCTCTCTACACTCATCTCAATCATGAAAGGGGTGCAGAGGGGACCTGCTTCAAAGGGATCACTTTATAAGTTAGGAAATCAAGTCCCACATGACAAGCCAACAGAATACAGCTGGTCAGTAGCATAGTTGTTGCCTCACAGGTCTTAGTAATGCTCAATTTAGACATTTAATGTAACATGTTCACCTGGAACTTTCTCCCTAGAACCCAGCTGTCTCCATGTCTTTCAAGGGGCCTCTTCTCCCCTCCCCCACCCGTCCCCCTCTAATGATGTGGACCCTTCCTTCCTCTGGAGCGCTCCTTTGCCCACCCACCATTGAGAAGCACCTTGCAGGTGCGAGGACTTGAGCCCAAAATATTTGGGCTACTAATTATTTTGGCTGTCAATTCATCTTATTATGCCTTCATTTTATTACCACAGATATCAAAGTTAATCATCATTTTGGCATTTTGACCTCATACTATGAAGCTAACCCTGCTGTCCCTAGAACTTGTAAGCAGAGAGGAGCCCACTTGTCTTTGGGCCTCTTCACCCGTTTAACTGGAATGACTCTCCAGACCCCTGAGCAACAGGATTTACAGTAACGAGGGGAAAAAAGCGCTCAAACAGGTAGAACACAGCCTCAAAAAGATGACACAGGACACGATGTTTCAAAATTTGTACACCGTTTACTTTAAGTCCAGGATTGTGAAGTACAACACACGTTTTGAGGATGAGACGTTTCGTTTCACGGTCAAGCACCAGCGTCATGCACACAGCTTCGTTACCTAAGAGCACTGCTCGCTTCCCCACCTGGAATCAGTCAGCAACTCTGTGTGAGAGCAGGAGGCCTCCCTCCTTGGCCAGTCACCTTCGTGTCTGGCTTACTTCTTAAGGTTCAGAAAGAAAAGGCAGTTTCTTTGCTTTGCAGGCAGCACGGCATGAGGCGCAGGCCTCTCTGTTGTTCCACCTGGCACAGGAAGATGCTTTTAGCAAAGGGCACTGACAAGTTGGGGCGACACCGGGAAGGTGCGGCGTAAAGACAACCCTGGGAGGGGGGGCCTGTAGGGACGGTGCCTGTGGCCTGTTTACTGGCCTGTCCACAAGGCTTGGTAAACCCAAGTAAAGCTGACAAGAAAAGGGGTTTAAAAACCTCAGTACAAAAGACCCTCTAACAGATTGGGAACCAAATTATTCGTTCTTAGAAACACAATACTAGGGGTCACAAAGCTTCCTTCCGATCTACTACTAGGAAACACCATGCCATGGCCTACTGACCCAGAGGAATCGGGGCAGATCAAGAGGACCTGTTCTTCAAAAATAAAAGGAAAAAAAAAAGACAGCAGTACATAAAGTGCTTCTTTTTTAATGAAACAAATCCAAAAGATGTACAGCCAGGCTCAAGTTGTGCAGTTCACAAGCATGGAGAAAAACAGAACAACGGCGTTCAGGACAGTCAGAGCTAACCCAGGACCAGGCTGGACTTGCCCCCAGGGGGGTTTCTTCGGGACGGCACCGGGGCCGGCGCCACCGGGCTGGGCACAGGGGCGGCGGGCACGGGCTTCTCCTCGCTCTGCCCCAGGCTGGCCTGCAAGTCTGTGTCCACGTTTTCTAGGAAAATAGAATAAAATTAGAATTAAAATAGAATAAAATAGAATAAAAAATATATATATATTTTTTTTTAAATGTATTTTTAAAGAGAGGGGAACAGAGGGAGAGAGAGGAAGAGAAAGATCAATATGTGGCTGCCTCTCACATGCTCCCTACTGGGCACCTGGCCAGCATCCCAGGCATGTGCCCTGACTGGGAATCGAACCAGCGACTCTTTGGTTCACAGGCAGGCACTCAATCCACTGAGCCACACCAGCCAGGGTGGATATATTTTTTTTGAGGAAGGCTCTAAACATACCTAGAGATATCAAGAAGAAAGCAACAATTGCCAGCCATGTTCCTACTACCCAGAATTAACTACTGCTCACGTTTCGCCCTATTTGTCCCTGGGCCTTTTTCTGCGTATGTTCTCTCTCAGTTACACAAACAATGATGGCATGAATATTTTAAATTAGCTAAGCCTTACAGATAAGCTGTCGATCCCTCCCCCCTAATCCACGTCCAGTGGGTCTCCTCGCCCTCTTCCCAGAGGCCCCACGGCTAGTTGTGTGCATTCTTCTAGCCCATTTGTTTTGTGCATATTTTGTGTGCATTTTATTTGCCACAGGTAACATATGACACCATCTGTGTTGCATTTAACATAAACAATACCAGCTTACTTTTTTTTCACTCTTTGGCAAATTTACCCATATTTATACTTGCCTAATTAATAACTGCTTCATAATATACGTGTGCACATATAGTACAGATTTGTGTGCCCTTCTACTGACAGCAACAAACTGGAGCCAACCCAGCCTTTCCAGAGAAGGCTGGCACGCACGTACACAGAACATGCACAATTTGGACAGACGCAACTCACTGCCCTCCCGCGTGGCCGAGCCACGCCCCGCCCCGCAGCCCACACTGAAGAATGCCCTCCTTCCTCCTCTGCACGGCCCCCACCTGGTGACCACCTCGCTTTAATATCTGCCAAACTGACGGGTAAAAACCGCTGCTGAGTTCCTGTGTTCTGTTTCATGTCCAGGGTCACTAGGTGAGGTTGACTTGAACTACGCAGACCGCCAGTGTGCCATCAACGTGTGTTAGTTAAAGAGTCTGCATGTCCCCCGCTGACTGGCGATGACATCTCCACTGCCCAGGTCGCTCCCATCTCTTATTAACTGGGCACCTTCCACATTCAGGCCTTTAGAATTAGTGGATTATTACCCAATACCCAGGACTGATATTCTGGCTGATATGATTCACTGACTGATTTGTGAAACTCCCAACAAGCATATATTCCTAGCCAGGTAGTTTCCAAAATCAGAGAAGTCTTGTTTTCAAAGTCAAGAGTAACTGCAAAAGAAAAAACTCAGTATTTTCTGTGAAAACAAAAATTTCTATGAAGACTTCAATAGTTTTAAGGCACATTAGATTTATTTTTAATTTTTTTTTAAATACCAGGTCTCATTGTGGTGTTAAACCACATTCAGTTGCATATTCTAACACCTGCCTGAGGATAACACACACACAAGAGACGCCTTTAGTACAAGACGTGGGAGAAAACGACCACAAGGGTTAATGACATTGACTCCGTCCCTCGTTTGGGAGTTCCAAAACCCTGGAAGTGGTGAAGCCAGACTGTCAGTTATGACGCATCCAGGGTCAGAGCTCTGTAATGGACTCCCACTGGACACCAGTGAAAAGTCCCAACTTTGAAAGAATGTAGTTTCTCTCAGTTCCTCAAGAACTAAACGTTCAAAGTTCGTGTTCCTAAAACCACATGTACCAAGTTTTTTGTTTTTTTAAAATAATTTGTAATTTTTTTTAAGGATTTTATTTATTTATTTTTAGAGAGAGGGGAAGGGAGGAAGAGAGGGAGAAAAACATCAATGTGTGGCCGCTTCTCATGCGGCCCTCACTGGGGACCCGGCCCGCAACCCAGGCACGTGCCCTGACTGGGAATCGAAGCGGTGACCCCTTGGTTCACAGCCCGCCCCCAATCCACTGAGCTACACCAACCAGAGCCACTTGTACCAAGTTCGGATTCAGCCGACTGAAACCGCAAAGTCCAAGGGGGAAGAGGTTTCAGATCAGAACACTACAAAAATCCCAGAAACGCGCTACCGCTGCTTGTCACGGCGCATTGTGTGAGTTTCTGGAACAGTCTATGGAAGTACCATCATAGGGCATACGCCGTGCTCTACTGAACTGGAAGTCAGAACCTAGTATGACGCTCTCCGAGATGACAACCCTCGTGGCTGTGAACTGGAGCTCAGAGGGAGAGGGTCACCTTCAGGTTCCTGTTGCCACACTTGTCACACAAGAAACGGTCACATGCGCCAACACCGAGTGCCCGAGCCCTACAGTAAGTGCCCTTTACATAGCCTAGGAAAATATGTCTGACGTGCTCCAAATACAAACAACCCCCCAAAAAAAACACATTTTAAAACAATCCAAAAGAGATGAACACAGACCAGGAACCCGGGCCGAGCCAATGAGCTCGCCGCAGGCCGTCTCATTTCTGCTGCTGGGACGTTACCTCTCCGCTGCCGGTCTGGACCAAGCAGCGAATGCTCTGTCGTGGTGGGTACCTTCCTGAAAGTGGATTTTAGGGAAATCAAGCTCATTTCCAACAATCTACTTGTCTTTTATTATTAATGGAACTGTTCTGTCTTTCACAAGGAGGTAATATACCAAAAAAGAAAAAAAAATGCACATAGACTAAAAAAACCAGCAGGCCTTAATTTAAATGCTCACTGGTCAGAAATAAATGCTCCAGCCAGAAAAGAGGGAGGTTTGCTTGTTACTGGAACTCATTAAGTCTGCAGGGAGACAAGGAACCGAGAGTAGGGGTTCGGAAACCTCTACGGCAACTTCACAAAGCTTTTGTCTGTTGAACCTCATAATTTTTTTAAAAGGGCTTTAGACAAAAATACTTCTACCATAATGTCCACCTTAAATACTCCGGACTTGCCTTCTTCTTTGGTGCATCAGTAAAGTAACTGAACGGACATCTCTGTCAGAACAGGAAAAAGTGACTCACTCTAAGGGTCAAAGACTTAGAGCCCAGGAAAACGCAGCGGACCGCGTAACCTGCTCGAGGCAGGGAAAGACCGCTGCCCCAGATGTCCTGGACCGGCTCCCTCTTGCTTATATTGGGTTGGCCAAAAAGTCTGTTTAGTTTTTTCCATAAAATAAAAGACACGTTTTTCATTTTCACCAATAACCTTATTGATTTGGATATTTCGAGGATGCCGCTGTCTCCTGGGTGGTGGAACATTGGCTGTTCTCAATTAATGTCTTGATTTGATTGCTGTCAACCTCACCTGGTCCGCCCGACCGTGGAGCATCGTCCAGCGAGAACCCTCCAGCACGAAACTTCGCAAACCGCTTCTGACACGTTCGATCAGTCACAGCACCTTCCCCAGACACTGCACAAATCTGTTTTTGTATTTCACTTGCGTATTTACCTTTCTTGAAATAATAAAGCATAATATGCCGAAAGTGTCGTTTATTTTCTACCATCTTCAATATTAAAATGGCTACACAAAAATTCACCACTTTTGATTTTTTTAATGCACCTTGCTATGACAGTTTTCACAATACATTCTAATAAAACTGTTTTGAATGGCATTAAAGACAATTGAGCACTACTAGAATCATCGTACGGAAAAAAACAAATGAACTTTTTGGCCAACCCAGTAGATTTCCAAAGTCCTCCCTGTGGCCATTCCTGTATTTACCAGAAGATGAAGACAGCCTTCCTAATATCTAAACAAATCTGTTCTATTTAAACTGAGCAGAGTAGCTTGGCTTTGAAGTAAACTTGGCAACAGATTTGAGGTTGAACTCCACTCCACCAGATGTATCGTGAATACTAGGCCCCTTCTCCTTTTACGACAAATAAACTAAAAGTAGCAGCAGTCAGGAACACAAAGTAACAGGCAGCAACACTGACGGCCATTCAAAAAAAGAGGAAGGGCCTGTCGTCCTACACAATGCCATGTGCTGTTCTCCTGAGGGGTCTGCAACAAAGTGAGCTGGGGGGGATTATTAATTATTCAGCAGGACAAATGACACCCTTTTTCATTTTCGTCAGGATTCTCACAAACTTCTCAGGGTCCCCCAAATTCCTAATTATATTCATTGGCCAAAATTAGGAATAAAGATTGTGGCTAAATAAGGTCGAACAGGAGAAACATTTCAGAATATGAAAAGCAGCGGAATCGAAGAGCCTAGAAGATAGTTCACCTCCAGAGCAGTCCTCTCAATGGGACAAACAGGACACAAACAAAAACAAATCCACCTTCAGTCCAGTGAAAATCTGTCCGGTGAGGACCAGCCCAGGACACGCTCACAAAGGCTCAGAAGAACCTCCTCCCCCATCTCCATCAAGTAGGACGCCTGGCCCTGCTGGGGGCTCAGCTGGTTGGAGCATCGTCTGTGCACCAAGGTTTCCGGTTCGATCCCCGGTCGGGGCACGTATGGGAGGCAACCAAGGGATGTTTCTCTCTCACATCGACGTTTTTCTCTCTCCCTCTTTCTCTCTCTCGCCAAAATCAATAAACATATCCTCAGGTAAAGATTCAAAAAGAAAGAAAGAAGGACCCATTTGACAGGACAGAAGAGGAGTGTGGTTCTTAGACATTTGTTTCCCTGGCAGGAAAAGGCCCAGAGGGCCTGCGGAGGTAGCATTCCAGCGAGTCGATGTGACTCCGGCTGCTGCTTGTACGCATCACCTTTGTATTGCCCTCGTCAGCAGCCATCAATGAACACTTCAAAGATTTAAAATAACTAAGTAAATGATAATAGCTCATTTCCACACGGATGCTAACTGAGAATTCACACCTGCCTCCATAAATCATAATTTACACGACCACAGGGTTCCCATGGCCTCGATGAATAAGCACCTCAGTATAAAATCCAACAAAACGTGGGGGGCTAAGTGTAACCGAAACCACCTCGTCGGTGCCCTGGTGAAGGGCTGTGGCTTCCCCCCTTTCTGGACGTTTCTAGCATGGCTCTCACTGCTGGCTGATACCAGACGTGGCTAAGTTTGCAAACCTACCTGTTCCATTCTTCTGTCCCCGCCACCCAGGGCACACTGACACGCGGGCAGAGCCAGAGTGAACTCCCCAGTCTCCTTCCCCAGCATGTGACTGGGATCAAAATTCCGATCTATTCTAAAATCATTTACAGAACCGGAAATTTGGGGCTTCAGAAGTACTCACCATGAATGTCACCTTCTCCCTGGAAAAGAAAAGACATTGAAAGTTTACTTCAGATTTTAAGTTTGCAACATACAAATAAAGTGGTCACAGTTCAGAGACTACTATCTCTCTGAAACCGGGTGTTTTCACTTGCACTCAGTCAAGGTCAGGGTCAGGCTGCGTTACAATAAGCAACCTTTATTCAACTGGGGGACAATCCTGTACAAAAATGCCACTGGACTGATTGCCCCAGTGCCAGAATTAAAAAAAGAACTTAATATCTAATCACTATCACCCCGATAAATTTAATTTTTTAAAAAGATTTTATTCATTTGTTTTTAGAGAGAGGGAGAGAAACATTGATGTGTGAGAGACACATCGACTGGTTGCCTCTTACACACCCCTAACCGGGACCTGGCTCGCAACCCAGGCATGCGTCCTGAGTGGGGATCGAACCCGTGACCTTTCAGTTTGCAGGCCGACACGCAATCCGTTGAGCCACACCAGTCAGGGCAAATTTAATTTAAGAAATTTTTTAAAAATCTTAACATCTACACTGACGACCTGTATCAATTAGCATCTCAGAGTCTCTTTTATCGGCACGGGAAAGTGGCGAATCTCTCCCTCCATTCTCCTTCTTTCTCCTCACCTTGTGGCTGAAGGGCATCTGACAACCCCAAAGCCCCTTCTACACGTCTCCCCACACTGAGGGCTGGTGCCTCCACGTGCTCTGAGATCCCCACTCTGCAGGACTCCCCACCAGGCTTTCCAGACACTCAGCTGAGAGCTTCGGGGCCGTGCTGCAGTCCCCCGGGTTCAGCTCAAGACAACTGGGCAACCCCTGCCAACAACTTAAACAGTCCCTGAACTCAGAAATGCCACCGTACACATATACGAGACAGCCTGGAAGTGAGTGTGATTCAGAAGTTCCAAAACTCAGTAGTGTGGAGACCCACCCTACAGGTCGAAGAGACAGCAGAATGGACCAAGATCACCCTGACTGGCGTTGGCTAAGCGTTGTCCTGCAAAGGAGAAGGTTACCAGTTCGATTCCCGGTGGGGGCACAGGCCAGGCCCCCGTTGGGGGCGTGTGAGAGGCAGCCAATCGCAGCTTCTCTTCCTCTCTCCCTCCCTTCCCCTCTCTCTAAAACGAAATAAATAAAATCTTAAGCAATAACAACAAGAACAGACAAGATCGTGCTGACTCGCTTTCTGACTTCCCTCCCTTTAGTTATTAATCTTCCTGTCACCAATATGCCCCAGTCCCTTCCCTGGGAACCCCTGTGGACAGCTGCAGTGGCAGAACTGAAGCCCTTCGTACAACGGGGGGATCTGGCTTCGAAGCCGAGTTCACCTCAAAGCCTGTCTGCTCCCCGAGCCTTCGCACTGACCTTTAGATCCAAGAAGTCTCCAGAGTTTGCTTCGGAAGAGTTCCTTCTCTGGGGTCCAGACGACTCGGAGTCTTCTCTGCCACCACTAGACTTGGCACCTGAATCAAAATACACTTTCTTGAGGACACAGTAGGAAGACCTGAAGCAAGCGCTCTCTCTTAGTGAATGACATTATACGTCAGTCCCGATACAAAAGGAGCCAACAGTGCTGGGCAGGTTAAGTGACGGCCCCCAAATCTGACAGGCACTGAACAAAGCGGTCTGATGTCGCTGCTTGTCCCGATGCACCCCAGACTCTCAGTGCGCCCCGTATCTAGTCCCAGCCTTTCCTCCAGGGAGAAGCTTTCGCTCTTGCCTATCTTGTGACGGTAAAGCTAGATTTCGCTCGCCAGCCCTGAACCGGCTGGGGGTGCTCACACTGGGTCCCCTCCTGGGCCGGTGGCCACAGACACAACCCGTACCTGCCGACTTGGCCCACGAAGGAGGGTTTTCCTCAGGTGTCCCAAAGATGCTAGAGGCCATTTTGTTCTTCCTCACGGGTTGTTCTGTTGGTTCATCAAAGCCTAATGAAAAATTGGATCCGCCACCTGGAGGCCGCAAAACCCTAGGAATAACGACAAGACATCAACTTCACACCAAAACATTTCTTGGCAAAAATGGTGTCAAATACCTTTCACTTCATGCCCCTTGCCCATTCCTTCCCCGTCCCTCCCACAAAGAGCGCTGCTGATGGGGGAGAGGAGCTGACTCCATGGGGTGCACACTCAGCCCTGCAGGCTCAGATGCGAAACGCTGCTGTACGGTGTCTGTGGTAAGGCTGCCCGATGGCCACCACGGACAACAGCTGGCTGGCGTCCCCTTCCAGGAAATGGCCAAGGACCTGAAGGACCTTGCCTCGCGCTCAGCTGGAGGTACAGGGTGGGGCATAAGCAGGTGTACAGTTTTGAGGACTAGACACAGTTTATTCTTGTATCATTTATCACTGTGTTATTTTCCATGTGAACAACTGCAGACTCACTTTGGCCCCACCCTGTGGGTACACAGAAGTTTAGAAGCACATGTTGTTATTTATTTTTCCATTTTTATCTTCATCGAAATAAAAAATAGAATATTCACATGAAAGTTAACCAATTCAGAAGCCCAAGCAAAGGTGGTAATAAAGCGTCTCTCCTTTCTCGACGTCACAGATGGCCCTGCGTAATGCAGTCGCACCTCACTGCTGTCACCAGTAAACACGAGGGACTCGCCACAGGGCGGAAGTCAACAAGAGAAAATGAAGTAAGATTCGCGGCATGTTCTAAACACACACACCTTTGGACACCACTGAACAGCCTTTTGGCCACCGAGGAATCTAGGACTTTCACGTTTCCAGATCTTCCTGCCGCCGGCTAACCAGTTTGTCCCCCTTCCTTGGAAAAGCTCACCTGAACTGGTCCTGGCACCTCTCAAAGCACAGAAAATGGAGATGGTTTTACGGGAAGATTTTCTATCTACCGATTCAATTCCTTTACTAGGGATAGGAGCAGTCTGGTTTCTATTTCTTCCAAAGTCAGTTTGAATAAGAAACATGTTTCTAGGAATGTGTTCATTTCGGCCAAGTTTCCAAATAAATACAGTTGTCTGTTGTAAACTCAGTTCCTTATGTTAGAAAGCAAAGGAAAAATTAAACACTTAAAGTATAAATTCTCTTCTAAGTACCATAACTAAAGGCATCCCAAAGTTTTGATTATTTTTTTTACTATGGTTCCATTCTAAATATTTTTGCATTTCCAATATTATCTTCTTTAACACATAAATTACTTAGAAGTGCATTTTAAGTTACCAAATATAAGGGTCATCTAGTTTATTGATTTCTAGTTTTTAATTATAACACAGACAGGTAAAAGGTTTATGACATAAATCCTTTGAAATTTGATGAGATGTGCCTTACGACCTGGTATGTGGTCAATTCTGTAAATCTGTCCATGTGCTTGAAAAGAATGTGTATTTTGTGTATTTGCCAATGCTCCACGTACCGAGCAGATCAAGCTTGTGATCGAGTTGTTCAAACCCGCTAATCAAAAGTTCTGTCACTCACTGAGAGAGTCTGTCAACAACTTCTACTGCAATGAGGGTTTCTCAGTTTCTCCTCAGAATTCTGTCAAGGTGAAGAGTTCTGCCTCAAAAAGCTGGCCACTGGAGTATTTTAGATCAGTCAGTGGGGAAAACTGCATTGGATTAACTGGCTAGTCATTTGCTTAAACAAACAAAATATATGACCCTAACTCACTTCACTTACCAAAAAGTTCCAGCTAGGTCAAATACTTCAGTTAAAAGACGAAAACCGAAATGCTGGGGGAAATTACCTATCGGAGTGGCCTCGTCTTGAGGAAACGGGCTTTCTTTCCGGGGACAAGATGAAAGCCAGGAATCGTAAGATGAACAGCTTAAACTTGGCAAAAGTACACGTGCCATTTGACAAAGGATAGTATCACTACTAATATGGAATACTCTTAAAAATACTTTTTTTAAAGATTTTATATATTTTAGAGAGGGGAAGGGAGAGAGAAAGAGAGGGAGAGAAATATCAATGTGTGGCTGCCTCTCATGTGACCCCGACTGGGGACCCGGCCGCAACCCAGGCATGTGCCCTGACTGGGAATCGAACCAGTGACACTTTGGTTCACAGTCCGATGCTCAATCCACTGAGCCACACCAGCCAGGGCCTCTTAAAAATACTTTTGAAAAAATAGCAAGAGAAAAGACAGACAAAAGTTACTGACAGGAAATGTAAAAACATTTACATTTACAGCCTCTAAATACTGAAAATTTAACCTCACTAGCAAATAAATGAAATTTAAAAGAAGGTGATAATCGCTTCTCTGCCTTTGGCTGAGATCTAGTGTAAAACAAAGTGACGGGTTTTTGCTTAGTTTTATTTTTTGCTTATTAATGACTGGCAAAGATGAAAATGATGCCAATTCCCAGCATTAGTTGAAGTGTGAGAGGATAAATTTGTACAAACTTTCTAAATAACATTTTGATGATACATATCAAATGTTGAAGTTCGCATTTTATAGGAATCAGAATTTCCAGGCGCAGAAACTGTCCTAAGTACATAACCAGACCTATGTACAAGGAGCCTCCTATGAACAGGCTAATCTGTAGAAGCTGGGAGACGCTCATTACCCCACAGTAAGGGTTAGTTGTCAAAGTCTGCCCTTACAACAGAAATATACATACATTAGGCCCTGGCTGGGGAGCTCGGTTGGTTAAAGTGTCGTCCCAATTAACCCGGGTTGCAGGTTTGATGCCCGGCCAGGGCACGTACAAGAAGCAAGCAATGAGTGCATCAACACGTACAACAACGCATCGACGTGTCTCTCTCTCCCTCTCTGCCTCTCAAATCAATAATAATCTTTTTTGAAAAGCTATATACATCCTAGTGAGATTTACCTTTATTAGTAGATGCAAAAAGTTACCCAAAACCCAGTGAATAAAAAAGGTTAGAGGACAAACATAAGCCCAGTTATGTGTTACATAAAGTGATGTGGAGAGAAACACTCACCAGCTGTGTGACCTCGGGAAGGCTGCTGAACCTCTCTACACCTCGGTTCCTCCCCCGTAAAAAGAAAGCACTAGCTGCCTCGCGAGACGACTACACGGACATCATACATACATGCTCAGAACAGTGACTGGAACACGGCAATCACGTGCACCAGCTATGACAATAATCAGACACAAATGTCCAAAAGTGCACGCACCAAAATGTCATCCGGGGGGTTTCTGGTGGGCTTCAATGTCCTTCTCATACTTCATACTTTTTTTGTATTGCTATTCAACTAAAATGCTCCTAAACACCACTTCTGGGTGCCGAGATTCCCTGACCTTCCATCGACAATACTGCTTTCCCCACACAGGCCATTATGCGCGACCTTTCCTGAGCACCAGCATCCACACCCGTGTCCACTCGGGTCTCTAGACAGAAGCCCCAGCACCTCTGCTCCCTTGGGTGCAGGCAGACACCCTGGCCGGAGCTCCGCAACACTGCCCCTTCCTGCCCAAGGGGCGATGACTGCTCGTCCCGTCTTATCCCTGCTGCCCGCAAGCCGGCAGGTGCAAGGTCTGGTTGAGCCCCGCAGAACGGAAGGAAGTCAGACTGACTGTGCCAGCTTCGAGCGTAGCCTCCTCCCGACCGCACCTCGCTCCTGCTGTCGTCTTTACCGGTCCAGTCGGCCACCTCGCTGTTCCGCACCGATCCGGCCGGGCTCCGCCAGGGGCCATTGGCTCCCATACTCCCTCCGGCCTGGAGCCCGTCTCCACTCCTCCCTCTGTGCCTCCCACACCTTCGCCTCGGCCAGGAAGCCCACCAGTGGAGCCCTTCGCGATCCCCGAGAGCAGCGGGCGGAACTGCTGGAGATCCTCTCCTGGTCGCCAGCGCTTTGTGTGAAGGGCCCGAGAGTAAATGTTTTCGGCTTGTGGGTCACCCCGCCTCGCACAAAGATTTAACTCCGCTGCCCGGCACAAAGGCAGCCACGGACAACGTGGAAATGAACGCGGGCGGCTGTGTTCCGATCAAACTTCATTTATGGACACTGAAATTTGATTTTCATGTCACTTTCACAAGTCACAGAATATTCTTCTTGGTTTTCTTTTTTTATCAACCATTTATAAATGTCAAGATCTGACGCCAGCTGGGTTTGGCCCTCGGGTGGTGGTTTGCTGGGCTCTGCTCTAGCCCAGCGATTTGCAACTGCTGCCCCACAAGAATTTTTTTACACGTGCAGTACCTATTCAGCCAGGGGCACTGATCTCCTTTCCCTTAGACTGTCAAATAAAAAAATGACAACAGTCCTGGCTGGTGTAGCTCAGTGGACTGAGCATCGGACTGTGAGGCAGAGGGTCGCTGGTTCGATTCCCAGTCAGGGCACACGCCTGGGTTGTGGGCCAGGTCCCCAGTACAGCGCACAGGAGAGGCAAACACACATTGACATTTCTCTCCCTCTCTTTCTCGTTCTCATCTCCTCTCTCTAAAAATGAATAAATAAAAATCTTAAAAAATAAAATAAATTTTAAAATGACAACAGCCAACACAACAATAGCTGTCCAGTGTGAATGCACCAAAATTATACTTATTTTTGGTCAGATCAGCAAAAAATACATTTTTTTGGTGTGCCATAGAATTTTAGTAATTAGTTTGTGTGCCATGAGATGAAAAAGGCTGAAAATCGCTGCTCTGTGCAGTCCAACAGCCCCATTTTTAAGAGAGCCGAGTCAGGCCCTGAGGAGTTCCAAATAAATTGCCCAACATCAGTTAACTGACAGAGGTGGAACCCAAACCCAAACCCCCATTGCTGGGCCATTTTTCTCTTTCAACTGCAAACCTACAGAGTTGGTGCTTCGGTTACTTTTTCTGTTTTCTGATCTTAGACTGTCTTATATTTCTTCCATTGGTCTTCCAGGGTCCCCCCTGAATCTAATATTTGTGTCTGCCCATAGTGACATTCAGTACTCAACTTACACTAAATAAAAATGCCATCAATCTTCCCCTGAGGGGGTGGGGCGCTTACTGTATTCTTTTACAACATGTCAAACATTTAAAACACCACTGTTGCAATTGTTTTTAAAGTCTCAGATATTAAATACCCACTTAGATTAAATTCATTATATGAAGATAAATGTATTCATCATATATTTTATAGAGATGATAATTTTAGGTTAGCTGAAATTGTTAGATCATAATTAAAGGTATGTTATAAACTCTTAATAAGCTTTCTCTCATTTGAAAGTCTGAGGTGACTAGGTTCTTAACACGTGAGCCCCAAGTCAACAAAGATACTTGAAATATTACCACCAGAGTCAACTTGCTTCATTGTCTTCCTCTTCATTCCCTAGAGATTAGAGTGATTTTTTTTCCCCCCTTACCATCATAATTAAACCGTCATGAATTTTTAGCCAGATGAAAATCTTCAGAACCCTAATGGGCTGGGAAATATTTTTTGGTCTTTAAAAAAAAAGAAAGAAAGAAAAAAGACACTAGCACCTAAACACCAGCTTAACAACAGTCAAAACGGTGACCAGCCCAACTTTTTAAAGGTCTGTGTCCCTCTAGTAACAGCAGGTAACACCTTCTCCGATGACGTCAGCGCTGTGGAGCCCATTTGTATCGGCCTGACATCCCCAAACAAAGGATTTGAATCATAAGACAGAAATTATGTCAGTTTTATTTTTTAAGTCCCTACTACTCCTTCTCGGCTACACACATGGTAACAACATCAGATTACATGTCTGAGATTCAACAACATCGCCATGTACCGCAGGTAGCAGCAATTTTTTTAAGAATTACTTCTTTCTTCTCTCTTTAAAGCCCAGAGTTCCCACATGGTCTTTGCCGATCCTTCCCTAACAGACTAAATTGATGAGGCGTTGGCGGGGCCAGGAGGATGTTCCTGCCGGAAAGAAGTTCAGGAGCCTGGAGGGGAGACTACAGAAGGAAAGGTGGGAAGTCCGTAAGAGGACAAAGCTACCGTCCTGAGGTCACAATACTGGAGAGAAACTGATGACAAAAGGTGAAATCAAAATACTTATTTTGCAGAACCAAAACTCATTTCTGTCTCACAGCTGACATATACACATCAGAAAGCTGGAGTGAGGGTTCATGTGACCAGGTTACTGAAATTCTTTATGAAGCACTAAACTGCACTCAACCCCAAAGGATAGAAGCTCAGATTTTTTACACATTCACATTCCAACCACTGCATTCTGAGCAGCGGAAAGTGGACCTCCTGGCACAAAATGAAAAACCAAGGTTCAATCTGTCCCAGTGTCCTCTTAAAAAAAAAAAAAATGATCTCGTTGGAAGGGTGACAGCAGAAGTGGGAGTGACCCTCTTCAGCATTTTCCTAGGTCTGTCCTACCCAAGCTCCCCCAGCCTCCCGGGAGCCACAAATTCAGTTTTTAAAAACCTTTCCCATTTTTTTTCTGCCTGGTGAAAGGGAAAGGAATGAGTTAAAAAAGAAATGTCATTTCCAAAGCTCCCTCCCCGACTCACTGCTGAGGCCTGCTTTTGTCCTTCTCCAACCCCTGTGAGACGCTGCTATTTCACGGCTGTCTTCTTAGCCCCACAAAATGGCTCCCTTTGTGCCACTTGCTCAGGACCCCAAGGCTGGCCATACATGACTGCTTGTCACCGTCAATGACCAATAGATGCCCAGGAGAAGGGGAGACTAAGCTTCCTCCAAGCCTGGACCAAGGACCCCGGAGACGCCTGTATCCCACCTTAAAGAGCCGTGTGCAATTAGCCAAGACAATGTGAACATGTTGCACCAGATCCGAACCTTTCCACCAAGTTAGGCAACCTCTTGGAAAAGGGCCCCCGTCCAAACTCCGTGCCCAGTGCCCCCGTCCCCAAATGCAGTGGCACGAGTGGCCAGAAAGGCCCCGGCTTCTCAGGTGGAGACAGAACAGGAAGAGACAATGGATGTCTCCGGCCCCGCCCAAGAACAGGAAACCTCCTCCAGCTAGAGAAAGAGGGCCAGGGATGAACTCATTTAGCAAACGTCAAAGGGGGAGGCAAAAGAGGCGGGATGCAAAGACCGAGGTCCGAAGGTCTGAGTACAGAAAACCCACTCGAACTGTCGCACTCCCCCCTCCGGATCGGAGGTGGGAGCGGGAAGGGAAGGAGCAGGGGTCTTTCCTTTGTTATCAGAGGGGAGGCACTTCGCGAAGGGCTGACGGCTAGGTCCCAGAAAGGGGTGCGAGGTCACGATGACCATCCCCGCCTGACCACAAATGCCACCTGCCAGACCAGCCCCAGTACACAGGAGCCCGCCGGAACCGATCGCTGCGACCGCGGAATCGGATCTCCACACCGATCGTACGGCCGCCACCTGCCCCGGACCAGTGACAGGAGCGCGTGGCCCTAGGGTGGGACAATGGGGCTTGATCGAAGAGCCCCTTAGGCTGCCCGGACACCCGGGGCCAAGACCACTGTCCTGGAGCCGGGCAGGCCACTCCAACAAGGGGAGTGTGCGAACCCGCTGGGCACTTCCCAACTTACTACCTGCCGCGCTGTGAGGGCAAGCGGCCCGGGCCATCCTGTCCACTCGCTCCAGGGCAGGAATGAATGAGAGGAGCAAAAACCGGGCGGGGTCGCCGTGCCGGGCTCGAGGGGCGGCACAAAGGCGGGGCCGGCAGCCGAGCACCGCCGCCCGGCCGGACGCAAGCGTGGCGCCCCGGGCACGTTACTACCAACGATCGACTGTTCGGCCCGCGTGGCCCCGCGGGGCCGAGTCCCTCCCAACCCCGAGTCCTGCGCCGCTCACCGGGAGCTATTCCTGCTGTTCGGGTCGACACCCTTGAAGGTGGTGGTGGTGGTCATGGCGCCGTGGAGCGAGGTAGGCTGGCGCGGTAGCAAAACGCTGAAAGGAACGGGTCCGAGGGGCGAAGGGTAGGTAGGTCCCCACCCCACCGACGGCGACCGCTGCGGGAGCCTCCGCCACCGCCTGCCTAGCCGGCCGCCGCCTTTATAAGGCTGAAAAAATCCCGCCCCCAGCCTGCCAGCATTGGCCGATTCAAATAGCTCTCTTCGTGCCTATTGGTTCTCTGGAGTGCCAAGCATTGAGCTGTATCAAGACTGGCTGTAGCGACCCCTGCTCAGCCAAAGCCCGCCCGCTTCCTGGTCGGGGAAGGTCTGGGGAAGTTCCCCCTCCCCCACCTCAATATCTCGGAGATGATTGGACAAAGGCCAAACCTGCCCGGCGCTAGGTACGAGTTATACCTGCTTTCCCTTAAAACAAGTTACCTGTCAGAGGGGAAAGCTCGCTCTGGGCAGGTGGGAACCCACAGTGCAGGGCGGGCTTGTCGTTACCATACACTTATTTGCCTTACTTACGGTGGAGTAGCAAGGGCATGCTCCTTAATAAGGGGTGAAAATTACAGCTCCAAATTGACATTTACTGAATACCTACTGTATCCCGTGTGGAAACCTGACAGTCCCAAAGCAGCAGCATTATGAGTCAGCGACAGAAAGCACGCCAAGATGATCCCTTTTAAAACGACTGGAAATTCTTTACATTTTAATTGTTACTATTTAGCTGTCAGGGGCGGTGCGTACACTAGACCAAAATTACAGTCGTTCCGATTTGAGGGCCTGTTCTAAGGCTGGTTAATGCCTGGCGGCTGGAAATGGCCACATCCCTTGCTACCCAGACCATCCCAGAGCGCTGCAGCTGTTTATAACCCTTAAGTCATGACTCTTCCACCTGTCTGGGTAAGTCTATCCCTGCAACAAATGCAGACACACTTGGAGGGCTCAGGAATGACTATTTACAAATCGTCACGGGAAAGCCTTGGGCAAACAAGAGTGGAGGTCTATCTTTTTCAGTATTTCCACAAAAACTGAACTCCACTTCTCTTTGCATGGCCGGGTCCCTGGGTGGACTCCCAGTCGGGGCACGTGCCTGGGTTTCGGGCCAGGTCCCCAGTGAGGGGCGTATGAGAGGCAACCACACATGGATGTTTCTCTCCCTCTCTTTCTCTCTCCTTTCCTCTCTAAAAATAAATAAAATCTTTTAAAAAAACCCAAAAAACAAAAAAACCTTCAAACCCATCTAGCTAGTGAGTGCGCAGGCCCTGCTCAAAAACCGTGTAATTCTAGACTAGGAGGAAGAGGAGTGAGGGCTCTCCTGGGAGAAATCTGGGTTTTAATAGGAGCATATTTTGTCATTTGCAAAGTAAGGACAAAATAGTATCTAGACTCCATAGAGTTGCGAGGCCTGAAGTAGGTAATACACACAAACTGCCTGGCCCGACATGTAAGAAGTCATCAAAGTGATAGCCATTTTTGTTCTCAGACTTACTTGGGAAATAATCACACACTTTCAAGCAATCTGAAATTCTGTATTAAACGAGAGGTTTGCCCCTGCCTCTTTAGGGTCCCTCTTGGCCTACATTTTTGAATTTGTACTTGACTTGCCTCATGTCCTCCGTCCCCTGCAGTCTAGTAGAAGCCAGGTTGCTGTGGCAATTCAGCAGTGGACTGGAAATCAAAAAGCCTAGGTTCTGGGTCAGCTTTCTCTCAATGTAACACTTCTAAGTACGATTATGCCTTTGAGCCCAGTTTCATCTGTAAAATAGGGTTAAGAATTATCCGAATGTTGTACTTGGTGAATGGAAGCTTTCTACTAGAGGTGCCCCACCCTGGCTGCGTATCAGAATAACCTATGAGCTCTCAAGGAACACAGATGAATGCCAGGCCCCACCTGACTTCTCATGAATTGGAATTTCTGAGTGTAGGGTTCCGTCATGGGTATCTTTAAAAAGTCAAACAGGTCATTCTCACATAGAGCTTAGGCTGAGAGCCTCTGCTTCAAAGGTAAGAAATCAGACCCAGGAGAATGCTTTTCACTCATGTACTCTGATTTATGAAGAGTAAATTTATGTAAAACAGACATCAGATTAAGGCCATTTTAGGTAGGCCTGTTTGGCATATTCATTGCATTTTAAAGTAAAACTGCCAGAAATATCTGCAATAATTAGCCCTCCTATTTACGTGTTCATGTACTATATTGGTTTTGACTAAAATCACAACACTTCACTTGCTGCTGTAAGTAAGATAGAGAGTTGGGATTAAACAGATATAATCTGTAGCTCTGCTATAATAACCTTTGCTCCAGGTGACTAACTCTGTGGAAAATGGGACATGAATAAAACTGCATTTTGTCTGAAAGGTCAACACAGATCAGGATGAAACGATGCAAGAGGAGAAGACAATGTGAAAGAAAGAAGTTCAAGTTCTTGACTCTACATCTGCCTGTAGAGTCGGCGGCCCATCATTATGACCCGAAACATACATGTCCGTATCAATACAGATTTTTTCCAAATTCTCGGGTCAACCTAAAACCTAAAATAGAAGACACGAAATCTCACGACAAAGAATGGTCTAACAGGAGTTTCCTGACTGATAGCAATGTGTTCAAACCTTTATGGAGCAGAATCAAAATGTGTAAAATAGGCCAGTTAACAATAGAGCAGCTGTGACCGAAGCTGAGCGGGTCTCAGATCCTGACCTGCACTGCCTCTGGTCCTCTGCCGGCCTTTCCCTCCAGTCTACCTACCTTTTGTACAACCCTGGGGGGGTTCCAAGAGGTGCATTTTTGAAACCACTGCCTGCTTCTTAAATCTAGTCAAGGGGAGAAGAATGAGCAGGTGCCCAAATGCTTTGTAACTCTTCATGCCTTGAAGCAATGAAATGCTCTTCCATGTACCCGAGGCCCATGCTGCCCCTTCCCTGTCGTACTGAAAGTATGGGTCATCCACGTGCAATTCAAGTCAGGAAAGCCGGTGAACAGCTTCCCAACAGGTTTGTGTAAACCCAGCGTTCTCAGAATTTGCTCAGAACACAAAAACTATTGTTCTGAAGCAGTTGGCAAGAAATCTGCTATTTAAAATATGTCAGAAAGTGTTTAAAGTCCTAATACTTTTCCTTTAATATGGACAGGAATCCCATTGGTTTTTAATTTTGTTGCTGGGTATGTGGAGAGCTTTACTCAAGAATGCAATGCACAACCTACTCAGACTAGAATCCGGAAGTTGTTTCTCATCACTTGTGCCTACCAAGGTGGTAACTGTTAACTAAACACAAAACCACGCACTAACATAGCACCTCTGAGCTCTCGAGCATCTGTTTTTGCCTTAAATTCTACCAGCTTTCCCACTACCAGGCATTATTCTGAATCCCCCAGTTCAACCTGCCCCAATTTAAGCCAGAATGTCGGAGGAAATGAGCACCCTAACTGGCCTCATTATCAGGATTTACCCCCCCCCCCCCCCCCCCGCCGATTCTGCAGCTGGGTGTGGACCGATCTCTCAGACCGGTGCCTTTCACTGAGATCTGATACACACTAAGTTGAGCCACATGAAACTGCACATATTTGACTATTTTTTGTCTACAAGAATAGCAATTGCTTATGATCAGTTTAATACATATTCTTAATATTTGATCCTATTATTTAAAAAATGCTGGTCATGTGCTTTTGAACTTGATTTAATGACAATTAATGAATGGTATTTCTAACAAGCTTTACCTCTGTCAGAAAATGTGTAAAGCCCTAACACTTTTCCTTTCCTGTGGACGTGCCTCGTCAGTATACCCGTACATATGACTTAACCACATCTATTTACACATAAGTTCTGCATCCATCACTCTTACAGGCAAATTTAGTGCGCATCTGTCCATTCTTTTCTTAGCCATTTCCCCACCAAAAGGGGGGGGAGGGGCAAGATCAATGCTCACTGAGACACCCAAATTCCCTTAAAACTCATTTGCCATTAAACAAATGCACAGCCTCAAATATGGAAAATAGCTTAGTCATATTCTTGCCTTCTCTTTATTCAAAGTTCAGGTAAACAAAATGGACATATACTCTACCAAGGTCTGACATAACCCTCTCAGGTCCTTTTTGATCACTACATTGTAGAGGGAGTGCATAATTCCTCTCTCCCCATCATTTCTCTTCTCAGACTGAGCTAAGATTATGTGGTTTAAGTTGGTCTATTTCCCCAATTCCACATTCTCTATTTATTAATAAACAAGCTAAATTCCTCTAACCTAACAATTCTGTCCCACTCTCCTAGAAATGAATTTCACCTCGTAAGCAAAAATAACTGCTAATTTTACTTTTTCTGTTTATTTTTAGAGAGCGGGGGAGGGAGGGATAGGGAGAGATCAATGTGTGGTTGCCTCTCGAAAGGCCCTACTGGGGACCTGGCCCACAACCCAGGCATGTGCCCTGACTGGGAATCAAACCAGTGATCCTTTGGTTTGCAGGCCAGTGCTCAGTCCACTGAGCCACACCAGCCAGGGCCAATTCTTGGGACTTTTAAAACTGTTTCACAAGCCCTGCTTGAGTGGCTCTGTTAGAGCATTGACCTAATATACCAGGGTTGTAGGTTCAATCCCATCACTGCACATACAAGAATCAAGAAATGAATGTATAAATAAGTGGAACAAACTGACGCTTCTCTCCTGCTCTGAAATCAATTCACACACATTACCTCATTTAATCCTTACCACAAAGTGCTTATTTCTCCCAGAACTGCTGCTCAATTCCACATTGCTTTGAAAATACATTTACTTCTGGGGGTAGGGCAGAAACACTGGTATTTCTTAAAAGCTCATCCAGGCATTTTAATGCAAAACCACGATCCAGAATGATTGTTAGTCATATTTAAAAGCAGCAGCATCCTAACTCAAAAATAACCCTCAGCAGCACAGCTGGCCCTCTCTGATACCGCGCCCCCCCCCCCATACAAAGACCTTGGAAAAATTCTCCTCTAGGCCACCCTCAAATCCTGGGACTCCACTGACGTGCTGCTGTCAAAATCCCCAACCTAATTACACACTTTCACCCAAGCCTCCCATTTCTCCTCCAAATACATTACTCCTTCCCATCTTCCATTCAATCTCATTAAATTAATGTGAGGGCAGCCAGAAGACAGAGTTGAGCTAAATTGTTGGAACAATTAACCAAAATGGCAGCGTAACTCCTATGATTTGAATGTTCCCTCAAGCCAAAAAATTAAAATGCAAAAACTACTTTTAGTATTTTCAACAAATGTTAACAATTTCACATATTTTCAGTGATTTTTTAAAAAAGTACTCCATATTTTTTCCCACAGAATATTTGTCTTGGTAGCAACGCTTGTGAAATGGGCAAAAGTCAATATAAGGTACAAAATCCTGTATCGTCACCCAGTGGCCTTTCCATACATTACCCTCGGCTCTTTCTAATGCCACCAGTTTTTCTACCACGAAGGAATTTATTTTAAAGTTTATCCTCCCAAGCCCTGGCTGGTGTAGCTCAGTGGATTGAGGGCTGGCCTGTGAACCAGAGTGGCCAGTTCGATTCCCAGTCAGGGCACATGCCTGGGTTGTGGGCCAGGTCTCTAGTTGGGGGCATGCAAGAGGCAACCACACATTGATGTCTCTCCCTCCCTGCCCCTCTCTAAAAATACATAAAATCTTTCAAGTTTATCTTCTCCTAACAAGGCACAAACTCACAGTATTAGTACATTCCTCTAACTAAAGAACCCAATTCAACCGCCTTTCCATAACAGAGTTCTCTGGCTGGAACTCCCCTAATTTCAGTTGTGAGGGTACCATGAAATCCCACTGTCATAGTACCTAGAGCAGCAGTTAAGTGGAGAAATGTACTTACCTGATCCCTTCTAAGAATTCTTGGGGATAGGCTTCCCAGTCTTACAATACAGATTGTAAGAATAGGTTGGTAGCAAAATCAAAGTTCAGTTGACTCAAGATTAACTCACATATAACAGAGCCAAAACATCTACAGAATTCCTGCTTCTGGGGAAGCTCATTCTGTCTAGACACAGCGAATGTGAAAAAGACCACGGTGCAACGGAGGGAGAGCAAGTCAAGAGAACGGCAAGGTTGCCAGCATCAGAGCACCGGGCACTTGATCCAAAAAGGCCGCACTGGTGGGCAGGCAGTAAGGGTGGGAACTCGATTTGAGAACCAGCATTGGGGAACTCAACTGGAATGTAATGGGAATTAACAAGCCTCAGGAAACCCATCTCTATTCTCAGGTTTATACCCATTTAGCTGTGTGACAAAAACACTCCAGATTTCAGTTTCCTCATCTCTGAAACAGGTCAGAATTAGATCATCTTTTTGTATTTTTCCTGCTGTAATGTTCTGTTTATTGGTTCTATAGCTGTGACCTTTCCCCATAAATGTGAATTTAAAGACAGTAGTGACCTCCCTATCTAAAGCTCTGGCTGATGTGGCCTGTGAACCTAATTGTCACCTGTTCTTTTCCCAGTCAGGACACATGCCTGGGTTGTAGGCCAGGTCCCCAGTGGGGGGGCCATGAGAGGCAACACAGATGTCTCTCTCCCTTTCTCCTTCCCTTCCCCTCTCTAAAATCTTAAAAAATAAAGCTGTAAGAAATACAGACTATTTCAGGTTGGGCAGTATTTACTTATCAAAACGAAATCTGGAAGGATGAAGTGATTATCAGCATAACTGGCTAATAAACCAGAACTTCCCCAGCTGCATGTACGAAGGCACCATCGTAGGTAAGGGCTAAAGAAAGGAATGCTTGGGAGTAAACCCACACATTATGACCTTTTTTTTGGCTAGGTAAGTTGCATATTTGGAAATGCCAAAGCTTTTTGGATAAAGAGGCTAAAACACCCGTTGCTAGTCATCTCTATTGCTTTGTTACTCTTTGTTCTGCTAGTCAGAAAAAGGAGCTTTATTTCTTCCTTGAAATGTTACTTCTAGCAGGCCTATTGTCACATCTTTCCTAAACTTCAACTTTCTATTTAATATTCCTCAGAATAAACAAAACAGCTCATTTTAAACAAGAAGTTTATTTAAACAACAAGACGCTTGACTTGAAGGGAAAACTACCTAGGATTCATTTCTTTTAGAGTAATTTATCCCTACTTAAAGACAGATTGCCCTACATGTAACAGCTACGTACAAAAAAGTTATAAAATTGTCCTTGGTTTTACAATGATAAATGAAAAACATTAAAATTCTCCAATCAAACAAGGTATGCAAGGATTTTTATGTTGTTCTTTTTTGTTAAAGAGCAAGAGCAAAATAACTTACTGGAATATAAAGATAAGAGCTGAATGAGCATGCCACTAATGGAGAAAGGGGGTATCTTCACAGAACCAATATTTTTCCCCATCCCATCTCCACGTGATGTCAATCAAAACATACCATTGGCCATTTAGTTTAAAAAAAAAATGCAAATGCTTGTGCACATACATCAGTTACTTTATGTACAATAAAGGAATGGGGAAAGGGACATGAAAGAATAGAGAAAACTATACTGTAGTAGTCAGGATTTGGTGGAACCAAATTGCAGTTTTCTAATTGAGAATGTCTTCTTGGTCTGGAGGAACAGAGTTCTGAAGTAAAGTAGCAGGTTCCCTTTTCAGTAGACACCTCCTGTCTGCTGCTGGAACACATCAATTGTATCTTCATCCTCCATTTCCAACTAGCACAAAGGAAAAAGAACAGATTGAAAGCCATTGATTATTCAGCTCTTAAAAGTTTTAATTATCATCCTGGCTGGTGTGGCTCAGTGGATTGAACCTGTGAACCAGAGGGTCACCAGTCTGATTCCCAGTCAGGGCACAGGCCTGGGTTGCAGGTCAGGTCCCCAGTGGGGGGCACACAAGAGGCGACCACACACTGATGTTTCTCTCCCACTATTTCTCCCTCCCTTCCTCTCTCTAAAAATAAAATAAAATCTTAAAAAAAAAAAAAAAGGTTGTAACTATCACCCTGGCCAGGTGGCTCAGTTGGCTGTAACATTTTCCCCGCTACACCAAGGTTGCAGGTTTGATCCCCAACCAAGGTATATACAAGAAGCAACCAAAGAATAGGTAGAACAACAGATCGATGTCTCTCTCTCTAAAATCAATTAATAAAAACAAAAAAAAATTTTATAACTATTAGACCTAAATATCCTGAAACCTGCACAAGTTTCACCCAATTCCAATGTTCATTAGTTTCGAAATCCCAGAGGCCAATTAAGAATTGGCCTTAGGTTTAGGTAACTTTTTACCTGGTCTTCTTTGTGAAGATTATAGAAAACTTAGTTTTTTAAGTTAAAAACTGAGTGTGTCTGCCCTGACCAGTGTGGCTCAGTTGGCTGGGCATCGTCCTACAAAGTGAAAGGTCCCAGCAGGGCACATGCAAGAGGCAGCAGATCACAGTTTCTCAAATCCATTTTTCTCTACCTCTCTTTCTCCCTTCCCTTCTCTCTAAAAATAAATAAAATCTTGAAAAAACAAACAAAAAAAAAACAACACTGAATATGTCTATCAGTTAAGTGACCTCCTGCAATTACTGAAAATTAAGAGTTACACATGTAAAGGATCTCACTGCTATGCTGTTTTCATGGGCAAAAAACAGGAAATAGAGACCCAAAGAAATATGATACAATTATACATGAAATACCACATAGCTGTTATTAAAGAATAAGCAGAGGGACTTCCGGTCAAGTCAGCAGCATAGGTAAACGTGGCTCACCTCCCTGCACAACTACATCAAAGTTACAATGAAAAAAGAACCACCAGAAATTGAGTTGAATGGAAGCTGGACAACTGCGGAATCAAAGAAACACATCCATCCAGACTGGTAGGAGGGGCGGAGGCATGGAACATGGAACAGGCAGAATATCTCAGGAGCGAGGAGTCCCATCCCCAAACAGGCGCCCCCAGCCCAGGGTTCCAGTGCCAGAAAGATTAAGTCCCCCTAACTCCTGGCTACAAAAACCAGCGGGATTGAATTGGTGGAAAAAACTTCTACAGTCCCAAGCAGTTCCCCTTGAAGAACCCACACATGGATTCACTCAGACTCCCTCCCTCTGAGCTCCAGTACCAGGGTTAACAGCTAGAAAGGCACCAGTGGCATACAGGGAGACCCTGAAGTGTCTGGCATCAAGGCCGGAGCTGAAGGACAGTTTTCTCCCAGACAGGAAGGTGGGCAGAGACTATTATCCCTTTTCTGAGCCTCCACACCCCCACAGAACTACACAACCAGCCTGCAGGTAGCATATCTCAGACTCCATCAACCTGGCTAACACTGTTTGCCCCGCCCTGGAGATCCTGAGTCCCACCCAATATACAACCTGTTAAACAGTGACATTCCCATATGAATGGCTGGTCTTGGCTCAGGCTTCACAACTTCCTAAATCCTCTCAAACAAGCCATAGCCAGTCTCAGTGAGGCCCTAGCACCCCCCATATCTCTTGCTAAGTGATCCCAGGCCTGGCATTAGCAATCGCCAGCCTAGATCCACAGCTTGTCTTTGCCTGGGGATCTCCAAGGCCAGCCCGGGTAGCAGCCATCTTAGACTGCTTTTTATCTCAGGAACAGTGGCCCTAGACAGAGTACCAGTGGGGGCTGACCTTGACCTGCACCACCTGGGAAACCCCAGGGCAGCACACCCAGTGGACAGCTACAGACCATGTAGGAGCATCCCCACCCTGCCCTGCACAGCTGATCCTCCACAGAGGGGAGGTTGGTGGTCAGTGGTCACAGACAGTCTCTGCAGCTGACTGACCTGGGTAAATCCCTCCCACTGACCTGCCAACAGCAACCAAGGCTCAGAACTACACGAGGAGGGTGTACTCGGCCCACATGAAGGGCACACCTCAAGTACCCAGCTTGGGTGATGGGGGGGCTGTGCAACTGGACCCTGGACCTACAGCCAAGATTGCTCTACCCAACAAAGCTGTCATTTAGGATCAAAGGGCAGATAAAGAGCTTCCCAGATAAGAAAACACTAAACCACTATTTTATGAAATGTTAAAAGGACTTTTTAAAGAAAAAGATCAAACCTATGAACAATAAAATAGCAATAAATACGTATTTTATCAACAACTGAATCTAAAAGACAAACTAAGAAAACAAGAACAGAGAGAGAATCATGGATACAGAAAGCATTTTGATGGTTGCCAGATGAAAGAGGGGGTAGGGGAATGGGTGAAGAGGTGAGGGGATTAAGAGGTACAAATAGGTAGTTTAACCATAGAATAACCATAGGCTGTAAGTACAGAATAAGAAATGGAGTAGCAAAAGAAATTCCCATGACCCATGGACATGAACAATGGTGTAGGGTGCTGGGTGGAAAGGGGCAAAGGGGGGGAGAAAAATCAGGACAACTGTAATAGTATAATCAATATAATTCAAAATGAAATAAAGAATAAGCTGATTTACACAAGTAGAAATATTCCTAGGTACTAGTATTAGACTAAAAACAAAATTTAAAAACTAGGCAACATTTGTGCTTTTAAATATATCTGTCTGTAACATGAGTATATCCTTGCCTGTGCACAAAACAATGTTACCTCTACGCAGGGAAGGGAATGAATAAGAAAACATTGGTTTTTAAAAAACACCTAATTTAGCCCTGGCTGGTGTGGCTCAGTGGATGGAGCGCTGGCCAGTGAACCAGAGTTGACAGTTCAATTCCCAGTCAGGACACATGCCTGGGATTGCAGGCCAGATCCTCAGTATGGGGCGCACAAGAGGCAACTACATATTGATATTTCTCTCACTCTTTCTCTTTCCTGTCCCCTCTGTCTAAAAATAAAATAAGTACATTTTTTTTAAGTTAAAGAAAATAATAATTTAAATTTGAAAACGCTATTCACAAATTAAGTTTGCAAGATTCACTATTCACACATTATACACAGAACAACCACATTGACAGTAGAAAGGTTTTGGTACATATGGCAACACTAAAGTATATAAGCTTTGTAACGGTTTACTTTGCTGACAATTACCCTCGAAAATTCCTTTCTAGCCCTGGCTGTAGTGACTCAGTGGATTGAGCTCTGGCCAGCAGACCAAAAGGTTTCCAGTTTGATTCCCTGTCAGGGCACATGCCTGGGCTGCTGTCCAGGACGACAGTTGAAGGTGTGGGAGAGGCAACCAATCAATGTTTTTTCTCTCTCCCTCTTTTTCTCCCTCCTTTCCCCCTTCTCTAAAATAAATGAAATCTTAATTAAAAAAAAATTTCTTCTTAAAAGCTGGTAACTTTGTAAGTAAAACAAACTTGGGCACCTAAAGACAAGAGAATTGTTTCTAATGAAGTTGAAATATACTCAAAGTAGGGCTAAGGCATTAAAATATTAATAACTGAGTCTTAATTCTCCATTTGTAAAATGGGATAGCATTCAGCTATGAGAATAAGAAGAAAGTAATTAACAGGGTGGGGGGGAAAGGCAGAAAACTGTACTTGAATAACAATTAAAAAAAGGTAAAAGAAAAAGAAAGTAACAGAATCATGGGCACATAATAATTATACCACTATTAAAATTGGCTGATAAGATTTACTAATTTATTACAATTCTTCAATTTAATACTGGGAGAACAATTCTAACAAATCAATTTCATTCTAAAATTCTAAATACTAAAGTGAGTTCAATTCCAAATTCATCTGAAGATTTTATAATAAAGTTCTAAACAAATCTTCCTCAGTTTGGTATTTGCAGAATTATTTTGTGGTGGTAGGTGAGGGCTTCATAAGACAGAAAATACATTTCTAGCCCTGGCCAGGGTAGATCGGTTGGTTAGAGCTTCATCCCAATACACCAAGGTTGGGGGTTTGATCCCTAGTCGGGGTACATAAAATAAATCAACCAATGAATGCATAAATAAGTGAAACAACAATAATCTGTGTTTCTCTCTCAAATCAATAAAAAAGAATGAAATAAATAAGAGCCCTGGCCAGTGTGGTTCAATGGATTGAGTGCTGGCCTACCAACCACAAGGTTGCTGCTGGTTTGATTCCCAGTCAGGGCACATGTCTGGGTTGTGGGCCAGGTTCCCAGTGGGGGGCATGTGAGGGGCAACCGATCCATGTTTCTCTCTCACACAGATGTTTCTCTTCCTCTCTTTCTCCCTCCCTTCTGCTTCCCCTCGCTCTAAAAATAAAAATCTTAAAAAAAAAAAAAGAAAATATATACTAATTGTTACAGTTTAGCACAATGGATTCTTTTTATTATTTTAAAACAATCAAAAGAGGTCTTCAGCCTATTTACTGAACTAAACTACTGGAATGTTAAATTTTACAGTGAAACTTTAAATGCCTTCAAAGGATAAAAGAGCTTTTTCTCTTTTATCAAGAGAATTCAGCTCCTCCTTGTGGCCAGGACTATAACTGCTCCTCAGAGACTCACCAACGGAAATTTCTTCAAAATATTCTCCCATCAGGTATAGCTCAGACATTTCAATTTTTGGAAGATTATCAACAAAACCACAATCTTGATGTGCTACTTACTTATACCATATTTATCACTGTCTAGTTTTCACGGGGTGATAAAAAATGTTAAAAATACTTGGGCTCTTATTCAAATTTCCAATTTAAGTTTCTGCTTAAAAAACGTTTTTCTGCCTGGGCTGGTGTGGCTCAGTGGATTGAGTGCTGGCCTGTGAACCAAATGGTCACCAGTTCAATTCCTAGTCTAGGGCACATGCCTGCGTTGCAGGCCAGGTCCCCAGTAGGGGGCACTCAAGGGGCAACCACACATTGCTGTTTCTCTCCCTCCCATCCCTTTTGTCTAAAAATAAATAAAACCTTGAAAACAAAACAAAAACAACCCCCCCCCCACCAATGGAAGTCTTAAATGGAACTTGAAAAGGTAAAATGAAACAAAGAGCTTCAGGAATAGAAGACAGTCCAGCAGATGTCTTACAAAGTGACAGGTAAACAGAAGGGATTAGACAGCATGACCTACAGTGAGGGTGTGGAAAGCAACCTATTGTCAAGAGCCCTCTCTCTCAAACTCAGCTATTAAGAGATTTGTAGTGAGTCAATTAGCTCCCTTTAGTTCACAAGGATAGGTAAGAAAATTCAGCATGAAGAGTTAAAATGGTCAGAATCGAGAGCCAACTGGTTCACAGAACCCACTATGATCAAGAGCTGCATCCACAAAAACAAGGAAAGCAACGCTGGCCGGGTAGCTGTTGGTTTGGAGCAATATCCTGATACACCAAGGTTACAGGTTCTATCCCTGATCAGATCATATACAAGAATCAAACAATACATGCATAAATAAGTGGAACAACAAATTCATGTTTCTCTCTCCCTTTCCCTTCCACCCTCTAAAAAAATCAATAAATTAGCCCTAGTTGGTGTGGCTCAGTGGACTGAACTCCAGCCTGAGAACCAAAGGGTAGCTGGTTTGATTCCCAGTCAGGGCACATGCCTGGGTTGTGGGCCAGGTCCCCAGTAAGGGGCGCACAAGAGGCAACCACACACTGATGTTTCTTTCTTTCTCCCTCCCCCCTCTCTAAAAATAAATAAATAAAATCTTTAATAAATTTAAAAAATCAAATTAACAAAATCAAAAGAAACAGACAATATAAAAAAGTGGGTTGAAGTAATTAAGTTACCTATTAGCTTTACTAGGTGATGACCAGGTATTTTTAAAATACTGGTATTTCCTCAATCTATTTTTTTTTCTTTCTGTTCCCCTTTGATCATATTTTACATAGGCCTGAAATGAGGTAAAGAATTATATTCCCACATCTGAAAATTCACAAATAAACAGAGCTGTTGAGAAAATTACAAAAAAGAAAAAGAAAAACATTGGTTTTTCTGGTTAGCACAAAGAGATTTTTACCTGTGCAGGTGTGTCTGTTTCATTGATTGGCTGCCCGTCAAATCGGAATCTGATCTGCCTCATTGACAAACCCTGGACGAGAGAGTTTAAAAGCAGTAAGAATGCAAAGAAATAGAAATAAACTATAGGCATATTTAGCCATGAACGTATTGAGAGAGAGACCTAAATTATCATCAATATGCTACCAACATTTCCATGTGGGTAAAAAGATTTGAGGTGCCTTTTACTTTATCTTTAAACTATATTTGATTTTCTTTGGAAAAATGTTTTTTAAATAAAGGCCTTCTTAAAAAAGCTGTACTGCTTTTGAGACCATAGCTACTCCAAGCTTGACTAGATCACACCTTGAGTCAAGCAGTGTAAGATACTAAAAGGAAATTTGAAGAGATGCACACAACATTCCTCAATGCATGTTAAAGAACTCTCCAAAAGAAAAATAAAATCCCCTTATAATAATAATGAAAACTAGACGTCATCTACGAAGGTGTAATGATTAAAATAAAATTTTGCCCAAAAGCCACTTTACCTTCACTTTTACCCTACCAATTCCTACCACTATGCACAAGTAATCTATGCCCAACCCAACCCAACCCA
Organism: Macrotus californicus; assembly: GCA_007922815.1. Taxonomy (NCBI): domain Eukaryota; kingdom Metazoa; phylum Chordata; class Mammalia; order Chiroptera; family Phyllostomidae; genus Macrotus; species Macrotus californicus. The sequence goes on from VMDR010000002.1 coordinate 353,383, forward strand.
ACCCAACGCTAAGCACACCAAGAATTATTTAGTAGTTATCCTTGGGAAGTCGGGACATTTCAACTAGAATACAAGACAGTAACTGTCCTAAAACATCCATAAGACCACAATCCACTCATAAAATTCCTGGAATAGCTCAAAAGCAGCTGCTTTTCAATTTCCTTTTTAGTACCAATACTGACCTAAAGCTTCACTTCCTACTTGTCAACCTATTGCTAGAAAATAAACTTCAGGCACCCCCCCCCCCCCCCCCCCGGCCAGGTAGCTCTGTTGGTGAGAACATTATCCAGATACACCAAGGATGCGGGTTTGATGCCCGATCAGGACACATATAAGCAACCAACCAATAAACGTGCAAATAAGTGAACACAAATCCATGTTTCTCTCCCCTTCTCTAAAATGAAATGAAAAAAGATGATCATCTTTAAAAAAGAAAATAAGCTTAACAAAGAATAGGAACCCAGACTGACTTGGTCACTCTGTACTCCTTGCACAGAGTAGGAGTAAATGGAAAAAAAGCATTAGCCACCTAACCCTCCTTCATTCATTTTTTATTTAAAAATTAATCTAGCCCTGGCTGGTGTGGCTCAGTGAATTGAGCGGCTGACTGAACCAAAGGGTCGCCAGTTCTTTTCCCAGTCAGGGCACAGGCCAGGTCCCCAGTAGAGGGGGCATGTGAGAGGCAACCACACAATGATGTTTCTCTCCCTCTCTAAAAATTAAATAAAATTTTTAAAAAATAACTTAATCTAACACTATTAAATTGGGAGAGATTATTATAAGAAGGGAATTTTAACCCTGACCGGAGTGGCTCCGTTGGTTGGGCGTCATCCTGCACAGAAAAGGTCGCTGGTTTGACCCCTGGGGTCGGCACATGCTAAGGCTGCAGGTTGTCTCCAGTCAGGGTGCACACAGGAAGCAACTGATCGATGTTTCTCTCACATCAATGTCTTTCTCTCCCTTTCCCTGCTCTCTAAAAATTAAATAAATAAAATCTTTTAAAAGGAGGGAGAATTTTTTAATTATACTACTAGAATTTAGCTTCAAGAAATTTTTATATGCATTAAGGAGACAAATGAGCCTAAACTGCCCCTTCTGCAAAGAGGATTCCAATGTTTTACGTATCAGGCATCACCTTCCTAACACCGGGGTAGGGAAAAGGGGAATGGGACGAAGCAGCGAAGCTGCTGGTAACTGCAGCCAAATAAAGACAAGACAGAAAAATAAAAGTATCTTTGGAGGTACGTTGTAAATATATTACTTTATAAGACAGCTTTCTAGAAAGCATCTTACAAAAAGCCACTCCTATATCATGCTCAAATTATGAATTATAATTACTGTTACACAAACTCTGTGCCTCAATGAATATTGAAAATTAAACTGAGTTCCTAGGACTAAAAAGATTCAAAGTGCTGAACAAATACTTGGATAATACTTGTATTCCCTTAACAAGGATTTGCTTAATCTGTCTTTCAAACTACCTGTATCATGAAGATCATAGTATTTTCCTTCAAACTCTAGCCTGACACCACTTTCAGACCAAGCCCTGTCTTGAGGAACACAAGTAATCCCCCACCAGATAGGTGACATCCACACCTTAATTCCTCGTGACTTTCAATTTTAATTAGCAACTACACAAAGCAACCAAGAACTCAATGCCAAGCATTAATTACTAGGTATTATATTTACAAACACTCCTCTGAAGACTCCTTGCTTCAAAAAGACTGAGCACCTTCTACATGCTGGGTTTTTCCTTCACTACATGCAGGGGTAAGGGCATAAAGTCAACGGTGTGGCCTTCCAAAGTAAATGGGGGACGGTGAGGCAGCATCAGAATGTAAGCACGTTGTATTTATGTATAAGCACACCTGTTTTTACGCTTGGACTCATCAATAAAAGATTTTTCTAGAGATCAAAAGTCCAAAATTCAGGAATTTTGTCTTGAAAATTGCATAAACCATGTCAATTCAAAGTTACATTAAACCAGTACTTGGGCTCCTCCTTTGAATAAATACCCTAAGTGTTAAGAGTTTTGTTGGAAGAGTGGGTGAGCTTATCTCTTTGGGTCCATTTTCTCATTTCACAAAAATGAATTAGAGCAAACCAATAAATCTGTGTTCTCTGAAACCACCTGACATTCCATGAAGTCATGTTAGGGTAAATCCACATCAGAATGGAAATGCTCTGAATCAGTTAGCCAAAGGCTATGCAGCTGATACAAAGTAGGCAAACTCTAATTCTACATGTGAATGAAAAACTACAATCCCTGGAGATACTAATTTGAATGTCCCCTATCATTTTACAAGCATTTATCAAACAGGTCGGATATGCCAGGTACTGGCCTAGGTTCTAGAGAAATAGTGAACAAAAGGCCCTATGCCCAAGGAATGTACGTTTGTTGTACAGACACAAATACAGACAGTGATCGATTAAAAAAACAAATAAAACGAATGAGAGGATTGAGTGATGAGAACAGGGGCTCTTTGAATTAATCAGAGACATCTCAAAGGTAATAACTTAGCAAGAGTAGAATAAAATGGTTGAAGGCTCAGCTATAATATCCAACAGATAAATGGGAGCCATTGTTGTTAATTTTCTAGCTGCCACATTAGAAAGTTAAAAATAGGCAAAATTTTAATAAAATATTCTAATTCAGCCTATTCAAAACATATTTCAGCCCTGACTGGTGTGGCTCAGCGGACTGAGTGCCAGCCTGTGAACCCAAAGATCACTGGTTAGATTCCCAGTCAGGGCTTGTGCCTGGGCCGCACGCAGGCCAGGTCTCTAGGTGGGGGTGTGCAAGAGGCAACTGATGGATGTTTCTCTCCCTCTAAAAATAAATTTAAAAATTTAAAAAAAAACCATAATTCAATATGTAGTCAACATTTTCAAAATTGAGATATTTTATTTGTGCCGAGTTTTCAAAATCTGCCATATGTTACGCTTTATAGCACATCTCAATTTGAACTAGTCACACTTCAAGTGGTAAATATTCACATGTGGTTTGTGGCTACTACACACTGGGCAGTACAGGTTTAGGTAGAGAGCGGAATGTGCTGACGGCTTATTCAAGTTAGGAAGCACCATCAAGGATGACCCCAAGGTTTCAACCGCACCAGATTTTGAATGGTGCTATTTACTGAGTGGAGGACACAGGAGAAAAAGATTTCTAGGATTAAAATCAAGTCCTCTGTTGCATGTTCAATTTGAGATAAAAAAAAAAACTCTGGCTATGCAAATTAAAAAAATATTCTAGTGTTTTGAAAGCCTACACTTAACAAGAGGGGAATCAGCCCAATTGGGATATACTTCAACTTCCTCTTCCTTGGAATGTGAGGAACCATTTGAAACTGAAACACAGATCTTGTCTCACTCAAAACACCAGATTTTTTCCAATTTAAGAGGAAAATAGAAATAATCGTATCTTCAAATCCTATTTGCATTCCCAGATATGCACTGGAATTACTTTTTATCAATTACTAGTGCTTCTTTTTCCTGTAGTGCAAATTAAGAGTGGCCCCAAACAAGTTCAGTCAAATATAAGCCTAATTAACTGAAAAATTCAAGGAAAACTGTATTTGCACTGGGTAATACACCAAATTTATTTTAACATAGCAGAAAAACTTCAATAAATTCTTGCCCTGACTGGTGTAGCTCAGTGGATTGAGTGCGGGCTGCGAACCAGAGGGTCGCCAGTTCGATTCCCAGTCAGGGCACATGCCTGGGTAGCGGGCCAGGTTCCCCAGTGGGGGCCAAGTGAGAGGCAACCACACATTGATGTTTCTCTCCCTCTCTTTCTCCCTCCCTTCCCCTCTCTCTAAAAATAAATAAATAAAATCTTTAAAAAAAAAAAAATTCTTGACTGTCCCACCAACATGATCTTATAGGACAATCTCCCATAGGGACAATCTGGAATACAGAAGATGTGCTATGTGTTTTTGTTTTTCTGGCACATAGTAATTATCAGATAAATAAAAAGATCTTTTAGGGCCTCTATATGAAACATAAGATGCCTTTATTTCCTAAGTGTTGAAAAAACATGACCATTTGCCCTGGCTGGTGTAGCTCACCGGATTGAGCACAGGCCTGTGAATCAAGGGGTGGCGGGTCTGATTCCCAGTCAGGGCACACGCCTAGATTGTAATCCAGGTTCCCAGTAGGGGGCATGCGAGAGGCAACCACACATTGATGTTTCTCTCCCTCTCTCCTTCCCTTCCCCTCTCTAAAAATAAATAAAACCTTTAAAAAAAGAGAAAGAAAAAAGATGACCGTTTAAAGGCTAAAATTTAGTCAAGTAGAGAAAACTTAAAATATGCCGAGAATTTTGCTGAAAATCACCAAATATAAAGATAAGTTTCTATTTAATATAAGGTTTGGCTACTTAAAAAGTTTTACAAAATGCTTAGCTCTTAAAAATCTCCTCTAACCTGAAGGAGAACTAGTATTCAAATATTAAAGATGCCGTGCAAAAAAATCTAGCTCAATTAACAAGTACATATTTATTAATTGGTATGGATATTTTATCAAAATTCAAGTAAGAATGTACTGAAGATCTTGTCTTTCCTTTTAAAGATCTGTAAGAAAGTTTATGTATGAAGCACTGGCTGGTGTGGCTCAGTGGACTGAGTGCCCACCTGTGAACTAAAGGGTTGCCGGTTTGATTCCCAGTCAGGGCACATGCCTGGGTTGCAGGTCAAATCTCCAGAAGAGGGCACCCGAGAAGCAACCACACATTAATGTTTCTCTCCCTTTCTCCCTCCCTCCCTCCCCCTCTAAAAATAAAATAAAATCTTCAAAAAAAAAAAAAGTTGACCCATGAAGATAGAATTATAAGCACAGTATTCTCTTATTATGTTATAAATAAACCAGACATAAACCTTCAAATTCAAAAAGGAATTTATACCTTCAGTTTCTTTCAAATGCCTTTATATCTCATGGAGGATGCTCAAGTTTAAACTCAAACTCAATTTTCCAACTTCTGTAGGTTTAAGCCTTATTCTGTTTTGAGCCTACTTTTGGAAAAGTTTGCAATGTAGATAAGTTGTTTTAGTCTAAAAGAATGAGTTTATGTATTACATATTCAAGGTTGAGCAAGAAAAATACGTCTGCCAGGTTATTACTGTGTTAACTGATCTAGGTACCAAAGTTTTATTATACTTGCAAAATTCATTTTTAAAGTTACGTTGTTACAGACTCATCACAAAGGGAAGCTTCTTTGTCTTAAAGTTTGCATTTACCTCTCAGCATCTGTTCACTTCTACTTCCTCTTCTTGATGCCCAGTTACTATTGTCTGAGTAAAATGCAAACGTCTCTAATATAAAAATGTTTATGCTTGGCTCAGGTTAAATTTCATGACCTCTATTAGTGTAAAAAGGAAATATTAAAATTTTACATGGTTCAGGAAAATGGCAATGTCCTTAAGCACACACTTAATTGCTTCCAAAATGCTTAAAATACTCAAAATGGTTTTGACCTAAGTCAAATTTTAAGTGAATTAAAAAAGAAAGAGATGGGGGAGAGGGGTATATAAGGGTACTAAATAGTAATGGGAAAATAATAAAGATTATATCCTGAAAGAAAAAAAAAGAAAAGAGCCTGACCAAAAGAGAGCCTGACAAGAACATTTACCTTGTTCACTCATTTTCTTATCCTCCCTTGGAAACCAACCACATCTTGAGGATATGATGCATTCGTGGCACAGGACTAGAATCGCGCGTTAACCAAACCATCCTAGGGGTTTTCACAAAGAACCAGCATACCAAATGCATGATAAAGGACGTAAGTGCATGTTCATTCTGTCCAAGTCAGTCTATTGTATGATGCTAGCCTAGTTTCTATTTCATGAAAATGAGGTTTGTTTTTATTTAAATACGTTATGTTCAGTGGAAACGCTGTCGGCTCCTCACCTGCCGCTCACAATAGGCTTTCATTAGCTTGCTGAGGGGCGTGTGCCTCTTGATCTTAAACTGCACCACCGAGCCGTCCTGCCCCGCCACCTTCAAGTTAATGTGGTCGTTGTTCTCCGTCTTCACTCCTTCCTGTTGAAAGAAAAAGTATAATTTGGAAAATGTGAAAAACAAACACCTTTTAAAGCAGCCGCAGCCCAAGTTGCTTCAGAGATCAACAGGTCCCTCATTCTGCATGATAAAAGAGCATACAGATGTTGTCAGCCGCTCAAATCAACCTGAAAAAGTGAGAAATCCTCCAGCCACAATATTAAATAGCTGCTGCAGACACAGAAAAGAAACCTCGCGCAGGCAACAGTCGATTTTAAACGACGGGTCCCGCTCAATTTACTGCAGCACTCTCTTGAATTGTCCAAACTGATTTATGTTATGTCCCTTTCAAAATCTTTTCCTTAAAAAGATTAAAAACGAGCATTCTTTCTCTTTTCAATGTACTTTAAGTATAGAATGCGGGGGACGAGGGGATCTAGAGCTTGCAATTCAAAACTCATTATAATTCTCTAGTTAAAATCACTGAACTCGGTTTTATAACTTAAATCTCAAGCTACACTTAAAAAAAAAAACACAACCTAGAATATTCTGACACTCTCCGAAGCGGCGGTAAAAACTCGGAACCACTATTAACGTTCGCCTCTATTAGCAGCTTCATTCTGTTTATTTTTAGTTAAGAGCTCCCGTTCTCCCCTCCCCTTTGTTGACATGAGTCAAACACAGTTTATTCCAAGTCCTCCTTGCAGATTTCAACCCAATCTGAAGTTCACCAAAATCAGGGGTGGAAGAATTCTGTCGCCCTGGAGTCACTTCAGAGAAGAAGGGGAGAGTGCCACAGAAGAAACCAAAAGTCAAGTCCCGCGTGCCAGGTGGAAGCGTGTGCCCCGGTCCCCACGGGAAAAGCCTCCCAGTGCATCAAGACGGCGCTGAAAAGTTAAGCCCTTTCTAGTCTCTAAAACGTACTAAGTCTCTGCTCGTGCATCTGCCTCCAACTTCCCGAAACCACACTGTCCCCGCAGATCAGGGTTTCTTTAATCCCCAAGGAAAAGCCCCTGCCCATCCCCCTCTCGGGACTCTGAGGTCTTTAAAGTAGGAAACAGTCCCCGGGAATCCCCGGCCCCTCACCACGGCCCGACAGACATCCGGCTTCCAACCCATCTGCAGCCCATTGATTCGCCCCGAGCCCTCACCGGGCCACTGCCGCCCGGGGCAGGGGTCCCAAGATGCCCACACCTCTCATCCCCGTGGGGGGAAGTTCTGGACGGAGGGAACTCCCCGCCACCGAGGAGGCGGCAAAACCCGCCGAAGCTCCGCGCGGGATCCGCGGAGGGTGGGGACGCTGCGCGCCTTAACGCCCCTCCTCACGCGCGCCCGCCGGGCCGGGCCCTAGAAGCCCCGCTCGCAGCCGGTTGGCCTGCGAGCGTCCGCGATCCGCCCGCCCTACTCGCGCCGGCGCGCACTCCGAGGCGGCCGGGGGCGGGGGAGGGCCGCGGGGCCTCCTCCGGCGCGGGAGGAAGAGGGGAGGGAGGAAAATGGCGCGGAACGCCCGGGCCTGAGCCGCGGCCGGCCCATGGGGGGCCCGGGGAGGCGCGGGGAGCCCGCGGCGGCTTGGGCCAGCCCCCGGCCCGCGCCTAGACCACGCCGCGCGGCGAGGCGAGGAGGCCGGCGGCGAGCTCACCTTGGGCTTTTCGTCGGCCATGGCGAGCGCCGGAGTCTCCTCAGCTGCCGCTTCACAAAAGAGGTACCAGGACCGCACCGAAGGAGCACACAAGCAGCACCAGGAGCGGCAGAAGAAGGAGGCGGCAGCGGTGGAGGAGGGAGAGGGCGCGCGCACGTTGTGCGCTCCCTCCCCCCACTCTGCGTGCGCGAGCACGAGCCGCCAGGCCTTCTCATTGGCTGCCGCCTCGCGGGAGCGCGCAACGCTTACATAACCACCCCCACCCCCTGGCCCCGCGTTGCCGGGCCTGGGCCTGGCGCCCGCCAGGCCGGCGGGAAGAGGCGCGGACACGCGCACCCTGCCCGCCGCGGGGGCGCGCCTGCTCTGGGCGGGGCTGTATTGTCCTTCTGTGGTGGAGCTTAATCAAAATGGCTTCCAGCTGGTCCTCGTTGAGGACGAGGAGGCTTGAGGCCTGGACGTGAGGCACACGCCGGGGAAGGCCGACTGACTGCATGAGGAAGGGGGAACCTAAAGCATGGCCTCAGCATGAGGTTCTAAGAAAACAAATCCCCCTTGTTCATTGGGCCAAATGCAGTTTTGCCCACAGTTAGAGGAACATGACACTTCCCCTCAGCCAGCCTCGCATCTTTGGAATTTTAAACCTTCAGCCTCAACCCGCTTCCTGCCACTGCCTTGCCTCAGTGCGGTGACTACTAACGCACTCCTGGTAACCCTGTACTTGGGCCCGCTGAGGAAAAATGCTCGTTCTACAAACTCCTGACTCGGCCTGGCCCCCGACCTCCAAGAGGAAAGAATCCGTCCGAGAGAACCACCCGCTGTCAAGCTTCCAATCCAGGCAGGCGGGTCCCTCCCGATTTAAGAACAAACCCTGACTTCTGTGCAGTGGATTCCCCCCAACTCCTCCCAGCAGATTTCATTATTTTCTTTGTCCCTGTAAGTTCCTCCACTCCGTCAGCATAGAAAAAGACTCAATTCTATTTCCATCGTAAGTTACCACCATATCTCTCTCCATTCTTGGCCAAACATCTTGAAAAAATGTCCATGCCAGCTGTCTCCACTCCCTCACCTCCCACTCACTCCTCAACCCACTGCAATCTGGTGCTGTCCCTGCGTGGCCACAAACACTGCGCTATGCAAGGTCACCGCAGACGGCGCGAATCCGGGCTGCTTGCCGGGCGCGGCTGCACTTGACCTCCCTCCCTGTGACTCGGGTCTGTCTTGGACCCCTTTGCACTCCGCGCTCCCCGCTCCCCGCCCTCGCCGCGTCACCCCTTCCCTTAAATGTCCCTTGGGTCTTGTTCTAGACCCTTTCCCTTATCTATTCTCTCTCCTGGGATGATTTCACCCACTTCCATGACCATCTTTTTGTTAATGATTTTCAAGTCTGTATTTCTAATCCAGATCTTTCTCCGTGCTTGCTTCCAACCTATACATCCAACTGACTTCTGAATGTCTCCACTTGGGTGTCCCAAAGCCACCTCAACCACGGCAAACCTCAACTAAAATTCCTCACTTGACCTTCTCCAGCCTGCCCCTCTCCACCGTTCTGATTCAGGGAACCGCAGGCCATTGCCACATTGCTCCAAGCCCGGCAAGCCCGGCAGGGGGCGTCCTTGACTCCTCCTTTCTCTCTTTCACACATTCCCCGTGCAGTCCGCCTCCAAGTCTTGTCTACTCCGCCCTCTAATACCTACCAGATATTTCTCCTCTTCAGCCTCTGTCCCGTCCCTGGGCTAGGGAACCTTAGAGGTAAGACAAGCCAAGGAAGGAGACTCATCAGGGGGCAGGGGAAGCCTAAGTTCAAGTCAGCCTTTCCCAGGGCTACTGCAATTGCCTCCTAACTGATTCTTTTAAGGTAAGTCCTACTTGACCCTGAATATTTTTTAAGTCCACTCATCCATGAATCCATTGGCCAGACCAGGGAATTGAACCCCAAACCTTGGCATATTGGGATAATGCTCCAAACAACTGAGCTACCTGGCGGCTACCCAGGGCTGTACCTGAAGTGAATAAGAATCAACCAGGACGCTGATTTAAATGCAGTCTTCACGTGCTAGCCCCTCCTTGTCCTCTTTCCACCATCTTTATGTGTCACCATAGTGGTGCTAGCGAATGACTTGGCTGATGCTCTGAAGAGTATCAATGATGCCGAAAAGAGAAGCAAACACCGGGTTTTTATTAGGCTGAGCTCCCAAGTCATCGTCTGGTTTCCAACTGTGCTGATGAAGCATGGTTACATTGGCGAGTTTGAAATTATTGATGGCCACAGAGCTGGGAAAATCGTTCTGAACCTCACAGACAGGTTGAACAAGTATGGAGTAATCAGCCCCAGGTTTGATGTGCAACTCAAAAATCTAGAAAAATGGCAGAATAACCTGCTTCCGTCCTGTCAGCAAGGATCATGGACCATGAAGAAGCAAGACAAAAACACACAGGAGGGAAAATCCTGAAATTCTTTTTCTAGGGATGTAATACATATGTGCAAATAAAATGCCTCAATGGACAATAAATAATAAATAAATAAAATTTAAAAATAAATGCATATTCTTGGGTACTGGAATCCCTCCTTTTTAAAAAAAATTGTTTTTATTGATTGATTTTAGAGAGAGAGGAAAGGAGAGAGAAAAACATTGAATTGTTCTGCTCATTATTGTACTCATTGGTTGATTCTTGTATGTGCCCTGACCAGGGATCAAACCCGCAACCTTGGTGTATTGGGATGAAGATTTGACCAACTGAGCCACTCAGCCAGGGGGGGGTATCCCTCCTTTTTAAATGACATTTAAAACTTTTATTGATGAGAGAGAGAGAGAGAGAAACATCTATTTGTTCTACTTATTAAATCATTCATTGGTTGATTTTTGTATGTATCCTGACTGGGGATTAAACCTACAACCTTGGTGTATCAGGGTGATGTTCTAGCCAACTGAGCTACCTGGACAGAGCTAGGGTTCCAGCCTTTTTAACAAGTTCCCCTGGTCTTTTGTGTGTGTGTGTGTGTGTGTGTGTGTGTGTGTGTGTGTGTGAGATCCTTGCTTGGAGGCCATGTTAATCTTCTCTGTATCGTTCTAATTTTAGTATATGTGCTGTCAAAGAGAGCACGTCTCTGGTGATTCTTAAGCACACTAAAGTCTGAGACATGAACTATTGTAAAATCACAACAAAATAAGTTTCTACCACTTCTTGGTTCAAGGGCATCCTCTGCCTCATATAAGTCCAAAATTTTTATAAGACCTACAAAGCCCTTGTCCTGGCTGGTTATGGCTCAGTGGATTCAGTGCCAGCCTGTGAACCAAAAGGTTACTGGTTCAATTCCCAGTCGGGGCACATGCCTAGGTTGTGGGCCAGGTCCCCTTTGGGGGTGTGCTAGAGGCAACCACACATTAATGTCTCTTTACCTCTCTTTCTCCCTGACTTCTCTCTGAAAACAAATTAAAAAAATTAAAAAAAAATTTTAAAGACCTATAAAGCCCTTTAAGAGCTAATCCCGGTTAACCATCCTAGCTCTTTCTTATCATTTCACCCTAGAAGCCTCTGCTTCCTCAGTCATATTCAATTTCTTGGGTTCCTGAATGCCTGCTTTCCCTCAACTCTAAGTTTTTGTCCATCGTAAGTGCTCAGAGATTCACTGAATGCATCAATAAATCGAAACTAACACATGCAAAAGTCCTGTGCTAGGCACTGGGGAGACAAAGAAGAGCAAGCTCCCGGACTCAGATGTAGTTTGGCGGGGGTGGGGGTGGGTTAGGTAGGAAACACGAGAAGTGAAAGGGGAAGAGAACCAACTGTCATGCCTCGGGCACTGAGCGGGAGTTACTAATAGTTCACTTTCTTCTTACACAAATCCTTTTAAGCGAGTGTACTATTTATTTGTCACTGAGGCTCAAAGGAGTTAAGTAACTTACCCAGTGTTGCACAGCTGGCAGGTAATGTTGACTGAGCTCCCGCTGTATGCCAGGGAAGGAACATGCTGGGTGCCATGCCAGGCACTGTAGAGAAAGAAGGAGATGCTGTCCTTGCCGTCCTGAGCCCAGGTCCTCTGTCACCATCACACGCCTTCCCAGCCCTGCAGAACCAGCAACGAGGACTACGTCACACCCAACTTACCCCCATTAATACGTGGGGATTTCCAGTAATCAAATGCTTATTTAGTCTTGAGCTTCTGGGTAACAAGTGTGTCTTACGATGTGCCCCCTCTCTAAATGTGTGCTAAACTACAAAATTACCTTCAGGCAATTGTAGAAGAGTTCCTATAAAAAGTAGTTAAGCATATTTAAGTGTGTGAGCAATACGTATTCCAATGGCAAACTGGAATTCTGTGAGCTGAGCCTAGGGGATCTACTAAAATCGTATATCTACTGAGAGTCTCTTTTCAATTTCCGGGGGGAAGATGTGAAAAGATAGAAATTTCCCAACATAACATTTCTCCTTCCATCATTTTCATAGGGGTAGGAAAAGGGATGGCTGTGCACTGGAAATGGGTGCTTTGGAAAAAGAAAGTGCGTGGACTACCAAATGGAAAAAAGAGTAGTGGCGGACGTTGATTCAGGGACTACCGGTTGGAGATTCTGCGCCAAGCCCTTAATGCTCCCAAAGCCTGTATTATTAATATCCCCGTTTCACAGATGAAGAAGGTGAGACATGGAGAGCCTGGACAATTTGCTCACCCAGCTTAAAGTGGCAGAGGCAGTGTCATCCTGAGCTCAGGGTTGCTGACTCTGAGCACAGTGCTTGGTTACAGTAGCACTGCATCCAGGCCCCTGTGGAAAGGCCACGGAGAGAACACATGCAGAAAAATATCCTAGAGTGATGCCAGGCCACGGAGAGAACACATGCAGAAAAATATCCTAGAGTGATGCCAGGAGCACCGGTCAAGTTGCTTCGACATGAATTTTCGTTTGGTTGACTCTCTCAGCAGAAAGGAGCTCCATGAAAGCTGAGCCACGTCTGTCTTCTTTCCAGTTTTGTTCCCAGCACTTTGTATCAGGTCCTGGATCCTAATGGGCCAGCGAAGGAATAAATGAGCAGGGACTTGTGCGGTGAGCAGTTTTCACCATGAGGGCTTAACTAGGAACGTGGGCAAGAAAGGCCTGATTTTTCTAGAATGCTAATTAAATATCAATAACTAGTGTTAGGCCCTGACTGGTGTGGCTCAGTGGTTGGGCATCACCCTACAAATGAAAAGGTCGCTGGTTTGATTCCCGTTCAGGGCACATGCCTGGGTTGTGGTCCTGGTCCCCAGTTGGGAGTGTGAGAGAGGCAACCAATCGATGTTTCTCTCTCACATCGATGTTTCTCTCCCTTTTCCCTCCCTTCCCCTCCCTCTGAAAATAAATAAATGAAGTCTTAAAAAACAAAACAAAACTAGACTTCTGGCCTGGCTGGTGTGCCTCAGCGGATTAGCACAAGACTGCAAAGCACAGGGTCGCCAGTTCTATTCCCAGTCAGGACACATGCTGGGGTTGTGGGCCAGGACCCCAATAGGGGGCACATGAGAGGCAACAACACACTGATGTTTCTCTCTCTCTCTCTCTTTCTTTCTCCCTTCCCCTCTCTCTAAAAATAAATAAATAAAATCTTTAAAAAAATTAAAAAAATTAAAAATAAAAACTAGACTTCTGGTCAAGATGGCAGCATAAGCAGACATAGCTCGCCTCTTCACACAACCACACTAAAATTACAACTGAAATATAGAACAACCGTCACTCACAACTGTTAGAAATCCAGTTCACTGTAAGTCTGACAACTACGAAATCGAGTTGAATGGAAGTCTGGCAACTATGGAATTAAAGAAACCAAATCTACCCAGACTGGTAGGAGGGGTGCAGATGTGGAATGGGCTGGTCTCACGTTCATGTGTGGTGGATAAAACTCCAGGAGGGATATCTTGGGAATGAGGTGCCCCAGCCCATCAGGCCCCCAACCCAGGATTCCAGTGCCAGGAAGATAAGTCCCCCACAACTTCTGGCTGCAAAAGTCAGTGGGAACTGAGTTGGTGGAAGAAACTTCTGGAGCTCCAAGCAGTTCCTCTTAAAGAATCCACATGGACCCACCTACTCAGAGTCACTCTCTGTGAGCTCCAGCACTGGGGTAGCATCTTCAAAGGCACCAGTGGTACACAAGGAGAAACTGAAGTGTCTGGCATCAAGTCGAGCAGAGGCCACTGTCCCTTTGCTAAACCCTCCATGCACTAATATATGGTAAGCCATTATTCAGATATGGTAAACTGGTGCCATATCTAAGACTCCATCAACCTGGCTAACACAGCTTGACCCACCTTAAAGATCCCCAGAGACTCTGTTCCACCCAAATTATGGGCCCAACCAAGCTGCTTTTCCATATGAATGGCTGGCCTTGGCTCATGCTTCACAACTTCCTAAATCCTATCAAACAAGCAACTGGTGGCTTCAGTGAGCCCCAGGCTGAGCACCAGCAGCAGCCAGCCTAGATTCACAGCTTGGTTTTACCAGGGAATCTTGAAGGCCAGCACAAGTAGCAGCCATTTCAGATTGCTTCATAGCTTAGGCAGGGTGCCCTGGGCAAAACACAGGAGGGGGCTGACCTTGGCCTGCACCACCTGGTAAACCCCAGGGCCAGCGCTCCCAGGGGATAGTTACAAACCACTTCAGAGCGCCACTACCCTGTCCCTGCACAGATGATCCTCTACCCAGGGCAGAGGTTGATGGGCAGTGGTCACAGCCAATCCTTGCAGCTGACTGGCATGGGTAAATCCCTCCCACTGATCTGCCAACAGCAACCAAGGCTTAACTACAAGAGGAGGGTGTACTCAGCCCATGCAAAGGGCATACCTCGAGTACTCAGCTTGGGTGATAGAGGAGGCTGTGCCACTGGACCCTACAGGACACTTAATACATTAGGCTATACAACCAAGACACGGAGTCAAAGCAACTCTACCTAATACATAGAAACAAACACAGGGAGGCTACCAAAATGATGAGACAAAGAAACATGGCCCAGCCCTGGTTGGTGTGTCTCAGTGGATTGAGTGCCAAAGGGTCGCTGGTTCGATTCCCAATCAGGGCACATGCCTGGGTTGCAGGCCAAGTCCCCAGTAGGGGGCATGCAAGAAACAACACACATCAATGTTTCTCTCCCTCTCTTTCTCCTTCCCTTCCCCTCTCTCTAAAAATAAATAAATAAAATCTTTACAAATTTTTTGAAACATGGCTCAAAGAAAAGAACAGATCAGAACTCCAGAAAAAGAGCTAAATGAAATGGAGATGAGTAATCTATCATATACAGAGTTGAAAACACTTATTACAAGGATACTCAAGGAACTTAGTGAGGACCTTATGTGAATCAGAAATGAAGGATACATTAATGCACAGGTGGCGAACACAAGGCCCGTGGGCCGAATCTGGCCCTCCGCCTTGTTTTATGTGGCTCGGCACCTTGTTTCTATCCAGTGGTAGCACCAAGCACTTGCTTAACTGTTAAGGAGTAGTTATATTTATACCGTCCTAAAATTACATTCGGCCCTTTGAAAGCAACCAAGAGGCTGATATGACCCCCGGTGAAAATGAGTTTGACACCCCTGCACTAACTGAAATAAAAAACAACTAACAGGAAAACAACAGTAGAGTGGATGAAGCTGAGAATCAAATCAATGATATGGAACAAAAGGAAGCAAAAAACAACCACACAGAACAACAAGGAGAAAGAAGGATCCAAAAAATGAGGACAGCATAAGCAGTCTCTGGGACAACTTCAAGAGGTCCAACATTTGCATCATAGGGGTAACAGAAGGAAAAGAGAAAGAGCAAGAAATTGGAAATCTATTTGAAAAAATAGTGAAAGAAAACTTCCCTAATTTGGTGAAGAAAATAGACTTGCAAATCCAGAAAGCAAAGAGAGTCCCAAACAAGGTGGATGCAAAGAGGCCCATTCCAAGACACATCGTAATTAAAAGGCCAAAGGTTAAAGATAAAGAGAGAACCCTGGCTGGTGTGGCTCAGTGGATTGAGTGCCAGGCTGTGAACCAAGGGGTCACCAGTTCGATTACCAGTCAAAGCACCTGCAGGCCAGGTCCACAGCATGGGTCGTGCGAAAGGCAGCCGCACAGCGACACATTGGTGTTTCTCTCCCTCTCTTTCTCCTTCCTATCCTCTCTCTCTAAAAATAAATAAATAAAATCTTTAAATAAAAAAAAAAAAGATAAAGAGAGAATCTTAAAAGCAGCAAGAAAAAAGTAGTTACCAGATGGTTGCCAGATGGGAGGGAGTGGAGGAGAATGGGTGAAGAGGTGAGGAGATTAAGAAGTAGAAATAGGCTGTGACTGCTGTAGCTCAGGGGATTGAGCATGGGTTGTGAACCAGGGGGCCACCGGTTCGACTCCCCATCAGGGAACATGCCTGAGTTGTGGGTCAGGTCCCCAGTGGGGACCACGTGAGAGGCAACCACACATTGATGTTTCTCTCCCTCTCTTTCTCCCTCCGTTCCCCTCTCTCTAAAAATAAGTAAATAAAATCTTAGAAAAAAAAAAGAAGTAGAAACAGGTAGTTACAAAATAGCCATGGGGATGTAAAGTACAGTACAGGGAATGGAGTGGCCAAAGAACTTATTCACATGACTCATGGACATGAACAATGGTGTGGGGATTGCCTGAGGGAGGAGGGAGTGCTGGGTGGAGGGAGGCAAAGGGGGAAAAGTCAGGACAACTGTAATAGCATAATCAATAAAATATTAAAATAAATAAACAAATTAGTTAATTTAATGAAATAAATAAAAAAACTAGTGTTCAAAGTAGAGGATAAGAATAGGGTAAGCTATCTAGAATGCACTTCTCAGGGTTAGATACCAAAGGAAATAACATCATTCCTAAAAAGTTCAGGAAAACAAAAGTCATAGATTTTGTTTAGACCTTTAAATCCTTGCCAAAACCCTTGAGAAACACATAGCTGAATTTATAACACAGACAACTAAACTACGTCATTTATGCCATCAATTTCCTTCAGGATCTTACTGAGATTAGTAAGTACTTGAGCTCCCTGTGAATACTACAGGAATACTGAATGCTGAATCCCTGAATCCTGCAGGGAATCTGGAAGCAGAATGGTGATGTAGAAACCCTCCAGCTTTCTCTCCTCGGCTCATGGCAAAGAAGGTGGGGCCCAAGATTCTGCCAGCAGTCACAGCCAAGAGCCTGGCAAATCGCACTTCACATTGTCAGCTGGGTGTGTAAGCAGGGAAGTGAGTGTTCCATTTCACAATACCAGACATTTACCGATATTAATATATATATTGCACAAACATATTTAGAGAGGGGTCCTAGAAGCTTTGGGGGGCAAATGTTATCACTTTTCACCCTCTTAGTCTCAGCAAACATCGAAGTCCTCAGAGCCAGCCGTCAGTAAGAGTTCACTGACTGCGTTAGTCCCGCAATTTCAAGTTCCTTTAATCCCATGAGTGCTTCAGTCCTACTGCCTCCATTCGCTGCTGGATGCAGGTGGGGCCCAGGGATTTGAGGCTGTTTGTTTCTTAAATGAATGAAAACAAATCAGTTTGCATTCTACAGTTGTGCCAAGTGCAGATGCTATCTGCACTCTCCATGTTGTTTGTGACTGCTTACTCTCACCCTGAGGCAGAGAAAACAAAGTTAGAAAGATGGTTCTTACAGGGTGGTCCCCTGGGCAGCAATATCACTTCCAACTGAAAATCTGTCAGAGGTACAAGCACCCAGGGCGCCATCCCAAACTACTGAGTTAGAAGCTCTGGGGACAGAGCCCAGGAATCTGTGGTTTAAACAAACCCTCAGGGGTGTCCACCCTTTTGGCGTCTCTGCACCACATTGGAAGAAGAGTTGTCTTGGGCCACACAGTAAATCCATCCTGATATGTAACTACAAAAAAAATCTCATAATGTTTTACGTAAATTTACGATCTTGTGTTGGGCTGCATTTGCAGTTATTCTGGGCTGTATGCAGCCCAAGGGCTGCAAGTTGGACGCCCTTCACTGAAGTTCACTGAAGTTTGGGACCCACAGGGCTAGAGCAGTTTTTACCCTCCAATAAGAAATTTGCGCCCTGGCTGGTGGGGCTCAGTGGATTGAGTGCCAGCCTGCGAATCAAAGGGTCGCTGGTTCGATTCCCAGTCAGGGCACATGCCTGGGTTGCAGGGCAGGTCCCCAGTAGGGGGACACGCAAGAGGCAACCACACATTGATGTTTCTCTCCGTCTCTTTCTCCCTTCCTTCCCCTCTCTTAAAAGTAAATAAAAATCTTTGGGAGAAAAATATTCATTCCTGCCATTCTTTTTTTTATCTACATAAATATTGATAGATGCCTTTTATTTTTTACAAAATTAGTAACCTTTAACAAAATTTTACTGAATGTTATAAAATTTTGCTACCCTTACCTTTTAACGATGACATAAGTCTCTCTGGCTGTGGGACATTTCTTTCTTTTTTGGGGGTGATTACTCAAAATTTCCCTTTTGATTATTTCCTGGAAGTACAATTATGGGTACAAAAGGTGAATACTTTCAAACTTCTTCAAAGACTTTTTCATGTTCTCATCAGGCTTCATAGTTCTTCTAAATGAGGGAATAACATCTCGTGGATATTACATTTACTTGTCCACTCCTCTATCCGTCTGAGGTTGAACATATCTATACCACTAAGCTCTTAACAGAGGTGATTTTGCCCCCTAGGGGACATTGGCAATATCTACAGACATTTTTGGTTGTCACAATTTTTGAGGGGTATTACTGGCATCTAGTGGATAGATAGAGGCCAGGGATTCCACTAAACATCCTGCAATGCACAGGACAGGTCCCACAATACAGAGTTATCAGGCCCAACATTTCAATAGTGTGGGGGTTGAAAAATTTTTGTTGTTGTGACATACACATAATGTATATTTTTTGGTAAGATATAAATCACTTACCAAAACTCACATACTTTTATGATTTGAAATTATTTGAAATAAAATTTCAAGAGAGGATTTATTGGGTCAAAGTGCATAAATATTTATGTGGTTCTTTCTTTTTTTTTTAAGATTTTATTTATTTATTTTCAGAGAGGGGAAGGGAGGGAGAGAAACATCAATGTGCAGTTGCCTCTCAAGTGCCCCCAACTGGGGACCTGGCCCACAACCCAGGCATGTGATGTGCCCTGACTGGGAATTGAACCAGTGACCCTTTGGTTTGTAGTCCAGTGCTCAATCCACTGAGCCACTCCAGCCAGGGCTTTATGTGGTTCTTGACAATCAATTTCTACCTTGTTTTCCAGAATTACTATGTTCCTTGAAATGATTATGTATCTATTTTCTGCAGGCTAGGGAGCATTACTAGGATGCATTGAATGCATCCAGTCCCTTACAGAAGCCTTATTTCCAGCACAGTTCTTGTAGCTTGGTCTGAGAATGACTGTAAGTTTGACTTTGGAGTGAAGTGATTTCTGGTTTGACTGTTGTGCAACAGGTATGTTTTGTTTTAGGCGATTTTTATTTGATTCCAGAAATATTTTACTTTTTTGATCTTCCTAGGGTTCTGATACATCTCATGTGGAAGTGTCTCCTGCACAATCGAAGACTCTCCAGAGTAGATACAGGAACCCCAGAGTTAAACAACCAAACTAGGGGAGAGGAGGGGCATGAGAGAGGGAGAGGAGGAGCTTGTGGAGAAGAGAAAAAGATTTGTAGGCTGATTATGTAATTTGTTTTTCCAAATTATTCCTTTAGGATTATCGGTTTTAAAAAAAGGGGATAAATAAACTATTTCATGGAAACCCCCTTCTTGGAAGTCTATTGAGATGAACTAGAAGGACGAGAAAGGTCTCTATAGAGAACAATAGCTGTGGTTTTTTTTAATCTACTAATGAATGTATTCAAATGATTGTCAAGTTGCTGTTACAGGGTGGTCTTAGAGCAATGAATGTTGCCAAAACTGTTTCCAACATTATCTACGTCTAGGTCAGTTTCAGCGCACCTATTGTCTTCAAATAACATTGTGAGTCTTAAAATATCAAGAAACCCTAGTACCAAAATTTTCTAAGCTCCTTTTTCATTCAAATGATTTTTTCTCAGATCTCTTGAGGATGATTTTTCTTTTTGGCTTTTCTTTTCTTTTTAATATTTGACTTACTTATTTTTAGAGAGAGGGGAAGGAAAGAGGAAGAGAAACATCAATGTGTGGTCTCCTCTTGTGCACCCCCTACTGGGGACCTGGCCCACAACCCAGGCATGTGCCTTGACTGGGAATGGAACTGGCAACCTTTTGGTTCACAGGCCTAAGCTCAATCCACCGAGCCACACCAGCCAGGGCTTGGCTTTTCTTTTTTATTGTTTGATTGATCTTAAAGAGAGAGAAAAGGAGGGGGGAGAGAGACAGGGTTTGTAGTTCCATCTATCCACGAATCCACTGGTTGAGCCTTTTATGTGCCCTGACTGAAGACGGAACCCACAACATTAATGTATTGGGGCGAAGCTCTTATCAGGTGAGCTACCTGGCCAGGACTCTTTTTGGTCTTTTATCCTGTTATTATTACTTTTGTCTTTGCTTCTACTCCTCCTGTTCCCCAGATTAACTTTCTCTGAAGGAAATCAAGCATGATTTCTAACTTTTTTGTTTTGGTTTGACTTTAACTTCTGCTACTCAAAGAATTTTAAATAGTCAGAGCAGATAAAATAATCAGTTTTTAAAACTGATTTATTGCTACTGAATGTTTATTTTACTTTTGTAAAATATTAGGCTTCTTTTTATCCTCTAAAAAGGGGAGCATTTGTGCATCATTTCTTACACTTCACAGCCTCACCATTGGTGTGAGAAATATTCAGACCAGTGAAACTGAAACATTTGGAAAACACAGCAAAACATACAAGGCAAAAGTGTGGAGTTTTGTGGAAAATCACATTAAATGTCATCCTGTGGATGGCTGTCTTAAGAGACAGGGATTTGAATGAAACTGTGACAGCCACAGGATTTTCCCTCCTTAACAATTTGTATCTCAAAAGAACAAATTATTGGGGTGACGAGATTTTCCTTACCACTCCACGTCATCTCATTTCCACTAATTGAAATAGGTCGTTCAGCGTAATCCTAGGGAAAGAACTGCTTCCCCAGCTAAAATAGTGAGAATTTGTATTGTTTTCAGATCAAATCCGTCTTAAATAAAAGCTGCTACATTTTCAGGCACTGTGAAGAATGTAGCGTTTTTACCTTTACATCAATCAGCAATGCCAGTTTAATTCTATTCTTTTGAAACTTAATAAGATCCTCATTTAAAAAAATAGATTTTATTTATTTTTAGAGAGAGGGGAAGAAGAGAGGACGAGAATATCAGTCCGTGGTTGACTCTCCCGCGCCCTCAACTGGGGACCTGGCCCACAACCCAGGCATGTGCCCTGACTGGGAATTGAACCGGCAGCCCTTTGGTTCACAGGCCAGCCCTCAATCCACTGAGCCACACCAACCAGGGTTCTTAAACCTTACTTTTAAATTCTCAATAATCTTCGATTAGTTAAAAAAAAAAAAAAAAGCGGCTTATTCGGGAATTTGCAACCGGTACTATTCTCTTCCTTGTATATGTATTTGTAAATGTGGCACTGACAACATAAGTAACTCCTGTATGACACTAGGGCACTTGAGTTTTCCGTTCACAAGACCCAGGATTCCGCTCCCGCCCCCCGTCCCCCCCGTCCCCCCGTTTTTCTTTGGTAAGGTAACAAACCAGTTACCGGCATTGATTTAATTAACCAAGCCCAGCGGTCTGGATTTCACAGTTGTTCCACCTGCACCAATTATGTCCGCCTGCTTCTGGAGGTTTTGGGGTAAGCGTTGGCAGCCACTGCCTTCGTACACGAACCGATGGGCCAACGGGGACCAAGGGACTCCGTGCCCCGGACACCGCTTACAGAACTGGCTGCGACGACGTTGACATGAAGACCAACAAGGAACGAAAAACCCCAGAGCGATGAGAGCCCCTATCTTGCTCTTGCCCCCGCCAGGCCCACCCCTAGCCCCAGAGCGGCCAGCCCGCGCACGCGCAGCCGCGCCGCCACCGCTCCCGCCACCTCTGGGGGCCTTCTCCCTGTCCGGCGCGGGGCTGTCCGTGGTGGCGCCTGGCCTAGCAGGAGGGTCACTCCGAGGCCATACTGCTGTCCTCCCCTGACGTGTTGTCGAGGCCAGGAAGGAAGGAAACGTGTAGAATGCCACAAAGGGGTGGTCGTGGCTGGGAGCAGAGACCCTTGCAGCGTTGGGCATTTGGATGTGCAGGCTGTGCACGAGGCGCTCGGGAGGGGTCCTCTGTCGCTGCGGGCTCTGAGCGGGAGGTCTGAGCGGCGAGCTGCGGGGCCCTGTGAGTTCCAGGCTGCTGAAACCCGGCGCTATGGAGGAGCTTGATGGCGAGCCGGTGGTCACTGTAAGGACACCCCCAAAGCGTCTTGCTTGCCCTCGCAGTCCTAGGATTGAGTCTGCTTCGTTACTGCAGGCTTGTCTACCTCCCTGCCGCCCGCGAGGCGCCCGTCCCCTTCTTTCGGCTCATTTGCCACTGCTGGGAGGTTACATTAAGTAGGTGGTCGTGTTAGGGTGGCAGTGGTCGCTGGGTTTCTGCTGCTTTGTGTCCTCAGAATACCTAGCCCCACAGGCCTCACTCCGTCCCTCTCCCTGCCTTCTCTTCGCGCTTCCCTCGCTTTTCCCGTTGGCCTGATCTTCATGGGCGCGCCCGGACTAAGAATTGGGGCTTCTTGCAGCCGAACTAAGCTTCACATCGCAGCGCCGTGAGCTTGGCTTGTGCTTGTGCTTGTGCTGTACTTGCCGATGGTTTACTAAACGTTATCAGTCTGTCGAGAGACTTTCTGTTTTTATTGCTCTGTTTGCTTTCAATTTTAACTGAACTCTCAGGAGAGTATGTCAAGTGTTGCCGATCTGTGATGTTTTAGATACGAGGTTACTTTCCGTTCTCCCAGTCTAGAATGCTCTTCTCTTATCTCTTGGTCCTTTTTCAAATTCAAGCTTCAGCGGCCTCCGCTGTAGAGAGCCTTCCCTGACCTCCTTGACTAGGTCAAATAGGCTTGTCCTGCAGCTCTTAGTTCTTGGTAAGCTATAAACCCCCCTAAACTGCAAGTTGCCCGACCTTGCGTTTTTGCTTTTTCGAAAGTTGAGATGCCTCCTATTTTCAGCTAAAGCCATTAGATTGCAGAGCAGTATCTCACAAAACAAAACACTGAAAATAGGAGTAATTTCAAAACTGATTGCACAAGACGAGGCATGAGATCGTAAGTAGCAGTTAACTTGGGTCGTGCTGTGTAAAGTGTACAGCTGTCGAGTGTTAAATTTTAATCCACATATAAAGTACTTTAAATGTGAAATAGCCATCAAGGACTATGTCAGTGTTTGCGGGAAGAAAAAAATCGAATATCAGAATCACTGGCACGTTTTCGAACTTTCCCTCCTCCATGCTGTCGGAGTCTACGGCTGGGGAAACCTTGCCAGCGCCCGGTGCTACCCTGGACAGCCACTGTTTGACGTTGAGCCAAGATAATGGGGCATTCCTTTACAAATGGGATGAAGGTGACCTACGAGTTATTTTGATTCCAGTAGTGATGAATTGACTTGTGATAGCCCAGCTCTATATTGATGCTGGGAGACCAGGTAGGAAACTGGCTAGCCTTGTAAGCACAGCCTCACGTAGGGTTGTTACCTGGGCAGAGCTCCATAGTCTAGAGTCTGCAGCTGAGCTCTGTAAGTTCAAACTCAGTCACGTCTGTAATTTGAGTGTTCAAGTGCATGTTGGGCTTACTGTAAACACACTCCCAGTGGTGAAAAACCCTGAATGCCTTCGTGGCGGTTGTGCTTGCTCGTCACTGTCGGGAACGTGAAGGCCGGTCCGAGGATATTTCAGTGTCGATTCAAAGTAGAAGGAATAATCTTGAGTAGTTTTTCTAGACCCACGTGGTCTTTTGGTTCAAGGGCTCCTAAGAAATGTAAGTTATAGTTTTTCTTGTTTTGTTGTTGTGGTTGTTTCCAGATACATACCTAGACGTGGAGTTGCTGGTTTCCAGGACAGATAGATGCTTATGTCACCGAAGTAAAGTCACTTCTCCAACAGGCTTACACCTTTTTTTTTTTGTACCAGCAGAGTATGAGAGTTCTAGTTTCTCCACATCCTCAAGTCTTTGAATTTTAGCTTCTTCCATTCTAGTGGGTATATATGGAGTGGTAGCTCATCATTTTGATCTGTGTTTCTCCAATGATGGGAGATACTGAGCATCTTTTTGTGTGCTGATATGTTGCTTGTATGTCTTTGGTGAAGTGTGTGTTAAAATCTTTTGCACATTTTGTTACTGGGTTGTTACTTTTATTAAATCGTAAGAGTTCTGTATATGTTCTGGATATCAAATATGTTTTGTAGGTGTTTTCTCCCAGTCTGTGGCTTGATTCTTCATTTTCTTCACACTCGCTTTTGAAGAACAAAAATTTTTAATTTTGTTGAAGTCCAATTTATGACTATGTTTTTCTCCTATAGTTTATTCTTTTTGTGTCCTTTAGATCTTTGTTTACTTTAAGGTAGAAAGATTTTCTACTGTACTTTTCAAGTTTTACAGATTTTGCTCTACATTTGTGTTTATGACTAATTTTTAGTGAATTTTTATCTATGGTATGAGGTTTATTTTTTGCATATGGGTACCTGTTTATCCAGCGTCATTGTGTGTAATGCTTCCCCCTTGCCTGGCCTATTCATCTGTTAAGACTGTGTTAAAACAGCCCTGGCTGGTATAGCTCAGTGGATTGAGCACTGGACAGAGAACTGAAAGGTCACTGGTTCGATTCCCCATCAGGGCACATGCGTGGGTTGAAGGCCATGCGAGAGGCAAAGATGTTTCTCTCCCTGTCTTTCTCCACCCCTTCCCCTCTCTCCAAAAATAAACAAATAAAATCTTTAAAAAAAAAAAAGACTGCTAGAACAGATCCTCTTCTGTGTACCTCTGACTTAGCATATCTCTGCTTTTGTCAGTGCCTGTTTGTTTACTGGCCTTCCCTGGTAGACCGCCAGCTTTTGGAGGGCAGAGACCTAGTACACATTGCTGTATTCCTAGAGCCCGGCACAGAGAAAGGCTTACTAAGTGCTGCTTCATTGTTGAATGACCGCTTTAGTCCTTCCTAAGAACTGAATGCACTTGCCTTTAGACAAGACTATTGCCAGCCAAAATCATTGCCTGCCAAAAATATTTATCGAGTGCCAACTTTGTGCCAGGGTCACTTCTAGGCAGTGAGTGAGAATCCTAGAGGCCCTCGCCCTTGTGAGCTTTCATCCACTTCACGGGGCACATAATAACCACGTAGGAGAATCATTTCAGACACTGAGAACCGCTCTGCAGGGGTGCGCTCGAGAGTTGGCGGTGTGGATTAGACTCGTAGAAGTGATTCAGGCTTATTTCAGAGTGGAACGGGCTGTCGGTGGGTAGACGGGACGCAGGTGGTGAG
Source organism: Macrotus californicus (assembly GCA_007922815.1). Taxonomy (NCBI): domain Eukaryota; kingdom Metazoa; phylum Chordata; class Mammalia; order Chiroptera; family Phyllostomidae; genus Macrotus; species Macrotus californicus. The sequence goes on from VMDR010000002.1 coordinate 378,459, forward strand.
GGAAAGATAAGGGTCGAGGATTGCTCCTGCCGGTGGGGAAGGCTTTTTTCCCTAGTGAGGGAGCGGTATGAGTTTTGGGGATGAGCATTAAGAGTTCTTTAAAAAAAAAAAGTTCTTTTTTTGGCTCTTGATGTTATGGTTATAACTCTAGAGGTTAGATCATCTACAAAGGTGTGGATCAGGCAGTTGGAGGTACGAAGCTGAAGCCAAAGGGGACTGGCCTGAGAAAAACTGCATGTCATTTTCAAAGAGATGGCATGGAAACTGGGACTGGCGCTCTGTTCTTCTAGTGAGCAACAGCGCAATTCCCTTTGTATCCCCTTTTGCTAAACTCCAGATCACCGAGTCGCTATGCAGTCATTGATCAGGGCGTGACTTTCCTTTTCACCGACACCTGAGAAGTGGCAGGCTAGGCTGAGGTGCCTGGCGAGCTCACTTGCTTATTCAGGGTCCAATAGACGGGGCTGGTCTGAACCAGCTTCAGCTGTGTATGTAGATTAGCCCTCAGCACTCCTGACCGCTGGTTTCTAGGGTCGGACAATACTTGCAGATCATTTGAAAGCAAAGCCTTTAGTAAGAATAACAGTTTCTGTGCCTTATTTTTTACTAGTTGATTCCAGGAGTGAATTCCAAGAAGAAGCAAATGTGTTTTGACTGGGGTCCAGGGGAGATGCTGGTGTGTGAAACCTCCTTCAACAAAAAAGGTAGTTGGTATGATTGTTTCTTCCAGATTATGTGTCGTGGCCTGTTCCATTGTATTTTTTCCCTTTATTCTCTCGGGTTTGACTAGCTGAGGCATGATACTGTCGAACTTATTTTCGACCATTTTCATTTTTGAAACTTTAGCTGTTTTAAGATTTTTGTTGATTTATGAGACCTGACAGATGTTGAGTCCAGGATTTAAAAAATTAACAGTAGTCTTCCTGGTGTTAAAGAAGAGTTTTCAGCCCTGGCCAGGTGGCTCAGTTGGTTGGAGCATCATCCATAGACTGAAGAAAGGTCATGGGTTTGATTCCGGTGAGGGCACATACTCAGGTTGCAGGTTCAGTCCCCAGTGGGGGCACATAGAAGAAGGTAGGTGATCAATGTTTCTCTCTCTTCCTCCCTTCCTCTGTTTCTAAAAGCAATGAAAAAAATATCCTCAGGTGAGGATTAAAAAAATAAAGAAGGAAGAGTTTTCTTTTTTCAGAGAATTTCTTCTTTAATCCGAGATGCTTTAGAGCTGTGGGTGTGGGAGGGTTATTGCAGGAGGGTGAGAATTGTTCCTTCTTGTCTATTTTTAATTTTATTTCTTAATTAGAGCTTACAGTCAATATTATTTTGTATTAGTTTCAGGTGGGAAAGGTTTTGTGTATATTTAAAAACTTCATCCCTGGCCAGGTAGGTCAGTTGGTTAGAGCATGGTCCCGATACACCAAGGTTGTGGATTTGATCCCTGATCAGAACATACACAAGAATCAACCAAAGGATGCGTAAATACGTGGAACAACAAGTCGATGTTTCTCTCTCTCTCTCTCCCCCCCTTCTCTCTTCCTCTCTCCCCTCCTTCTCTCTCTAAAAACCTATTTTAAAAAAAGCTTCATGCCTATCCCTCTTTTTGTCCTAGTGACTCAGTTCCCTTCATGGCAGCCCCCTCACTGTGAAAATTCGCAGATCTCACAGCACTTCCCTTTGTGTTACCCTTGTGAACTCAGTTGAATTCTGTAGGCTGTTGCTACACAGCACAAATGAACTAGAGAGGGAGGCAACCTATCCTTGGCTTTGTTCTGAAGCTCCATCAGGTATCGGACTTGAACCTTTCCCTTCCGATACAGACTCCCACTGGTAGCAAGATAAAACGGAAATCTCGACCTTCGATGTTGCTGACTCCTTTTCAAGAATGAAGTCTCAAGAACTGTTGAAAAGATTTTCTTGCAAATCTTTGACATGTTCTGTAAAGAACAGGTTTTCCTCTTCTGTAAGGAGCGGGTTGATACTCTGGCTGGTGTGGCTCAGTGGATTGAGCACGGGCCTGTGAACCAAAAGGTCGCTGGTTGGATTCCCAGTCAGGGCACGTGCCTGGGTTGCTGGGCCAGGTCCTCAGGTGGGGGTGTGAAGGAGGCAACCACACATGGATGTTTCTCTCCCTCTCTCCCTCCTTTCCCTTCTCTAAAAATAAATAAATAAGAATCTTTTTTAAAAAACGAGCAGGTTGAGGTAATGAAAGTCTTATAATTTTGGCAAATTATAATATAGTGTGCAGTTTATGTAATTATTTAAAATTATTTATTTATTTATTAGAGAGAGGGGAAGGGTAGGCGAAAGAGAGGGAGAGAAATATCAGTTGGTTGGCTCTCTCACACCCCCACCTGGGGACCTGGCCCTCAACCCAGGCAGGTGCCCTGATTGGGAATCGAACCTGCGACCTTCCAGTTCACCAGCCAGTGTTCAATCCACTGAGCCACAGCAGCCAGGGCCAGAGCTAGTTAATTCTTGATTCTTTATTTTAGGGATAATGGCAACGAAAAGTCATATTAAAAAAATATTTATTTGACTTTGAGTTTGTATAAAACTTTGGCTGTAGGTGTATCTTACTTGCCAAGTTTTACATAGGCTAATGTTAAGTTAGCATCCTTTTTTCAGTAGGGTTCAATTGACGGAAGTGAAAGGTAGTTCCAGAATATGCTGGTAGGTTGAGGTGTTAAGTCACATTAAGAGTAAACATTTTAAAAAATTCATGCGTATATAATTGATAAATGATAACTTATATCATTTGAAATAAATGGAATCAGCAGCAAAAAGCTAAAGCTTTTGTAATTAGATACTCAGAATTTTATAGTGGGGTCTTTTGTAAAGGTGATTGTGACAGACGTTAATTTCTTTTTTCTACTTTGTTTCAGGACAGTCAGAGACGGTGCCAGGCTGCCCCTTTATCTTTATCATCCGGAAGGATATAGACGTTTACTCTCAAATCTTGAGAAAACTCTTCAATGAATCCCATGGAATCTTTGTGGGCCTCCAGAGAATTGAAGAGGACTTAACTGGAAAATCCAGAAAGGCTCAGTAAGTGGGCTGCTAATAGGTGCTGAAGTCACAACTGAAGTGTGAAAAGCCAAAAAGAAATGCGTTCTTCTCCCTTCATGTGGTGCGTGGACCTCCTGGAGCGGAGACGGGCACCGGCCCTCCTCATGGCCTCTGTCCTGGGCGCTGGGAGCGGAGGTGGCGTCTTTCAGGGTGTGCGCATGTGGCGCCGACTGACTTGCTGGCCTAATAAGTTTCCTTTGTTTATATTCCTTCTTGTTTACTCTCCAGAGAAGAAAATTTAGGCCACACCTGAGGGTCGTTGAATAAGGTCCCACTATTGGTAGATTTTGGAATTAACATAAAAATGAAAATTTTCAGTGAGAATGGATCTTTAGTTTGACGATGGAAATAAATGAGAAAATGTAAGTTAACTTGCAAAGAAAACGGATTTATGATGTACATGTTAAGATTACACGTTCTGCGCTGGCTGGTGGAGCTCAGTGATTGAGCATGGGCTTTAAAGTTTATTTTATTTTATTTTAAAAAAATGTTTATGTATATATTTTAAGGATTTTACTTACTTATTTTTAGAGAGAGGGGAAGGGAGGAAGAAAGAGAGGGAGAGAAACACGGATGTGTGAGAGATACATCGATAGGTTGCCTCTCGCACATGCCCAAATGGGGACCCGGCCCGAACCCAGGCATGCGCCCTGACCTGGAGCTGAACCCACAACCCTCTGGTTTGCAGGCCGGCCCTCAGTCTACTGAGCCACACCAGGCAGGGCGAGGTTGCATTTAGTTTTTTCTCCTCAGCCTCTTTCATGACCTTGACACTTTTGAAAAACACTGACCAATGAGTTTGGAGCCTGTCCCTCAGTTTTAGTTTGTCTGATATCTTCTGATGATTGGACAAAGGTTATGGATTTTTAGCAAGAATACCACATGTGTGATGTGTCCTTGGTACGTCATACCATGGGGCTCTTGAGGTTGACGTTTTATTTTTGCTGCTGAGCTTGACCTTGGTCACTCAGTTAATGTGGTTTCTACTGGGTTTCTTCACTGTAAAGTTACGTAGTCTTTTCCTTTGTAACCGATAAGCATTTGGGGGAGAGACTTGAAGACTGTGCAGTCTGCCCTGACCAGTGTGGCTCAGGCTCAGCTGGCTGGGCATTGCCCTGCGACCCAAAACATCACCTGTGATTGATTCCTGGGCAGGGCACAAGCCTGAGGTGCGGATTCAGTCCCTCGTCAGGGTGCATCTGAGAGGCACCCGATTGATGTTTCTCTCGCACATCAGTATTTCTCTTCCTCTTTTTCTCCCTCCCTCCCCCTCTCTCTAAAATAAATAAATAAAATCTTAAAAAAAAAAGACTATGCAAATCGTATTTCTTCTCAAATTTTAGAGTCCATTAGTAGGTCTTATCTGCAATAATTAATATCAGTACAGACTCGTGGATACTTATTTTATATTGTATTTATTCTGTTGCTCAGCTCTTCCTGCTTTGGCCATTAGAAGCTCGTTCAGTTTGGCTCCTGCCTTTCAGCAAGCTCCTGCCACCTCTTCATTCCAGCTGTCTGCCACCACAGGGTGTTTCAGGCTCATCTTGTGTGTTGTTTCGTTTTTGTAGATTGGTCCGAGTGAGTAAAAACTACCGATCGGTCATAAGAGCATGCATGGAGGAGATGCACCAGGTTGCAAGTAAGGAGAGAGTGTGTGTGTGTGTGTGTGTGTGTGTGTGTGTGTGTGTGTGTCAGTCATAGCGATTGAAGTACTGATCTGGGCACAAGCACTACAAGGTGAAGCCCGATTGACATTCCAGTTCGAAACTCTTCCCTATGTTAGTTTTCTCAGTCGCTTTGCCTGTGCTCTCCAAGATAGAGCACGCAGAGTTGCCAGGTGGTGTAAGGGGGAAGGGCTGCGTTAAGGGTCTTTGAAATTTGCATTCTCAGGTCTTTGACCCTGGTGATTGAAAGTCACCATAACCCTGACAGCTGTGTGACTCCTGGGTGCCTGGTGGTCTCTCTGTGTGCTGAGTTGCACTTAAATGTGGCTGCTTTTAACTTCAGAGTCTTGGTTTGAGAATCATTGATCTCAAGCCATTTTTAAAACAATCTGGGGAAAGGAGTGGCCCTAAGAAGAAACAAAGGCAGGAGCCACAGAATCTGCTATGTGAAGTTACAACAGTAAGACGGAAAGTTGCATTGCTCACTTAAAATGCTTTGTGTTTTGTTAGTTGCTGCTAAAGATCCAGCCAGTGGCCACCAGTTCAGCAGCCAGGTGAGGGGTCTACTTTAGTGTGGCTGGCGCTTTCATGACTTCCCTCGACTGCGGCACCCACCTAGGGTGACTCCGAAATCGCTGTGTTTTGCAGAGCTCCCCGGTCTTTCCAGGTAGACAGGCAACTCCTTGGGGTAGTGAGGATGGTCTTAAACTTCCGGGTGTCCCCTCAAGGCCTAGCTTATTGAAACAAAGTATGTACTTGATAAATACGTTTCCGGAAATGTAAGTCCTAGCCACATTGTATCACCCGGGATGGAGAGCCAAGCACTCAGAACCACCGCACGGCCTCACACGCTGTGCTCAACTCATGAGCCCTGCGTTTTACCGAGACACGGGTTCTACACTTCAGTGGGAGCTGGGCGAGGACTTCAAGAATTCTGTCTTTTGGTAGAGTCTTAAATACTTTTATTTTTCAATTATAGTTGACATCCCGTGTTATTTTACATTAGTTTCAGGTGTGCAGCATACCAGTGAGATACTTACTTACTAAGTGGGCCCCCATAAGCTCAGTACCCACCCAGCACCATACGTGGTTGTTACAGTGTTACCACGGGATTCCCTGTGCTGCACATTGTGGTAGAGTCTTGATACTGTTCACACTCAGTAGTTTACAGGGACTGACATCGGCAAAGCTCCGTTTTCCCCTTTCCAGTAAGCTCGTCTGTGTTTGTGTGCGAGACGGTGTGGCAGGGGAGGCGCCTGCTCCTAAAGCGAGGCTTATTTGGGGATTTTGTGTTGGGTTTGCCTTTTCATAGACTGTTTCCTAAACTCCATTCCCTTGAATACCAACCTCACAATTTTTGCTTATCCACTATTTCTTACTATGTCCTCTGTCCTTTATTACTTAAATAAACCATAATATTCATCAAGACCTTGGGGCTGATGAGCTGGTTATTTTCTTCTAATGCACATTAAACTAGGGCCTCCACTGTTACAATAGAGATGGTTAGTTCGTGTCCTACCCCCTAAAATTCTTTCGCTGGCTGTGGGAAACCCTGCCCTAGGTGCTCAGTCTGTTGCCCTTCATGTGATTCGAGCCCGCCGTGTTCCTTGCTCTCCGAGTAAGTCCCAGGAACGTTTCAGTCAAATGTCCTCTCCGTTCCCTCCGTAGATCTCCATCCTGTCGGCCATGGAGCTCATTTGGAACCTTTGTGAGATTCTCTTTATTGAAGTGGCCCCAGGTGAGCATGGACCCTCCATCACCGCGGCAGAGGTGTTCCTCGCCCTTCCCCTGTCTTTCCTGTGTGCGGTGCTATTTTGTTGCCTAGAGTGCTCCCGTCATCAGAAGGCATGGGGTGACATCCAGAGAGGCTTGTCACTTTGTCAGGTGCTGTGAAAGACTCAGGTAGAGTGCCTTCCAGAAACTGAAAGTGTTAGGCAGATGACTCTTGAAAAATACCACGAAACATAGGGAGCTAGTGTGTGGTCACCGATGTTTGTGTCCTGGACTGGTCAAGCTCCAGCAGGTTTTCGGGGAAGCTAGGGACATGGGTTCTCCTGCACAGCCTGCCGAGGGGGCTAGCCCTGCCGACGCCTTGATGTCAGATTGCAAGCCTCCAGAAGTGTGAGACCATAGATTTCTGTGGTCGAAAAAGGGAGGGAGGGAGGAAGGAAAAGCCCTGTCTGGGTGCTCAGTTGGTTACAGCATCACCCGATATGCCAGGTTGTGAGTTCCATCCCTGGTCAGGGCACACACAGGAAGCAACCAGTGAGTACATGACTAAGTGGGTCAGATCTATGTTTCTGTCTTCCTCCCGCTCCCTCCCTCCCTCTCTCTCTCTCATAAAATTAAAAAGGGAAAAAGAAAGTTTTAGGCACGTAAGGAGGGGTTAGGCTGTGGGAGGCAGTCACTTGGAGAACTCTGTCACCGACCGGGCGGCGACAGCAACGCATCAACTGCGTCCTTCAAGCTGCTCTGTCGGTCTGGAATCGAGCTGTGGTCGGCGCCGGACCCTGGCTTGGGGGGGCTCTCTGTGGAAGCGCTGCGGGCTTTTTTGCACGCTCTTCATAGTCTGTGTTTGCTCTTCTCCATGCATGAGTGTTAATCGTCTGTGCAGTCATAGCTGTTTATTCACCCTCCGAAGTGCTGAGCAGCTAGAAGTAACAGTGCTTGTCCGTGCGCCTGCCTCTTCCAGGAGCTTGTGGAGGGCTGCCGCTCTTTGCTGTTGCACACCTAGCACCTAGTCAGCACCGGTTCCGAAATGGCCCTTCCCTACGTAGCCGCTGAGTATTTGACAGTCAGGAAGAGCCTGGAGGCAGGGGGTGCGGGTGGTGAGGTCCGGGCCTCCTGTTCAGCCCCCTTCCAGGATTCAGGGAGTAGCCGCTGCAGGCGCAGAGGAGGTCGTCTATAGGGGCCCATTTGCTGGCCCGGTACTTTGTGCAGGACCGCACGTGTACCCATGTAGGAGGGAGATGCCACTTCCTGCGGAGCTTGTCTGCCCTGCACTCTCTTCCATCCCGAGGGAGAGGGGGATGTGCTGCTCCTGAAGCTGAGGTTTTGTGCCTGACGGGAGACTGCCTCTTCCCGCAGCTGGCCCGCTTCTCCTTCACCTCCTTGACTGGGTCCGACTGCACGTGTGCGAGGTGGACAGCGTGTTGGCAGATGTTCTGGGCAGTGAGAGTCCAAGCAAACATGAGAGCTTCTGGAAGTTGGTAAGGACCCCGTGCAGGCTGGGCCTCCCTGCCCCACACCTCACGTTCTGTCTTCCCTGTGCTCACAGGCAGGCTGCGGTTTGCTCACTGGGCCTGCGGGTGCTTGGCGGGCTCTCTGCGTCTGTCGTGGACACCCCTGGTTTAGAACTGCGTTGTCACGTAAGAAAAGTAACGCTCGGTAGGCTTTCCAGCGAGAAGAGAAACTCGGTCTCTCCGTGGATCTAAGGGAGAGAAGACATGGCAGCGGTCAGCGTAAATGAACTTGAGGGGTGGTTTTGAGCAGTGTTCTAAAATGATTGTGATGGTGCACGACTCGGCAAACTCACTAAAACTCATTGAATTGGACACGTAAATAGGTGAATGTTTATAGTGTGTGAATTATAACTAAAATAAACTATTAAGGAAAACGACTGCCCTGGCTGGTGTGGCTCAGTGGACTGAGCGCAGGCCTGCAAACCAAAGGGTCACCAGTTCGATTCCCAGTCAGGGCACATGCCTGGGTTGAGGGCCAGGTCCCCAGTGGGGGCCACATGAGAGGCAACCACACACTGATGTTTCTCTCCCTCTCTTTCTCCCCCTCTCTCTAAAAATAAATAAATAAAATCTTAAAAAAAAAAAAAAAAGGAAAACGACTGATGGTCCCAAAGTCATTTTGGAAGTCACGGCGTGTGCCGGGGGTGCGCACGCTCTGCTGTGAGGCCAGCCCCACTCCCACTGCCCTCCACTGACCCAGGTGGGAGGGGGCGGGGCGGGAGCTGCCCGGTGGCCTGGATAGTGGAAGGTTGGTGAGACTCACGAAACCTGGAATTCAGGTCGAGAGTTGCTGCCTTTGAGGCTGTGTGGGGCCGTTCGGTCCAGAGGACTTGTGCAGCGAAGGGGGCGAGCCTCTGCCCAGGGGGTACCGGGCCTTGAGTCCCTGCTTCATTCACTCAGGTTTTATTGAGGGCTCCTCTTTGCAAGGCACTGGGGGAGCACCCACGGCCAAAGTGGGTCATGCCCTTCTTCATGGAGCGAGCTTCCATCCTGCATAGGGAGGCAGGAAATAAGTACAGAAACAGGAGGAGCATGTGGTGTGTCTCATAGTGGCATGCTGCAGAGGGAAATAAAGTGAGGGGGGATTGGGAGAGTAAGAGTAGGGGTCAGAGAAGGCCTAGCCCATGGGCAGAGGCCTGAAGGAGGCCAGGGGACCCGTGCAGAGGAAGGAGAAGGCGTTCCAGACAGTGAGGCCTGTGAATGCTGTGTCCTGGACGAGCAACGGCAAGACCGTGAGCCAGGAGCAGGGGGAGCGGGAGGGAGGGTTGAGGGGTTGAGGGCAGGGAGATACAGGGCCAGGCCTGTCACAGGTTGTGATGTCAGTTTGAGACTGGATGAGCTAGGCTGTCTTTGGAGGGTAGGAACCATTGTGCTTCCCCAAGGCTAGGGAGCCAAAGTGGGGGTGAGGGGTTGGCTTCCAGGCCTCCTGCTAATGCTCACATTCTCGGGTCCCCCCACAGGTGACTGTCTTGGTGCTGCAGGGCCGGCTGGACGAGGCCCGACAGATGCTGTCCAAGGAAGCCGACGCCAACCCCACCTCTGCAGGCATGTGCCGAATCCTGGGGGACCTGATGAGGACAATGCCCATTCTCAGCGTACGTGGGAGCAGCCCTGCTCTGCTGCCTCGTGGGAAATGGGTTCATTTACAAAGCACTCGGGGTTGTGTGCTGATGGCGTCTCACCGCGTCTCTCCCTCAGCCTGGCAACACGCAGACCCTGACAGAGCTGGAGCTCAGGTGGCAGCACTGGCACGAGGAGTGTGAGCGGCACCTCCAGGACGGCACGTTCGCCTCCAGTCCACACCTGGAGTCCCTCTGCAAGGTGGGGCAGCAAGTCCAGGCTGGGGCCCGAGAAGGCTTCCCTTAAGTCCTGTGGTGTCCAGTCCAGTAATGGCAGAAACGTGGTCCTCCTTGGCCAGGGTGGTCCGTTCTGTGCAGGGGAGGAGGGAGCTTACAGACCAGGTCCATCAGGCCAGGTCTCATGGCCATCAGGGGAGTGAGAGCAAGCTCCCCTGGAGCTCAGAGCACATGTCTCTGTCCTCAGATCATGCTGGGAGACGAAGCTGCCTTGTTGGAGCAGAAGGAGCTTCTGAGTAACTGGTACCATTTCCTAGTGACCCGGCTCCTGTACTCTCACCCCACAGTAAAGCCCATTGACCTGCACTTCTATGCCCAGGTGAGCCCAAGCTGGGGGGGCGGGGTGGGGAGGAGGGGTCCTGGGCTCCGCTCCCTGTGGGGTCATTTTAGGTGTGTGGCCTCGCTGAGTTGAACCTCCACGGAGAGCCAGAAGGGGCGTTCCTTTGGCCCTTTGTGAAGGACCCTGTTGCCTTTCTCCAGGGTTCCCTCTGTAGCAGCCCTGCCACCCCCTTGAGTCTCTGCTTCCATCCAGAGACTGAGTGGTCACTACCTCTCCCCAGTCCAGCCTTGACCTCTTTCTGGGAGGTGAGAGCAGCCCAGAGCCCCTGGACAACATCCTGATGGCGGCCTTCGAGTTCGACATCCACCAAGTGATCAAGGAATGCAGGTAGGACCTGCTGGCCACAGCCTGGTCTTCGGCTGTGGGGTCGGCGGCATTGGGCACATTCACAGTTGTGCCGCTGTCGCTACTGTTCTTTTCCAGACGCCCTGTCCCTTCTTGCTGGTGTCTTAACCGTCTTCCTGCAGACCCCTTTAAGTCTTTATGTCTTAAAACATGTCACTCTCTTGCTTACTGTCCCAATGGCTTCCCATCACAAGTCCCTGAGCGAGCTGGCCTCTGCTTCTCTCAAAGTTTGAGTCACACAGGCCTCATTCCGAAGTGGGAGCAAGACGGGCTCACGCCCCACCCTGGTCTTCACTGGCGGTTCCTCCGTCTCAGGAAGGGCCCTTTCCCTCGTGTTCCCACGGCAGGTTCCCTCTGTGTCAGTCCTCTGCTCAGATAATCACTGTCTTGTGGCCGATTTCCTACATAGAACTTTCTCCAGGAGGGGTGGGGCGTGCATGTGTCTGTATATGTGAGGAGGTGACTTGTTTTTATTTTATTTATATTTTTTTAAGATTTTATTTATTTTTAGAGAGTGGGGAAGGGAGAGAAAAGGAGAGGGAGAGAAACATCAGTGTGTGGTTACCTCTCACGTGGCCCCCACTGGGGACCTGGCCTGCAACGCAGGCAGGTGCCCTCAATGGAAATCAAACCAGCAACCCTTTGGTCCTCAGGCCAGCGCTTAATCCACTGAGCCACACCAGCCAGGGAAAAGGCAGTTTTATACAAAATATTAATAGATATGTAAACACAAGATGGTTTTTAAAATGAAATCGCATGTATGTAGTTAATATTCACAAAGTACACTAATCAACAGCTGTACAATCAGAAACATCAGCACATCCAAATGCAAATGAAGATACTCCTGCATTCCAGGTTTTGCTGGGCATCAGAAACCATCAGTCTTTTGTACATTATTCTGTGTCCACATTCTCTGCATATGATTGTATCCCTGGTGTTTTCTCCTTGTGTAACGTGCCCCAGAGATGCACATCACTGGCTGCTGCTGTGGGGGTTGGAACTCCCACGTGTCCAGTGTTAGTGCCCACGTAGCACAGAGAAGCCTCTTGCTCTCTGCTCCCAGACAGCTCTGGCTCATCGCTGTCTCTCCTGTTCTCTTTTCCTCTCTCATTGTTTTTACGCAAAGGACAGGTAGGGTTCCCGCTCGTGCCCGCTCACGTGGGCTGTGGCATCTCACCCTCACTTTCCTTCTTGCCTCGCTGTCTGAACCCGCAGCATCGCCCTGAGCAACTGGTGGTTTGTGGCCCATCTGACCGACCTGCTGGATCACTGCAAACTCCTCCAGTCGCACAACCTCTAGTAAGTGAGCATGGCCACACCCACGCTTTTGTCCCCACCACCCTGGCCCAGGCGGGGGGAGCAGAATTCCTAGAGGGGATGTTGGGCTGCAGAAGGGGGCCCCAAATGGGACACACCAGGAGTCTTGGTCTCATGACACGTTCTATTCCAGCTTTGGATCCAACATGAGAGAGTTCCTTCTGTTAGAATATGCCTCGGGACTATTCGCTCACCACAGGTAGGAGGACCCCAGGGGTCACAGCAGGGTGCTTTTCAGTACGTGGGCGCTGTTGGAGCTTGGACCGTGCTCGTTCTAGTCTGGTTCCCTGAATGCTACAGTGGTCCAAGACAAGTCATCTTGGATACCAGCCCAGGGCTCCATGGCAGCACCCGGACTCACCAGGCCCTCATGTCTGTTCTCTGACCTCTGTTTGCAGCCTGTGGCAGCTGGGGGTGGACTACTTCGACTATTGCCCTGAGCTGGGCCGAGTGTCCCTGGAGATGCACATCGAGCGCATCCCTCTGAGCACTGAGCAGAAAGCCCTCAAGGTGCTGCGGATTTGTGAGCAGCGGCAGATGACAGAGCAAGGTGCCGGGCCTTCCTCCCAGCACAGCCCTCTGGGTTCACACCGTGCCAGCCAGACTAGAGAGAGGCCGGGCCATGGATGCCGAAGACCCAGGAACATTACTGGGGAGGGGCCGTGAGCTAGGGATCCTTAGGAACCCAGAAGCAATGGAGCATGTTACCCTTTGCAAGAGTTGCTCAACCCACTTCTCCCATATTTACTACAAGATGTCAGGGCTGGGGTCGGCTTTGAGTTAACTTGTCCCAGGTAGGTTGCTAGCTGAGGCTGGCTCTGGGGAAGCAAGACCAGAGATGGCTTGGGTAGAACAGGGAGGAGATGGTGAGTGAAGTCTGCCCCTTCCCTTCTCACTGTTTAGCAATAAAAACCTGAGTCACTCTTCCCAGAGGCACCTGATACAGGTAATGGAAGAGCTGATGTGTGGGGAGCAATACGTATCTCACTGCCACCCCAGAAATCGAATCAGCTCACAAAACCAGCCCGTCAGGGGTCAGGGGTCAGGGCTATTACCAGTCAGGAGGAGGCAGTTTATCCAGCTGTGTTCAGGCCCGTGCGGCAGGCTGCAGGGTGCTGAGGGGAGGTGGGAAGGCCGCTGCCCTGCAGCAGGGCCGAGGAAGGGAGAGGTTTGTGCTGTAGGCCGACAGGTCCGCCTTTTCTCTTCCCCTGTGAAGTCCGCAGCATCTGTAAGATCTTAGCCATGAAAGCTGTCCGCAACAACCGCCTGGGCTCCGCCCTGTCGTGGAGCATTCGCGCCAAAGACGCTGCCTTTGCCACGCTGGTATCAGACAGGTGGGTTCAACCGAGGTCAGCTTCCCGGGGACTGTCCAGATGTCAGGAGGCTGAGGGGGTGGGCCTGGGATTCCTGCTCTGATCCCCAGGCCTGGCGTTGCAGGTTCCTCAGGGATTACTGCGAGCGAGGCTGCTTCTCTGATCTGGATCTCATCGACAACCTGGGGCCGGCCATGATGCTCAGTGACCGGCTGACGTTCCTGGGTGAGTCTGGGCTCTGTCCGCTGAACTTCAGGCCCTGAAGGACAGTTGTGGGGATTGGAGGGGCTGCTTGGGACCTATCCCGTGTCTCCTTTCTGGTCGGCGCAAGCTCCAAACCCCACAGAACCCTGTGCGCCAGGCTCTGCAAAGCATATTTTGCAGTAATATTTTATTTTCTAGTAATTTCAGTCTTAGAGAAAAGTTGCAAAAATTGTGTAAGGAATAAGGAGCTGTCATAAACTTTACCCAGATTCATGAGTCTTTTATATTTTGCTCTCAGTCAGTTGGGTTTTTTGGGAACAATTTGAGATTAAGTTGGGGACACTGTTCCCCTTGCTCCGTGAATACCTGAGCATATATTTCCTGAGAACATTCTCACGTCAGCATGTGTGAAAATCCTGAGGTCCGATGTTGATACAACAGTCTCATCCAATCCACAGTTAGGTTGTCCCAGTGATGTCCTTCCTTGCGTGCAGGTTCACGAATTTTGTCATATCTTTTTAAGTGCCTCTGCCTTTCTTGTGCTTCTCGACCTTGACATTTTGAAGTCAGTTCAGCTCTCTCGTAGTGTCCTCAGCGTGGGCTTGTTTCCTCATGGTCAGATTCAGGCTACATGTTTGGGGCAGGAGCACCACCGAGGCGATGTCCACAGTGCGGGTGTGCCCTTTCGGTGGGGTTCACTGTGCTCACCTGGTGAAAGTGGCGTCCACCCTGTGTCTCCTGTGCAGCACGGACATTCCCTTGGACATGATGACTTGTGGAGAGATGCTTCGGAATTACTTAATGCCTTACTCCTCATCAGACTTTCACCTGCTGCTTTTAGCAGTGCCTGTGATTTTCTGACTCCCATCCCTTGTGTTTTAGTTGGCATTCCACCGTTTGGAAGGCTTTCCCTGTGTCCCTGTTGTGCATTTATTTACATCAGATTCATGGGTTAGTCAGTTTGCCATAACCCAACTCTTATTTTAATGCTTGCGTTCTCCCGGGTTTGGCTGGTTGGAGTCCCTTCAAAGACAAGCCTGTGATTTGAGTCCATTTGTGGTCTCATTGGTTGCTGGGTGGATTACAACTTGGGGAGAATCCCTCTGCTCTGTGGAGGGGCTGGTCTGGAGTCTGTCTCCCCTTGTTTAGGGCCAGGGGCGACCTAGTGCTCTTTTCTCAACAGGAAAGTATCGTGAATTCCACCGGTTATATGGGGACAAGCGTTTTGTTGATGCGGCCTCTCTTCTCCTGTCACTGATGACCTCTCAGATTGCCCCACGGTCTTTCTGGATGACACTCCTAACAGATGCCCTGCCCCTTCTGGAACAGAAACAGGTACAGGTGGCACCCAGAGTGCTTTTTACTCTCCTTTTTGTAGTTCTCCATGGGGCTTCCTTCTGTAGCTGGTACGGATGTGTCAGCATCCGTCACCTCCTAGGTAGGGCTCCCCATAGCCCGCCCCGGAAGTCTAATATCCACACAAGAAAAACTATTTAATGTGGAATGAGGCAGTTGCTTCCTGACCATACCCAGCCCAGGGCTGGGAGTGAGAGTAGGGGGGCTTCGCCCTCTCAGGACTGTATATCAAAGCACCCACCCCCCACCCGTGACCCAGGCATGCGAGGAAGGCCATCTCCGAACCTGGACCCAGGCCCAATCCAGTGTAGGCCTTGGCTGGGGCAGCTTAGCAAAACAGCTTCTCTCCCCCCAGGTGATTTTTTCAGCAGATCAGACATACGAGCTGCTGAGATGTCTGGAGGACCTGACCTCAGGAGGACCAGTGCATGGAGAGCCTGACCCCCTGCAACTCCAGGTCATTGTGGGTTCTAGGCTGGGTTCAGTGGGGAGGAGAAAAGGCTCCACCGTCTCTGGCTCCCCCGACCTCCTCCCACAGACGCTGGCTCCTCACAAGCTCAGTGCCTCTTACACTACCTCTGGGCCTGTAACTGCGACACACAGACTTTTCAGGAAAGACCGGGGTGGTTATAGTGTCCTGATCTGTGTTTTCCCCCGTTAATCAGTCGCAGTGGTCCTGCGCGTTCAGCTCTCACGTTGAGCACTTTGCCGGAGCTCTGACTCAATGTTAAATGACCTGTATCTGCCTTTGGAGAGAGAGAGCCCTTGGGAGCTTTAAAGGAGGATCCCTTCTTTAGGCTTCCCTTTTTGCTGCCTCTTCGCTCTTAGGATGACGACATAGAGACCACCAAGGTGGAGATGCTGAGACTGTCTCTTGCACGAAACCTGGCTCGGGCCATTGTGAAAGAAGGCTCACTGCAGGGCTCCTGAGGCAGCGCTGCCCTGCCCTGCCCTGGCATCTCCGTGCGGCGTGTCTGTGGTTGAGATAAATGCTCCCTTTGCGGACATGGGCGATTTGAGCCGGGGAGTGTTCACCCACTTCCCCTGTGAAGCTGAGGCGGTAAAAATTAAGAAAATGTTTATGTTCTCTGACACGGAACGGACTCCCTTGTCTCCTTAGAGGGAAAGGTGTCCTCTCCCACAAGTGAATGGTGAGCGTGGTGCCCACCTTCCTGTGATTAGAGCCTCAGACAGGAGCTCTCAGGGGTCTGCTTGTGCTTCTGGAACCTGGCCTATTAGCTCTCTGGTTATCTCCTTCACAAAAACCTGGGTGCCGTCCACATTTGGAAGTCATAAAGGACACTCCCCCGCCCCGTGGGGTGAACGGGGTCTATCGGGAGGACTCCAAGTAGGGTGGGAATGATTTTATTTGACATGCAGCAAAGTGAGGGCGGCAGAGTCGGTACATCCAGTGTAGTCGTCACAAAACAGCGACCCCGACAGGAACACTCATGAATCACTTTAATGTCTGACGCTTATATAAGGTGCGCTTCTGGGTAGTGACCCCACAGGTTTCCCAGGGCTGTGGCAGCTGGTCTCCGGAAAGCTCCTGCATTTATTCCTTAAGTAGTGAAATCAATTCACTTATGACCTATCCTAATGAAGCAGTGAAACCTGCTTGCTAAAGATGGAGGGAAAGGGAAGGTTACCTCTGGATAGAGGCAGGAAGCCTGGCAAGGAACAGGGGGGGGTCAGGGAACAATGCTTGCGCCACCTCCCCCTGGAGATGGCTCTGAGCCCATCCAGCTGGGCTCTGGTGAGCTGCACGCGCTTTCCCCAGCTGGCGGTTCTCCGTCCTGTTGCCGTGGAGGCCCAGAGTCTGGCACGAGCTAGCTGGGATGAGCACTGTTGAAGCAATAGGGCCTGGCGACTCAATTCAAGCGCAGCCCCCAATCTCACCACCTCCAGACCCAACATCTAGCCGACAGCACCCTTCAGCAGCTGAGTAGTCACTTTCCGCAGCAGGTAAGTCTAGTGCCACCTGCCCGACCCTGAGGCCTTCTGTTCCAGTCTGTTTTCTGTGCCACAGGCCATCTGGGGGGGGAGCAGGAGGCCAAAGCAAGAGAATGCAGAGGGGTAGGTGGTGTCCTCCCTTCAGAGACCTGAAGGGCAAGACAGCAGTCCGTTTCATGCCAAGCAAGAGGTAGTGAGTAGGCTGGCCTGTCCCCGCGGTGAGGCACACTTCTCCCAGGAAGCTCCGAGTCCCTGCTCCCCGAGAAAGGGAAGCACCGGTTTTCTTCCACATTCTCTCCTATCCTTCGTTCAGGCTGCCTCGAGGCCCAGTTTTGTTTCTAACAGGCTGAGTTCCACGTCCTGCTGAGATGTCCATAGGACACAGCCTGCCACCACCAGGGACAAGCACACACTCTTCATCCAGTGGCCCTTCCATGGAAGGCAGCACACCAACTCCCTTCTGTCTGTGCCCAGGCCCACTGGGGACCCCTGAGCTTTGCCCTCCTCCCTGGAGGTAGGAGCAGCAGCCTGCCAGCAGGGGGAGCACAGAGCAGCATGGCTGGGGTGGGAGAGCTGAGGCCTGGGAAGGGGTGGAAGGACATGGTCCTTGAGGGGGGCCCACAAGTCTCTTTAGAGATCTCCTCCCTGTGGCACTGGGGGATGTGAGCATGAGGGGCAACCTACTCAAGCCTTGGGTCCATGTCCCCAGGGGATGGTGCAGGGTCTGGGGCCACAGCCCACCCCACAGTGCATGGCCACTTCAAGTCACACAGGTAGGTAGAACCGGGTCCTTTTAAGGGGCCAAAGGAGAGCGCGTCACAGCAGCAGCCCAGCCCCTGGCAGCAACGCCCAGGGCCCTGCCCCATACCGAAGTTCTAAGCACTGCGGTCAGGACGTGAATGACTGGACTCAGCCCTCCTGTCTCAGGGCCACCTGCTTGGGCTTCAAAGTGGAGATGACAGTGTCCTCTGGGGTCATAGGTTCCCCCACTGTTCCACAGGAGGGAACTGGTCCACCTCACCCACCTCTGTGCTCAGCTGCTCCCCCAGGGTGAAAGTCAGCCTATACCGAAGCCTTGCTTTCTCCTGCGACAGAAAGGCAGCACGTGAGACCCCATTACCCTCGAGGCCTGTGCGAACAGACCCTGCTCCCACCTCCCCATCCTCACTCAGCCACTGAACCAGGGTGGGGAAGGGACAGGGTTAGTGCTACAGCCCAACACCTGTGGATGGGAGATGGTGGCCACCAGGTCCTATTCTGGGACCCCCAGCTCACCTTCAGTGGATTAGCCAGCAGCATGACCTGGGTGATGGCTGCAGGTGGCTGGACGGGGCTAAATGGAGAGAGTTCTGTCCCAGACGGTGGCTGCAACTTCACCTTCATTGACTACAGAGGGAAAGAAATGGCAGGTGCTGAAGCGGAACCCAGTGTGGTCAGTGGACCCTGCTGGCCACCAAGACCCTCAATGCAGTGTGTTGAAGACACAAGGAACACCTGCCTCTAGAGGCCCCAGGGAGTACCTTGGGCACTGCAGCCTGCAGCACGATGCTCTTGATAGGCAAGGGCGCTGTATTTAGCATGGATACCACCACCACCAGCACGTCGGGCCGTCCTGGAGGGCACTCCTTGGCAAAGTGGAAGAGTATGCGGAAACCGTTTTTATCGTAGGCTGTCACGGGAAGGGCGCTGCCTGTGAGGAGGCACATGGGTGTAAGAGAGAGAAGGGCAACAATCCCCACAGCCCTGGGGGTGCCCACAGCAGCCAAGTGGGGAGAGCAGCGCTCCCTGCAGGAGTCTGTGGAAGAACCTCCGCCAGCACGGCACAAAGGTGCAGAGTAGCAACAAGCAATGGCTGAGAAGGAAGCGGGTCACCTTTGACTCCGAGCCTGTACCAGCCCAGCCTGCTCCCTCCCCACAATGCCACTCGCTGTGAGCGCCACTTCCCCTCCTACCCCAAGCCTCTAGCACCTACTAGGCTTGATAGATTCCAGGGGCACATGGACACTGGCCAGGGAAAGCTCAGGCCCTTTCACGGGGCTCCCCTGGGATGGGCAGACAGGTGGCTGGAAGAGAGGGCTGCCAGGCCCCGTGGAGAATGGCAGGAAAGGCCTAGCTGAGGCGCTGGTAGGGATCAGAGGGGAGGTGGTAGCCGCGGGAAAGAAGCTGGAGGCAACAGGTTTCACCAGGCCTGAGGTCCTGGGAGGAGGGAAGGAGGACAGGCCAAGTCAGAGACCAAGCATGGCTGTTGGGCTGACCCCTCACAACGCGCCCCCCTCCCTAGCCTCCAGATTCCAGTCTCAGGTCAGACTGAAAGAAAACATCCCCGACGACTCTGATTTTGCCAAGCCCAGGTCCAACCCTCCTCTACCCGCCTTCCCCCACTTATTACGATTTGGCTTCTTCTAGAAGCTGATCGAGGGCATCCAGCTTGTGCAGGGTGCTGTCGCCCAAAGCTGAGCCATGGTACCCAGGAGCTGTGGGTTCAGGCTTTGGGGCCGAAGCTGGGGGTAGTCCAGTGGGGAAAAAGCCTGCTTTTTGGGCAGAAACGCCGGCTGGGACCACAGGAGCTGGGAAGGGGGGTGTCAGTGGAGCCTGGGCGCTGCTGGCGGGGGTTGCTGAGGGCTGGAGGACAGGCCCGTCTGGGGGGCTACAGGAAGCAGTCCCCGAGTTGGGGCTGAAGAAGTCCAGGTCCGACTGTTCGTGCTATCGGGAAAGAGTGGAAAGTCAAGGGTGCACAGGGGTTCCGGCTCTCCACGCCCAGCCCCTTTGCAACCCTGCTGGCGGAGCAGCCCTCCAAGGATGGGCCCCAGGGACTGAGGACAGCAGGGCTGCAGTGAGCTGCAGCTGAGGACTAGTCAAGAACGAGGGTAGTACTGGGAAGTCACGGTTGTCAAGTGTCTCAGTGATGTCACCAGTGCACCCACCTGGAACAGGGGCCACTGGCCGTTTCCAGCCGACTCTTTGGGAGGAGCTGTGGGGGCTGGATCAGTGAGGCCTGAGAACAGAGGGCTGTGATGAGGCGCTGGGCCGGGGCAGCCCCGCCCTGTCTGAGGAAGAGCTGCAGGAGCCAGAGGGAGTCCTTAGGTTTTAGGGGTAGGGGGAGGGATGGTTCGGGGGAGTGAAGGCAGAGCAAGGCACTAGATCTACCATATCCACCCCAGACTCCACTACAGACTACCCTGGTAGCCTGAGAGACACTGGACTTGACTCTCCCCAAAACAGCCTCCTTCCCCATCTTGCTAAGCATATGGGGCACCCCATGCACCTCCCAGTTCTGTGCCCCCTTCTCTACCAGCTCTGCTAGAGGAAGCCCTTCACAGCCTCCCTCCAAGACACACCCAAGCAGAGCAGCTCCTCATCCAGCAAGCACAGGGCGTTGCTTGTGTTGCTGGGCCCTGGGGGCGCCTCCATCTGGCTGAAGGAGCGGCTGCTTCCAGGCCCCGAGGTCTGGGGGGGTGGAGGGAGAATAGGGATGCCCGAGGAAGGTGCAGTGGGGGCTGGCACCAACACTGGGGATGAGCTGCTTGGTGCTTCCAGCTCTGCCAGGTCGATGAGTGCGCCTTGGTTGCCGGAGTGGTTTCCTGGATGAGTATGAGGAAGGGGACAAGGAATAATTAGGAACTATTCTAGCTGCACGGTAGGGGGCCTGCTCCACGGGCACCGGGCTGGGCAAACAGAAAACTGAAGGCAGGTGGTTGACAGCCCTGTCTGTACCCCCGGACTCTGGGAGCCCCTCGGGCCCTGTGGGCTGACACTGCACCCGTGCTGGGTGGTGGGGACTAGGGCTGTCTGGAGGGTCCAGAATGAGGGACTGAAACACTGCACCTTCAGAGTCGGGCAGGGTTGAGGTAGACACCTCACCGTTGATGACCTGCCCTTCAACGATTGTTTTATAAGAGCTGATGACCCGGGAGAGGTTGTCACTGGCCTGCAGGATGTCCCCTAGAGCAGGAAAGACACTTCTCATTCCCAGCTGTGACAACTGCCCCACCACCCATACATCCAATTCCTGGGTCATCCTTGTCAACTAGTCTTTCCTTTTCACTCACCCAAACTATTGTCATTGTCCTCTGTCTCGCTGGCTAGTTTGAATAGCGTCCGCCTCTTATTCTCGCACCGATCAAACAGCTCCTGAAAGAGCCCCAGACTCAGTCAGAGCTCCCTGGAGATCATCTAATTTAGCATTCCTGCCCAGAAAGTCACAGGCTCTCCTGCCACCAGTCAGTTATTGTCTGCCACCACCTGCACCACGCTGTGTCACCCAAATACCTGCTTAGGTAGAGAAGTCACCAGACGGACAAAGGGAAGTACATCCCTCTGCCTCCCTGCTGCATGTGCTCAGAATGCAGAGTATCTGTGACCCAGGTCTGCGGGGGCACACGGGGCCTCTCTGTAGGGGGCCAGGCCAAGGAGCACAGGATGCACAGCCCTTCCACCCAGGGCATCAGTCACAGCTCCTGTCAAACGGGGGCACCAGCCCCCTCTACCCAGCTGCCGTGCCGATTCCTAAGTTAGGGACCACTGGATGCGCGGCAGCGTCTTCGAGGGGGGCTACCTTCATGAGCTCTTTGTCTGCCTCTGAAGAGCCCTCTTTGCTGTAGTGAAGCAGCATCTCGCTGAGCAGCTTCACGTTGTTATTAATCTCCTCTAACGTGTGCAGACGCTTGGTCACCTTCTGGATCCGTGCCTCATCCTGCAGGAGAAGGGACACCACTAGACTCTGTCCCCAGGACCCCACAAGGCAAGGCTCACACCAGAGACCGTGAGAGCAGGGGCCAGTCCCCCAGGAAGCTCCTCTCAATGCACAGGCCTGGGAGGCACAGGCCTCGGACCCAGTTTAGTTTTTCTTCTTATTTTTTAATCCTCACCTACAGATGTGTGTTTATTGATTTGAAAGAGAGAGACATCAACGTGAGAAAGAAACCTCGGTCGGTTGCCTCCCACACCCACTTCAACCAAGGATCGAACCCACAACCTTTTGGTGTACAGGGCAATGTGCCAACCGAGCCACCAGGCTCAGGACAGTTTTTCTTTTAAAATAATGGTCCTCCTCCAAGCCCCAGACTGAGCCCCACCCGCTCTTGCTCCTCCGTTCCAATCTCCGGCCTCTCCAGGGGAGGCTGAGGGCAGGGGCGAACAGCAGGCCTAATGCTGAGGGAGGGGATTCTGCTCTGTGGGGCACGCCCACGCCCCAATGCCCAGGGCCCACTTACTTCCTTCACCATGGACTTGATGAGCTTGTTGGCCTCCTGAAGGTCATCTGGGTTTTTGCTCTTCAACAACTTGGCTAAAAGCTGGAAGAGAGAGTACCAAAGGTGAAGGCGGGAGGCGGCGCCCCACCCGGGGAGACCTCAGAGGAACGCGTTCCCTGAAGCACGAGTGAGACCACACGTCGCCTGAGGACCGCACAGGCCGGGTGCCCTTTACCTTGGACTTCTCCTCATCATCAAAAACAGGGTTTTTGGGACGAGGTGGTGGAGAGGGGATCAGTGTCCTGTCCACAGGGATCGGTGGGTCAGACTGCACGATGCCTGCAAGGTGACACAGGGCAGGGTGTTTGCTCAGGCTGAGGGGACATGCCGCCCTTCCTCACGCAGCCAGGGGGCACATCCCTGTGGTCAGGACCTGCACGGACAGAGCATGTACACACACCTCGCCCATCAAACCCCAGCCAAGCCCGCACCATTGTCTCTGGGAGGGAAGAAGAGACGTAGCTTGGGGTAACAGACACCCCCATCCTTCCTGGCCTTGGCCACCCTTTGAGGCTGTGTGGAGGCTGGGGGGTGGGGGTAGGCACACACCCTGTCTCTTCAGCATGTGGTAGGCATCCTTGATCTTTGATTCTTCCGGGAGGGCCAACGTCCAGCTATAAAGCAGCTCAATAACCTTGGTCTTCACTTTCTCAGACACTCTGTCCCCCAGGTACTAAGAGGCAAACGGAAATGGGAAACTAGTAACTGCAGTCTGGGGCAGGGACGTGGGAAGGCTCTCTTCACAGCAGTGAAATGGTTGCTAGTAAGTTGGAGCCCTGAAGCCTGCAGGAACCCGGCAGGGACCAGGTGTGAGAGAGGGCACAGGAGCAGGGAGGAAGCTCCCTGGGGCAGGGCGTATCCATCTGAGATAGAGTCTGTCCCTGCACTTCCACACACCAGAAGCAGCTGTGCTTCACCGCAGAGCAGTTAGTGTCTCTGGTACAAAAACCGCTCCCTCTGCTGTAAGTGGTGCCTGGGGCCTGAGCAACACTCAGGGTAATAGAGCCCGTGCATCTGAGCCACGAGGAGGCCAGCAACTTGGATCCACGTGCGATCAGCCAGATAAAAGCGGCCACTATGCAGACACCCCCCCCCAACCACGCACACAACTATACCACGTCACTCCTCACATTCAGGCTAGGAGCCCATCAGAGCGGTCTGCCTGTCCCTGTGGCCTGTATGGTCATCCTGTACCCTCAGGCCCACCTGTCTAAGGACACGATACAGAGTCTCAGATCCACGGGGATGCTAGCTGTGCAGTGACAGCCAGTAGGATGGGAGGGGGAGAAACACAAAGAAGTTCCTACGAATGCGCGAACGGCCCCTGACTTACCTTTGGAGAGACCACCTTGATTAACTCATTCAAAAACCGGAACTTCCCCACTTCGTTGTGAACCCTCCTCCCGCAGTTCTTCATGCACGCCTCCAGCACCTGCAGCCGCACAGGGGAGGCGCTTGGTGGGGGTGGGGTCGGGGTCTGGGTGGCACCCGCCCTCAGCCAGGTGCCGAATAAACATTCACCCAAGGAAGGAACTCATCAGGAAGAGTTGAGAACAGCCCCAGGAGACATCTCGTGTCCCTCAAATTACAAAGCTCTTCTGGGGAAGCCCAACAGGAACCAGAGAAATGCCCCAGACACCAAGACAGGTGGAACCTCAGCCCTGGAAGGCGCCTTCCTGCCAGGTACTGCCCTGCACCTCAGAGCCGAGGGCAGTGAGGCCCGAAGAGGGCTGCTCTGGCCCAGGCCCAGGCTCCTGTCCACAAGCTGACCAGCACTCTGGGGTGGGGGGCGCGCGGGGCGGTTGGATTGCTTGCTCAAGTTCAGCCGACACAATGCGTTCCCTCTCCCTGCTCCCACCTGTTTTCCCTCTGGGGCCGAGAGGCCTCCTGAAGCTGCCCTGTGCCTGCAGCCATGCCCGGGAGCACGCCACCCCAGAGCCTGCCTCTGTAAAGCTTGTCTCTGTAAAGGAGGTCTTTTTGACTGGGCCATTACTAACGCTGTGGGCCGGGCACTCCTGCAGAAGCCTGCCCATGCACTGTAGGGTGTCTGGCAGCAGCCCTGGCCTCTAACCCACCAGATGCCAGGAGCACCCCCTGACATGCGACAACCAAAAGCATCTCCAGATATCGCCAAATATCCCCTGAGGGGCAACACTGCCCCCCGGCCGTAGAGAACCACTGTTTGAAGGCCTTCAATGCACGTGGGCTCAGCGGCCTTCCCATGACCACTTCCTTCCCTGCACCCTTCTACAGGGAGAACCCTGGGACCCCTCGTCTGGAGGCACACAGCCCCACGTCTTGAATCCTCTTAGTCTCAATAAACGCCAAGAGCCGCCACTGGTGTGATGCCCTCACTAGTAACTGGCATTACTTTTAGCTACAGAATGAATTTTACTCACCTCCAATTTTCTTCAGTTAGTCAACTCTTAACGGGCAGGAGAGCTCTGCCCGAGCCCAGCCCTGGGCTCAGGGCCCTGCCTCTGGCTCCCTCTCTCAGCCTCTGCTTCTCCCGCTAGACCGCAAGGCCGCACGGTCATCTCCAAAGCCCCCGTGCCCGGCACGAGGGCGCACACATTTATAAAACAGCCGACTGAGCCTGTCCCAGGCAGGCCTGGGCCCTGAAGATCCGCCAACAGGACAAGAAACCTACCGTCAGGGCCTGGACCGCCTCCCATTCCTGCGGAGACTGGATCTTATGGGCCAGCAGGCGGACGGCTATCTGCGGCCTGGGAGGTAAGCAGACCACACTTTGAAGACACTGGGGGCCCCTGAGGCCGCCAGGCTAGCCCTCCTTGGCCTCATTGTCTCACTTTCCCAGCCACTCCCTCTCCTGCCCTCGCAGCTCTCACACTCACCCTTCGAGCTCCCTGTTGATCTGATCGCAGAAGCCAATGATGTACTCCCAGTCCTCCTGGCGGTTGCAAGGGTTGGTGGCTTTATCTTGGGACAGAACAAAGAAGAGGACGACTGTAATGAAGCGCAAGGAGGGCAAACAGAGTTTTCTTCGTAACTTTCATGCCCTGATGTGAAGATGTTTGTTTCCAAACTTCTCCTCTGACAGAGGCCTCAACGGTTCAGCCAGGCAGCAAGTCACGCACACACACCGCTCTCTGTCCGCATCGTGGAAACCACAGATGAAGAAGGCAGTCCTCGGCCCCACGGCGCTTAGGCTGCGTCACGAGCGACGGGACAATCACAAACACAAATGACTGAAATACTCAAGTAGATACCCATGTAAAATGTTTACTGTAACAAATAAATACGGACACTTCCAGCTATGTAAAAACAAGCTGAGTGTTAAGAAAGTAGGGATGATCAAGAAGTGCTTCCTAGCGCTGGTGGGTGTGGCTCAGTGAATTGAGTGCTGGCCTGAGAACCGAAGGGTCGCTGGTTCGATTCCCAGTCAGGGCACATCCTGGATTGCGGGCCAGGTCCCCCGTGGGGGGCACACAAGAACAACCACATGTTGATGTTTCTCACCCTCTCTTCCCATCTCTCTAAAGATAAATAAAATCTTTTAACAATAAATAAAGCGATTCCTAGTACAGCATAGGAAATACAGTCAATAATAGTGTCACACACCTGAAATCTGTGTAACTTTTGTTAACCAGTGTCACCAAAGTAAATTCAGTAAGAAGGATAAAGAAGTGATCATACACCTTTAATGAATTTATCAATTAATAATTTTGACTATCTAATCACTATGCTGCACCTCTAACACTAATACAGAATAATAATGACTATAAACTGTAACTGAGAAAGATTTTTTTTTTAAATAACAAATTGAAAACTACAGAAGGAAGTGTCTCCTAGAAAAAGTGAAGAAGGGGATACTTGACAAAAAATACACATACTTAGAAAATATATTTCCTATAGGCCCTGGCTGGTGTGGCTCAGAGGGTTGAGTGCCGGCCTGGGAACCAAAGGGTCGCTAGTTCGATTCCCAGTCAGGGCACATGCGCAAGAGGCAACCACACAATGATGTTTCTCTCCCTCTCTTTCTCCCTCCCTCCCCCTCTCTAAAAATAAAAATCTTTTTACAAAAAAGAAGAAAATATACTTCCCACATACCCTTCAAAAACTTCTTCAAGATCTAAACATTTTTTTAAGTCACATGTCATCCTCACCATTTGCGGTTAAGCTAACACTCACTGAACCCTACGAAGCACCCATTAGCGTGCTCTCTGTCCCTGGGGTGACAGAGGCACAACCTAAGCTTGAGCATTCAGTGCCCTCAAGATGAAATGGTCTTGGATCAAGGACAGAGACAAACGCCGGAGAGCACGCAGAGGGTCACTGAGGGTTTCAAACCCAGCGCTAAACGCCGAGCCTCCTAATACTTGGTGTGGCCCCTTTCCCCGGTCAGTCCCGGAAGCTGTGCGTGCAGAGATCAGCCCCAGCTGAGGGTGGGTAACCGTGTTCCCATCTCTTGGCCATCACCAAGGCTTTCAGAACACAGTTTTCTCATCTGTCATGGACATGACCACAAAACATTCTCCCACTAGGTTTTCTCTCTGCTACAGTGCTAGCATTCAGCCTACTGGGGACATCTTATTTTTAAGAAACAAAAACAACTATTCCCATCTCTGATTCAAACCTTGGCATTTGCTTATTCCAGAAAGCAGCCTCCAGCTGTCTGCCGGACCTAGGGCTCAGGTTCAGAAAACAAGTGGAAGGCTGAAGGCACACACCCCTTTCCACACTCGCATGGTGCCAACAGCGGGGCACCAGGAGCTTGAAGCAGCCCTTCCTGACAAGGGGTGTTGTGAGAAGTTCCTGAATTCTGCTTTCTCTGGACCGTTTTCTTAACTTCCTTTTTCTCTAATGTTAAAAGTCACTAGCTCCACAATCAGACCCCAACAGGGACTCTGTGCCCCAGAGCCAGGGCTCTGAGAGGTCAGACGCCACGTGGAGGCGGAGGCGGAGACGAGGCTGCAGCCCCTGCGGCGCTGGGCCTGCCTGATGGTGTTTCTGCTCTGGCTGCGAGAAGATTCAGACGGTTTACATTCTCATGTGGAGGAAAAGAGAGATGCCTGTCCTCGATCTTAAAGTGAGAATTAGCAGGTCCTTGGAAACGTCAACCCTAGAGGAAGGAGAGGCTAATTCTATCAAGAGTGACTATTAATTGCCACAGCGACCTACTAGCTGTCACCTTCCAGAGAAGCCCCGAGTCTCTTCCACCAGGTAACTGAAACCTTCTCAGGTGTCGGTGTGGCTTTGTTACTCACCCCTACCATTTGAGATGTTTAAAGTTCTCACGTGACATCACGAGACCGTAGGGTCACAAAAATAAGACGGTTCGAGGAGCCGTCCTGACCCCACCACTACTATTTCGGGAGTAGTCACGTACCTTGTGGTGCGAGGAAACGCAGTCCACTCCCTGCACTGTCAGCCACTGGAAGAGCACCTTCCAAATACAGTCGGACGTGGACACCCCGTCCTCCCCCACACACAGGCAACAGGCATTCACCAAACGTGCATTCTTCCCACACCTGCTAGAATGCAATAGCATTTCTGCTTCCAAGAATGTGCCTGCTTCTCCAGAATCCGGCTCTTTTTTTCTTCTTTTTAAATCTTGACAGAGCTTCCTACTGCAAACCTGCAGGGAGTGCTGTGCATACACGTGGGCACAAAAAGTCCTAGTTTCAGCAGGGTCATTCCCACTTCTGAGGACCTCCCCCAGCTCTCCAGCTGGCTCAGGAAAGCAGAACTCAATCGCCCACAGGGACTGGGAGAACCCTCTGGGGATCATCCTGGGTGACTGGGTCTCTCCATCTGTGCACTGCCTCACCCAGCAGATGCATGGACCTTCCACCCACTCAACATTCTCCATCACCTGGCACAGAGGAGGCAGGGCTGACGTCAGAGACCCTGCCTTCTAGGACCACACCTCTGGGCTCTACTCTGATTCAAGGGTTCTATTTTTAGGTCTCTATTGAAAGCCTTACCCTCTTCTGTGTCTGTGCCTCCAGAGTCCCTGTTCTCATTGTCAGCTCCATCACCAGCCCTGATTGCTGCGGAACCTCAAAAGGTCAAGTCAGGATGGAAACAGCAGCACTGGCTACCCCATCCCATTACAGCCCAGACGTTCCAGGGATGACCAGATCTATGTAGCAAATGACTCAGAAATAAGCAGAAGCAAGAACGAGAGATGGACAAAGGGTCAAGAATCAACCTTCATTGCTAGAGTCTTGAATCAAGAGAGAGGGAGTCGATCGCCAAGGGTTTCTTAGGCACCAATCAAAAATTAAGCACACAGCATGGCAGGCCCTGGAGAGACTTCAGAAAAAGTAGGAGGCTCAGATCCTACTTGAGGCCCAGCAAGGGCCACTGCAATAAATCCGGCAAGCCACGGAGTGACAAGGACCTAGGATGAGATGCTGCCAAAGCGCAAGCACTGGTTGGTTCACTTGGTACAGTTCACACCATTAAGTGGTAAGACTTACGATGGGTTACACCCACATAAACCCTTCATAAGTTGAAAATACTGTAAGTGGAGAATGCTTTTAACACCTTGCGTACCGCTCACGAGTTTTCGCATGTTTCGCACGCCATCTGTTATGGACCTTAGATGTCAACACGCTGTCTTGTCCACATCGAATGAAGCGATCTCATTGGTGGAAACTGCAGGTCAATCTACGAAAAACTATATAATTGCACGAACCCATAAAGCATTGCAGTTACATTGTATTTTGGTCATTTGAATAGTCTTCGTCTTCAAGTTCCTGGCGCTTTTAGAAATGCCCCCTCTCAGAAAAAGGAAGGAAACCAATGAAACTGATACACTTCCGGAAGTATTTAACGATCATTTATCAGATATTCCTAGTGAGATCGAAGATGCGGATGAGCGTTTTGACGATTCCAGAGACAATCTGTAGTTATGATGATTTAAATAACGTGCAGTTTGCCCAAAAACATGCGGTCCCTGGCATATGTCTTAGAGATTTCTATGCGGTATGCAATGTGTTAATACACCTAACCTACCGAAGACCATCACTTAGCCTAGAACACAACATCCAAAAAACAGGGGCAACACAGCTCAGTGTGAGCACTGGCTGTTTACATGGGTGATCAAGTGGCTGTCTGGGAGCTGTGCTCGCTGGCGCTGCCCAGCATGATGGGAGAGTGCCCTACCTCGTAGTCGGAGAAAAGACCAAAATCCAAACTTTGAAGTAGGGATCCTGCTGAATGCTTATCACTTTCGCACCACGGCAACCTCGAAAAACCGTCAAACAAAGGTTCGGGGACATCCAGTCTCTACAGATAACGTCCTGTTCTCCTCTCATCATCTCCACTCTCCCACAAAAACAGGTCCGTCCCTCTCCTATTTCAAAATATAACTCTAAACCTGTTAAACTCAGCTTAGGCCACCTCAACTACTCCAATGTCCCCATCAATATCTGTGAATCAAACCAATTCCAGTGTGCTTCTATCTGGTTGGGTGGCTCTGGACACATGGTTTCATGAAACTGTCACAATTTCCCCTTTTTGTGAAATTGTAACAATACTATCTGCTTCGCTAGGATACTAAATAAATGAATTAAATGAATGTCTTCAGAACACTTGGCGCTCCCTGGAGAACAGTTCCATATATACAGAAGCCTTCGTGACCTGCCTGCAACTGAAGATTTTTGCAAATGTACCTAGGTTCAACCACCTGGAGGGAGTTATTAAGAAAAGTCAGGCAACTGGAGGAAACAGCCATCACCTGCAAGAACCTGGAGGCGCTAGTAAATAAGGCATCTCTGCAAAAGGTAGCATCTACGCAGCCCTATTTGCATTATCGCCATGTTCAATTTCTACCTCAGAAGCCTCTGGGAGCCTCCTGTAGCCCATAGGAAAGTTAACTTACTAACCCTTCAGCAAAGAACTACCAGCGAACAAGGTTAACCCGTATTTCCTTAATAGCAACGTAAGTTAGCAGCAATAGGCCGCTATGACTACGGCATGGGCTGGGCTCCTAAGCGTTGCTCAGGGTAGGGTAGGTTACCAACAAATGATTCAAGATGTTCAATCGTGAGTGCGCGCGCGGAGTGGTGGAGACGCCCCTTCCCCAGCAAGGCGCCTGGCCCCCGCCCGGCATAGAGCTCTGTGGATTATTCTCACTGCAAACATTCTGCCTGCGCGAAGCGGTCACTTCTTCCCTAATATATAGCCATAACTCTGAAGCTCTGTGTGTGTGTGCTCTGCAGCACCCACCGCTCCCGAGTTTCAGCCCAAATCCAGAGCTTTTCCCTTCGTCGGGGACTGAGCCACCCACAGCCCCGCCACAATCTCCCCTAAGCGGCAGTGTTTGTCAGGCGGAAGCACTTGGCTGTCACTTTCCCGGAGCCCGCGAGGCCGAACGGGACCCGAGCTTACGCCGACGCGCGTGGGAGCGAGAAGTGGCGCGGCAGCACCCGGAGCAGGTGCCGGGCGGGGACCGGGAGCCCTGCTAGGGAAGGGGCGTGAGCGCGGAACGCTCGCGGCGCGCCGGGCCCAGGCTCACACTGCCAGGCGGCGCCGCAGCGGACCCGGGGATGGCGGTGTAAGGGTGCACAGAGGAGAGGCTCGGTGGTGCCGCGAGGGCATGCAGAAGTGGACGTGAATACTCACTCAGCCAAGACTCCAGGCTCTCTCCTTCCGCCTCCGCCATATTGCAGCCGCCCGGGCAGGGCCCGCGGCCTCAAACCTCGCGATAACCTGCAGGAACTGAGCCGGGGCGGGGTCTGCATGGGGGCCTGAGAGGAACGGGCGCCGCCACGGACGGTCACGTCAGACTGCGTCGGAATAGGGAGTATTTCCTTTTGACTCTTCCCTCTGGACTTCGAAATGAGAGACTCTTAACGCCCAGATTAATGGGGTGGTGCGCAGATTTAGGACCCTGTGGAGCCTTTTCTCTTTCTTCCGTCACTCGCTCAGGCACGTCGAGGACAGCTCGTGTGGGGTCTTCACGGTAAACCAAGATGGCTGCCCCCTTGGTGAAGACAGTGCGAGGGTGGCCGGACCTAGCACTGGGTGTACGCAGTGCTGTTCTGCGGCTTCCAGGGTGAGAACTCAGCGGTCAGCTTGGAGGCCACTTTGATCTTCACAGAGAGACCTGCAGGAAGGAAAGTGGCCATAGGCAGGCCGCGCGGGGACCTGGAGAGAGCCTGGGAGCAGGGATATCTGGGTCCAAGGCGCTTAAGGAGCTGCGTGACTTTGAGGCAGCCTGAAGCTTGGTGCCAGCTCCTTGCCTGAGGGGGTTCTAATTCGCAGCTGAAAGTGCAGCCTTGCTGAGTCTCAGAGTTGAGGTTTTCTGTGTTGGGAATTGGGGATAGACATGCATAGGCAGGCGTCCACCCGGAGGTTCAGGAACCTGTCCTTATCGTTGGCACTGGAGATGAGACTTTACTGGCCTGTTTGGGGTCGGTCCTCCTACCTTTTGGGACAAGAGCTAGAATTATCGCGGTTCACGGTTGGCTAGCGGTCCGCGCACCGCTCATTAATCGGGGGGCTGGCAGACACGCCTATTATTAAGTCAAGCCTTTTCGCTTACGGAGTCAGCTTTTGCTCGCCTTTTCCTCTTCCCCCTCCACCAGGCTTACCCAGGTGAGGTGGAGCCGCTATGGCCCCGAATACAGGGATCCCCAGATTGACAAGGAATATTACCGCAAGCCCTTGGCAGAGCTGACGGAGGAACAGAAGTTTGAGCAGGAGCTCCGGAAGACACAGCTTATCAAAGCTGCCCCAGCGACGAACACAAGCTCTGTGTTTGAAGACCCGTTGATCAGGTTAGATGGGAACACTTTTGTTCCACTGACACCAGGGAGGGTCTGCGATAAGGGTTCTGTGGTGACGGTCCAGGAAAGCTGAACATGTTGCTTTTCTCCTCGAAGTAAATTCACCAACATGATGATGAAAGGAGGGAACAAAGTGCTGGCCAGATCCCTCATGACAAAGGTAAACACTGATCTCTGTCTTCCCTGTAGCTTTGTACTTGTCTCCTTCAGTTCAGTATGCAAAAGAATGGGTTCAGATACCTGCCATTGAAGTGAACTTCCTGTATGTGTGCGCTGCCTGGGGCTTTAATGAAGTCCTGCAGGAGTCAACAGCTACCATCCCCCGCCCCCCAAATCTTAGTTGGCTCTTTCTGTCCTGGTGTAGGAAAGAGGGAGGCACTTAAGAACTTTGTCTTAGGTAGTGTGTTACACGAGGGGCAAGGTTTTCGCTAACACCACGATGGTCTTTGCCCCCATGAGTGGAGTTCGATAGTAGTCCTTGCTACAAATGAAGAAGAAAAAGAAAAATAGGGGAAAAAAAGAAAAAAAAACACTTTGTCTTAGAACTGCTGGGGAGCCCCGGCCCGGTGGCTTCGTTGGCTGGAGCGTCATCCCAAACACCAAAAGGTTATGCGTTGGGTCCCATTCTCTGTCACAGCACATGCCTGGGTTGTGGGTTGGATCCCCGCAATGTTTCTCCTTCTCCCTCCCTCCCTCCCTCCCTGTCTGAAATCAGTAAACATGTCCTTGGGAGAGGGTTTTTTAAAAAGTGCTGTGGAGGAACTGCAACACTACAGAAGAGCCTGATGTTGGAGTGAAGTTCAAGGTACTGGCTCAGCTGGGTACACCCTTCAGGAAGCCTGGGGCATCCTCTTCCACTGTATTCCTTCGCAGACTCTGGAAGCTGTGAAAAGGAAGCAGTTCGAGAAGTACCATGCTGCTTCCTCAGAGGAGCGGGCAACCATTGAACGCAACCCCTACACCATCTTCCACCAAGCACTGAAAAACTGTGAGCCTGTGATTGGGCTGGTACCCATCCTCAAGGGTGGCCATTTCTACCAGGTGAGTGGTCAGGGCAGGGAAGGCAGGGCTGCCCACATGTGTAACAAGGTGGGGGGAGGGGTTCTTGTGGATGGGAGGGCCCAGAGTTGGCCAAGATTGATAGTATTCTAGGGACCGGAGACTGTCAGGACCTGGTCATCTGAGTCCCAGAGTGTTAGAAATGACAGGCAGAAAACGGAAGAGAACAAAGTAGTATCCACGTGACCTCCCTCCCCCAGCATCGTGCGTTCTGTCACTTTCTCACGGCGAGGGACTTTGTTTAGGCCTCACCCTCACACACCAGTGTCTAGCGTAGCATTTGCCTTGTAATTGATGTTCCATCACCATTTGTTGCTCCAGGTGCCTCCATTATAGTATTTCATTACACTTCATGGTCACACGTGGGTATTCTCGTCTTCTCCTTTTTCAGTGTAAACTTCAAAAAGTAGACTTTCTCATTAATGTCTGTGTCCCCAGGGTCTGGCATGGTAGTGGGGGCTTGGGAAATGATTCTTGGACAAGAGGTTCTTATCTTTCGGCACCCGTCTTCTGAGTGGCTAAGTCACCCCAGCTGATGGGGCTTCTATCAACTTGGCTGAGCTTGCATTTGCAGGTGAAAGAGGTCAGTGCTTAATGAGCACTTGCTCATGAATGCCTCTGACGTCAGCACTGACGTCACCGGAGGGTGAGGGAAGCTCAAAGAGGAAAAGGCACTTGCCGGGGCTGACCCAGAGGGAACCTGTGGAGTAAGGAGGCTGCAGCCCTGGCAGTTCTTGGACCAGCTTGCCCGTGCCCTGTCTTGGCCAGGTCCCTGTGCCTCTATCCAACCGGCGGCGTCGCTTCCTAGCCATGAAGTGGATGATTACTGAGTGCAGGGAGAGGAAGCCCCGGCGGATGCTGATGCCAGAGAAGCTGTCTCGGGAGCTGCTGGAGGCTTTTCACAACCAGGGCCCTGTGATGAAAAGGAAGCATGACATGCACAAGATGGCTGAGGCCAACCGTGCCCTGGCCCACTACCGCTGGTGGTAGGGGCGGGGAGGCTGCAGGAGGAGCCCACGTGAGCCGCTGCTACATGAAAAGCTCCTGTGCCAAAGGCTGTAGTTCTTTTCTAAGGGCAGGCAGGCAGGCCTCCCAGGAAGGAGGGAGCGGTGCTTTCACTGCTTTAGCGTTTCCC
Source organism: Macrotus californicus (assembly GCA_007922815.1). NCBI lineage: Eukaryota > Metazoa > Chordata > Mammalia > Chiroptera > Phyllostomidae > Macrotus > Macrotus californicus. The sequence continues at coordinate 412,319 of VMDR010000002.1, forward strand.
TTGTGGGCTAGAATTGCTTTCCCTGCAGAGAAGCAATACATGGACTTGGAGTTCCCCACAAAAAACTTAGGGCCCATCCCACCTTCTCTTCCCTCGGCTTAGGGTGGACATTTGGGTGATGAAAGGAAGCATTTTCATATCAGAAAGGTTTATTAGAAAATTCTCACCCTGAACTGGAGCTTGTGAGGCACTGCTGCCCCTCATTAAAACCGACTGCAGGAAGTACACCTGTTTCCAAAGTTGTCCTTATACAAAACGTATCAAAAGCAGTATCTGGTGTGATTTGTGCACTACACTTCTGCCCCTTGACATCCCAAAGCGTCCTACCAATGGCTGTGGCCGCCCATTTTACAGGTGGGAGACCGAGGCACCGAGAAGCTGTATAACCACCGGGGCCGGGCAGAGAGACAGGACTGTGGGGTGGGGAGGGGATGTCTGTGTGGGGTCTGCCCCAGCCCCTGAAGGAGGAAGGTGCTTGGAACGGGACCCAGGTAAGCAGGAAACCTCGGGAGCTATTGAAAATCTGGAGGGAAGAGGTGTTGGGGAGAGGCAAAGGCTGCACTGCCAGGTTGGGAGGGGGGTGGAAGAAAGGCCAGGGCTGCTGGCGGGAGGCTTGATCCGCAGGCCTAGTCAGAGACCTCGCTATAGTAATACTTGTGGGCAGCTGGGGTCGTCTTCCAGCCGGCCGCCCGGAACTCGATGATCTCCAGCAGCAGCAGCTGGGCCAGGGAGCTGAGGCCGGTTGGGAGCAGGAAGCCATCCCGGATCAGGACAAAGAGCTCATCCATTCGCTGCCTGTTCATCTTCTCCAGCTGCTCCCCAACGCGGTGCAGCTGCAGCACCAGGCAGTCCACCTGCAGGGGACCGAGGGAGGTGAGCCCCCAGTCAGGGCCAGCATGTCACACAGAGCAGCCATTTACTTAGCTCTGGCTGTGTGCCGGGCACCATGCTCAGTCCCCGACACACATTTTCCCACTTCATCCTCACACTACCCAGTGGGTGTTATTCACATCTTAACACGAACGGAAGCAAGTTTGGGGACTTGCCTAAGGTCTTTCATCTAGGCCAGGCTGGACTCAGGCCCTGTCTCCAAACTGCTGCTTAACCCACTTTCTACCTCCCCCCACACCGCCTGATCCTGGTTTGGTTTCCGGCCGTCTGTATCCACAGCTGGCCAAGGCTCCCACCACTCCTGTCATAGGTTGGCTTTCCTGCTGGAAGGAAGCCTCTGAGCCAGTAGCTTTAGGCTGCTCTGTTTTCTGGATAAATTCCAGGCCTGGTAGCTTGTCCTGTAACTGACAGGCCCTAACTGTCCCCACCAGGCTCTTGCCCCAGAGAGTGATGCTCTCAAGGCCTCCACCGACAGCAGGCTGGTGCTCTGAGCTGAACTGAAGACCCACCCCACAGCCTCCCGCACCAGGGCCACACACCTCCTCTTCCTTGCTCAGACTGTCTGGCTGGGCCAGCCGGAAGAGGCAGTCATAGACAGGGTTTACCAGGGCCATCATGGGCATGTTGTTGACCTGTGGGGGACAGCAGGGGTCAAGGCACCGGCTTAGTGGCCTCAGGAGATAGGCCGTCTCTGCCGCACAGGGTGGCTGCCACAGCCTCACCCTCAAGTAGTCAAAGACGTTGCAGATAAAGGTGACATAGCAGACCCAGCCCTGCAGGGAGCGGGCGCGCAGCTGCTCCCGAGCCTGGTACTCCTGCTGCAGCCGGTTGAGGAGTCCACGCCGGAAGACACTCTGGCCCGCTTGCTTGCTCTCTGCCTGTGAACCGGAGACAGAGGGTGGGGAGTGGGGGTGGGGTGAGAGGGGAGCGGTGCTGTCACAACCCCCACCCAAGCTTCTGTGGCTGAAGACCCTCCTGTTCTCCTGTTTCTGCCTCTGAGGGAAGTCCTTGGCATCTCGGCCCACTCCTGAAGCACCTTCCTCAAAGTGTCTCCCCTCTTCTCCACCAACCCTACCCAACCTGAATAATGGCATAGCACATGCGTCCTGCTTCCTTGCTGAACACACAGTCCTGCAGAGAATGGTCCACAATCACATTGGCCACTTTGTCCAAGTCCACGGCACCTGGATCTGGGGTAAAGATAGGCAGGCAGTCTCGAGCTGCTTAATTGTCACGTTTGTCTCCACCTGCTCCTAAGAAGGGTCGGGGATGTTTACAAAAGAGCACTCCCATTGTGATGCCTTACATTTCATTTACAGAGACTGGGGAACATGCAGAGAAGTAACCACACAGGAGCAGCTCCAGCTCCGGTGGCCCAGTCAGAGGAAACAGGAGGGTATGTGGCTGTAGAGACTAATCAAAAGAATGGCCAGTCTTTAGGACACATCTCTGGCACTAGGTTGAGGAAGGAGCACTGAAGAACTGTCTTTGACAGCAATTTTACAGGAGAAAGTGTTCTCATAACACACAAAACCCACAGGCTTAGCCTGGCAATGTGGTGGGTGCTGCTACTTGTTAGCTGAGTCACACTTCTGAGTGTCTCGGGAAGGCCCTGGTCCTGGACAGTGACTATCTCCTCTGCCAGGAGTCAGGCAGCTCTGCACGTTCGGGAGAGCTGGCTGCAGCAATGCAGAAACCAGATCCAATTTAAGGACTTAAAGGGCAGGAACCGTGCTCTCCGTGCCCCACACCACCCCCCTTCATGAGTACTTGTACTTTCCAAAAAAAGGCGTTACAGCCTGGGAGGAGACTATGATCCACACTCCCAAAGCTGGCCTGCATGTAGCTTGTCTTTCGGTTTGAGGGTTATGTCGCTGACTCCTAATCACAGAAATCGGAGAGAGAGAGAGAGGGCTAGACATTCCCAGTCTAAGGCTCAGTCCTCCAGTCCTGTCCCCAGGCCCCTTGTCTGCAGCTCCAGACTCAGGCTCAGGGGGGCTCCCCGTGCTCACCTTTGAGTGCTGTCTTCAGCAGCTGCTGGGTCTCTGCATCAAAAGACTGGATTTTATACTCCTCTCTGCCAGGCTCCCCCATGACCATCCAGCCGGCAGCTCTTTACTGGGGCCAGGTTAGTGACAGCACCTGGGAAGGAGGAGCCATGAAGGGGGAGGCCTCAGATGTGGAGCGTGAAGCTGGGGTTCCCAGGACGTGGGCCCTGAGCGGGGCTGCCTACTGCTTGGGACAGGTACTCCTGGGCAGTCCTTGGCACTTGGTGGCTGGCTGAATGCCCACCAAGCTTGGCTCCTGGTGGAGACTGGGCACCTGCTGCTTAGTTTCGGAACCCCTGTAGCGTCTGGGATTACATAACAGCCAAGAGATGAAGGGCGAAAGGGCCTACCTATCCTCTAGCCCCAACAGGAGGCGGGGTAATCCTCAGCTGACATCAGGGCTGGGTGATGTGCGTGCGCGGGGCTGGGGGGTGGGTAGGTGGATATTAGACACTTGCCCAGCCTAGGAAAAGCAGCCTGGACACTGCTGGCTCGGCAAGATTCTGGGCCGGTGAGAGGGCTGGGGGCTCCAAGCTGTGCGCAGCTGTCCCAGCAGAGTTCCAAGGCTCCAAGTTCCTCTCGCCAACCCTCTCCCTCAGCTTTAGACAGAGTCCTCAGTCCACAGAACCCGCTGCTGTAGACCTCGGGTTGGGGCCGGGCTGCGTGGGTGGGCGGAAGAGTCTTCTTTGCTGCCTTGTTGGTTGGGAGCCCAAACTCCCGTCCTGGCCAGCTTCGCCCTGGGACGAACTGGGTAAACTGGCCTCCGAAGTGGCAGAAACCCGGCTGTGCCCACTCGGGACTTCCAATTCCTGAGCTCTTTTTGAGATCCTTCCTCTTAAAGAGGGGAGCAGGCAGACGTGTCCTCGGAGGTAGAGTCCTCTCTCTGGACTCGGTGCCTCCCCGCTGGTTAAAGGAGACAGACGACCTTAGGGGTCCCCAGACCTGGGCAGCTTCTTCCCTAAGCCCGGAATGCCCTTCCCATTAGTGCAGGGCCGGCAGCAGAACCTGCCGTCCGGAGGCCTGCGGGATGGAGAAGCGGCATGAGCGCCAGGACCCACCTGTCGGCCCGGTGCCGCGCCCGCGTGCCCGGAGGCCGTTCGGCAGGCATGATGCGCACCACCCGCATCCGCGGCGCCGCTGCTGAAACCCACCGCGCCTCGCCGTGGCTTAGGTCATTTCCTAGCGCGGCGCCCGGGCGGGGCCTGGGCGGATCCAAGACGGACCCGCCTCGCCAGCGCCACCTGCTGGAGCCCTGGTGACACTGCCCTTGTCTCCAGGCCTGCCCGAGGGCCCTGGCGTGGGACCCAGGCGGGGCCGAGTGGGACCTCGGCGACACTGCTACCACTGCTCCTGTTTTCTCCTCACCCGCTTTGCCCCTGGCCTGCTCTGGTCTGGCAGGCGCTGGGCTGGACCTCTGCCCCACCTGCACGAAGCCCTGGGTCTTAAACGGTGGCACCCTGTCTCACCCCGCCACACGCCTGGGGCGCAGGTTGAAACCGGGTGGGAAGAGGCAACTCGGGGTCGGGAGGTGTGGGAGGAGTCGCAGGGGCTGTGGCCCGAACCTGGGCTGCAGGAGGGCATACAAAGGGGGCTGCAAAGGAACTGCCGTGTTGACGGTGGTCTCCTGTTGGAAGAGAGGCTAAAGTAGTCACCAGAACATGGATGAGGCAGAGAACTGTCAGCTGCAACAAAAGAAACCAGGGAACAGGAGAGATGAAGAAAATAGAGTTTACTTCAATGGAATTTCATAAAAAATACATTCAGGCAGCTGCCCCGCCGCAGTGCCAAACCCAGGTCTTACGTGCCAAAAGCCCTGTGGGTGCCAGGCCCTCCAGCCACAGCCTGGACCGCATAACCAGCAGGTGAGCTTCAGGATTCAGGTCCCCAACCAATCACAAAGCCCCAGACGAGATAAAATAGTAACGCTGAGAGAAGGGGCCCAGGTTTCCTGGGAAGCAAGGACCACCACACCCGCACCAGGTCTGCTCCCAGCTGGGGCCTTCATAAGCCAGAGCAGAGTCTGGAGTCAGGGCCCACAGTGGGGGTGGGCGCAGGTGGAAGTCCAGCGTGGGATTCTGGTGCTCCTCCATCCTGGCTGTCCCTGCAGAGCCAACACCCCAGGCCAGGTGCCCCTTGGGGTTGGGAGATGGGATGAGGAGGGTGGTGGCTGTGTTCTGTAGGTTTTCTCCTTCCATCAGAGCCCTGAGGTTCCTCCTCGGTGCCTAGGTGGGTATCTGGCTACCTGCTGTGGGTTTCTGTGCTCTGACATTGCTCCTGGGCACCACCTGTCTGTCCAACCCCTTCCTTCTGCCACCCCGTGCACTGCGCTGCATCTGAGCCGTGGCCCTTCTGGGGTTGTATAGGAGGCACATAGCACCATCCTGAGCCAGAGGATGCTAAGAGAGTAGCGGACCACAACTGGCCCAGCTGTGGGCGCCCCCCACCCCAGGAGGGCTGCCCCAGCCCAAAAGAGGCGCCACTCTGGGAGGACTGGGGAAAAGGGCCGCTGCCTTTCTGCACCTCCTCTCCTCAGCACAGCCCCCCACTTCTGCTATACCTTCTTTCCCCAGAGCCCCCTGGCCAAGATGAGTCCTGCCCAGGGAGAGAAGAGCCTGAGTGGTACATTTACAGACACGAAGCTCTGAATGTGGGGGGTTAGAAAATAACCAGTTCAGCTTGAATTCCTCCCCAAAACTAGAAGCAAAGCTGCCTGAGGGATATAACTACTGAGAAAATGAAATTTGGGGATGGCTGGGCACAGCTGGTGTCCAGGAGATATGACTTGGGAGGGAAGGCAGAGGAGTGAGGTAAGGAATGTGCTTTTAGCTTGAATGTCTATTAAAAAAGTTGGGGAGAACCTCAGCCCAGGTGTGGGGACCAGGGCCCTGCCACGGGCAAGTCCCAGCCTTCACCCTAAGCTGTGGCCCCACCCAGGAGAGCTCTCGAGGCAGACAGGCTAGGAAGTGCAGGAAGGCAGGCAGCTGTTCCCAACAGTGTGGGCTAGATGGAGGGGAGGCTTCCAGCTCCTAGACTGGAAGGGCTGGGGTCCCACAGACCAAGTCCTCCATGGCTCCTGTGCCCAGGCAGGACGAAAGCCCTTGCCCTCTGGTGGCATCCAAGCGGGCTGGATCAAGGCTCTTCGTGCTCGGGGCAGCTGGCTGGATGGGTGGACCAGGCAGCACCTCTGGGTGCAATGCGAGGTCGCAGATCAAGTCTTCTTTCAGGAGGTCACCTCCGTGAGAGACCTCAGGCCACCTTCCAGCCCTCAAGACTAGCTGTGTGCCTTCTTCATGTGGTGGAAGAGGTCACAGAAGAACTCATACCAGAAGAACACGAAGCCGGTGGAGAGGGCAGCCTTCAGCAGGCTGGGGGACAGGCCCTTGAAGAAGCCCTGCATGCCTTCCTCCCGCAGCACCTGCCTGGCGCAATCCAGGAGACCCTGGTAGCTTCGAACCTGGGGAGAGGAAGGTGACTCCAGATGAGGAGGGAGGTGGCTACAACGCAGATGTGGCTCTATTATTTTGTCAACACAATGCCTGGCACATCATAGCTCCCAATAAATACTTGCTGGATAAAGGAATGGGTGTAAAAAAGACAGAGAAAAAGTTAACCTCGTTCTTTCTCTTCCAAGTGGGCGAATTTGGACTTAACAGTTGCAGTGCCTGGAAATCACCACTGGACAGAGCCCCTTGCTGCCCAGGAGGCCCCCACCAGCTGTGGCTCTGACAGACCCGGTGAGAGCTCTGGGCCCTCCTCCCAGAGTCACCTGACCCCCGACCCCATCCCACTTAGTGCCCCTTGAGGAGTAGGTTTCAATCTGGCCCTCATTAGCTCTTTCTAAATTTATTTATTTTTAATTTTTTAAAAAGATTTTATTTATTTTTAGAAAGAGGAGAAGGGAGAAAGAGAGGGAGGGAAATCGCTACATCTTGCACACCACCAACTGGGGACCTGACCTATAGTCCAGGCAGGTGCTCTGATCAGGAACTGAACCAGCGACCTTTCAGTTTGTGGGACGACACCCAACCCACTCAGCTACACAACCCAGGGCTAATTTTTATTTACTGATTTGAGAGAAAGAGAGACAGACAGACAGACAGTGCTTTGTTATTCCACTTACTGATGCATTCACTGGTTGCTGCTTCTATGTACCCTGACCGGGGATCAAACCTACAACTTTGGCATATTGGGACAATGCTCTTACCAACTGAGCTACCCAGCCAGGGTTCATTAGCTCTTAGCCTGACCAGTGTCACCTCTCTACCCTGGCCTACTCTAGGTGACCACACACCTCGCTCTCCTCCAAAGGCACCAGTGACTCCCAACGACAATGATGATGATGACAGTGACATTGTGAAGAGCCAAGTCTCAGCTCTGAGGCCTGGTGTTCATTTGGAACTCAGCTTCTCTCTCTGCCCTGCCCTTCTCCCTCCATGGGCCCTCCCCATTCCAGTGAGGGGCAAGGATCACAGCTGTCTGCAGGGGCAGCTCACCTGGCCGAAGGCGGCTCGCGCCTGCTCAAACCCTCCGACCTGCAGCCGTTTCTTGAAGAGGTCCAGGGGATACGTAAGGGTCTTGCTGATGACTCCAGCTCCGCTGCCACAAAGCAGGTTTTTGAGGTTTTCTGGCCCAGAAAAGTGGGATTGAGGGGAAAAGTGAGAAAAATGCAGTTTAGGCTGGACAACGTCAAGCTCATCGGCTCTATCCTGCCACATACAACAGAAGCCCACAAGCATCCTTGCTCTCAGAGAAATTTAATCCAGGAAAGACAGAACTAGACTCAGCCACTTTTGGCAAGAACGACAAGGGACGGCGGGCTGGACGGGCTGGGGACAGGATGGGCGGGAGCCTTTAATAGTCATCTCCCCCGCAGGTGGCCACAAGGGTCTGGGCTCTGCGGTGCCACTCCGTTCAGGCTGACGAGGGAGCAGGACGCCCCTCCTTCTCCACACCCTCCCAAGACAAAACCACGCAGAATACACAAGCAAAAGCAGGCGGCCTGCCAGCTGGACCTCTGACCGAAACGCAAGCCAAGGCCAGCAGTCGGAAATAAATGGTGACGGTGCCACCGATGGATGTGGCAAGGGCTGGGAGGAGTGCCGACACCTGGGAGTGGCCGCGTTTCAGAGCCGGTTCAGAGACCTGTGGTGTCTAAGCCTCTGACAGGAACGCCTTGTTTCCTGCATGATTCAGAAAGAGACGTTACGGCTCCAGCTGGCTCACCGTGTTTCCCTCCTTCGGCGGGCGTGACCCACTCATACAGGCGCTTCAGGGAGTTGTAGAAGGAGAACTGGAACCCAGCGTAGGGGAAGACAGCGATCAAGGTGGGGTTCAAGCCTTTGTAGAAGACCAAGGGGCCTTCGGCCCTGTACATGGTGGCCACGGCATCCCGCAGGGTTTTATACACCTGCATGGCACACGTACAACCCGAGTGAGCACAGTGAGAACACAGCCCAGCATGTGTGTGTCCCCAAGCCACTACCAGGAGCCTTACCTCTCCTGTCAAGAGGACAAACAACACGCTGGACAAAAATCTCAAGGGTGGGCTTTTCCAGTGACTCCCCTTCCAGCTACCGTATTTTGCCGGGTAGAATGCACTCCCGTGCATGATACGCACCCACGGTTTTGTGTGCATGATACACAGGATTACTATACCTGTGGTATGTAATCATTATACCCACATATAATGTGCATCTTTATTTCTCCCTCAAAAAGTGCACGATACAAGCAAAATACGGTATTTACATCTGCATGAGCACACAAAGCACGTGTCCCATGAAACACAGAGGCCGAGACGCGCCCCCTCAGGTGACTGGGTACATAAATTACAGCACAACCATCGAAAAGAACACAGGATCACGGTGTGACCGCTACAGCAGGAGGCGGCAGTCTGTGTGCCTGACAGGGACTAATCTCCCCAAGTTCACAGCCAAACACAGAAGGGCAGGCAGCGTTTGTGGAGGAAACGAGTACCTGCAGAGATTGCCGCCCCCGCCCCCCATACACAGGTAACAGTGAGTCTCCCTCCCGCCCTGGCCCCGCCCCGTGTTCCTCCATGAAGGAAAAGACCCTTGTTCCGCGTCCCGTCCCATGTCCTGGATGACCAACTGACGTGAATGCCAGAAAGAAGGAAAAGAAAAAAGAGGACAGACGATTGTGCATAAACCACTCACAACCACTTTCCAGGCATGAAGAACATGAGTGCCCAGACTGAAAGGTCCAGGGAGTGCCCATCACAAATAATAAGGGACCCACGCCAGTGTACATTTCTAGAATGCCGGGATCCAGAAATACCCTGAGGGCTTGCAAGGTGGGGAAGAGGGGAAGGGAAGATGGCTTTTACGTGAAGAATCAGTAATCAGAATGGTTCTCTTCAGCAGCACTGAGAACTACCTACAAATTCTATACCCAAGTCGGCAGTCAAGTGTAAGGGTAAGATAAAGGTATTTTCTATCAAGACTTCTCTCAGGAAAATGAAAGAGAAGACATGGTAACCAACAAGGGAATTCCTAAGAGAACAGCTGGCCACAGTCATACAGCAGACAGCCCAGACTGAAGCCAGATGGGAAGGGTGCCAGTGTGGGGACCCCAGGAGGGCTCCACAGTCACACCGCACTGATGGCCGAGGCTGGAGAGCGGGTTTGAGGGCAAATTTGCATTAAGCGTGTAGAAAGCTACACAAATAAAACACACAGCCTTCCCTAACTTCAGGAAAGACAAAGGTGTGAAAGAAAACGTAATCACAATATATTTCAAGGCTCGGCAGTAACAAGAGCTACATAATCGTAACAGTATCAACACCGAGGATGGACTTAGCCAAAATCTACTAGTTGGTCGGTCGTACCGTAATCAGATGGGGGAGGAAACCCCAGCAAGAGAGGGTGATGGTAAAAGAGCGAAGCCCTCATCTTCCACAGCAGCAGCCGGTAGTTAGGGCCAACCAATAAGGAGGGAGGGAGGGCGAGGAAGGAGGAGAGGAAAGAGACCAACAGCGGTGTAAGCATGTGACTTAGAGCTAGAAGGTGAATAATGGGAGAAACAGCTACAAGTGTAAAAGTGGCTGCCTCCGGGGCGGGCGTCAGGGGCGAGAGTGGTGGTAGAGCTCGGGAAGAACTGCCCATCCAGACGCCGCACACGTCGCTGACTCTCTCTTCACTTGAAGGCTCACGATACGGGTGCTACTCTTCTGAGGAAGGTGGAGCCTTGTAGTTCTCAGACAGGTGTCTTCTCCTCACTTTCATGCACAGGCAATTTTCTTGTCATGCTAGAATCTAGAATCCAAGATCTCAATCATCTAAGCCAGAGGGGTAATATGCAATTCTCTTCTTTTTTTTTTTTTAATTGATTTTAGCCGGAGAGAGACGTGAATTTGTCCCACTTATCTGTGCATTCGTTGGTTGCTTCTTGCTTGTGCCTTGACAGGGGATTGAGCCTGCAACCCTGGTGTATGCGGATGAGGCTCTAACCAACTGAGCGACCGGCCAGGGCCATGATTCTCTTTTGTTAACACTGCCCTCACTTTCTCCTCATTGACTTTTACTAGATGTTGGAAAATGACAAAGAGGGTCACAGCATTCCCAGAACAGAGAAGCTGAAGGAGCGTCCCCGGCCACCTTTCGTCACCCCAGCCCCCTCGCTGCCAAGGCTGTCCTCACCGTCTGTAAATGCCCTTCCCCCCAGTGCTCTGCTCGCCCCCCAGGAGCCCTGTCTCCTTTTTCCACCACTTTCCACGGAACTGCCGCACGAAACGATCTAGCGCTCAGGCCCCTGTCGTTTCCTTCCAGACTGTTCCCAGGGTACTCTCCCCTCCTCAGCCAAAGAAATCATCAAGATGTCTCCTAAACAAAAGGGACCGCTGGCCCAGGATGGCCGCCCCAGACAACATGAACAACCAGCGGAACTGAAACCGCAGTATTCTTCACTGGTCCCAGACGGAGTTCTTAAGCAAAGCGCCATTCCCCAGCAACTGTATCCTAACGCAGCAGGGGGATGGCAGAAGCATTATTCTTTCTGGGCTGGGAACACACACAACACCACGGCATGTCCAGGGAACACGGGAGGGTGGGGAGGCCTACTTCAGGGTTTAACCCCTCGCTTTCACTCATTCAGTTCTTCGAGTCTGACTCAACTATCCAATTTCCTCCAACTCAGTCTTTGCGGAAACCAAAAATATTCTCACAAAAATACGGCAACGTGATCTCAAGCCTCACGTTCCAGATTTCCGGATGCCTTCTGCATCCAGTCCACTGTGTGATATTTGCCCTGATCCCTCCTGGAGTTTCCGCCCCCTGTCAGGCTGTAGGTGCTGGACATGGGCTGAGCATGGCTACAGGTCTCACAAGCGGGCTGACCCATGGACCAAAAACCCCAGCCTCCATCAGCTTTGTTCCCTCTCAGGAAAAGAGCCCCAACTCCTGGGCCACCTTCTGTTACTCAGACGCCCCTTTTCTGGCTGGGCCACTCACCTTGGGCTCACCCTGAGCTGCAAAGCGGGTGCGGAGGACGTCCACGGGATGCACGGCGAGGGTGGCCACGCAGGCAGACAGGCCACCACACACGAAGTGCACGGAGGAGTCGCGGGCATCGCGCACACCAGCTCTGTGCACCAGCTCGGTCAGCATTTCAAACGACAAAAACTGCAAGAGTGCATGACAAGGTCATTGACCAGCACCCCCAAATATACCCTCTATGACCCAGGTGTGGCCCAGACCGAGGGACAAAAATAATCTTCCTGAGCAGTGACAGACTACAGTAAACATAATTTTGTGCAGCTTAGATGCCATTTTATACTCCATTGGAGTTAAGCCAAATCCTCAAAGGGTTAAGAAAATAAAGGAAAAAAAAATAGTATCAGAAAATTCTGTTCATTAGCTTAAGTTCCCTGAGACCTGGGAGAAGGTGGTCATTTTCTGATCCTTGGCAGGGCCTCACCCCCCCACCCAGTGCAGCCGGCAGGGACACTGTTTGAGAAGCGTCCTGCCCAGAGCTGTGCTGTTGGGAGAATTCCACATTCCATGGTGTCACCCCTCTGATGCTCAGATCTCCCTGTAGCCAACTCAAGACTCGGGGTCCTGAGAGCACAAGCTGCGGTATGTATGTATCTGCAACACCGCAGTGCCTGCATGCCATGCACAGACAGGATGGCAGGGGCACGTCAGCGCGGTGTGCGCCCGGCCCCAGCAATGGCTGTGATATCGGAGGAACAGCAGGCAGCGGCCGCTCTGGCACGAGCTGCCCAGGTGGGAATCTGGCTCTGCCACTTTCTAGCTGGTGACGTGGGCTGGGTTAATCACATAAGCTCTCTCTGCCAGTTTTCTGGAGTGACCCTGTCTCAAAGGATTGCTGTGATGTAACAGACGCAAAATGCTTACAACAAGGCCTGACCCACGGTGAGCCCTGTACAGCGTTGCTCACCACATGTTGTGTACACTGTGAAGTAAATTGGCACTTAGCTGAAGAACAAGCAGACGAGAGTCCAGAACTTGGATTCTAGTCCTAGACCCACCACTTACAGGCTGTGTGGCCTCTGGCAGCTCACTTAACCTCTCTGATCCACATAACACTTGCTCTACCTTCCTCACAGTGCTGTTGGGAAGTTCAAAGGAAGCACAGATATGAAAATGCTTTTTGGAAAATAAAAAGCACTGTGTCACCATTTGCCAAGCCCCACTGTGGTTGCAGTATCCAGTCTCCCGGGGCAACACCTAATATTCAGTCAGTGCTCAGGCCCTGGGGTGGGCCACGTGGGGAAGGGAAGCCTGTGGTATGGCTCAGTCTGACTTATCCGTCTGTCAGGTGGGCTCCCAGCTAAGACTTGTGAGAAGTGTGAGGATGGCCTTCTGCTGCCCGACCCCAGGCACATCCCTGGGCTCCCCCATGGAGCAGCCCATCCTCAGGAGCCTGGTGGTTCCCCTGACACCTACTTGGACAGCTCCATAGCCTATAGAGAGAAGTTGGGCTGGAATGTGTCCCTTCCAGAATGCTGTCGGGCCTTCCTCCTGCAGAATCTGTCTCCCAGCCTGTAGGATCCCATGGTACTTTGCACTGGGGTCACTGCGAGACAGGCACTCAATCTGAAGCTAGGAATCAAAATGAAAAGGTCAGGATGACGGGCAGGGCTGGGTGAGATGGAGACATTTCAGGAAAGGTAACAAAGGCAGTGAAGCACTTCTCCTTCACAAAATGCCAAGCTCTTAGGAGCTGCTTTGGCAAGAAAGAGTGAACTTGTCCTCTGGTCCATGGACAAAGGGGGAAAGGGTACCTGAAAACGGATCTTGATGACATCCAAGGGGCTGATCAGCACTCGAGTGACAAGTCCAGACACAGACCCAGCCACTGCCACCTCGAAAGTGGAGATATTCCTGCTCTCTGCTTTGGGGTCATAGCCGACCATCCCTGCCTCTGGCCCATACAAAGTCCATCAGCTTCAAGCTAAATGCAAAAGACAGGATTAATTTAAACACTAGAGCAAGTTCTCAGGGTCGCTGCTCACACATCACCTCCTCAGAACAGCTCCCCGACCAGCCGTCTACAACAGGGCCTGCTTTGGTACCTGCTCTGATTCCCTCAAAGGAGGACAGTAGCCTTTCCCATCAGCTCTCTGCCACATTAACTCAGGCTGCTTTTCCCCAGGCACCTGTGAGGAGCAGTTTAAACACGGCGTTGGCGACTGAGAGGCAAAGCCTCTCCCTAGGTTCCCAGGGACTGCTCACGTCACAGTGAGCAGGGTCAGTTCCCCGCTGTGGAGGAGGAAAGGAGGTATTTGCATAAATAAGCAGGCTGCATAGCTGGACATACCCTTAAGTGCTGCCTTTCCCATGTACCTTGGGAGGTTTCTTGAACCAGGGCTCAGTTTTCTCAATTCTGGAAAGTGGGATTGATGTCCACCCTGCCTAGCCCAAATTGCTGCCAGGCTCGTGCAAGAAACCACATGTGATAAGCATAGTAAAAATGGTTAGAGTCTTAAACAGGTGAAAGGGGTGTTTAAATATAGTCCAGGGGCGGCCTTACTTTTTCTGCTGTTCAAAATGTCCTTCTTGTACCAGTAATCCTTGACATTTATCTAAAGAGACAAAGTAAAAATGAAATATGACTATATGTATAACATATATAACGCAGCACCCAGAAAATGGGAGGGGGCCCGCTGGGGCGAGAGACAGGGCGTGGGGTGTGTGTGAGACTGCCTAGCCACCCCGTGCTCTTAGGGAGGAAGCCCCAGGTGCTGCGGTGAGCAGGTGCCCCGCCCCGAGCGTGTGTGCTCCTCTGCCCACGTGTCCGGGTAAGGGTCTCTGCAGATGAACCTGCGTGTGAATACAGGTTTCCAGGCGTGCCTTAGGGAGTGATTTTGCGCCCAGAGTCCGAGAAGACGCCCGCGAGGTGGGCACGCGCGTGTACAAGTGCCCCAGGTGTGTGCGGGGTTTTGCCTCCTGCGTCCCTGAAGAGGCTTCTCAGGTCAGGCATGACACACGCGCGTACAGTCCCCGCCCTCACGAGCGTACCTGCGCATGTGTGCTCCCTCCAGGGAGCAAGGGTGCAAGTCCCCGAGCCGACCTCAAGGAAGGCGGAAATAGAGGTCACTCACCTAGTTCCTAGGGCGCCGCCCGGCTCCCCTAGTTCTGCTCTCCCCAGCCCGCCTCACGCAGTCAACAGCAAAACTCAACGGCGCTCGGCAGTAACTGACGGGTTCCTGGACCAATCATCGCACGGCTTCCGACAGACGTTGGACCAATGCTTGCAGTTTTTGTCCAACAACACCTCCCACAAGTGTCACTGGGTAACGTAGTCCTTCGCTACCAAAGCGCAGAGCCTCCTGGGAGATGTAGTCCTGCCGAATGCGCGTGCGCCTGTGCGGATGTCACCCAGGCATAGGAAGGAAGTTGATCCCGAGGTCAGGCCTCCGAAGTTTCTACAATCACCCTGCGGGAGGTTGAAGGTCAGGGGTCGCTGAATTTGACCCGCTTTCCTCAAAATCCTTGTAGTCCCTGAACCCGGGTAATATAAATTTGGAAAAGATGGCGAGAAGCTTAGTAAAAACCTGGAGGACATGGGGGAAAGAATAGATGGTTTTTTAAGACCAGGAAGAGGACGGCAAAAATAGAGGTTTTGTTTCCTCCTAGGGTTTATTACGAGTATTTTCTCATAAAAACACACAGACACATTACAGAAGATGCATAACTTAAGGGGGAAATGACTCATCCTACCGCCGTCAAGCAAGTCACGTCAGAGTTTCACAAGGTAGTATTTCTTCCCGATTTTTAAACTGCATTTTTCACATTCGTGCAGTCATTTTGACGCATATTTTAAAAAACATTTTATTGCACAATTTAAAAACATTTCATATATTTCCACAATTAGAGAAACTAGCCTAATGTACCAACATACAGTCATTCCTCAACAATTAAACAGCTCATGGTCAGTCTTGTTTCCTCCATGCTTGTTCCTTCCCCCTCCAACGTTATTTTGAAGTAAATACCAGACATCCTGTGATTTCACCAGTAAACATTCAGAATGTATCTGTAAAAGACAAGCATTCCCCTTTTAAAACATATCCCTCAAAACTATCAAGTACCCCCCAAATCAACAATAATTTCCCAAAACCAAATACCAAATTAGTATTTGCATTTTCCTGATTTGCCTATAAACGTCATCTAAAAAAACAACAATTTGTCTGAATTGAGACCCAGACCACACATTGCAACTGGCTAATATATTTCCTAAGTCCTTTTCCAATCTACCGGTTCCCTCTTCCTCTTTCTCACTTACACTTTCTTTCATTTCCTTTTCAGTTTTTCTTTCTTTTCCTTCCTCTCTTTATTTTGTTTTTTAAGAAACCACGTAGTTGGTCTTCTAGAGTTTTCCTCAGTCCAGATCTTGTCGGTGGCGTCCCCATGGCCCTGTTTTAATATCTTCTTCGGCCCTCCTGTGTTCTCTGCATGTCGGTAGTCACATTGAAAAGGTCCAACTAGATCAGGTTGGACTTTTTTTGTTTTACAAGACTCCTCAGGTGGTAGTGCATACCTTCATGAGGAGGATCATAACACCTGCGTGTTTCTCATTTTGTGATATTTTCAGCCACTGATGATGATTACATTGATAAGACATTTTACATGATGATTCCATTTCAGCTTTATTAGCTGGAATACTGATGGACAGGAACATCCGTGCGTTGGCCAATTGATTACATGAAGTACACTTCATGTAAGAAAGGCATGATAGATGTGTAATTCTTTACCTTTAGCAGTTTTCAAAATGACTGGTTCCTTAGTATGTCCAAAGGTTATTAATCAGTGAGGTGTATTAATATTGTTATCATTATGAACACTCGTGGATTTAAACATATTTGTTCTCTTTCAATCCACTGTAGTCATTCTCCTAACTGACACTCCCATTTCCCCATCTTTGGCCAGTAGGTCCTGTTGAAGTTGGCACCTGGATCCTTTTGACAAAATGACTGGTTTCCTTGCTCTCGATCTGACAAGCTGTTCCAGGCTCATTACAATCTTTAAAACAGGTTTATTGAGGTATAACCGACATACAGCTGACTATGTGTGCTTAATGCGAGCAGTTTTATGTTTTGAAGTGCAGTGTGCTTCACAAGATAGTGAGCATACATCTGTGCCCCCCAAAGACTCCACATACCCCTTCCCTATCCCTTCTTCTTGCTCTCTTTTCTCCTGCCCTTTTCCCTAAGCAGTCTCTGATCTGCTCTCAGTCTTCACGGGTTAGTTTGCATTTTATAGATTTTATATAAATGGAATCATACATGACATCCTTTATGTCTGGCCTCTTTTCCTCAGCGTAACTATCTGGAGATGTGTCCATGTTTTGCATATCATTCGTCGACTCCTTTATATTACTGAGCGGTATTCCATTCTGTGGTTCTACAACGGCTGGTTTATCCGTTTGCTCGTTGTTGATGGACATTCGCATTCTGGTTGGGGCTGTTATAAACAAAGCTGCTATAAACATCCACATACAAGTTTTAAATTTTTTTAAATTTATTGATTTTTAGAGAGAGAGAAGAGGGAGAAACGCTGATTTGTTGTCCACTTGTTTATGCATTCACTGGTTGATTCTTGTATGTGCCCTGACCAAGGATCGAACCTGCAGCCTTGGCGTTTCAGGACGACATTCTGACCAAATGAGCTACCCAGCCAGGGGGGTATGTCGGTTTTTGTCTGGACATCTGCACTAATTTCTCTTGCGCAGACCTAGGAGGGCAATGCCTGGGTCATGTGGTCAGTGTCTGTTTAACTGTTTAAGACACCGCCAAGCTATTTTCCAAAGTGTTTGTACGATTTGACTTTCCCACCAGCAGTATGACACATCCGTGGAAAAAGTCATTCACGATAAATTTCGCCATTTTAATTGGTAGGTAGTGATAACTCATGATGGTTTTAATTTCATCCCCCTGCTGAGTGAGTAATGATGAGTATCTTTTCATGTGCTTACTTGCTATCTGTATACCTTCTCAGTGTGCATATGTGCAAATCTTTTGCATATTTTTTTCCCTCACCTGAGGACATGCTTATTGATTTTAGAGAGAGGGGAAGGGAGGGAGAGATCAGTTGCCTCTCACATGCGCCCCAACAGGGGACCAAACCCACAAGCTGGGTATGTGCCCTGACCTGAGATCAAACCCACGACCTTTTGCTTGATGGAATGATGCTCCAACCAACTGAGCCACACCGGCCTTGCAAAGGTCATTCAACAGAAGAGCCAGCAGGACTTCTGGCTGCAGGCTAATTGTAGAGTGAGCTAGACTCGGAGGACCACAGATCCTCAGAACTGGAAAGACTCATGGCCAGGGGCCAGGGGCCAGGGCCCAGAGGGACTAGGTGTTGTGCCCAAGGTTCCCCAAGGTCAGATGGCAAATTGGTGGCTGAGCAGAGACATTAGTGGCAGGTGCCAGTATTCCTGGTCTTACACCTAGTTCTAGTTTTTGCATATTTGAAATCTGGTCACTTAATTTTAAGTTAAATATTCTAAGCAAATCATATCATGTGAAGAGAGAAACAGGAAACTAACAGTTCCCGTCAGATTAGGGAAGTGAATCCTTCTGTGACCTCATCAGCATTTACCCTAAACAGACCTATTCAAAGCTCCTTTGGACTTCCCCCACCTCCTGCCTCCTCCTAGGAGGGAGTAAGTACCACCTTCTTGGCCTGACAAATAGGGTTGGCATTAGCCAGCTGTCTTGGGCAATGACCTTCTCTGCCTGAGTGGGTGGTCAGCCATACCACCCCGAAGAGGCCTGGAGCCAGGAGGTGACTTGCTGTGGCTCTTCGGAAAGGCACTTCTTTGGGCTGCAGTTTCTCCATCTGTAAACATGGCGAGGTTGAACTATAGGGTGGCCACTCCTTGCTGCCTCTGGACCACCACAGATCCAAACAAAATTTACATTTTCAGTAAGCATTGCAAGGGTTCTCAGCTTTGGCTAAAACAAGCACCGTCTGGGGTGTTCATTTAAAAATGCAGCTCACCCCTCCGTAGGGACACTCATCCTGATCAAGCAGGTCTGGCGATAGGTCTGGGAATAAGAGTTTTGGTTGGTGGCCCCCATTTCGAGAAACACTAAATTGGGGGTCCACCTCTCAGCTGATCATCCTTTCTAATGACTCGGGCTGAGAGGAAGGACCTCTGTTTCCCACCATTCCCCCCATTAAATATTTACTGAGGGGCTGCATGGCCAGACGCTGGGTCAGGTGCTGGGGACAGAGCGGTGAACAAGGTGGCATTCCTTCCCTGGTGGGGCTGCCCTTCCCTCCCTTGGTGATGTGTGTGGAAGCTTCCCGCCCCCTGTCTTCCCTGGCTCGAGAGCTCATTTCTCTTTGGTGACAGTGCTGAGTAACCGTGCGCTGTCTGGGCGTACCACCCAGTCTGTTCATTCGCTCACCTGTTGAAGGGCGTGTTGGTGGCTTCCATGGTTTAGCAGTTATGAATAAAGCTGCTACAGATTACCCATGTGTAGGTTTTCGTGTGGACGTCGTTTCCATCATTCTTACTTACTTATTTTTGTAAACTTTAGGGCTCGAAGTGTGAGAAGGTCGTGCAAAACCGACAACTGCTGGAGGGTTCTGAGGAAGTCCTGGCACCCCGTGGGGGGCCAGAGTCAGAGGCGCTTCTGACCCGGTTCCCTTTTTCGTCCTTTCCAATTGACTCAGCGGTGACTCGAGCCCCAGAACTAACCACGAAGAACAGAGAGAGGGAGGTTTTACTGTCCAGTAACTTTCAAGAGCTGATTTCTTATACATTTCAACTTTCTTCTGGCGCCCTTCTCAGCAGAGCTAGACGTGAAGGGCTGTGAAGTCGGCCCAAAGGCACAGGTCTCCACGTTGGCTGGGCCCCCAGCTTTTCGGGGTTCAGCATTTGGTTCTCCCCGACCAGATCCTCTGCCTCACCCATCACCCATTTCTGAGCTTCCCTGAGAAGGTGTTTCCTGCTGTGTCTGAGAGAAGACAGGCTTCCGTGACCCTGACACGCGCGGAGGGGGAGTGGGTGCAGCTCCCTCGTGGAGGAGTGGGTGGTGTGCCCTTGTCAACCACAGACCAGACCAGGTCTTTCCTCACAACTTCTGGTTCCCCCAGAATCGAGGATGACTGCATCTGGGAGCCTCAAATCCAGATGTTAAGTTGAACAATAAAAAGATGAACAAGCCAATCAATGAATTAGGGGAGAGACCTGAACCAGCATTTCACAAAGGAAGATACAGATGGGCAATGAGCAAGTGAACGTGATTAGTCAGAAGGAAATGCAAACTAAAACCACGATGAGAAACCACCACACGTCCACCAGATGGGCTGGTTATATGGACAGCGCCCAGGGGTAGCAGAGCTGTGGGGCAGCTGGGACCCTCGCCCAGTGCCCGCGGGAGAGCGGAATGGCATGGGCAGCTTCTTAGGAAGTTCAACATCTATCCACCTATGACCCAACAACGCTGCTCCCAGGTGTTTATCCAAGAGAAGTGAAAACAGGTTACAAGATTTGAATATGAGTGCTCACTGCAGCCCTGGCCTGCACAGCACGCTGGGGTGGGGGTGGGGGTGGCCCGTAACCCAAGCGTTGGAGCCTTGACTCCCAGTCAAGGCACATGCCCAGGTTGCGAGTCGGATCCCTGATCCAGGAGCATGCAGGAGGCAACCACTTGATGTTTCTCTCTCCTTTCCCCTCTCTCTAAAAGCAATGAAACAATGTCCTCGGGTGAGGATTAAAATTTTTTTTAAAAAATTGAAAAAAAAGAATGTTCACTGAAGCCCTGGCTAGGTAGCTTAGTTGGTTGGAGCATTGTCCCAATATGCTAAGGTTGTGGGTTCGATCCCCGGTCAGGGCACTTACGAGAATCAACCAATGAATGCATCAATAAATGGAACAGCAAATTAATGTTTCTTTCCCCCTCTCTCTCTCCCCCGTCCTCTCTCTAAAACTGATAAATACAAAATTTAATTTATTAAAAAGAAGAATATTCATTGTAGCCCAAACTGGATAGAGCTTAGCTGTTCTGCAACACAGCACCGTGTGGTATAGGACAGGATATCCACACAATGGACGACAGCTCAGCAATGACAAAAAAAGTCAAGAACTTCCGGAGCATGCCGTAACATGGGTGTCCCAGAAAGTCCGTGCATCTTGCTGTGTTACATCCTGCTCTATAAAGCCTGTCCCTCTGAGAGCAGAATCAGGTCATCTGCCGCTTAGAGTGGAAGCAGATCAAGTGGTAGCACAGAAAACGCAGTGGAACCCCAACGATACTGGCCTTATGAGAGAAAAGCTATGTGCTCCTGTGCCCCTGCCTTCCAGCTCAGCATCAGCCGTTCCCCTGGAATTCCTGGGCCTTGGTCCCGTGGCCAAGTTTGTTCCTTCTAGAATGCAACATGTGGGAGCCCGTGTACTCTGTGTGTGTGTGTGTGTATAATTATAATAAAATTACATATATAATTTGCAGTTTCAGCCATTTTTACGTGTACAATTCAGTGGGATTAATTCCGTTTACAATGTTGGCCAGCCACCACTGCTATCTATTTTGAAAACTTTCATTACGTCAAACAGAAACTCTGTACCCATTAAGCAATAACACCCTGTTCCCTCTTCCTCCAGCCCCTGGTAACCCTGCAGTCTCCTTTCTGTCTCCACGGGCCTGCCTATTGCAGACATTTCACGTAGGTGGAACAATACGAAATCTGTCCTTTTGTGTCTGGTTTATTTCACTGAGTGTCATGTCCTCAAGGTCCACCCATATCGGGGCATGTATCAGAACGTCATTCTTTCCATGGCCGAGTGATGCTCCATTTGCGTGTACGGATCGCCCGCATCTCATCTGTGCCTCCGTCTCCCGGTGGACACTCGAGTGGTCTCCGCAGTCGGCCACTGGGCGTAATGCTACAGCAGGCGGTGGTGCACAAGGGGCTGTTGGAATTCTTACTTTCAGTTCTTCTGGGCATATGCCTCGGAGTGGAATTGTTGGGTTTACGGAAATTCTATGTTTAGCTTTTTGAGGAATGAAACTGGTCTCCACAGCCATTTTACATTTGCACGAGCAGTGGATGAGGGTTCCAATGTTTCCACATCCTCAATTCTTTTCTTTTCTCTTTTCTTTCCTTTTCTTTCCTTCCTTCCTTCCTTCCTTCCTTCCTTCCTTCCTTCCTTCCTTCCTCCCTTTCCTTCCCTCCATCCCTCCCTCCTTTCCCTGTGCTTTTGCACATACAGTGTCCCCTCCTTTCCCCAGTGTCTCTTTGAAGCCATTCCTGACCCTGTCGAAGTCTAGTCCTCCCCCTGCCCATCCTGGGAGAGAACCATGCTCAGTGTCCTGCGCATCACACACTGTGAGCTCCCTGAAGACTGGTGGTTTGGTACATTTCTGATTCATCTCTCCGTCTCTAGCACCTGGCACAGGCCCACGTTCTCCGTGCTCCGTAGATCCTGTGGAGTGCCGAAGTGGAAGAAGCAGCACCCCGCTCTGGCTGAGAGTGAGATGGTTTCCCCCTCCCGCATCTGCCTCCACCTCTCTGAAGGTATTTATAGACAGAGAAACGGGTGTGGAGGACAATTACACGCATAGGAGAGTTGAATAGAGAGACAGTGGGGGCATCTTTGGATGTCTTTCTTTGTTCACCTTTTGGGGCACACACCTGCTTCTGAGGCCCCTTGAACTCTGGAGAAAAAGAGATGTCAGGAAATTCGGGGACTGGCCACCTGGTAGATGGGCATGAGCAGCGAGGTTCCAGGATTAGATTCAGCTGTCAGAAAAGTGACAGAACCCCACAGGAACAGTGCTTCAGTTCATCGAAGTCCAGAGCAAGCTGTGCAGGGCTGGGTTGGCGGTTGTCTCCAAAACTTCCCAGGGGCTTGGACTCTCCCGTTCACCGTGCCACCATCCTAGGGTGTGGTCCTCACGGTCTGGGCCAAACCAGTGGCTGGAATTCCAGCATCTGGACAAGGGAAGGACTGAAGGAGAAAGGGATTCTGGGAGGTACCTGGAGCTGCCCCATGAGGCTTGCTTGGATCCTCTTGGCCAGAACTGAGTCACATGGCCACACCTAAATGCTGGAGGGGCTGAGACAAATGGTCTTTATTCTGGGTAGCGGCGTGCAAGCCAAAAGTTGAGCATTCTAATAGGACCACAGAGGAAGAGAAGAAGAAGTGGAAAGGAGAAAATGGCACCCAGCTAGCCTGCCTGCCACAGATGGATGGAGACAAACACGTACTGAGTGCCGGAAGTACCATGCTTCTCGCATCCTGCTTGACATTTTACTGTATTAGTCACTTCTCCACACCCTCGAAGGCAGGCAGCCCTCGTATCCCATCACGATGAGTAGGAAGCAAGCTCAGAACATCGGTTACACAGCCAGTGGGGTCCAGAGCTAGGACTACAAATTTGTCATGGACTGAATGTTGGGCCCCCCACCCAAATTCCTATGTTGAAGCCCTAGCCCCCAACATGATAGTATTAGGAGGGGGCCTGGGGGGAGGCCATTAGCTTTAGACAAAGTCTTGAGGGTGGGGTCCTTATGATGGGCTAGTGCCTTTACAATCAGAGCGCTCTCCGCCTTGGGGGGCAACAGAAGGGGGCGGCCACCTCAAGCCAGGACCAGAGACTGCACCAAGAACAGGATCTGCCATCACCTTGACTTTGGACTGCCCTGTTCAAGGTATTTTGCTGTAGCAGCCCAAGCTGACTGAGACAGACTGCAAAGCCTTTCCCACTGCACCCAGCTGCCTTGGGAGCCTGAGAGTACAGGGTGGAGGGGGAGGCTCAGCCGTCTTTTTCTTATGCTCAGACCAGCTCTCCAGGCCAGGAAAGGAAGCAAAGGTCTGGAGGAAAAACCATCAGTGATGTTCTTTAATATGCAATTCCCCCTCATTTTCAACTCTAGGGCGAGGGGTGCAGATCGAGAGCAGGAGGACAATGACCTTGCAGGTGTGATCCACACACACCGTGCAAGGTGGGAAGGTGGGGCAGGGGTGTGAGCAAGGCCCCGGTCAGTGCCTCTGGGTGTCCACCCCCCCATCCACCCTGTGGAAGGAGGACAGGCTGAGCAGCCTCTGCCAGCATTAGAATCCTTGGGGAGCTTTGCAAAGAATATTTCCCCCTCATGTGTACTTTCCCTCTTCAACGAGGGTCCAGAACCAGATATTATGGTAATAATGTTTCTATCTTTTGAACATTTTTTTTATCGTGGTAAGAACACTTAGCATGAGATCACCCTCGTAAATTTTCACATGTACCGTGCATTCTGTTGACAGTGGGTGCAATGTTGTACAGCAGATCCCTAGGACTTTCATCGTGCTTAACTGAAGCCTGTGCTGGGCTGGCTGATTAAAAAAAACCCTCTCTCCCCTTTCCCAGCCTGTGGCTCCCATCTTTGATTCTATGAATTTGACCTCTGTGGGTGACTCATATTAAGTGGAATCGTGTGGTGTTTGTTCTTCTGTGACTGGCTTATTTCACTGAGCGTAATGTCCTCAAGGTTCGTATCTGTGGGCACACGTTCCATTTCTCTCTCAAGGCTGAAGAGTGCCCTGTGTGTGTGTGTGTGTGTGTGTGTGTGCGCTGCTGCTGTATCCATTCATCTGTCGATGGACATTCAGGTTGTTTCCGCATCTTGGCTCAATAGTGCTGTAATCAACACAGGAATGTTAATATCTCTCTGAGATCCTGATTCCAACTGCTGTGGGCAAATATCCAGAAGTGGGGTCACTGGGTCAAATGGAAGCTCTGTGTCTGATGCTCTGAGGAGGCCCCCACGCTGGTTTCCAGAGAGGCCGCACCAGGCTCCATTCCCATCAGCAGTGTGCAAGGGTCCGGTTTCTCCACATCCTCTCCAACAATTGTTGCCTTCTTTTTTTGTGTGACAATAGCTATCCTGACATATGTGACATTTTGTTCTGAGAGAAGTAACCTCTCCCCACAGGTTACTGTTCCCAGGCTATAAAAGTGTTTGAAAGAGCAACTTTATGGTCAGAAAGTGTTTGTAAAAGGACTTGTATCCCTTACACAGAACACAATGTTTTGAATTTTGCCCAAAGAAGACTTTCTGAACAGATGTAGAGAGACTCCATGACAGGAGTCCTCGCATGTCAGCTAAGACAGCACCTCTGCCCTCAGAGTGCGCCCAGCTTCAGTGCAGGGGGTCAGAGAGGCAGTGAAGGGTCTTCTCCGAGCTTTCCTGGCTGTGGGTTCTACATGAGACTGAGACACACAGTTCTGTCCCCGTGAGATCCCCTGCCAAACCACTTCAAACAGCCCGATAGTTCAGGAGGGAAGTGAGGCCAAAATTTGTAGAGGGAAATCAATACCTTCCCGTGTACAAACAAAAATACCAGACAGACGATGTGATGGGAGAGAAGTTCTCATTCAAACGGTCAACAAAACAGATAGAATATCTGAGAGTAAACATTGTAAGAAACACGCAAAACCTCCATGAGGAGAACTTGGAACCGTTCCCAAAGGCCCTGGAACCGGAAAGCCAGGTGTGTTCTTTCTCAGGTAGGAAGAGTCCTCATCACAAAGGTAGCTCGTACATTTAACATGGTCCAAAGAGAGCCACCCGCGGGCTTTCTATCTGAAAGCCGACAAGCCGATTCCAAGTCTACACTGAAAACACAAACGAGCAAGAAGAGCCAGAACTCAAGAAGGGAGAGCAAAGGGGGAGGACTGGCCTGCTCTGCCGTCTCAGGAGTTAGCGCCATGTCCTGAGCACGGGCCCAGGACACAGACAGAGTGACAGAACAGAGAGCCCAGAAACAGGACCCCATCAGCCGGAAACTCAGTGTGCAAAATGCAGCCTCTCAACTCAGAGCTGAGAGCGGACCTTCTAATAACTCTCTGGGCGACCGGGTAGCCACCTGGAGAAAGAGAGGGATGCAACCTCACACTGATCGCCAGGATAGCCTTCAAATGGGGCAAAGATTTAAACGTAAAAAACAGGGAGATGAAGTCCTTTGCCCTCAATAAGAACAAGAGCTGTGATGGGCCCAGGGCTGGCCAGGAGTGGGCTGGACTCAGAACTCTGCTCTGCAATCTTATCCACCCTACTCAGACAGTGCTTTCTGTTTTTCAATCTAAGTTTCTTAAACAAGTTACCTTGTTTAAGCTTCCCTACCGGGTTACTCCCAAAGCACAGGAGGCGACCCGTCCGAGGCCACCCCAGAGCCTGGGGTCCTAACCACTGTACTACTGCTCCTGCCTGCCCATGAGACCGACCCCCACCCGCCACGTAGCTACTGAAGCAGGACATAGGCTCGGCGGAGGCGGGTTGGGACCCCAGGACAGGTCAAGGAGCCGTCTTGTCTCAAAGGAGCAGCTTCTCGGCTGGGCAGACGGACCAGTGATAGACACATGGAGAAGGCAGGGGCAGGTGTTTGGGGTTTTGAGTCTGGGCGCTGGTCAGGAAAGGTTTCTCGAGGATGTGGGTGTGCAGAATTGGCTCTCACGTCAGGTTGGGGATAAGCAGGCGGGCAGACAGGAAGAGAGACCTTGGTTTCAGATCAGATTCAGCCAGGGACACCAGGAGGGACTCAGGGGGCCAGAGTTAGAGACTGGACCGGGCTCAGATGTGGTACAAGGCCCTGAATGCCAGCACCATGATGGGCACCGGTCCCATTGCACTTAGGGTCCACAGTCGGGTCAGCTCCTCCGGCCAACCTAGTGTGGCATTGGCTTGTTTTTTCAACAGATGAACAAAGAGAGCAGAGGTCAAGGGCCCTGCCCAAGGTCACACAGCCTGAAACGAAGCTGAGGGTCTGTGACTCCAACCTCGAGCCCTTTCTCCTAATGTCCCACGGCTCCTGGGGCTCGGGAGCCTGCCCTCTGCCCTCTCAACACCCTGGCAGCTGGGACAGGTTTCTCAGCAGAAGTCAGCAGGAGTGACAAGGCAGTTTGGGACAATCTGGTTGGGCTGGGGAAAGAGGGTGGAGGACGAGGGGCCTCACGAGGATGGCCAGAGGGACATGCCCTTGCAGCCATGTCCTTGGACACGGGGCTGCTCTGGCACCGAGTGGCCTCTCCAGAGTCTCCTGTGCAGCTCTCTTCTTCCCTTGTCCCCTCCTCAGGGAGTGGCCCCACATTCCCCCCTCTTCCCCAAAGCGAGCTGAGTGGAGAAGGTGAGGTCTCAGCCAAGGCTGTAGCTTCAGGGCCAACTCCATGTCCACAACCCCAAATCTTGGGTCCCCTGCTCAGATTTGTCTCCTGAGCTACAGGTGACACATCTGCTACTCCTAGATGTTTGTCCACAGGCACCTCAAGTTCACCATGTCCAACCTCCCTTGCCTCCAGAGTTCCCTATCTCAACCCACAGAAAGCCCAGGTCCCTCGCTGCTCAAATAAGGGTCCGAAGGCTCATCGCTACCCCGTCCTCCGAAATGTGGCTCAAGTCAACCAGCTGCTCTTTTTTCCCTGCTGCCCCTCTCTCGCCAGGACGGCTGCAGGGACCTCTCACCTTGCCCCCTTTCCCCACTGCTCCAGCCAAACAGGACCACGTGTACTCCTCTGCTCACGCCCTCCAGGGTATGTCCTTGTGAAACCTTGCACACGTGTGTTCGCAGCAAAGTCGTTCACGACAGCCGGAGCGGAGGCGGCTGAAGTGCCTGTCACCAGAGGAACGGGTAAGCAAATGTGCTGTGTCCATACCATGGAATGGAAGTCAGCCACTCCAGAAATGAAGTCCCGGGCCACGCCACCACGTGGCTGGGCCCCGAAAACACGATGCCGATCAAAAGAAGCCAGACGCAAAGGGCCACGTACTGTATGATTCCATTTATATGAAGTGTCCAGAAGAGCCCAATCCACAGAGACAGAAAGACAGAAAACCAGGAGCTGAGAGGAGATGGGGGAAAACAGGAAGTGACAGGTCATGGATCCATGGTCACTTCTGGGGGTGTTGGGAATGTTCTGCAGTAGATTGCGTGAGTGTGAACTACACTGAACACCATCGTCGAATGGCAGCTTCAAGTGGGTGACCTGATGACAAGTAAATTGTATCTCAATTAAGCTATCCTTAAAAAAAGCCCAAACCCCCCCTCCCCCAGGGCTGCCCACCTCCAGCTCCTTCCTTTGGCCCTGGTCTCCCTCCCTCTCGGTTCCGGTCTTTCTGGAACTTCAGGGCCTCCATCCCTGGAATACGTTTCTTCCTCTCCACGGAGCGACCATCCTGTTCTGCGTTTGGCTCTGTTTAATGCGTAACTGTCTGGTCTTCCCTGACCTCGAGACAGATGGGAGCTGCTGCTGAATGTCCCCCGAACTCCCGCACCCCCTGAAGCATGCCACTCTTCCCGCTGAGTCATTACTTGGCCGCCCTCCCCCAAAGACAGCAAAGTTGGGGATGCTGGCCCCACTGGCCTCGTTCACAGCAGCACCCGAGACACCCTGTTCTTACATCAGACGATGAAGAAGCACCCAGCTTGCTCCAGGCACTCTTCTAGCTGTGAGGGATGCAACAGTGATGGAGTTCCTGCCCCGAGGAGGGGTTCACAGTCTGGTGGGGAAGGTGGGCTGAGTGTGGTGCACAGTGAGAAACTGGGAGGTAGCGGACGATGAGGCTGCATGGAAAAGCCCAGTGCGGGAGGGAACAGAAAATGCTGGAGGCCAGGCGATGACCAACCGCATCCGGGGAGGGCTTCTCTCAGGGGGGGACTCCGGCTGAGCAGAGGCCTGAATGAAGCACGGGACGGGCTCAACAAGCACCTGTCCAGGGGCCGAACAAGGGCATGGGGGAGGATAAGGGAGAAGGGGCAGAACTGGCCTTCCTGAGCGGTGATGCCTGCGCCCTGGGGCTTGGCACCGAGAGCTCACTGTGCCGGCTGCAGGACGGTTGGTCTCGGGTCTGCTACCGTGAATTTGAGATCACGACGAGCAATTCCACTTCCTTCCCCCAAACTTAACATTTTCAGCTGGGCCTCTCAAGTTTCTCTCTTGCTTACTGTTCCCCAGGGTGGCCCTGTGGTAGTCAGGGTAAGGGGTGCTGTGACATGAGCCCCGGGATCAGCGGGGCGCTGAAGGAAACATCATAACTCACGTCCAGTGGAACAGGTGGGCTGGTGGATCCTCCCCTGACCTCCTGCATCCAGCCAGCAGGAGACAGCGGAGGACCACACGGGCCAGCCAAGCCTAGAAGTGGCACTTATCACTCCAATTCCAGCACCCAGACCACAGGAGGCTGACACACAGCGCCTTATTCCCTTAGGCTAGCACAACCTCAACAGCACCACCCCCCGGGCCTTCCCGCCTTGTTCTGAACACCACTGAAGCCTCAGCTTTCCTCGTGCCACTCAGCTACTGAACCTGCAGCACCCTCTCCTCAGCAGGGAGAGTGGCTGGGCATGGCTGGGCCTGGGCTCGAAGCCCCGCAGACCCACCTGGACTCTCCCTCATTGCAGTGGCTGCCCAGGCTCCCTTTCAGCCAGTCTCAGGACAGCGAGCTCACTCCCACCGTCCCCTCCACCAACACTGCACTGCCTGCCCTGTGGGCTGGGTCTGTGTGTTCTGTTCAAAACAATCTCCCCCAAGACCTGGCTTGAGTCCCATCTGTTCCACACAAACCCTGCCCACTGCTGACTGTGTCATCCACACTTCCTGTCTGGAGCTCTCTCATCCATCGGCTTGCACGCCAACGCACCAATCACCTGCAGAGAAGGCATCAGTTCCCCATGCAGAAGCCTGAAGCGGGGTACTCTCCAGTCCCAGGACTGAGCAGTGGCACCTGCAGTGCAGAGGTGGGAAGGGGCAGCTGAAGGTCCAGGGCAGGATGTAAACGGACCCCCTGAGCGTCTGCAGAAGGGGGGAGTGGGGACTCCAGCTCCAGGGTCAGAACACCATGGAGATCGCTCCCAGCTTAGATCAACACCCTTGCAAGGGGCTACATAGAAAAGGGGGCACTCGTGTCTGTTGATTCCCCAGCACAGGACAGAATTAGGAGATGAAAGCGAGGCGGGGCGGGGGGGGGGGGGTTTCAGGCCCCAGGACACTTACACAAGCTGCACCAGGGATCCTGCAGGACACCTGCGGGGCCTAATCCGACTGGGGGCAGGGGACAGGAGTACCTCATTTTATCACACTTGGCTCTACTGAGCTTCACACACCCTCCAAGAGCAAGAAGACTATGACTTGCTTAATTTACTGTGTGGGCCAGAACCAAGCCCATTAATGTCCCTGAGGTCTGCCCGTATGAAACTGTAAGGCTGTCCTTGGAGACCCAGACCAGTGTCGCTTACTGGATGGACCAGAATCAAGTTCTGAAAGACTGTCTCAGGAATACCTTTCCGGACTGGATACCGTACACCTCTTAAACTTAAATCCACCAGTTTTCAAAGTAGTGTTTGGAGTAGCGAATGGGTTCCTCAGCGGCACACCATCTACTACACTATTTACGTATCAGTGATGCTGGTCCTCAGCATCGGAGGTCCGCAGAAAGGTCCTCGTTCCCTAACAGCACAGGGGAGCCTCAGACACAGTAGCAGTTTAGGACTTGGGTGCCGGCCAACCTCGGTGATGAGCATATCACTCATTTGCCTCGGGGCTCAGGCTTTAAGAAATCCCAACTGAACCAGACTCTGAGTGTATCCAACCTCCCTTTGTTCTTCATGTAAAAGAGGGCTCAGATCCAGGGGACCCCTGCATTGCACGTAAATACAGCATCTTAGGAGTTTGAAGTATTTCCCAGGTGCCCACATACCAGCCACCTTCATTTCTCCTTGTTACCCAGACACTTGGGAAAGGAAAACGTTCTGACTTGAAGACCACTGACTGTAAGCAGGCCAGCAGGGCATGTCCAGGGCAGGTGGACCCCTTGTGCCCGCCACCTCCCTTTCCAACAGGCTACCTAAGCAGCAATCTCCGGCATCACAGAGATCACCCTGGAACACTTGGCAGAAGCTGTCAACTGCGGTCCCCCCAAAATCACATTGAGAAACCAGCCTCTGTTCCACACTCCCAGGCTGCTAAGAATGAAGGCCAGGCGGGTGACCCAAGCCCCAGCTGCAGCAGGGCTATTCCACGGCTGTCTTCCCACCCACGCGCCGTTCCAGGAGTTACACACCCGAGGTCGAGGTCGGAGGGGGATACTATCACTGAGAAATCTGTAACCCAACCGATTTGCACCAAGCAGAATTTTACCCACTGACTGAGGCCATTTGTCCAAACAAAAGAGCCTCAACGAGGCTGAC
Organism: Macrotus californicus; assembly: GCA_007922815.1. NCBI lineage: Eukaryota > Metazoa > Chordata > Mammalia > Chiroptera > Phyllostomidae > Macrotus > Macrotus californicus. The sequence continues at coordinate 442,912 of VMDR010000002.1, forward strand.
AATCACCTCAAAGTCCGTTTTCACCTCAAAGGCCGTTTTGGGAATTTCTGCTCAGCTTCGCAATAGTTAGCCCAGGTGGACTGTGTGACCAGCGGCCCCCAGCAGGCCAGTGTTGCACTGAGTTCCTTCTCACGCATGGCCACTGCAGAGAAGGAACTGAAAACTTCCCTGCCTAAGTTGGGCGGCCACCGCCGAGGTCGGATGCTGGGCTCTATTTAGGAACTAGACCAAGAGTATCAGCGGAAATTCCTCGGGTTTCGTTTCTTTTCTGGTCACCCCTGAACAAATTTTACTTGGTGTCCTGCAGCCAGGGCCGTGTGGGCAAACGGGCCTAGGCTCCCCTGAAAGCAGACAAGTCAGGACTGCTTCAGCAGAGACCATTCTGTCGTTGGGCCCTTAGGTGGGGAGGGATGCAGAGGGGAGGAGGCGGGGAGGGGGACAAGAACCGAGACGGCCATGCTCTGTCTCACAAAGCCGCCGAGATAGGGCCCGTGGTTTCCACCAGAAACACCGTGAACACCTGTTGTGCCCTCGACTGCAATCCTGGAGTGAGGGCGGGCCTGGAAACCTGCATTGGGGAACAGCTCCCTGAGCATTCCGATAACAGCCAAGGGTGGGCGTCACTCCTGGAAGGGCCCAGTGGGACCCCCACGCCCCTCCAACGAGCCGGGTGAACCAGAAATGAGGACATGAGTACCAACTCACTGACCCAACCCGACAGTTTTCGGGTTTTTACGGTGAGGCTGGGGGAGAAGAAAAGATTCAAGTGAAGAAGTCATTATATGTTTATTATTCACAGTTAATCACTACCTACCAAATTCTGTCCGCAGAGTTAAAGGGTTAAGTACATAGATCTTTTTATTTAAACACTGATTTTTTTAAATATATACACACAAAACTTAGTTCAGCAAGGCTGCACGATATACACCAATTCCAAAATAAAACAATCAGACGGTCCAGGTGTAGAAAGCCAGGTTCCTCTCATCACCAGCGAGGAAAGGAGACACCGTCAGGGAGGGAACACGGGGAGGCTGAAGACTCTGTCCAGAAGCACGGCTGCCTCCCGGGTCTCCGAGTGCTCCAGGCCGAGTCCGGCTCCAGAACCAGAACCAGAGTCCAGGGAAACTCCGATGGCCATTTCAGAACCCCAGGCTGCCACCGACGACCGGTCCCAGTTTTGCTGGGGATAGGGGACTGGGTGGGAAAGTTCACAGGCACATCACTCCAAGGGACAAGAAGCCGACAGAAGATGTACGGAGAGCTCTTCCTCGGCCTTCCTACAGTTCCCATCTTTCCTTCCCGCTACTCCTGCTTCACGGAGACATTTCCTGTTGGGGGCTGGCGTGCAGCAGCTATAGACACAGCCCGCTGTGAATGGAGACACGAAAACCACCCAGCTGCTCTTGAACGCTGCCCAAAGGCTCACCTGGGCAGGTTAGTAGGGACACAAAGGTAAAAGGCATGAACAGACACCCCTGCTTTTCAGAGCGAGAAAAATGGAGTGAAGACCCATTTCCTACCCCAGCATAGGAGCAGGTGTGTCCTGATAGCGAGAGCGAGTTTGAATCCCCTGGGCTTTCCTGTGTTTGAAACTTGCTGGCTCCAAGGATTTGTACCAGGGGTCTCTGGGGACAAAGAAGGGGCCAGACAACACCTGAGACAGCAAGTCAAGGACACTGACCTCCCCACCTCAGCCAGATCCAGTCCAGTGCCGGCAGAGCTGCAGCCTGTCCCCTTGCCCCAGCAGCGAGCTGGTCACACTGCTCCCTGGGGTAGCAACTCCAGACACCGGGCTTCTGCTCCCTTCGACTCTGGGCGGGTGGTGGTGGTGGGGGGGGGCTCGTAAACATCCAAGCTGACCCCTCCCCACTCCTGGCTTGGGAAAGGCAGAAGGCCACACCCTCCACTTCGACTCCCCTCTTCTTCACTACCCTGTTCTCCCCTCCCCACCGAGGGAAAAATATTTATACAGAGTAGGGGACAAATTGGCTGAAAAGCTCTGGACTGCCTTTAACTTACTGCAAAACAAAACAAATAAAAAACACCACTCATAAAGCAACCCTTGAAATAAGGAAAAGGCACTAGGAAAAAAACAGCATGCTCAGTAATACCATTCGGAAGGGAAAACAACGTGAAGAGAGACACAGGTTTTCAGTTGAACTTTCTCAGGAAGTCAAGAGGGGCAACGCTCCTTCCTCTCACCCCGCTCTAGGTCCAACGCCCACAAAATACACGGTGAGGGCTGAAAGGCCGCTCCCTACTCGCCCTCCCCTCCTCTGGCACCTGTGCAGAGCAAGGGCTCCCCCACCCTCGCGCGTGTGCACACGAAGAACCCCGCAATGGCTGTCCTTTCGGTCATTCCAACTCAATTAGACATTTTGCATAGAGAAAATACCAGCCCACTTGGTTTCTTTTCTTTTATTATTGGCATCAGCTAGGACTATATGTGGCGTTAAATGTCATGCACTGATGGACAGAAGAGAAAGAGATGAAAAAGAGGACAAAGGAGAAATAGGAGCAGCAGTGAAAATCTGTAATAAAAACTCTTTTTCTTAATTTATAGGTAAGTTTTGGCATTGTTATATCCAACTCCCCTCCCACCCCCCGAAGTTCCAACCGAAGTGAGAGGGTCACCAGGTGACCCGCCAGGTGTTCTGAGCTCCCTCACAGGCTGCTGTCAGAGGCAGCTTGTGGGTTTAATTCTTTGTATGTTTTAAAATTTTCACTTTCTTTAAATAATCTCTTCTTGATCCTTAGACGTTCCGGTTCACAGGGGTGACGTAATTGCGGGGGAACATGCCGGTCTGCCCGTGGCAAGCCCCTTTCCACCAGTTGGGGTCTGAGTTATCCATGACGTGGATAAAGTCTCCCCGACGGAACCCCAGCTCTCCATCCTCCTGGGGGTCAAAGTCAAAGAGGGCCTGGACGTACGTCGGTTGCTGCAGAGGGGCAGGGAAAACACACACATCGCATCCTAAGCGTGGCCAACCCTCCGGTGAGTGGGACTGGTCATGGGGGGGCAACAGATGTGTGCCAACTTCTCCACGTTTCCTGAAATGTCCCCACTTCTCCTCCCTCTCCCTTTACTCTTACGTGGTCCGAGTTCACTCTGTGTGGGGGCAGGGCAACCTTTCTCCCGTGCTCAAAACCGAGCAGGGCCGCCCTCAACTGCGGCACCACTTGTGCCGTTTGAGCAGAGAGCAGCGAGTGCGGCTTTAAGGGGAAAGACCTTCAGAAGCAGCCATCAGATTTTATGTAAAATCCCAGGATTTGAAAATGCCTCAGTTCCTACCACTCTATCACTTATAAAACCCTGAAGGTTTTAGAGAGTCAGAGTCAAGAGCTTCAATGAATAAGGTGGTGCTCACCAGAGCACATGAGCAGAGTCTCAGGACCATGAACACAGAAATGAGCATGGGCCTCCCTCCCTCCCTGGGGTGACTTTCCTCAGCCTTTGCTTCCAGGGAAGAGCACTGGAGAATGTGTTAGAGACCCGCCTTCCTACAGACACAGGTGGTAAACTAGCAAAACACTGCCTTGGAGGAGCAGCCTCTGAGAAAGGCAAAACCACTGGTATTCTATTTCAGATTCAAATCTTTAACATGAAGTAAAGGTAACATTTTAAATGAGTGCCAAAGCGCCAGAAGCAATGCTTTGAAGAGGCACCTGCCTGCCTAAGGAACTGCTTTCATTGCTAAAAACAATCTCACCTCTCTCTTATGAGGCTTACCTGTGGCACCTGTTCTATGTCCCGGAGAAATATCTGCTGGTTTCTGGAGACGGATGTAGATCTGTGATAATCTACAAGCTCATTCAAAGAATTGAACTTTACCACCCAGAGGAAATACTTTCCAGCTCCGTCTCGGAGCACCTTGAAGTGCTGCACGTCATTTCCAAACCTGGGGAAGGGCAGGAACACACAGGAGACCAGGTCAGGGGGCCCTCTCCTGGCTATCCCCCAGGGCCACCTGCCCATTGAGGAGGCAAAGCTCCTCACAGCCTGGGGCCAGGACCACAGCAGAACAGGACTCCCGGCTGGTGGGTGAGGATGCCCCGCTCCCGAGACCCCTCCCCCAGGACTGCCGATGACCAGTGACATTCTGAAGACATTTGCAAATAAGAGAGATCCTAATGGATGGCATGCCCCACGTGGGACCAAATGAAAGAAACACAGCCTGTTTAAGGAAAGGAATGCGACTCAATCACCTGTTCAGGTAAAAAAAAGAGTTAAAATATTATGTGACTTTAAAGACTACAAAAGGTGGGAAAGGAAATAAATAAGCTATGAAGAGGAGAAACTGGACATACTTTCAATGGTTCTCTGCCTGGTAACAGCTCAAAGGCATGTGCTCCATTTAGGGATTTTAGTTCCACTCGCTGGAAAAAGGTCTCAGAACAAAAGAACACACTGGGACGATAAATAAAGAGGCTCAGCCCCGCCCCCCCAAAAGTCTTCCCTATCCCTCGGGAAAAGGTAAGTGTTCCCTTTACACTGGCCCACAGCAGCAGCAAGAGCCTGGCTGAGCGGAATGGCCCCATCACAGCACCACGAGGCCAGTCCACCAGCTCAGCACCGGCTCTGCCTGTCCTGCTCACTGCCCAGTCCCCAGTGTCCGCACCAGTGCGAGCCCTCAAGAGGCACTCTAGGAAGGCCTGCTCAATGAACCGAACTAATCTCTCCTCCCGATCCCCAGGTCTTAAAGCTAAAGAAACAACACTTCTTAAAAACAACCCAGCAGGTGGCAGCACTGAGCTTCTAGGAAACCACCGACAAGGGGATGCCAAGTAACCGGAAACAGCCTGGTGAATCCTCACTTGAACAAGGACCACAGGTTCTGCACCTTTAAGCCAAACGACTTACAACGAAACCGAGTTTACTGTAGGCGAATTCACATAAGCAAGGGTTAAACTGCTACCACAGCTCCTCATGCTACAATGCAAGGACCTGCAGTGCTGCTATTTCACGAGACAAAAACAAGAGGGATGAGGACAAAGTGTTATGGGGAAGGACATACTCAAATGACACGTTGGGCCCCCACAGACATCCGCTGCCACCATGCAGTGGCTGGTTTCTGAAAGGACCGTGGTGGTCTGCACCACGGACTCCCCATCTTGAACGAGAGAAACATCTTGGGGACAACATTCTCAAACCTCCCCAAACCATCTTTGATCAAGATGGTTAATGGCATCGGCTTCAAATTTTATTTCTGCAACAATAAATACATGAGCTCTTCAAACTCGGTACTGGATACAGTGGAGTGGTGTGGGAGGCCACCACGCGCAGGGACCAACTAAGTGGTGCCCAGACAAGGCCTTCAAATGGACGCTAATGGCCACGGCAGAGTCCACCGCACCCTTCTTGTGTCCCTGTCCTCACAGTTTGAGTCACACCGGGTCGGGCGAAACACAGGGAAACAGGCGAGGCAGTGCGCGGCAGCACGACGCGCAAGGGCACTTCCATCTCAGGTGCTCTTCACCAGACCCTCATTTGCATGCGTTTAATCAAGCACATCAAGAGCATGTGGGCGTGGGGGAATGTCCGTACCCTCCACTCCCTTGCTGTGAACCAAAACTGCTCTGAAAAGTAAGGCTTACTAAAAAACCCCACTGTTAGAAGAGAAAAAAACTCCCATCCCAGTATGATTTTTTCATGGTGGGACTCAGAACTGCGCTGGAAACACAGATGTAAGGTGTTGCAAATACCACCTGAAACCACCTCCGGCATACTCACTGAGGGAAAAAATTCTAAATTTAAATCTATGTTTCAAAGTACCTACACTCTAACCACACATTTGGACTTGAAATTAAACAAGATAGTCAGTTGCGTTTTGAAAGTAAAGAAATCTTTACATCATTTAAAAATGGCAAATAAATTCTTATAGCCTTCATTTTAAAAGAATCAATTTTAAACTAATCGTTTCTTTGTCACAGGAAGGATGGACTGATTTGTAAGATTCCTGGGGGAGGGGTTCCTGAGAGAACATGTTATTAACTAGAAAAGGCCTGAGCTGAAACACATGGAAACAACAAGCTGATTTCAACATCCTGAGGTCCCAAGTGGGGGCTGATTTGCTTAGAACCCTCTAAGTTCCAATTTATGTTCCCTGTGACTCCCAGGGTGACAGCGCTTCCTGCCTTCCCTAGTCCCTGTTCACCAGCTCCCTTCTGCATTTGAATTCACCACGAGGGAAAGCAAACCACGCCCCCCCCCCCCAAACCCTTGTGGTGATCTTTTAAATGAATGTGAGCAGCCTAGGCTGGTGTTGACAGATCTATGCTAGGGAGCTGGGAAAGGCTTGCAAAGGTGGGCATGGCCACCAGGCAGCCATTAGAGAGAGCTGCAGGGGTCCCACGGAGGGCAGGGTGCAGGGTGAGGAGAGCCGTGGGCACGCACACACGGAGGAGTGGGGGGATGAGGAAAAATGGGTGAGTACATGCTGTCTGCGGCTGCTGCTCAGCAACTAGACAGACTCCACGGGGAGCCTAGCCCAGTGCTGCTAGAACACACTTTTAAGAGGGGCCCGAAATTAGGATTTTAATGTAAAATCTTATTTGTAAAATGCTGTTTAGGCCAAGCCCTACCAGTGTGCAACCTTTGGTGTGCGTCCTCAGACGCCCGGTCTACGGCTCCACCACTCAGGTGGCCGCAGACAGACAGGGCTGCAGGCACCAGAGCAAGAAGTACTCACTTGACGGAGAGGGAGAAGTCCCCAGGAGCACTCTCACTCTCTCGGATGAGGAAGGCCCCGTCATGCCGCTGTTTGCTGAGCATCTCTTCGGCCTTGGCTCTGGGGATTTTGCCAAAAAACCACCTAAGGAAGGAAGGCGAGCCAGTCAACATCTGCTTCCCCAGAAAGAAACAGGCCACGCAGCCTCCGAAATGGGAGCAGAGCACTCCTAACAGAAAACGTGCCTGTAGGACTGAACACCACATAGGTCCAAGGTCATGTTCTTTTTTAGCAATCCACTCAGAGCTTGGAGTGGATTTTCAGTCAGAGTCTGTGAACAGCACCTGTACTGGATGCTCCCCAGTCAATTATTTAAAGTTCTTTATAGTGGGGAGCCAGGCATGAGCGACTCTTCCTCACAGGGTGGCCCACCAATCAGGTCAGTAACCACAACTTTCCACGAAGGGGGCCTTTCCTCTGTTTTCTTAACAGTTGGATTTGAAATGCCTCTGGCACTGAAACAACCCGAAGGGAAACAAGGATGGAGAGGCACAGGCATTCTTATTAATACAAACATTACAGTATGATGTTCTGCTGAATTCCCTTTCTGCCTGGAAATATGAAAATGAAAAGAAACTTAAGTTGATTTTGTTGTCATTGGATTTAGTGCTGGAGTCAGAAAACCACGGCCCTTGGCCTAAATCCGCCCAATTTTTGTACAGACCACGATCTGAGGCTGTTTTTAAAAAATTAAAAAGAAGAATGTGTGTGTCATGACAGAGACTGCATGTGGCCCACAAAGACCACACCATTAATATTCAGTATCTGGCCCTTTACAGAAGTTTAGCTGAGCCTTGACCTATTTCAAGGATGGACTGAAGGAATAGCTGTGCACACATTATTTGACCTCCAGGGACTGAGGGAGGGAGGGTGCGCTGTGACCCACAGGGGCCCTCCTGCTCCGAGGAACCATGACCCAACTGCTGCTCCCCAGGAGTGCACCCCACGATGTTGTCCATGAAAAGCCCACACGGCCCCAAAGCAAGTCCCAACACCGAGTGGCTGTAAGAAGGCAAAGCTGTGCTTAGTGAGCGTCCCAGGAGCATAAACGCAGAAGACATAGATTCGCCAAGGCGTCTAGAAATCTTTGGTGGGGGCGGGGGGAGGAGAGACCAGACTCACACAGTTACGAAGACGTAAGGCAGTGCAAGTTCCAAACAAAACTAGGAAAAGAAGTTCATAAATTAGACTGATTTTCACCTTGTCAGTCATTCAATGGACTTCTATTGAGCCATAGTAAGGTGCCTTGTTCTTCTTGAAGTAAAAAGACATTTGAGTTCTTCACAGTTTCTTCATTACCAAATTGCAGGGTAACTCAACCTTTTCTCTCCAGGCTAAGGCTTCCAGGATATGATCTCTCACAGAGCTTCACGTTAGCTACATGGACATTTTATCATGCCGTAATTTAACGCTAGCACCTAACTGCCCAGCACCTAGCACGGTCTCTGCCACCTAATAAGAACTGTGTAAGAGTTTACTGACCAAGGCCTGAACCAACAGATAGCTTTATGGTAGAACTCCTAATCATTTCTTTCATTTTAGAGAAAGTGAAATCATCTTTTTTAAAAAATATTTATTATTTATTTTATTTTTTTATTTTAAAGAGAGGGGAAAGGAGGAAGAAAGAGATGGAGAGAAATATCGATTGGCTGCCTCTCACATGTGCCCTGACCGGGTACCAAATCTGCAGCCCTGCCAGGAATCGAACCAGCGACTTCGTGCTCTGCAGGACCACGACTGAGCCACACCAGCTGGGCTGCGAAATCATCTTTTAAAAAAAGATTCAGTTCATAAGGTAGCATTTGGCCCACATTTAATTGCTAGTGATAGTTACCTCTGAAAGCAGTATGTATATTGGAAGAAACTCATATTGCTCTATAGTTTTCTACACTGTGAGTCTTTTAGAATGAGAACTATATTCATAAATTAACAGCATTGAAATAAAAATACCGGAAGTATTCCTAATTTGCAGGATGAAGAGGGATAAACCAGACAACCTTGAAGGCCCCTTCGAGGTCTATACACTGCAAGCTCTGTCTGAGTGAGGTGGGGCTAATACCCTCCTCTCGTACTTGAGGGAAGAAGAGAGATGACAGGTACACATTAGAGCAGTGACAATGAAGGTGAGGGACAGATGGGCTGGTATTCAAAGTGGACCAAGTCATCTAAAAGCCTTATCACTTGTGGGCCTGAATGGGCAGCTCAGCTGGTTAGAGCGTCATCCCAATAAATCAAGGCTGCTAGTTCAAACCCTGGTCAAGTCACATACAAGAATCAACAAATGAATGCATAAATAAGTGGATCAATCAATCAATCAATCAAACAATCTCTCCCCTCAAAAAAACAAATAAATAAACAAACAAACAAACAAATAAATAAATAAAAGTCATATCACTTAGGAGATTTCGTCATGTCTCAGTGGCATTCTAATCTGAACACCGAAGGCCTCAGTCCCCCTGACGTATGGAGTGTGGAAAGACGGCTTTGGGAGAAGGAGCACAGCCCAGGAAAGGAGGTGGGGGGTGAGGGTAGGAGGACAGTGGCCTGTAAGGGTCCCAGGGTCCCACCCTGTCACATGCCATCTAACACAGTATGAAAAAAGGTCACCACTTCAGCAGCTCTGAGTAGGAGAGCATTTTGTTTTCTCTGAAATAGGAGCACTAAATAGAGAGCAAGGGCAGTGCGCGTGAGCCCATGATATGCAAGCACTGTGCCCGGGGGCACAGAGGGTATTAATATATGGTCCCTCAGGACAACCCAACACGTCAACATAAAACCATGGGGTACGTACCCTTTCTAAAACCCACCCCCCCAAAACCCCAGAATTACAAAATATCTGGCCCCAAGGGTTTCGTACAAAAAGAATTAAGGACCTGTATAACTGTTGTTTTGTTACCTGAAGATCACTGACAGTTATCGTTAATCTAAAACATATACACTATTCTGTAATAGTATATAGACTATTGTTTTAAATGAAACAATTGTTTCATTAAAGATTACTAATTACTATTCATCTGAAACACACACTACTATTGACTATTATACTATTGTTCTATACTATTATGTTTTTTAATAAAGATTTTATTTATTTTATTTTTAGACAGAGGGGAAGGGAGGGAGAAAAACATCAATGTGTGGTTGCCTCTTGCGCACCCCCTACCGGGGTGTGGCCCGCAACCCAGGCCTGTGGCCTGACTGGGAATCGAGCCTGTGACCCTTTGGTTCGCAGGCCGGCGCTCAATCCACTGAGCCACACCAGCCAGGGCCCGTTATAAACTATAATTAACACACAAAATCAGTGTTTTGTTAATTCCCTGGGAAGACTGAAATAAAAGTATGGCGCAAGTCTCAGTGATCTGAATTTTAAAAACATTACTGGAAACAAACAGGCAGGGCTGGCCCTTGGGGGACAGTAGAGCCCAACTTACGGGTGTGGTTTCATTTCTATGTAATTCTTGGGGATGAAGCCGTCCTTCCCATTGAGTTCTGCCTTGTACCAGTTCTGATCACATTCTTCATTCAAAACCTAAAGAGAAATAAGACAAGAAAAAAAACTGATGATGTCCTTTTCACTCTGAAAAGGGTAGCCACTAAGACAATCATGCTGCCATTTAGTTTTGGTTTGTAAAAGGTGTTATTTGAAGTATTATCAGGTACATGGATGCAAGAAAGACTTCTTGACACTTCAAACAACCAGCATGACGTCAACCCTCATAGTTAAAATTAAAAAGAAAAAGAAACTGTCCCTGGAAATGAGAGCTCAGGCTCCCGAGCATCTAACGTTGAACTCGCTGTAGGACAGCAGAAGGGAAGGTGTCGGAGTGGCAGCAGGTCAGTTTGGGAGTGAAGATTCCGGAAACAGCGAGCACTCACACCGCATTCCACTGAGTGCGAACAGACCCAGAAATGCGACCTCACGCCCCACAGTTACCAGCTAGGGTGCCTCACACCCAGGTTTTCAGACCCCAGGGAGTGTCCTCTCCAACATGGCTCCCTGTGAGCTACACGGACAGTCTAGGCCGTGATGCCACAACATGCAGAGCTGTGATCCCAGCCGTCTCCATCGCACGGCACGTAAACTAGTTACTAAAATTGTGTGGCACACCAAACAAAATTTTTTTGCCTACCTGACAAAAAAAATAGGTATAATTTTGATTCTTTTACACTGGGCGGCTATTGTGTTGGCTACTGTCAATTTTTAAATTTGACAATCTAAGGGAAAAGAGGTCAGTGCCCTTGACCAAGTCGTCAGGTTATCATGTCTTTTAAAAATTCTAGCAGCCCTGGCCAGGTAGCTCAGGTGGTTAGTGTGTCGTCTGCACGCATCAAAGGTTAACGGTTAGATCCCCTGTCAGAACACATACAAGAATCAATCAATAAATGCACCAATCAGTGGAACAACAAATCGATGTTTCTCTCACATGTCAGTAAATAAAATACTTAAAAAAAAATTTGGGGGTTACACGGGTTGAAAATGGCCACTGTATTGTTACATTACAGGACAGATCTAGCTATTGTATGAAGGCCACCCTTTGAATTCTAGATTTCTGAGAAACAGCAAAGGGCAGAAGGCATTTTTAAAAAGTATGTAACTTAAAAGAGAAAACAGAAATGTGAGCTGAACTCCAAAATGATGAACACAGGAGAATGTTGACGGACTAGTCAATGGCGGTCAATTCACAACACAGCACACCACGAAGTTCTGACAGGAAGCTGGTAAAAGTCTACAGAAATGCTTGAGTCGAGGTCCTGACCAACGCTGCAAGTCACTGCTGAATCAGAGCCTGGATTTCTTTAGAGTGCACGGCGTGTACGCACTGGCATTTCAAAGTGAGACAGGACGTTCGCTAACACTGCAGCAAATCAACAACCAGTCCTGCACCAAATGAGTCTGGAAGGGGATGTGCTCTGAACAGAGGCTACGCCCGGAGTTGTTTTGCAATGCTCCTGCCCGTCTGTGATGCTGGCCAACCTCTGTCCCTCCGCGTGTAGGTCACCGATTTTACGTGTGCGAGATGAAGTGACAAGTTCTGTGAGTGTGAATTTGAGAGCTCTGAAACAAACCAGTGACTGGTGAGCCCCATCAGCTTCAGGGACGGACACTTGTTTGTTTTCATTACTGTTTCACTCTCCCCTAAAAAATCCTACTTTCTTAAATAACTGTAACGATACAAACTAATATATGTAATACATTATTTTAAAATCTGCATTTCAAAAACACAACACTGAACTGTGCGATAGCCAGCCACGCTGTTCAGTTGCTAGACAGTTACAAAGTGCACTCGGAGGACGACGGTGTGGGAGGGAGGCTGCTCTTAGGCGCTCCCTGCCAGGACGGCACCAGTGCCCCTGCGCAGTAGGGCAGCCCCGCCAGCACCACCCAAGGTGCTGCGACCGGAGGAGGGGCTGTTATCCCACAGATGTCACAGCAGACTCAACAACATGAGAACAAAGGAGCAATTTTAAAAGCTGCTTAAACCAGGATTTTGTTATCTACCAAAAAGAAGGATTTGAAGAAAAATGTGGCCTGTTAATTATCGTATAAAGCATCACTTAATAATAATAATAATAATAATAATAATAATGAAAAACTTTAGGCTTATGGACAAGTTTTTCAAATGTCTTTAAAATTCCTGCCAGAGGAGAATCAGCAGGTGATTATGGCCCATTGGCCATCAAAACAGAGTAAGATAATGACTTGGAAAAGGTCACTTTTAATTTAAGGACAACTGTTCCATGCCAAGAGTTCACACAGCAACACCTTGTCACCCTTACTAAGACAGAGGCAAACTTGTCCCTAAAAAGTGACTCCCCCAATAAAAGAAACCCCAGGGCACTTCCCAGACTTGGCACCAATTTATAATTATGATTTTCTGCAGAACAAAATTATTACTTTGTGCTTAGAATATTTTTTGCCCCAAGAAGGCAGGGAAATATGGAATTAATGCATTTAGTTTATATATATATATTAAAGATTTTATTTATTTATTTTTAGAGAGAGGGGCAGCGAGGGAGGGGGAGAGGGAGAGAGGCATCGATGTGGGAGGGAAACACCGACCAGCTGCCTCCGGTATGTGCCCTGACTGGGACTGAACCCACCGCAACCCAGGCGTGAGGCCTGACCAGGAATCGAACTGGTGTTCTTTCCCTTTATGGAATAAAGCAAACTGAGCCCTACCAGTCAGGGCCAGTTTATTTTTAATGTAATGTGTATGTGAGTGGAGCAAATTTCTAGAATCCAGAAAACCAAGGTGTGGCTGTGCATGGCTCTAACAGTGTCCCTGTTAACTGCACAGACCAGGTCTTTCCATCCACCCGCTCCACTGGTACATCAGCTTTCACACGCGAGCCTTGGAACTACAATGGCATAATTTAAAAGACATTTTCAAATTAAGTTTTATTTACATGTTTAAAACAGCAAAGGACACAAATTAACACAAGTGAGTGTAAAGTGGAGCAGAGAGAAAGGGACTGGAACCTTAGGTGGGTAAGTTTGCACCTACGAAGACCATTTAACTCGCCATGGCCATGGTTTGAGAGGAAAGCTCATGTCCTTCACAGGCCATCTTTCAACGCCATCGGAGTTCTGAGAAGGAGGAAGCTGCCCCCACCACCGCCTTCCCGGGACAGAAGGCATCTCACCGTGCACTTGTTCGTCACCTCATAACCAGTTTTGGCTGAGTTCAACAACCAAATTTTCATTCCGTTTGAAAATTCCAAGGAATGTTTTCAGCTATCCCCCCACAGCTGCATGTTCTATTCCAACCTCCATATTCCCTCCAGTTACGACTTGTAGCCCACAAAACACTCTGGTCTAACGGAAGCAGATTGATCAAGAGATGAGATTACGAAAGGAGGAAGAGACAAGTTTCGGTGAAACTTTTTTCTTTTATACTAAAAAGGAAAAAAGGATTGAAAATAACGTTAGAATCCAAATCAAGAAGAAACCTACAAGATGAGGACTGATGTAAAGTTTACCCAGGAGGATTAAAACCAGTCCCGTCAACGGAAGGGGACACGTGGGGGCTTTGGAAGTGTCGCTGTTACATTTCATGCGTGCTGGTCACTGGGTGTGTTCAGTCTGGAAAAATTCACCCAACTGTGTACTTACATATAAACTTTTCAATATGTACATCATACTTCAACTAAAAGTTAGAAACACTTCATCCAAGAGAACACAGTACTACTATGGTCCAACTCACAGATAAGAAAAACATCCCAGGGCCTCGTACATCTTGAATGTGAACTTTTCACATCCCCGAAACACAGAGGGCAACAGAAAATAACAGAGTGAGACTTCAGAAGCCCCTACGAAGATGGCTTACCATCACTACTCTGAAAACGAGACATTCCTAGAGATAAAACTGTCGTCCCAGGGACAGCTCAGAGTATTCCAAGTGTTCTGTTCTGCTTGTCTATCTTATGTGACTCTGGAAATACTCTTCACTGCTGCCACTGTCCCTCACTTCCCATCTGAGACCATTCTAAAGGCAATGAAAATTCCCATTTACACCAATACCAATGTGAAGCTTTCCAAATAGTTTTTTTAAAAGTGCCCTGGCTGGTGTGGCTCAGTGGATTGAGTGCAGCATGTGAACCAAGGGGTAACCAGTTCGATTCCCAGTCAGGACACTGGCCTGGGCTGTGGGCCAGGTCCCCAGTAAGGGGCACGTGACAGGCAACCACACATTGATGTTCTCTCGCTCTCTCTTTCTCCTTCCATTCCCCTCTGTCTGAAAAGAAATAAAATCTTTAAAATAAAAGTTTTAAAAAGAGAAAAAGCCAGAGGTCAAAAGTTTAGGTCTCAGATGCACCTGAGACCCTAAAGATGGACCTGGTCTGGTGGCAACAGCACAGCACTCAAGAGGCTGAACACACTGGTCCAAACTCCATTTCCATCAACAGTGAGCCATGCGACCTTGGGCAAATGATCATTCTCTAGATTTTGGTTCCCCCAGCTATAAAGTGGTAACAATACCTGCCTCCCAGGGTAACTGAGGAGATTCCATGAGAAAATGTAATCACAGCAACCTGTACAGAGCCACATTCCAGCTGGGGCAGGGGGACACACTGACTTCCCCACAGTTACTTGGTCGTACATAGCAGCACTCAGGTCTAACAACTAAATGCGTAGCCCTGGGGGGCCGAGTTTTACTGTGCCTTCACTAAGTCTGGCATTGCTGATGTAACGCTGCCCCTGGGCACCGACAGTACACACAGCACCAGAGGACCAGGACTGTTTTATTCTGAAAACACATCATTCTGTGCTGGCTTCCAAAAAGATTTTATTTCTTAAAAGATTTTATTTATTTATTTTTAGAGAGAGGGGAAGGGAGGGGGAAGGAGAGGGAGAGAAGCATCAATGTGTGAAAGATACATCAATGTGTCGTTGCCTCTCACACAGCACCCAACTGGGGACCTGGCCCACAACCCAGGCATGTGCCCTGACTGGGAATTGAACCAGTGACCCTGTTTTGCAGGCCAGCACTCAATCCACTGAGCCACACCAGCCAGGGCCCAGGGCCCCAAAAGATGTTAAGTACAGAACTGGGAGATAAGAGCTGCACTTAATTTTGTATACAAATTGTAGAAAAAGGTGTCTTTTAGGAAAATGGTAGGTAAGTATTTTGTAGATTGCTGTATTTTGAAATATCAGGACATTTTCTTGCTTAAACATATTCGGTCATCTGTAAATAAACAAACAAGAAAATAAACCATGGTTAGAAAAGGACAGAAGCTGTACCATTACGGAAGAGTCGTCCCATCAACCTTCCAACATACATTCTAATTCTAACAGCTTGTGGGGGTGGGAGGGGGCCAACATTTCTTCAAGGAAAATTTATTCAAGGTTTTATCAATTTGTGAAGCAATTTGTGCAGGAAAGATAGAAAACAATTTAGGTTCTTACAAGAACAATAGCCCTGGCTGGTGTGGCTCAGTGGATTGAGCACCGACCGGACTGTGAACCAAAGGGTCACTGGTTCAATTCCCAGTCAGGGCACATGCCTGGGTTGCGGGCCAGGTCCCCAGTGGGGGGTGCACGAGAGGCAACCACACACTGATGGTTCTCTCCTTCTCTTTTCCCCTCCCTTCCCTTCTGTCTAAAAATCAATAAAATCCTAAAAAACAACAACAACAACAACAAAAAAGCCAAAAATACCACTTGTAGCTGGCTCCCCTGCGTTACAGAAATCCAACACGAGCCAGTGAGTTTTCCCCAGCTCCTCAAAAATCAGCCGGCCGACCCCACAGGAGCAACACTGAAACACTGCCATGACTTACAGCGGCTCTTTAAAGACTTAAGCCTTCAGAAAGACTCTAAAGGGCCCTGGCTGGAACAGCAGGGCGGGGACAGCTGCCTGAAAACCAGTTCTCTTCAGCTGCCCATTACACGTTTTATTATAAACTATCAGAGTGCTCTTCAACTTCTTAGCCTTCCTTCCTACGGATTACTGACTTGGCCTCAGTCTACACTGATTCATTACTAACATTTTAAATAAGTGCTTTATAATCACCACCTCCATCTGTTACAGTTTTTGCTCAACATGAAAAACATCTTGGTTACGCTGCCTGCTCCACTGTGTGCCAAATCAGGAAAAACACCCACACTGTAGGTAAGTTATTCTGAATCTCAATGACGAGATGACCAACTTAAAGGTAGTTTCAGAATTAAGGTTCCCGGTCCTACCAGAAGCCTTAAATTGCTTACACAAGCACACAGAGAGAAACAGCACTCAAGTTCAGGTGGCCAGGCCAGTCTCCGTGCTGAGCAACCACAACCCCAAAGAGACATGTCAAGCATGCACTGTTTGACCCAGTCAAGACCCTGACCCCAAAGACCAGGAAGCTGAGAAGAACCGAAACGTATTTATGACGTCTTAGAACTCTCCCAATTTGGGCAGACTTATAAAATTGTGCGTGAGCATCGAATTATGCTGTTTTATTACAGGGGTTAAGGAAAATCTATTCATTTAAAAATATTTATGTATTCATCTGAAATCTGGGGGTATTCCACATGATGGCAATGACTTCTCTCAGCCAAAGTATTAATATCTACACCATGGAATGCTACACACTTAGCTCCCTTTGAAATGGGTGTTTCCACAAGATTCATTTCTTTTGGGATCCAGGAGACCTAAATCTTTGTTTTTTTATACTACTTTCTTTTAAGAAGGGATTCTATTTACCAAACTAATAAAATCCAAAGGGCATTTGGCAGTGAGAGGTGCTAAGTTTTGCCCTTTAAATAACTTTAAAAAGGAAAGAACAAAAAAGAGGGGCGGGAGTGGAAAGAAGGGAGGGAAGAGAATCCCCAAGCTCCCAAACTGTCCACTGGTAAAATGGCTCAGCACTTGGACACTGCTGCCCTTGAAGAGTGCCCCCTTTCCTCTTGCCCAGGCTCAGAAGGAGCCATTATCATGGAGATCCATTTGATGGGGGAACAGTAGTGGACCAAAAGGTCAAGGTCCACCACGTGTCCAGGCATCGTAGTTTAAGGCTGAACTGGTTTGATCTCAGCCTGCTCAGTACCCCAAATCAGTTCAAACATTGCTGTTTTTCTGCTGAAGTCTTAACCCACTTACTCCTCAGTCAGCACTCCATCCAGTCTTTGTAACTTGGCCACCACTCACTTATCCGTCCTTACCCACGACTTCACTGAGGGGACCCTTCAGCAGCTCAGTCAGGCCAGTCGACGCAGCAGCCTTGGCACACTGTGCCGCTCGTGTTCCTTCCGGCCACACTGCGTGCACTCTTATCTATTTGGATCTTTCAAGGTTCAGTTCAGAGCTTACAACCAGTTTGTTCACTTTTCTCTGCTTCGTTTTTATAATATTTAATGGAGGGTCATGTCAACAATTAACATCTTATTCCTTATGACATCTTGTCTACCACCCTTTATTGCTATGCTCTGGTTCCCTTCTAAGCTAAACTGAAGCACCTTAAATAGCTGGCTCTGCAGCCCATTTTCATGTGCATTCTCCATAGCTCTTCGAATGGGGTCTAGTATATTTTGAGGAACTGACTTGTACATGGGGGCTTTGTTCTAAGTAATACACACAGCATCACAGAGCTAACTGGGTACAGAAACAATGGAATGAACGCCACACGTTCTACATGATCATCGAATTCCTTGGTGAAAAATAACTCCTTTAACAGACCCTAGAAAGGAGACCGGTTGTCATGACTTTGCTCCCCCGAGGAAGGAGAGGCTGAAAGACAGGAAGTGACAGAATTAGGCAAGCCGTCTTCCTGTAACTGAAGCACCACTGCCAAGAGACGTTCAGGTGGAGGACCTCAGAAGGGGGCACGCCAACTCTTTCTCTCTGCTTCTACTTTTTCCAAGAAAAAAAGGGTTATTCGGGTGGGAACATAAGACAGGTGGACAGGGAAGGGAACTTTCCTATGGAGTAGGGAGAGAGGGGGTGCAGCTCCGTTTCTGTCCATGTGAATACCTCAGTATGGGGGCCCTTTCTGGAATGGTCACATGCCTGATTCAGCCTGCATGTCTGACGAGGGATTGACTTTTGCAGGGTGAATTTTAGAGCTACAACTCCTCTAGCAAACTGTCTACAAAAGACAGTGTGGAAGACTTGCGACTTTATTTTTCCATTGAATGGCAGCTAGGTGGACGCAGAGAGAGAAAAGAGGGATGAGAGACAGATGCAGACACACAGGTGCATGCAAAATTATTATATTAAGAGTTCAGGACCACTCATGCATTTTTTGAAATGGAAGACTTCCATTATAAATGTTCATACATTCATAGATGTAGGAAGATGAACAATGAAGAAGAGAACCAAATCACAAGATATTTCTCTTTTCTGATAAATAAACTAAATTGGATACTTCTACCAATTTCTCCAGGTTTAATGTCGTTAAGAAAGCTGCTCAGGACATTTTAACAAAACAGGAAGGTAGTTCACACTTACGTGCTATTGCTCCACCCGGATAAACCTAGAGGCAGTGGAACCTAAATGCAGAGGCACTACCCCAAAATAAACTCTTTCTATCAAAGGGGTACCAAGAGTTTCCATTCAAAATAACTGTCTTTTGTGTTCTGTGATTCACGGAAGACATACTGCTTCGGTGCAGCTGAGTGCTTGACAGAAGAGTGAAATGCTCTCAGAGTACCAGAATCTCAGCTGCAGGGGTTGGGGAACAGGGGACAGATAGAGGGACAGACATTAGGGAGTCTCAGGAGAGAAAATACCATACATTTGAAAAATTTAGCAATTATATGACAGCCTGTACGAGGCAGGTACCATGCAACAACCCCTCCGCCAGATGAGCAGAGGACACAATGGATCCGCCTCCCAGAGAGCTTAGAGTGTAGTAAAAGGGCTAGTTGCCATACCATGTGACAAATGCAAGGAGAGAGGGAATTATGGGTATGATGATGGCAAGCATCGATTCGACAGAAAATATCTGTGCTCCAAATATCGAAGAGAAAGACCTCACTCCCATTTAGGGGATATAGGAAAGCTTCCTGGATGAAGCGTGAACTAGGTTATACTCTGCTTGCATCTTTAGATCTGCTCAGCCTGCATAAGGGCTGTGAGTGGAATGGACGTGGCAGACCTCCCGACCTGCCATCACGCAAGTTCTCTTGGCCACACTTCTGGCCATTAACTAAAAGGCTGGTTAAACTTCCTGAAGTTGAAAAGTAACCCCTTACTAATGGTACCAGAACTTCCTAACTGGAAATAAACAAAACAATCTCAAATTTAGCTAATTAAAAAAAAAACTTCACCTGAGGATATGTTTTTATTGATTTGAGGGAGGGAGGGAGGGAAGGAAGGAGAGAGGAGGAAGAGGGAGAGAGAGGGGGATGGGTGTGAAAGACAAACACTGATCAGCTGCCTCCCATATGCGCCCTGAACCGCTCAGGGCAGCTGATTCCTTACTAATATGTACTTAGCTACCGTCCGTATTATCTTGTTTACTAACAGAAGGCTTTCGGTCTTAGGTCAAATTCTACAACACTCTCCTCAAGAAACCATGAGAAATAAAAAACAATCCTCCCAGGCCCGGGGAAGAGTGGTTGGTTACCCATTTTCTGAGGATGGGCAAACCTGCTCACATTCACAAGGTTTGCCTCTAAAGGTCTACTCACTTCCCGCTGCTTCAGCATAATAAACCAAAACAGGAGCTCCCCACAAATCCACGCCCCATCAATGACAATAGAGTTTATTAAATGTCACTTAAGGCCTTACTGATTCAAGATGTGAACTAAAGTTCTATTGATTTACAGCTGTCCTGTGATCCATGAGCCACCTCTGAGAATGTAACTGAAAGAAAAAACAAAGCAACATTTTGTCACTGAGCTAATCACTGTCAGCTGCATAAGGAGCTATGACTGAAAAACGTAAGGCCAGGGGTCCTCCCTCACACCTAAAACGCTACCACTCTTATCTAAAAGAGCTAGTCCAAGTGCATCTTCCACCTCTGAAGCAAGTTAATCTGGCCTCAAATCAGGACAGTCTGTACTCATGTGACAAAGAGGGACTGGGGATGAAGTGTTAAGTCCTCACCCCATTTCCAGGGTGGAGGTGGTGCAGGCAATTAAGCAGGCAATTACAATACTGAAGTGAAAATGTGGATTCGCATTCAGTTAGGGAGAACACATAAGACCCAAAGCTAGCTTGGAGGGAGGGGGTGCAGTCAGAGAGTAAATTTGAGGGGAGACCCAAAGGATCTCCTGTGGTCTAGGAGCAAGCCTGCAGTATGCAAATTAG
Source organism: Macrotus californicus (assembly GCA_007922815.1). NCBI lineage: Eukaryota > Metazoa > Chordata > Mammalia > Chiroptera > Phyllostomidae > Macrotus > Macrotus californicus. The sequence goes on from VMDR010000002.1 coordinate 463,376, forward strand.
CGAGTTCAAGCTGAACTGCTCAGCACGATAATCAGAAGCCAAGGGAGAATGACATGCAGGTTTGCATTCTGCAGACACTCCACTGTCAGGGCACATTCCCCCTCCTCCCTGGCTGAGCTGAAACACCTACCTCCCAGGCAGAGAGGAGCAGAGCAGCTTAGGCCAGAGCAGACAGGATGGAGCAGCCCAGCACCACGGAGTGCAGTGCGAGCAGCCCAGAGCAGGCCACGGAGGAGCAGAGCAGAGCAGAGCCGTGCCCAGGGCTGCCTCATGGCTGTGCTGTGCTGCATCGCACCAGAGCTGTTTTGCACTGAGTAAAGTTTCTTCCTTCACCTGACACCCTCCCCTCCCCAAAACCAACCCACTCCACTGTCTGTGCTGTGAGAACCAGGAGCAGAAAGACCACACAGCTGCCCAGGTGAAAGGCAACAGTGTGTGGCCTGGGGCGGGCAGTGCGGAGAAGGGAAGGAGAGTGTCGAGTATTTTCGGGAGGTGGAATCAAAAGGGACTGATGACTAGATATGGCTCAGTGGTCCCCCCTCTTAACCACCAGTTTTTCTGAAAAGGTTTAGAAAAATGGCCATATAATTTTCTCTTTTTTAAAGCCACCATGAGTAGAAAGCATAATCTCAAATACAAGGTCTGTCCAGAAGGTATCCAGCCAGGCACTATGAAAAATAAGGACATTTACTGGACAAGACACAAGTTACAAGAAACACTGTACACAGGATAACGACGCCTCAGTCCCCTTCAAAGTAGGAACCTTGGGACCTCACACAGTTCTCCCAGTTGCCATCAGCTGTCCCATTGTATTTTCCTGCATCTCATCGATGGTCTGAAATCTCTTCCCTTTCAAAGGTGATTTTAATCTGGGGAAAAGCCAGAAGTTGCTATCTCTAACAGGCTACACCCTCCCACCCCCCACCCCACCCCCCCGTAATGGAGGGTCATATGTTTAAATGACAAATGTGACAAATGGTGGTTGCAGACACTGTGGCCAGTCACCTCCTGTTGGCAACCACTCGGGCGATGCTGCTCCACTGCAGGAAAGCCACCACTTAACAGACAAGATCAGCTACCCTGCTCACTGTCCCCTCCACCCTGCTCAAGTGCCACCCAGGAAGCTGAAGACTCTTTAGCCTACACATCTTTCAAGGACAGGATTTCATGTGGGCATGCCTGGAGCAACTGAGTCAAGTGGCCATCCCAGTCGTCTGTGTCTGTCACTCAGACATGTGACAGAACCCCCCCCCCCCCGGAGGACCCCACTGGCAAAGGTGAAAACAAGTGAATGCCGAGTGCGGGTGGGTGGAGGGCATGGAGGGCACGTGAAGGGAACATGGCCTCACACAGAGCTGCCCGGTCACACGTGTTAAAGATCTGAGTCTTCACACCTGCTAACCTCGCCGCTCTGAGGGCCCGGCCCTAACGAGACAGTCAAGGGTGCGACCAGTGCACGAAGACTCGGAGCAGGCACAGGGAGGGCCCATCTTGAGTCAGGGACCGTGCCAGGTCCTGGGGATCCAGCAGAGAAGTGACCCTTACTTGCAGCAGGGAGTTGACAGTAGGGAACTCAGGTGATGATGGCATCAGGTAGAGTCAGTTCTATGATGAAAAGTTCAGGGGGCTTTGTAGGGAGCACACCTTGGGCAACCTAATCTGTTCACACACAGATGGGTGTCAAGGAAAGCTCGCCCAGGCAGTAGTATTCCAGCGGAAGCCCTAGGTATGGGTCGGTCTTAGCTAGGCTTGGGGCTGAGGATGGAGGGCATGAATGAGAGTGAGGAGAAATATTCCAAGCAGAGGGAAGCACCTGAGTAGAGGCTTGTAGGTAGGAAGGGATTTAGCACAGTCTAGAACTGAAGTGCTGAATTTTAGGGGGTTATGTGAAAAGTGGAGCCATGGAGGCCAGAGAGACAAAGAGCTGGGCCAGACGGTGCAGAGCTCTGAGCAGGAGAATGAGGGTTCCGGGAAACTATAGGCTGAATCTGCTCGCTAAGATGACAATTCTGCTTTTGTGTGGCAGGCATATCTGAGGGGGACAGAAGTGGCAGCAGGGCTCCTGCAGGAAGCCAGGCAAGGAGAGAGAGAAATTTAGACTTGGGCAGGGGGAATCTGACTGTTTTGAAAGACTATCAAACAAACATTAGAACACCCATACACATTATTTTCAGAATCCAAATCCACTGCTCCCCCGACAAGGTCCCTCTCTGTACAAACTACGTAGACAGTGCAGGGTGAGATCTCAAATTTCATGCCATTCATAGGCTTCTCAAGGTGACACAATAAAAACTTACATAAAGTTTAATTATTCTCCACCGCATTTAAACAAAAGAAAAAGAAAATGTATGAAGGGGATAACCCCGCAATTATAAAGACCCCATTTTCTGAGAATACAGAGAATGTTTAATTGTGATACAATTAAAAATGGCAACACAAAACTGACATTACTTTTCCCCACAACCAATTCAAATAGATACTTAGTATTCAGAGAAACCTTAGGACCTAGGAAACTATTCCACTTAACTAGCATACCCTGACACATGCTTAGACTTTTCTCTACTTCCAAAAGTGACATCACAAGACCCCACGTATGGACACTTTCATCAAGAAAAATGGACATTAGAGTTCAGAACATGACAACGTTTTCTAAGTACCTCCCTAATGGAACTGGAGACAAACGTAGCTGTTGTTAACAGACAGGCTAAATGAATTACCCCTCCTTACTGCTGGAAGGGAGGCCTCTCTAGTCATTAACTAGCTCTTGTGGCCTCCCTCCTTCAGGCAGCTGCAGAGCCCAGAAAGAGCAGGTCGCTGGGGTGGGGGCAGTGGAGACACCCCCCCCCACCCACCCACCCACCCCCGTGCTTCAGGCTCATACCATCTAAAGGAGACAAGCCCAGCCTTGCTCTGCCTATTAGTTTTATCTCTCTGAGCACCTACACACTGATCCCTGGAAAACCAGCACTTTCGTCCCACAGAAACGTCACAACCTGCAGAGAACAGAGGGACAAAGAAGACTAAATAACAGGATGTACTGATGCAAACAATGGGTCTGTCAGACCCCCAATTCCAGGCTGCAAGAACGACTTCCTCGTTTTGCGTGGCACAGAAAGTGGGAGACCTACGTGCCACTTCAGGATCCTGGGTCATGCCCAAACTGACGGAGCCACAGCTGTGCTGCCTGGAAGTGCAAGGGTGGCGGGGGGGGGCGGGGGGGGACACACCAGGCATACAGGGTGCACCCTCTTGCCCACAATAACAGGCAGTTTCCCAAACCACAAAAATGATCAGACATTATCATGGTGACCTAAGGTATGACTGTTTGCAGCCACCAGATGGAATCATCAGACCTTTATAACCCCGTTCATGTGGTGGAAGGGTGCCAATGTCATGAATAGCTATGCCCAGTAGACCCATAATGAGCAAGCTATCAAATCTGAACCGAAGAGAACCAAAATCCCATTTTCTACAGTTGAATATTCATCATTAAAGTCACAGCTTACAGCTCTGGGAGGAAAAGTTAGGCTGGTTAAGAAAAGTCACAGTTCCTCTATGGGATGGCTTTCTGATTTTCCTAGAGTTCTAACGGCCTTAAAATGTTTCTCTTTTTTCTTCCTTTCTGGTTTTATTACATGAAATTATTACAACTTTTCAAGGGTGGTATCAAATGTCTGGAATACCCTTCCCCTCTTCAATAGATCTATCATTCTGGGATTTTCCCTTTCCTCAGTTAAACGGACTGATTCCCAGGTTTCACGGCTTCCTCATCCTTGGGTTTCACTTTACCTTCCCAAGAAAGGGTGCCGGGAAAGCGAGCATGCCGAGCCCTGGCGGGTGTGAAAATGCCTGCATTTTGTGCTCACACCTGGATGCTAGTTTGGCTGGGTACAGAGTCCCATAGAACTGTAAGCTGAACAGCGGTCCAGACCAGAGTCTGAAAGGCACTGTGTTCTGTATGTGGGGTTGCTCGTCTGGGTCACTGGCAGTCTCGTGGTCCTTTCTTTAGAAAGACGGGGGTGTGCAGCCCTTTGGCGTCTCTGGGCCACACTGGAAGAATTGTCTTGGGCCACACATTAAATAAATATATAAACACTAACGAAAGCTGATGAGCAAAAAAAGGTTTTAGGTAAATTTACAATTTCGTGTTGGGCTGCAGAGTGGACAACCCTGTATGCTTTTAGAACCTTTTCTTCTCGTCATTTTGAAATTTAGCAATAATGCATCTGAGTGTGGATCTGGTTTTGTTATTTATGCTGGGTATTTGGTGGGCCCTTCACACCATCAGCTAAGAGAAGTTGTCTTCTTTATTTTAAAAAATTTGATAGTGTTTTCCTTTCATTTGTTCCATTCTCTTTCTGAAGCATTAACTATTAATCAGTTACGAGACCTCATGAGACCCCAGTGGGTTCTGTATTTCCCTAGCCTATTTGCCCCCGCCCCAGGGTCTCACACCTTTCCCTATCTCCTTAAGCCTCAACCACTCCTACACCATCTCTCCCAAGCAGATGATCTCACTTCCTATTTCGCTGAAGAAACAGAAACTAGAAGAGACATCACAAAGCTCCCACCACATTTATACCACTATTTGTACCTGTATCTTTATCCTGTGCCTCCTATGGCTTTTATCCATGCTCCTAACAAAATCCAATTCTACTTCCATGCTAGATTCCCTCTCTTCTTGCCTGCTCAAGGTCACTAGCCCAGTAATTTCCCTTTCTTCTGCATCATCAATTTTTTTGTGTCCCCACTGGATCTTTCCCATCAGTGAATAAAAGCGCTGCTACTCCCCCATCTTTGGGACGGGGTGAGAACAGGCCTCTTAGTTCTGCCACCTCATCTTTCTCCCCTTCCCATCAGAACTTCTCGGAAGCGTTGTTAATATCCCTTGTCTCCACTTTCTCTCCTCCTGTTCTCTCTGACACCCCCAACATTATATTATGAACTCTTTCAAATACAGAGCAAAGCTAAAAGAACCCTACACTGAACACATTTACCTACCATCTAAATTACACCACTAACAACATGGGCTTTATCACATACCTGTGCAACCTTCCACCACCTACCCTTCCAGTGTTTCAAAATTGCAGACATTGGTCTACTTTCTCCTAAATACCTCTGCACACACGTTACCTATCATTAAATTCCAGTCTGCAGTGGGTTTTTTTGCTGTAAAATTTACATAACCACCACCACCCCCAGCAGTTTCCCTGTGCCTTTCCCCTGGGCCCACCCACTCTCCTGAACCCACTCCAAACCTGCTTTTCGCTCACCACTCCAAATGAAACTACTCATACAAGTCGTTAGTGGGCCCCGTTGCTGACTTCAAAAGGTGATTCTCTGCCCTCATCTGACCGGGCCTATCAGCAGCACATAACAGAGGTGATGATTCCCTTCGCCTTGAAATAATTTCTTGGTTTCTAGGACACAACACTTCCCAGTGTTTTGTTCCTTTTGGTCTCCTTTGTTAGTTTCTTTTTATCCCACTGACTCTTTTTTAAAAAGATTTATTCATTTTCAGAGAAAGGGAAGGAGAAAGAGAGGGAGAGAAACATCAGTGTGCGGTTGCCCCTGTCTCGTGTTCCCCTGGTAGGCGGATTCCCGGTTAGGGCATATGCCTGGATTGCGGGTCGGGTCCTCAGCTGGGGGCGTGTGAGAGGCAACTGACGATTCTCTCACAGACATTGATCTTTCTCTCCCTCTCTTTCTCCTTCCCTACACTCTCTTTAAAAATAAGTAAATAAAATCTTAAAAATTAATAAGTCACCCATAATGTAGGAGGCACCTAGTCAAATGCATTAGATCTTTAAAACTCTAACGATTTAGATAAAATGCAATTTGGAATCAATTCATCTTAACAGGCCTAATGGCCACATATTTTTGTTTAAATATTTACCTACAAAAGCTATTTTTCTTCCTCTACACTTAGATGTCTGTGGTGAATCTAATGACTAACTTAAATAAAAGGAGGGAAAAGATGCATTTTTGAGAGCTCACCTTCGACTAACATAGCAAAACAGCACCAATCACTTGGCAGAAGCGCACAGCCCTGAACTCAACGCTCTCGACTCCTTGGCCCTCGCCTAACTCCCCAGTCTCACCTTCCTGTCACTCCCTTCCTCAAACTACAAGCTCTGACAACACTAAAGCTATTTCAAGTAGTTTCCCAACTGCCAAGATGTTTCAAGGTTTCAGACTTGGTATGTGCTGCTTCCTCTGCCTAAGATGGCAAACTCAAGGCCTACCTTCAGGACCACTTCCTCTCCGCTGCCACTGAACTCTGTGTTATCTTCACAGCTCTGCCACCCTCCTGGTCTCGATATACAGTAATTATTTGTCTCCGCTACTAGACTATGCTACCTGAGGGCAGGAGCCTCATCTATTAATCTCAGGAGCCTCAAGGGCATTCAGCAAGTGTCTGACAGTGTGATGTGCCTTGCAAGGAAAAATCTTTGTTGGAGAGACAGCACGCTACAAAAATATTCTAGTTCATTCTCTCTTCAAAGAAATGATAAATGATCTCCTAAATGTAAATAAGGAAATGTGATTATTACATAATGAATTTTTATGTCTGGTTCTCTTTTTACTCATAATATGCAAATGATTCAATAGATTAAATCTCAAAAATATGGTTTCAACAGATTGCAACCAGTTGCGTGTGTGCGTGCGTGCGCATGCGTGCCCCCTCCCCCACCTTAAAAAGGCAATTCTGGACAAAACTTTTATATGTGTTTGGAACAATTCCTGGTAACTGTAAACCCTTTACACATCAAAGGACCAGATGGGATTTTAGGAGATTTTCCAATCCACTTTCCTATTATAAAGCATAGTAAATGAAGTCACAAATATGGGCAAGGTAATTATCCTATTTCAGAAGGCATCCACAGAACATCCTTAAGAGTCTACACAAATGTAATCACTATCCATGCAATTTAGGTCAAACTCAGCACTGGCTCCCACAGCACAGCACAACGCCACCACATGTGTGTCTGCACAGTGGGGAATGAGGCAGCACAGAAAGGAGGAGCAGTGGAGTGAAAAGGATGCTGAGACCCAGTGGCATCCACACCACCCCTCCCCCTGCTCCCATCCCTTGGCTTGTCTGGGCCTCATACAAATCTCTCATAAAGTAAGAGTGGAGGACAGAGCCCTATGATGCTAGTTTCTTTTTTACTTTAAAAAGGTACACTGCACTGTGTACCCATTATATGACCTTTATATGCACATTAAGAGTAACCCTTCCCAGAGAGGGTCTTTTTATTCTTTCGAAGAACAAACTAGGGCTCAAAGAGGGTGAGCACCTGGACCACAAACACGGTTAATGAAAAAAGTGGAATTCCAATTTGACTAACATTCAGGTCTTGTTATAAACACATTTTGCTAATCGGCATCCTGGAAAAGGGAGGGTGGAAAAGATACAAAGAAGTATTTTTCCTTCAGACACCATAAGGGCAGAGAAAGAGGTCAGGACAGGCTACTGTGTCATGGGAAGGGAAAGAAAAATCCTAAGAAAAATGGGCCCAGACTTGACCGTTTTTAAATGTCATAATAGTGCTCGCTTTGGCAGCACATATACTAAAATTGGAACGATACAGAGAAGATTAGCATGGCCCCTGCGCAAGGATGACACGCAAATTCGTGAAGTGTTCCATATTTTTAGTTTTGTAAAGGAAGTTTCTAAGTAATTAAAATGGAGTATATATTTTTTCCTCTTTTAGAAAAAAAAAATGTCATAATAAATCCTACCACTTCTTTTTTTAAAATTTTTATTTATTTATTTTCAGAGAGGGGAAAGGAGGGAGAAAGAGAGAGAAAAATCAATGTGTGGTTGCCTCTCGTGTGCCCCCCACGGGGGACCTGGCCTGCAACCCAGGCATGTGCCCTGACAGGAAACTGAACCAGCGACCCTTTAGTTCACAGGCCAGCGCTCGATCCATTGAGCCACACCAGCCAGGGCAATCTTCACATATTTAAAGCAACCTCAAAGTTCCCTGATGTAGGGGAATTATATAAATATACATTTTTGAAGCATTACATATATTCTTGGTAGGTGTTAGCATTACATATTATCACCCTCAGACCAGTTTTAGAAATGAAAAAAATAAAGTGCACGAACATCCTCTGACAGATACACAGATTCACTGTAGGTACTAAACGAGGTAACCCAGTATTTCCTAGCCTTTCATAAAAACCAACCCCCCCACAAAATTTTTATACCATAGATATACAATATATCTATTTACATATCATATGCATAAAAAGAGTAAGATTTTGGGCCCTGACTGGTGTGGCTCCGTTGGTTGGGCATCATTCCACAGAGCAAAAGGTTGTCGGTTCGATTCCCAGTCATGGCACATGCCTAGGTTGCAGGTTCGGTCCCCAGTTTGGGAGACTTATGAGAGGCAACCAATCCATGTTTCTCTCTCACATCCATGTTTCTCTCCCTCTTTCTCCCCTCCCCCCTCTCTAAAAAGAAATTTAAAAAAATCTTTGACAAAAGCACAAAAATTCTGAAACTACACACTCACCAATCCCATATCATTGCATTCAAAATCCAGCGAGGCTGCCTCGGCTCTTGCGTGGGCACCTGACCACAATGGCATGTGGGCCAGTTTGCAAAAGGGCAGAACAGCCCTCCGCCTCCAGCCATGATCACCCAATTACTGATGTGACAAATGCTGACGGCACAGGTGCTACAACGAAAATAAAGTGCAATAAAGCGCTACAGTGAAAAGCTAAAGGCTTTCTCATTTGGGTAGTAGAGGAGGGAAGAACAGGAAGTCTGGAGGATAGACAGACAGACAGACAGGAAGACAATTTAGAACGGAGTTCAGTAGCTGAAGGAAAAAGCAATGAAAATAAAGGTGCTCAGCAGAGTTTGTTCTGGTCACCATACTTCATAATCTATTCTTGTCACAAGGTATGTGTGTCTGTTTTGGGGGAAAAGGGAGATTACTTGCCATCACATAGATCTCCTGGTTTCTAACATTAAGAATCAAGAGGTTCTTTCTTAAAGGTTTTGGAAACTTAAATAGCCTTCTTTGGTCAACATATGCCCCAATACCACCCACTAAGTAAGTGCCTGGTGTTCCACTTCCTGACCTCCTAAGTCAGCTACAGGGGCAGGCTGCTATCCTTTCCATCACAGTAGCGCCCCTGCTTCTAGCTTTCTCTCTGGAATACATTTCCCACTTCTGAAAATTATGTGTCTTGTATATAAACAGTTTGATCATTATTTCAGGAATCCAGAAATACAGTGAAGGTAAAGCATGTTACATTTGCAAATTGCTTTACTAAGTTTCATTTTTTTATGTTTAAATTTATTTTATTGCTTGTATCAGTACAGTTGTCCCAATTTTCCCTTTGCCCGCCTCCACCCAGTACCCCCATTCCCTCCAACAATCCCCCCGCCTTAGTTCATGTCCATGGGTTGTGCATATAAGTTCTCTTGCTTCACCACTTCCTATACTACCGATTTATGCTTCTTAATCCCTGCACCTTTCCCCCTATTTTCCCCCTTCCCTCTCCCAGCTGAGAACCTGCCCTTCCATTCTAAATGGCAGTTTAGCTGGATGGAGTCATCTAGGTTGCAGGTGCCTGATTTCCATCACTCAGTACTGCCTGCCAGTCCCTTCCAGCCTGCAGTTTCTTTTGAGAAATCAGCTGACAGTCTTATGGGAGCTCCTTTGTAGGTAATTCTTGAAGCTTTTAAGATTCTCTCTTTATCTTTAACCTTTGGCATTTTAATTATGATGTCTCTTGGTGTGGTCCTCTTTTGGGTCCCACTTGTTTGGAACTCTCTGTGCTTCCTGGATTTGTATGTCTATTTCCTTTACCAAATTAGGGAAGTTTTCTTTCAAATAAGTTCTCAATTTCTTGCTCTTCCTCTTCTCCTTTTGGCACCCCTATGACTTGGATGTTGGTATGTCTGGAGATGTCCCAGAGGCTTCTTATGCTATCTTTTTTTTTTTGAAGTTCTTTTTTCTTCTTGTTCTGATCAAGTAACTTTTTCTTCCTTATATTCCAGATCACTGACTTCATTCTCACTTTCACGCCCCCCCCGCCCCCCCCAACTGCAGATTTTTCTTTATTGCACTTAATGTAACCTTCATTTCTGCGTGGGTCTTTTTTATACCATTATTGTACTCAGCAAGTTCTCTGAGCATCCTGATTACCAGGCTTTTGAACTCTGCATCTGATAGGTTGGTTATCTCCGTTTCATTTAATTCTTTTTCTGGAGTTTTGATCTGTTCTTTTTTAGGTACATATTTCTTTGTCTCCTCAGTCTGGCAGCCTCCCTGTGTTTGTTTCTGTGTATCAGGCAGAGCTGCTTTGACTCCCTGTCTCACTAGTGTGGCCTATTGTAGAAGAGCGCACCTGTAAATTGTGTAGGGTGGAGCCTTAGGCAATTGCCAAGACTCTGTGGCTCTGTGTGTGGGGAGGGTTCAGAGAGTGACAATGATACTGCCTGGCTTCTGAAGGTTTGCCTGGGAGGAAGCCATTCCAGTCTCTCCACCTTTTCCCAGTATGCCACTTGTGTCCTTCCAGCTGTTGTCCTGGCGCTGAGTCCCAGAGATGGTGGGTCTGTGTAAGCCCTAAGTTCGTGTGGGTCCTCCAAGAGGAGTCTCCTGATAACCCAGCAGTCTCTTCTACCACCCCAACCCCCACTTGTCTTTACAGCCAAAAGTTACGGGGTTATCTTCCTGGCACTGGAAGCCTGGGCTGCTGGGTGGTCTACTTTGGGGCCAGGATCCCTTGCTCTGGAGGTACCTCTAGTGATTTTTATTCACCACCATGAATGTAGAACTGCCCGTGTCGCCTCTCTGTACCACTCCCATGGCTCCGCACCTCCCCGCGCCTCCTACCCATCTGGACCAATGTGGCTTCTTTAAATCCTTGGTTGTCAGGCTTCCATACAGTTCAATTTTCTGATAGTTCTGGGTGATATTTGTTTTACAGTCTAGCTGTAATTTTTTCTGTAGTTGTGTGAGGAGGCAAAGCATGTTTACCTATGCCTCCATCTTGACTGGAAGTTCACTAAGTCATTCTTACGAAATCACAACTCTGAATTTTCATTAAGCTTGTCCTAAGAGCAAATCAGCTACAGACACAGCTGACCTGGTGTGTATGTATACCAGAAAGTCAACATAATGAGTGTGTACCAAAAAGTCAACCTATGATACTCCTGGTAAAGTTTTACAATGTCCCCTTTCAGTTTCAGGGACAGCAAGAAGCTTCCACAGCCCTGGCTCACTGCTGGCTCCTCTTCAAATGTTTGGCATTCATCGAGGTTCTCATTTTGGTATCTTTCTAAACCTACAGTTTCACTTTGGAAAAAGCTCGCCTCTACGCAAACTTCCATTAACTGCCTATATGCTACTCAGACATAAGCAAATCTCTCAAGCCCAAATCAACCCATTCAACTGCCTGATAAATCTTTTTCTGGATGTCTACAAGCATCTCAATCTTAACCAAATGGAACTCACGATGTTCTAAAAACCTCCCATCTCCCATACTTCCTTTCCCAATTCATAGTACCCACAGCCACCAAGCTGCCTTAGAGCCAAACTTCTTCCTTACCCTCAAGTCTACTTCCCTCCATCACCCACATCCGTGTTCACAGTAACCAGAGTGTCTCCAGAGTGCCATGTCCTGGTTTCCCTTTCTTTGGACTTGCTGAAAAAATTTCTTTCCAAAAATTCAATCCTGATGTGATTTCCATGCTCGACACCCCTGAATTACTTCCTACCCTTAAAGAATGAAGCCCCATACTTAACCCAGCATATGCACCCCTGTTGATACAGTTTCTGCCCACCTCTTCAACCACCTCTGCCATCACCCCACAAAGACCGCATTCTGACCATAGCAAAGCTGCCTGCATGTCCCCCCCACTCCTTCTGTTTTGTTCATGCCTCTGCTCTCTCTGCCTGCAATGTCCTTCCCTCCATATCTGTTCCCTCATCCAGTCTTATTTCACTCAAAACCTGGCTGAATGACCCGTCACGTGCGAAGTCTATCACCAGCACTGTTCTTTCTAGGCTTGTACTTTGTACACAGCTCTACTGGTGAACTGAAACTAACTGTGTTACCACAGGGTGTGTCCTCCTATGTCCTTCACAGAGCATCTGGTTTTATCATATACCTATGTAAAGCAGACACTCAAAACACCTGTTTGAGGAATGACTTAATCTCTCCTTTAGTAAATAACTGGAACACCACAGCTTACCTTTATTAAGCATTTATCATGTGCCACAATCCAAGACATGAGGCCATTTCATCCTCACAAGTCCATGAGGTGGCTAAGTTACTGTTCCATTTTACGGATGAGGACTCTAACACCCATTCAAAGAGGCCGCATAACTTGCCCAACGAGACACTGTCTGTAATGTAAATGGAAGATGTAGGGTTCGCGCTCAGGTCTAACCAACCCCATGCTAGTAACCACTAAGTATACTTCTTGCCACATGTTGACACTGTCCTTAACAGACTCCCACGGAGTGTTGCCCAAACTGTTTTGACCAATATTTCAAAGAATCAGTTATCTAGCTAGGTTTCTATTCAGGTTTTATACTTTCTGTAGCTGAGGGAATAGAGTTGTATCAGAATGAGAGTGATAGGGACTACAAGCACAGAATAATAGGGTGCCACATACACAAGTATCTGGTACACAACCTGATCTTTCCATCGTGCCGGACAGAAAAATCCAGCCAACCAGAACAAGTGGTTTTTTGAGCTCCATGTAGGAAAAAAATTCACCAAGCACTTATTTACTCAGGTCAGTCATCAAAGGAAATAACTCTTCTTATTTTTTTGGAAGGCAGGACAGTGTGAAAACATATAAATTCTTTTGATTTGTCAGTTTTGAGCCCAATACCCAAACTTCTAATGGAAGACCATGAAGAAAAAGGAAGACCAGCTGATCTTGTAAGCCTCTCCTCTGCTCCTGGCCATTTTATTTTTAGGACAGCCCCTGGCAGTTCCGGTATCAAATGATTGTTATACTGAGCACATGTGAGCTTCACAAGCTGGCAAGTGTCTGATTCCAACCCTGTTGCAGCTCCGTCTGCTGCCCACCCAGATGCTGCCATTCAAACTGGAAAAATGTCCGCGAAAGGGACAGAAGCCAATGGCTCATCTGACACCACATCTCCTGCTTGTTGGCTGTCTCAAAATAAAACCCCCAAACCGCTACACTGCAATTATTTAAATCTCCCTGGACCAGAACCTTGTATCAAAGAAATTCTAAATCTTACTTTAGTGACTTCTACTCTGTTTTAAGTAATGGTATAGATAATTATGCTCTTCTTTTATTCAGAATAAACCAGTTCTGCATTTTTAATAGAAGCAAAACACAGTGAAACTAGGAGGGGACAGCAGGGACAGGCTATTCTGGTGAGATGTTGCCTTTACAAGTGTTGTATGACTGACTGGTTTGACAAGGAGCATCTGGTACCCTCTATGACAAAGTGATAGGTTTCAATCAAAATACAATGGGACTGTGGGGGACAGAAATAAAATAATGAGTAAAAGAAAAAAAAGCACCATTAGTATAATTAGAGTCTTTAAAAGATAAAACAGAAGAATGTAACTGGAAATAATTATTAACCAGTAGGTACCCAGGAGTTGCTCGAAGGCACCAAAAAGATGACTAAAACCACCAGAGCAATGGATCTCCCTCAGCACGCTGCAGCCCAAACCAGCAGTTCTCCCAAGTCTCCCCACTACGCAACCTGCCCGCATCTATGGAAATACAACTTTTTTCCTTTATCTCACGTTCACACCTAATCAAGTCTTATTCTGCCTTTGAAACATCTCCAAAGAGCCCTGACCGGTGTGGCTCAGTCGGTCAGGCGTCGTCCCATAAAGTGAAGGGCCCCGTGTGCGGTTCCTGGTCAGAGCACGTGCCTGGGTTGCGAGCCTGGTCCCTGGTTGCGGTGCATGCGAGAGACGGTCGAGTGATGCTTCTCTCCCTCCCTTTATCCCTCCCTCCATTCCTATGTCTCTAAAAATAAATAAATAAAATCTTAAAAAAAAATAAAATAGAGTTAAGCATTACTTAGAACAGTAGGAGGGAAAGGAAAACTTTAAAATGCTCAATAGTAGTGGAATGGTTAAATAAATTACAGTACGATCATATAATGAGATACTTTGCAGCTATTACAAGTGTTATTTCCTAAGAGTTTATCATTAACATGGTAAACAATGGGTGGTCTTCTCAACCTCTATTCCGCCTCTGTATAGAGCTATGAGGTTCAGGTGGGGCTGCCCCCCAACTGAATCTCCCAGGGCAAGTCCCTCTCCCCAAGCCCACAAGCTTAGTCGGGTTATCTGAGCCAATCAGTCCATATCTCAGGGCTTTTGCTGGAGGTGGGAAGGGGCCAGCTGCCTTAGAACAAAGCCAACACGTGGAGCAGGGACACAGCTACCACAATTATGGAGACACTGAGCTGGAGCCCCGACCAGCCATATCTGATTTCTCCTTGATCTGTGAACTTAATGATTACATAAACCAATACACACCTTTATTGTTTAGATCAGTAGGAGCAGTGTGTTCTGTTATCTGCAAGCAACAGGAGCTTAACACTATGGGAAAATATTTATGTTTAAAAAGGCAATTTCATGTTAAAGGAACTTATTTAGGAGAAAGAAGATCAAAACTATGAACACTAAAATGACAACTCACAACTATCAACAACTGAATCTAAAACACAAAAACAAAAAGAAACTAAGCAAACAACTAGAACAGGAATAGAATCATAGATAAGCAGATCATTTGGAGGGTTATCAGTGGGGGGGGGGTAGGGGGAGAATGTGGGAAAAAGTATACGGATTTAGAAGCGTAACTGGATAGGTACAGACTAGACTGGGGATGTTAAGAACAGTATAGGCAATGGAGAAGCCAAAGAACTTTCATGCATGACCCGTGGACATGAACTAAAGCGGGGGATTGCTGGAGAGAAGGGCGTTGAATGAGGTGGAGGCAGGTAAAGGGGGAAAAACTGGGGCAACTGTATTGAGGTATTTTACATAGCTATCTTCTTTACAAATTGTTTCACAGGTATGCAGAGCCTCACCAGCTCAACTGTAAGTTCCTAGTAGACAAAGACTATCTCTTTGGCACACACTCAAAAGCTTGCTGATTGACCTACAAAGAAAATCTTAGAATTGTACAGCTGACCTTTAAACAACATGGGTTTGAACTGCACAGGTCCGCATACATGCAGACTGTTTTCAATAAATACCTGTACTGTTTTTTGATCCAAGGTTCGAAGTCCACAGATGCAGAGGGCCGGCTATATGCACTGACCCATTTTACAGAGGGACTTTGAGCATCATGGATTTTGCTATCTACAAGGGATGAGGTGGAGGTCCTAGAACCAACCTCCCACGGATACCATAAGACAACTTGAGTTTGGGGAGAGTCAATTTATACAAGTATTTTTGACTGTGTGTGTGGGGGGGTCCAGTACCCCTAACACCCACATTATTCAAGGTTCATTGCACTGTTATAATTTTCTACATTTTGTATCAATTTACCACTAGATATTCATAACCTACGAGTTCAAAATGGGATACAGCAAAACTATTTAACTTACTTAAAAATGATTTGAAGCTGGAACAAGGAGTAGCAGCTTAAAGTTCTAGCAAAACTGAAGGCTTATTTATACTACAAGTCCATGAGCCAAAGATGCAAACTTTTAAGAAGGCACAGACAACCACATGCTGGCTTGACCATGTTGAAAGACTGTGATCAATCTTATGTTGAGAAAAACTCCAATTTATTCCTCTGCTTCTTCCAAGCTCAACTGGGCTAGTACGAACTAGGCTGGTCAAAGACTGACCAACTCTAGCCAGTCAGCCTATGAAGAATGGCAGCAGGTGTGACAGGTGGCATTTGAGAACTGACTGACTGGTGCAACCCACCACGACTAGAAAAACAACTCAAAGCACATGTACTCCAAGGCTTTCAGGACAGCATCACTCCATCAACACAGCAACCATCAGACGGCTAATGAAAAGGCATGGACACTCGAAGGTAATACAAGCTTAAAGCTGAGGCTTAGGTCAATTCACGGAGCCAATGGCTAAAGCTAGGTCCCACTAGAGATGCAAACATCACATGGATAAAAGATCACATGGACAGAGTGTTAACGCAGGTCGCTGGTGCAACACTTAAGCTCCAAGTTTATGACCAGTCTGTACATTACAAGAGCTGGCTTCTATGGGTCAGTTGAAAAAGGAAAATTAGTGCCCTGCTGACTGAAACTCACTGGGCAGGACCCAGAGGAACTGACGCGTCAGCGGCGAGCCGATTCTCAGAAGCCCGTGGAAGCCATCGCGTACTTCCCTACGAAGACTTCCCAGACCCTGACTGAGAGTTTACACTGCCTGCTCATTCTGACTCCAGGATCTCGTTCGGTTTGGACCTGCTCCGGTCGGCTACAGCTGTGTTTGGCACACAAAGCATGCCGCCGATGCTAGCTGTGCTGCTAATAAGAGGTCAGCAAGCATCCCTGGAAATGCAGGGACACAGGAAGAGTTCAAACAGCTGTTTCTAAGCAATGTGTTCTGGCAAAGCTTGAAAAACAAGAAGAAACTCTTCCCTCCAACCCACCTCAGGTTTAGCAGCAGCGTGAACTTGAGAACACCCGATGAGAACAGACTCCTGGCCCCACAGTCCAGGCCGCGGTGGGGCTGGGCCCTGGCGCCCGCTCTGAGGCTGTGGGTTGTGTGAACTATGTAACGTAGAACAAACCATCAGGTTACTGCCGACCATTCCTGTGGTTTTCCCCATTTTCCTCATACACTTAAAGAATAAAGACAAATTAAGGAGAGAAGGCCGTAGTGTTTAGAACCTCCTTCCACAGAAATAGCTCCTAAATGTGTACGGACCATTTGCTGAAAGAAAATGCCACCGCAACTATGGATGGGATAAACGTCCAAAAACAAAACACCGGTGGGATCTGGGAATGTTTTCCAGGCACTAACTTAAAACTGCCTGAGTAGCCCTGGCTGGTGTAGCTCAGTGGATTGAGCACCGGCCTGTGAAACAAAGGGTCACTGGTTCGATTCTCAGTCAGGGCACATGCGTGGGTTGCAGGCCAGGTCCCCAGTGGGGGGCATGTGAGTGGCAACCACACATTGATGTTTCTCTCCCTCTTTCCCGTCCTTCCCCTCTCTAAAAATAAATAAAATCTTTAAAAAAAAAAACAAAAAACTGCTTGAGTATTCTTTAGATCACATGCACAATAGAGTGTAATTACACTTTATAAAAACTCAAACTGCAATAGAAATCCAAGAGTTCCTATTTCTGGTCTGTGTCACCTAAATAAATGCAAAAACAGTTGAGGCAACATAAGAACCAAAGCTGACCTCTGACAGGGCAGTGGTGGGTAACAAAAACTATGAACTTGATTTCGACCCCGTAGGATGAACGTGGCGTGGATTTCAGCGCTTCTTCCGCTCTGCCCTGCAAACGCTGATACATAGGAACCTGCTGAGATCTGGAGAAACAGAAATGTGCGGTGGCCAGAGTTACACAATGGCGCTCAGGGGCCGTGGAGGGGCACCTGGAGGACAGGAAAAGACTTCTGGAGCTTGGGATCGCTCCAAGTAATGAGGCCAAAGTTACACCCGACAAGAGGAATGACGCGCGACTGAAGACCAGAAAACACGACGGTGTCCAGAGAAATATACAACTAACTGAAAACTGACCACATTTTTGTTTACGTAGAGCCACGAAGGTTCACTGACCCATTGTGTAACACTGCTGGCAAAAATGTTCACAAACAAAACACTGCAGAATTTTTCAGCTAAGGGCAGCTAGTAAATTGTGCAAAATGTTGGTGCAAGTTAACACAAAGAATCAAAATGACTTCACAATAAGAGTAAGAATTTGCCTAAGATTATTTACGTAAAACAATTCTGAAAAGACAATAATTATGGTTTTGCTGAATTCAAAGAAATGCTGCCTCTGCTCTCTGGACATGCCTCAGATGCTGCTGTCTGCACATTTCTCTCAAGACCACATTACACATGCGATGACACAGGGACCCAAATTAGAGGAGTCAGCGCTAGACTCAACATCTTACGGTCGCCCGGCGGACTACTCCACAAGCACTCTTCTGGTCCTTCAGTTTTCATTAGCGAAGGCGCATTAGTAGCTGGCAATGGGCTCCCTTTCCTGCACAGGCTGGGGGTGGAAAAGGTGCAGCGCCCTGCAGGACAGGGTGTGGGAAATCAGGTTTGCAAGGAAAGGGTGTCGCACAGACAGGGGAGCACCACGAGAGAGCGGGAACCCCCGATGCCACTCCTGTCCACAGCAGCACTCTTCATTCCCGCTCCCACCCCAGTTCTGCCCAAAGGGCTTCACCTCCAAAGACCAGAAAAACCACCCACGAGAGGAAAGACACGACTCCTGGCATTTCACGGAGAAACCCAAAATACTTTGAACATAAAAAACAGTGCTATTTGGGTGGCGACATTCCATAGCATGGCTGTCCAAAAAAACCCTTCTGCATGACATCAAGGTCTTCTGTCTGCACTGTGCAATACAGCAGCCACCATCCGCACGGAGCTAATGAGATCTTAAAACATGGCCAATGCACATGAAGGGCTGAGTTTTTACTTTAATTTAAATTAATACAAATTTAAATAGCCTTATATGAGCCAGTGGCCACACTACTGAACAGTGCAGTCTATCAGGCACATGGAAGACAGACAATCTGTGATCCAACTTTAAATGTCATTAACATGGTTTGCACGAGAAATCCCACCTAATACAGAATCCCCAACTTATTAGCTTTTACAAATCAATTTGTCATTAAGGAGGGACTACCAAAGAATCAAAAGAACAAATATATGACTAAACAATGTGGCATCACAGATGAGATCTTGGGGAAAAAATGGACATTAGGAAAAACTAAGGAAATCTGAATAAAGTATGGACTTTAGTAATAATGATGTATCAATACTGGTTCATTAATTACAACAAATGTACTATACTAATATAAGATGTTAATAATAGGGGAAATTGAATGTGAGATATATGGGAACTTCTGGTCTCTATGTAATTTTTGTTGTAAATCTAAAAATGTTCCATAATAGCCCTGGCTGGTGTGGCTCAGTGGATTGAGCGCTGACCTGCAAAGGAATGGGTCACCGGTTCTATTCCCAGTCAGGGCACATGCCTGGGTTGCCCACTGGGTCCCCAGTGTGGGGCGCATGAGATGCAACCACACATGGATGTTTCTCTATTTCCCTTTCTCTGTCCCCACCCCTCTGTCTAAAAATAAGTAAATAAAATCTTTAAAAAAATAAAAATAAAAATGTTCCATAATAAAGTTACTTTTTAAAAATCCATGCTCAAACTGGACACAGTAAAGATGCTGCAACAGCTTGCTCTTCGGAGAGGGTCCTGTTGAGCGGGCGACCGAGAGCACAGGCAGCACTACCGGCTTGCTCTCCCCTCGCGGTGAACAGAATGCTGCAGCCTGGGGCTTCCATTCTCGTGTCTGACAAACAGTACTGACTGAGCAAGTGCTGGCAGGTCTATGGAGAGGAAATCCTGAGCTTCTTTACTTCCTTCGGCAGCTTTATTTCAAAGGTTTAAGTAAAAGGTAGTTGATTTACCACTTTCTTGACCACTGATTTTTTAGATCACAGGTGGCAAACACAAGACCCGCGGGCCGAATTCAGCCCTCCACCTTGTTTCTCCCTGGCAGCAGCACTGAGGTCTCGCCTAACTGTTAAGGAGTAGTTACATTTATACAGTCCTAAAATTACATTTGGCTCTTTGAAGGCAATCGCCAGGCTGATGTGGCCCCCTGTGAGAATGAGTTGGACACCTGAATCTAGATGGTATGTTTCAGGTGTATTCCACTCTGGATATACACATACTTATTCAATACAATTCAGTTTGGTGACAGAGAAAGTAAAAGGCTGTTGAAAGTGACCCACCTTCTGGAAGGCCTGCAACAAGCAGGACACCAGAGAATGTTGACCCTGTGCATGCTGCAAACCATGAAGGTTGGCAACTGACACTGAGAACTAGAAGCTGATCTGAGGATTCCAAAAACTACTCTGTCTGAGATTTTGATGCAGGATCTTGGCCTGAAACATGTTGTGGCAAAATTTGTTCCGTGGCTTCTACTACCAGAGCAGAAGGAATATCATGCTACAGTTGTTAATGACTTAATTCAAACCGCTACCAATAAACCAGATTTCCTCAAGAAGGTCATAACTGGACATGAATTGTGGGTCTACAGCTATGATCCAGAAACAAAGACCCAGTCGTTCCAATGGAAGCTGCCTGGCTCTCCACACCCGAAGAATGTACAGCGAAGTCGCGGCAAGATCAAGGCCATGTTTACTGTGTTTTTTGATTGGAAAGGTGACAAAAAAATTAGTAAAACTAATGTGGAAAACGGTAACATATGTTGTATTATTATTTTTAAATATTTTATTTATTTTTAGAGAGAAGGAAAAGAAGGGAGAAAGACGGGGAGAGAAACATCCATGTGTGGTTGCCTTTTGTGCATTCCCAACTGGGGACCTAGACGGCAACCCAGGCATGTGCCCCAACCGGGAATCGAACCGGTGACCCTTTGGATTGCAGGCCAGCACTCAATCCACTGAGTCACACCAGCCTGGGGCCATATGTTGTATTTTTAGTCCACTATATTTACATCATTATAAAAATGTGGGTATAATGATAAAGCCTAGACAAGATCTGAAATAACAAAAATACTGGAGCGAAAAGTTTATTTGGATTTTGAGTTTCCTATTTTTTTTTTCTATTAAGGTATGTTGAAGTAATTTTAAATGTTAAGATAAAATGGAAATACTGCTAATGCAATACTGTAAACATTCTTTTCCCCCTAGTGATCTATTTCAAACCGTAAGTATTTATCTGTGGACATAAAGATCTACAAAATGACGAGAAGACATGCAATGAATGACCAATGTTCTAACTGAAAACACTCTTGTTCTCTGCAAAGGCAACAGATATAAAGCCCCTAAATGCATTTCCTTTCACTTTATACTAAAGTGACGCTTTTTATATTTTTCAAAAGTAAGATATTACAAAAAGCTTTTGCCATTTTGCTAAACCTAGATCTTAAAACTCCACTATTAAAATGAGGAATAAAAAATTAGTGAGCCCTGGCTGGTGTGGCTCAGTGGATTGAGTGCTGGCCTGTCAACGGAAGGGCCGCCGGTTCGATTCCCACTCTACAGACACACGCCTGGGCTGTGGGCCAGGTCCCCAGTTGGGGGCACACAAAAGGCAACTACACATTGATGCTTCTCTCCCTTTCTTTCTCCCTCCCTTTCTCTAATAATAAATAGATAAAATCTTTTAAAAATTAGTTAAAAAGTTAAAGCCATTGTTAAGGTGAGGAAAAACTTTCAATGTTTTATTGCTAATATTAGTATCTGTTTTGATAAAAAATATATTAGACAGAAAATACAAGTACTGCTAGAAGTGGTACCTAAGTAGGCTCTAAGCTCTCCCCCAAGGTAAAGAAGAAAATACATTTAAGCATTATTTATAGCATCCTTAAGACTTAAGAAGTTGTCTTGGGGAAAATATGCCTATTATTGGAATTGAGACCAGAGAGAATGTTCTCCCACGGGTCCTCACTAAGGACACTTATCTAAAAGGCTCAATATCCTTACAAAATATACAATGAGTTTTCCCCAAGGCTGTTTCTTCTAACATCTTTTCATTTAGCCAACAGCATAATCCCAAAGTTCTATGCAGCTAAGTATATCTACAAAAGAGAGGCCTCCAATAAAACACTGGGTAGGTACCAGTCTCTGTTTTCAGGTTTAATTCTGAGACTAAAGACTTAATTAAGAATGGCAAAACTGCTTGTCTTTCACACACGGTCCTCCGTCAATACACTGCTTTCAGCAGAGCTTTTGGACAAGGTTTGAACAGTTCAGAGTCTGAGGTTGTATCAGGACAAGTACCTGGCCGGTGTGATGGGCATAGTCATGTGACTTAACAGTTACCTGAGCCAGGGGTTGGACTGACATCCTCTTATCAAAGTTGTGTGCACTTGAATGACATTAATAAAAAGTAATGGCAGCTGGCATTACTGTCTGCTTTATGCTAGTCACAGCTTTAAGCACACGAGGATACACTAGAAAGGCAGGGCCTATCTCCCATTTCAAGATGGGAGAACCGAAGCAAAGCAAACTGCCCAAGATCACAATGCCAGGGCGGCCAGTGGTAGAGCTGGGGTTCAAAGAAGGCGGGTCTAGCCTGAAGCACGTGTTCTTCACAATGCTACAGATGTCTCTCGTTCCATATCCACAAGGAGGAGAAATTGAGGAAGTGTCTGCCAAAATGACCAAGATTTTCCTAAAAAGGCCATTTTGAGTCACTCAGGAACTCAATCCACAACCCAGGCATGTGCCTTAACTGGGAATCAAACTGGCGACCCCTCTCTTCGCGGGACAACGCCCAGCCCACTGAGCCACACCAGCCAGGGCTTGAGTCATTTTTTAAGACGTCTGTAAGTTTTATGACCCTGAGCACAGCCACAGTGAACTTTAGCCTAAAGATTTAGAAGCAGGTTAAACCTCAGCCATTGAAAAAACAAACCAACCAACTCCTGACCGGAGCACTTTAACTTCCTGCAATATGCATCAAGGTAAAATAAATGCAAAATGTTAACCACTTATTATTTGAATATAACTATTGTTTTAATAAAACTGATAAATTAATGTAATACAAAAGAGTACCAAAAAAATTAAAAATTGCCTGAAATCTGGCCTCCTGGAGATAACTTATCTTTTAGGGGACCACTGAGAAAGAAGTCTATATATGCAGTTAATAAGCATACAGAAATAGACAGCAATTTTCTCTAAATGGGCTCTCTCTCTAGTTTAACCTCAGCTGGGTATGAAAAGGCCCTAGGAGGTAATAGTTAGGAATATGGAATCTGGGCTCCAAGTGGCCTGGATCTGAATCCTAACGTGTGAACCCAGGCAGTCCACTCCACCTAACCCTTAGGTTCCTGGTCAGTACAATGAGGGTGACACCGCCTGTCATTATAGGACTATTAAGGATTATAACGGAAGGCAAGTATAAATACTTGGCTTAGTGCAAGGACATACCAAGTACTCAATATGTTATTTACATATTTACTTGTTAAAAGGGTCCATTTAACACTTCTCTGTGCAAGTATAGATTTTATTCTGTGTTGAGATTTACTGAATACACCAACATTAACAGCTTTACAGTATTCCATTTTAAAATACTATTTGTTATCTGTTTGTATAGCCCTCTACTGATTGGCTCCTTAGGGTTTTTTCCCCATGGTCATTCCATTGATGAGAAGATGCTCTTTTTATACATTTTAACAATTCTGAAATGCATCTTATAAATGATTGTATTTTCTAATTCAATTGGGAATTTTTCTTTTCTAGGTGGCACACAGATCCATTGACGTAAACACCCTTATGTCTACTTTTTTTTTTTAAACTTGAGAATTTTTTCTGGAATCCTTAAATGTGGAATTGCTGGGTCATTTTATGATCCGGTACTCACTACCAAGCCACTGTTCAGAAAGATTTTACTGGAACAAATCTCCTCTGGCAGGAGGTGATGATCCCCATTTCTCCACACCCAGCCAACCAAGGATGGGGTCAATCTTCACCATCTTTGCTAAGCTGACAGGCAAAATGACCTTGTTTTTGTTTGTCTTCTTTTTTCATTTCTTTCCTCACTGAAGTCAACTTACTCTAGACAGGGCTGTCCAAGAATCAATCACTGAGTAAAAGGCTGCTGCCTACGCCTGGCAGGTGAGCAAAAGGCAGGACTGCGGACACTTGCATTTCCAGTTTACTTATCTTGACAGATAGGAGGGGCATTTCTGCAGCCGCAGGTGGAGCTGAGAACACCAGCCTTTCAGTGCCCCGAATCAGAAACAACGTGTAACTCCGTGGCATACAGTAAACGCTCCGTAAGTGGGAGCTGTTCACTAATGACTGCAACTACCAAGGTTCACAGAGGTGACACGTGAAAGTCCCTAAAGGAACATTTCATTTCCTTATTCATTTCTTTCTCCAAACAGGAACGACTTGTCTTCAGCCAGCCTTCCAGAAGGAGTCGTGTAGAACTTAAACTTCAGTTCTTCTTAGCACCTATTTGGAGACAATTCCTCCAGACGACAGGGGTAAATGAATACAATGAAAGGCAAGCAAACTGCCTGCTGTAAGAGCCCTCAAACAGCCCTCACTCTCACAAGAGTAAATGCAATATTCTGGGTTCAGTCACCAAGATTGATAAGAATTCTTATCAACAGGCAAAGAAATGCATACTGATATTAGGACTTTAAACCACCCCAACCTCTTAATCTTTTTAGGTTCGGTAATTTAAACACCTGAAATGGACTCATGAACCCACCTCCAGCTGTTGTGAAACTGTAACCAGCAGAACCCTAGTTCTCAGAAGCATCCCTCCATGGGCATCTTGTCTCCCTTACACAGGAGACTTATTCAAATGGCCCCCAGCCAACAGGCAGGGGGCCCACCGTTTCTCCCCTCCGTCTTTCTTAAACCGCCCCTGCCCTTCCCCCCCGAGTCTCCCTGAGCGATCTCATTATGGGATCACTGCGCCCTTCCAGGCTGGGACTCCAGGCTGGCCTCCCTGCAACACATTATACACACAGAACACCTTCGTCATCAGCCAAAAACCCTGAGGGCTTCTCAAAGACAAGATCAAACTCTGACTGAGTTTGTCTTCTGTGGCTCCAATTCTAAACACCTCATCTTCCGCCACGTCAGTCACACTCTGTGACCTTACTCCAGCCCGCCTATCTCAGACACAAGTACAGCTCCCCTCACCACCCCGCCCTTCCCTTCTGAGCCCTGTCCTTTTCTCTCACAAGGTCCGAGTTCAAGTGACACTTCTTCCTCACAGCTTCCTCTGACTTCAGCTCTTACCAAGCTCTTCCCTCCCTAATCACTATGGCAGTTACAGGGTACAACACAGCATCAGCACCCCATTAAATACCAGTTTACTGCTAAGTACTAAGTTTGCGATCTCTCATAGATCATTTAACCTCTCTGGGCCACCATTTATTTCCTCATCTGTAAAATAATGTCTAAATTAATAAATTTTAAAAGGTCTTTTCCTGCCCTGGCTGGTGTGGCTCAGTGGATTGGGTGCCAGCCTGTGAACCCAAGTGTCACTGGTTCGATTCCCAGTCAGGGCACAGGCCTTGGTTGTGGGCCAGGCCCTCTGTGGGGGATGTGTGAGAGGCAACCACACACTGATGTGTCTCTGTCTCTGTCTCTGTCTCTCTCTCTCTCTCTCCCCCCCTCTCTCTAAAATTAAATATATTTTTTTAAAAAGGTCGTTTCCTGTTCTAAAAACCCTAATTTACATATGCCAGGTACTATTTCAGATACTAATCTCACTTCTCTTCTTTGATTTTAGAGTACCTGATGGGAGAAAGCACATCTACTTCTTCCCCAACTCTCAAAGCAACTTGTCCCAGGATATGCTGGCTCAAGGAGAAGCTCAGTGAATGTGACAGTGAAACAGGGTCGGTCGCCAGCAGAGACAGAGACTTCAAAACTCCGAGTGGGAACCCGAGACCCACTTCTGAAGCAGCCGGTGCAGCTGGTATAGGTAGTCAATGCCAGACCTAGCAGAAGATACCCAGACGGTCCACTGTTGGCTCTCTTCCAGAGTCAAAGGTCTGCCTTAACGGAAAACAAGAAGCCGATTCTAGAATGGAATGAGCACATGGCCTGAGGGCTCCAAACCACCCTTAATCCCTACATAGCACTGTCTGAGGTACATGCAACTCAGCCCCTGAACGGCAGGTGCGACTTCTAGGTGAGCTCAGACGTTTCCATGCTCTAGTATTCAGGGGCCCTGTTCGGTGGAGAACTCCTGGGACTCTCTGAAGCCTGCCCTACAACGGTGGGGAAACTTAGGTTCAGCACGGCTGTGCAAGGCCTGAAACCTGCAACGTCAGAGGGACTGCTCCCACTGCTATGCCCCAGTGCCCTCCCCAATAAAAACACAAGCTTTTATAAGAGGGAAAGTAACAAAGGCAGATACACTGAAGCATTCGGTTCTATTTTAGGCTTCCGGTAAAATGTCTTCATTTTTCTTCTTTTCTCAGGGCAGTACAGTCAACTCCACAGTACAGTGGAGATGGAAAGTAAGGAGGTGGTCTGCTGGAGGACAGGGGTCACACTAACCGAAAGCTAAGCAGGGCTCCAAGACAGAGAGAGGAGGGGATCCTCCGGAACTCCCGTCGAAGAGGCAGAGAGCAAAGCCCCCTCCATTTCATCATAGTCAAATAAAATGTATTAACACCAACATATACACGCCCCCTTTATCAAGGGAGGGCAAATATATCCCTATTTTAATCAAGTTAGAATGGTTAATGCCGTTCCAGCCAGTCCCAAACATGTTTTGGCTCACAGCTAAGGACCTAAAGAGTTATCCAATCAGCCCTGGTTGGTGTGGCTCAGTGGACTGAGTGCCAGCCTGCAGAGCGAAAGGTTGCCGATTCGATTTCCAGTCAGGGCACACGCCTGGGGCGCAGGCCGGCTTCCCATTGGGAGGTGTGAGAGGCAACCCATCAGTGTATCTCTCGCTCGTTGCTGTTTCTCTCCCTCTCTCTCCCTCCCTTCCCCTCTCTCTAGAAATAAATACATTTTTTAAAATTAAAAAACTTATCAAATCAAAGCCACTCAAATGAAGCCAGTTACTCTTTCGTTACTCCCTGAATAATCCAATGAAGAAAAGCACTGTCTTTTTTTTTAACAGCACTTAACACAAAGCAATGGCCCTCATGGCCCTCCCCTTTACTCAGCTGCTTCACCAGAATTATGAGACAAAGGGCAACTACTGTATCATCACTTTTTTTTTTTGGAGTAAAGCCACAAGATTACTAACAAACAGCTAATGGCCACCATTCAAAAGCAATAATGGCATTGTGACTTCATATGCCAGTTATCTACCAAATTGGAAAGAACTAAATATACATATTTTCCTCTCCCTCAAAGAAAATCTGAAATTAAATGGGATTCTCTTTCTCTCCCATCATGAAAATTTCTGGGGGAATGTTAAACAGTATCAACTTCTCTAATTACAGGGTGGGAAGGAAGAGTTCTTACACTTGTTCAAGAGGTCACCAATTGAGGCTGGAGAACTTATGTCCGTGGTGCAGGAAAGACTTCACTGATAGTAAACAGGGAGCGCTCTTGTCGAAAAACTCTGAAAAACAGTCCTAAAATCCCTCATTTTTGTTTTACCTTGTTGCTTTAGTGCTGAATATGCAACAGGATAAACTTAGAGAAGAAGAGGAATCACCAGGCTTCGTTCAAGTTTTCAGGGTAAGTTTAACAGAGAAATCAATTTGTATTTAAACAAACAAAAAAACCCCCAGAAAACAAAAAACTTGGCCCCAAAGGGGTTCTGTACAGGCTACAAATGTGGGTACTCGAGTAGCCAATCTTATGATAGATATCACAGTGGGTTATCTGCTGAAAACAGTAGTCACCTACAAAAACATCAAACCACCTGCCCTGTACACTAAGGGTACACAGTAATTTAGCAGTCTAAGTTCCATTTGCTCGCTAATAAAACAGAACCGGAAGACTTGTCACTCTAAAACCTATAGCCGGTTGTTTGCTTTCTAGCAATTCAGTGCTGACTTTGAGAATGCCCTCAAAAAGCTTAGCATCACAATCACCACTCTGAATAGAACACACTGTCCCTTCTCCTTAAAGGGATCTTTGACATCACCTTCTCCGAAGTAACATCTGCACACCTAACACTGAACTACTGTGCAGCAGCTTCAGAGAACTCTATGCCTCTGGCAATGGCAGGGAAGCGGTAACTCCCCATAGGTCTGGTAACTTAAAAAGAAAAGTTTTTTTTTTAAGAGAGAGTGAAGGCGGGGTAGTGAGAGAGAGACACAGACAGACAGACACTGAATTTTGTTATTCCACTTATTTATGCATTCATTGGTTAACTCCCGTATGTGCCCAGACTAATGATCGAACCTGCACTGCAACCTTGGCATATCCGGATGATGTTCCAACCAACTGAGCTACCCAACCAGGGCAAACCTAGTCCTTTTAAAAAAGCCCAGCCCTGACTGGTGTGGCTCAGTTGGGCGTCATCTTGCAAAGCAAAAAGTCTCCTGTGGCTTCCCTGTGAGGGCACAAGCCCAGGGGTTGTGGATGTGGCCAGTTGGGGCACATACAAGAGGCACCCCATCAATGTTTCCCACGCTGGTTTTTTCGCTCCCTCTCTTTCTTCTTCCCTTCCCCTCTAAAAATAAATAAATAAAATCTTTAAAAAAGTAAAAATAATAAAAAGGACCCTATTTCTAAATTTGCACTTTCTTCCTCTTTGTAAAAGTCTAGTAATTTCAATCAGGGTTAGTCAACAAATGGTGGCAAATTCCAGCAACTTGACTAAGGCTCAGAAAAAATGTTAAAACTTGAGACACGGTGAAAATGCAAACACTAAAGTTCAGGTTTTCCTCATTTAGAGTTGACACTATTCAATAACACCCACCCTTGTAAAAAGTAAATTACATATCCAAAAGGGCAAACTGCTCCAGTCGAATAAACACCGGAATTAACATGTGCTAGGTGGAAAGTGAATATTCGTGTAAATAGCGGGGCTCAAAATGGGCTGCAAACTGTAAAGCAGCTCATTTTTTCCTGAACTGTCAGCAGGGTTCTTTTGTGCGTTTAGAGTTTAATATGGGGTAATTGCTCCTCAGGTTTCTTCTAAGAAAATAAAAAGCTGACTTGTGCAACAGCAAATGGAACCGTATTATTTAGAACTCCATTAGTTTTTTCAAAAAGAATAAAAATACACTGACTTCTTTAATGAGTTTTAGCATGTATTTCTAACTACCTCTCTAAACTAGGGGAAATTAATTTCTAACCGACTGGGAACACGTTCCAGAATGCAAAAATAACTTTTGACTATGTAAAATAAGACTAATTGAGTGCTTTTACATAAACACTTCAAGTTTAGGTCTTTCAAAGCATCCTCTAATTTTTTAATAAAACTCTCCAAGGTAAATCAGCCTGCTCTTACACACACGCCCTTACCCCAGCCACACTGCTTTGCCTTTACTTGAAACACTGCCCACACCAACAAGCAAACAGAAATACTCGTGGCACTCACACAAAGGCAATGAAAGACCATACATCACACACCATCCTCCTAAGTCATCGTTAATATTCTACTCAGCGTCCATCTCCGCTGTCCAGATCCCACACCACGGTGACTGTGAAAAGTGGGCGACAAGAAAAGGAGCGTGGCTTCTTTGTGTGTTATCCGGGCACAGCGTAGGTAAGTGCAAGGAGGGGCCATTCAG
The DNA here is from genome assembly GCA_007922815.1 of Macrotus californicus. NCBI lineage: Eukaryota > Metazoa > Chordata > Mammalia > Chiroptera > Phyllostomidae > Macrotus > Macrotus californicus. Next base: position 492,757 of record VMDR010000002.1, read on the forward strand.
CATTTGCTTGGCATCAACACTTACCTTGAGGATGTCCCCCCTTTTGAAGCTCAGCTCGTCGTCTGCAGTGGCTTTGAAGTCATATTTGGCGATGGCTTCCATTCTGAGCGCTGCTCAGTGCTCAGCAGCCTGAAGCAGGGGGAAGGGAGTCTTCCCTGCTGAAGCAACCCAGCGCTCTGGGTTCAGCCTGGCCTCTCTTCTGGGACTGGCTCCTGCACTCCGGGACACACAATGCCACCCTGAATCAGAAGACGGATGATTGAGAGAAGTGGCCGTGATCGAAGGCAGCCCCGCCCTGCCAATCGGCCAGTAGTCCCAGCCCCCACGCCCCCTGGCTCGGCTGGCTCAACCCTCCTCCCTCCCTTCCAGGCAAGAGCCCTGATCTCCTTCCTCTTTTCTGCCTCAGGCTCAGGCAACTGACAGGCCCGCCGGCCAATGGTGGCAGCTGCTCAAGCTATTCCAGAACACACTTCCTCTTCCTTCCCGCTGGGTGTGCGAGGTATGCAGGAACCGGCTGGAGTCCCCGTTCGGTCTCCGCCTTTCCTCCCTGAGCCCTTACACTCTCTTCTCCAGGCACGAAATGCAGTCCACTGAAAGGAGGCCTCCCCTTGGGGATGGGATCTTGCTTTTCTCAGTTAAATGGGCCTACCTCTCTCCTTTTCCCCTTGCCAACCTTTCTGCTTTTCCGAAAATGCTGGGTCCCTACCCACAGTTAAAAGCAAGCAATGCAAGCTTTGGTCCTGAGCTGCTTCTAATTCCCAGAAACCAACCCTTGGTCTGCTCCTAGGAAAGCAGGAGAAAGTGAATACATGACCTTTTTTATTCAATTTACCACTTGAGCACAGGACACTAGAGAAGGTCTAGCTCAGCCTTTTGGTGGTAGATCTTCTGCTGTTCAAGCACAAGGCCTCCTCTCCCCAAGACTTTGGGGTCCCCAATAACCCTTGAAATAGATGTCCAAGGTTCAGTATTCCAGAAGCAGCCTCCACATTATTTCTAAGTAGCCTAAGGAACAAAGCCAGAATCCTAATACACTTAAATAGGAATCCCCTTTTCAGAATCTGAGCTGCCAGATCCTGTGTCTGGGGAAAGAAAGTGCAGGGAGAAATGGTGCCTGAGAGTCAAACATAAGTCTCTCAAAGTTAGCTGAGAACAGCTGCTGTGCTCAGAGACAGAGGAGTACCACCTAAAGTGATCCCAACTGCACTTTGCAGGTGAAGACTCTGTAATAAACCTCCGGTGATGTACCAGGTGATGGGGAACTATGGGAACTACGGACAACCACTGCTATAGCAGAGTCTCCAGCCCCGAATATGAGACACAACCCAGACCTTTGCAGAACCAAAGGAAAATAAAGCTCCATTCTGCTTGCACCAGTCACTGTTTTCACAGAGGCTAAATAAAAGCAGCAAACAACACAAACACTAGCAGAATGGGGACAGATTATTTTTAGTGACACTCTTCTTGGATAATTACCATCTAGCAGAGAACTCATTTGAAGGGCACGAGTGATTATTATCCTTTTGTTCTAAAGTTTAACAAGTGGGGCAGCATTAATCAAGCATAACTGCAAACTAAGCGTTAAAGCAGCAGAGAGTATTAAGATTAGAGGAAAATGCCCTGGCTGGTGTGGCTCAGTGGACTGAGGGTGGGTCTGCAAGCCGAAGGGTCACCTGTTCGATTTCCAGTCAGGGCACAGGCCTGGGTTGCAGGCCATGTCAGGCCCGCAGTGGGGAGCACGCAAGAGGAAACCACACACTGATGTTTCTCTCCCTCTCTTCCCCCCTCCCCTTCCCCTCTCTGAAGATAAGTAAATATTAAAAAAAAAACAGCTGAGAGGAAAATGAGCATTATCAAGGAGAAAAGAAATCACCTGGTAATAAAAAGTCCTCCAGTCAAGTTCTAAAAGCCAAACATTCTACTGCAGGTTCACTAATAAACCAAACCAATGTTTATTCTGTCAGGTCAGACCTAGGGTATCCTACGTGGCACCAGCCCAAAGGGAGAAAAGTAAAGAAGTGTTCTAGCAAATATAAAAAAAAATACAAAACTTAGTCTCAGAGTATTTATATTTTTGTGTGTCCTCAAAAAACCCTTTACTTCTTCTACCCTCTGTAGCTTGTATCTAATCAAACTAATCCACGTATATAACTTTCAAAGTCAGAGCATTGAAAAGCCTATGAAAGAGTGGTCCCCTAACCCAACACCCACATGCAGTCACCTTCAGCTGTCTTTAGCTTTCTCCTTTCATTCACGTAGGATATTCTAATAATATCCTTTTGTAGCTGCTCCTTCGTTTATTCCAGCCATCCTCTACCTCCTGAAAGATGAGGACCTAACCGCCCCACCCCTGCCACTCTCCCCTTGCCCCATCCCAGTAATACCACGTGTTCTGGTTTAAGTAGAAGTATCACAACATCAAATACTGTTCACTGGTGATTTAAATCATGTATTACAACCAACCTTCCTTCCCCTCTAGTACAACCCTTCAATTTTTCCCAGCATTAATAACTGCTTTTCCTGTTTTGCTTACTTTCCAGTGTGGGTACCTGTTTGTAATTGTTTACAAGTGCACCTAAATCTCTGCCACATGCATCTCAGCATTTTCCACAGGCCTGACCATGCATTTTAACGGGTCTCCAGGTCTGATTGCTGAGACTCTGTATCAATGATGGGGAGCTGAGAATCGAGCATATCTAAACAAACAAACAAACAAACAGTTTCATTTTGAAAAAGGAAATCTGACAGAAACCCAGAACACTGTCGAAGGACCATGTAGTGACAGGGCTCGTGCTGCGATTCAGGACTTCGGGCAACCGCAGTACAACTGAACAGCCATTGCACAAAAACCAAGACACTTCTCAGCACTGTTTTTCTTCTTGAAAACCATGTTTCAAGTGACTACGGCTTTCTGAAATATAGTGTGATAGAAATAAAGACCAAGAACAAGAACTACTTTTGCACCTGTGCCAAAGAGCATCTCATGGACAAAACTTGAAGACGTCAGCTTATTAGGCTATCCACAGAAAAGACCACTCAGGCCCAAGGAATCCAAAAGGGTGTGTTTCTTTAAAGACAGGAAAAGAATCTATCACAAATGCAACACTAATTACTCAAAGAAAGAAATCTGAAAGGGAACTGATGCATGATGATTTCAATAGAGTAGATGTTGCTGTTCATTTCCCACGAGGATGGGCTGAGAGCACACTGGACAATGAAGCCTAATGGGAGTGCGTCCCCGCTGTCCCAGGACACACCTCCGCAGCCCAAGAAGGAAAGTGCTGCTTGAATTGTTTATTTCAAGCAATATGTATTATTATATCCTGAAATGCAATCTCCTAAAGGTATTAGCAGGGTTTCATTTTCTTTCTTCCATTTAACTCTGTTCCTGAAATTCACAGAAGTAAAAGACAAGCTCAGGACTGGGCCAGCTCAGTCCAGCATTAAGTCCGCAGGGTCTTGGAAGGCAGGCTGATGATCCAGGTTCCAGTCATGCCCCTGGTGCCAACCAGCTACAACTTGGGGCAAGCCTTTTAAACAAGCCCAGATTTTCTCATTTGTAAAGTGGGGGTGATATCACCTACTTTATAAGATTCACTGAGCATTAAATCAGGTAATATAAATATACACGAAGTGCTTTGGACAGAGTCTGACGTTAACTCAGTGAAAATAAGGTAGAATGGGACTCTATATAAAACATACGAGATGTTCAACTTCACTATTAAAAACGTGCAAATCGAAACAAGATTTCTCTCATCCACTAACTGGCAGATTTTAAACACACTTACAATATCCAGTCTCTGCAATACCCTGGGTAAAATAACTCTCAGACTCTACCCTACCCAATGTTTATTCATATAACACGTGGGGCAGCTAATATACACCTGACAACGTGGTTGGTACTGGATGATAATACTGGGTTGGCCAAAAAGTCTGTTGTTTTTTACATACATTGGTTCTAGTAGTGCCTAGGTGTTTTTAACTTCATTGCAAACAATTCTGTCAGACTGTACTGTGACAACTGTCATACCAGCATGCATTAAAAAGAAAACTTATCAAAACTGGTGAATTTTTGTGCAGTCATTTTAATATTGAGGACGGAAGAAGAGATGCAACATATTCGATGCATTATGCCTTATTATTTCAAGAAAGGTAAAAATGTGACTGAAACACACACAAAAAGATTTGTGCAGTGTGTGGAGAAGGTGCTGTGACTGATCAAATATGTCAAAAGTGGTTTGTGAAGTTTCTTGTTACTACAGATATTTTGGCCAAATAACTCTTTGCTGTGGGGCTGTCTCATGCATTGGCAGGTGTTTAGCAGCACCCCGGCCTCTGCCTACTAGAAGCCAATAGCGGGAGATGACTGACATACTCAAAATATCCAAATCAATAAAGTTATTGGTGAAGATGAAAAATGTGTCTTTTATTTTACAGAAAAGACTAAGTGGATTTTTTAGCTAACCCAATAATAAAATCATCACAGAGCCCACACATTAGCAGGGAATTAATTAGTTCAATTTTTTTGGAGAGTAATTCTGTGGTATCTATTGACAATTTATCCACTTCCCAGATTTATCTCACTGAAAATGTGACATAGATATCAGGTACAAAATGCATATATACCTGACCAATATTCACAAGCATATCTATGGAATATCTACATAAGTACCAAGGTATACCACTAATTTTTAAAAAGTGGAGAAAAACGGAAGTTTATGCTATTTCTACAAAGCAAAGTAACATATCAGTGTGACTAAAGAAGAAATTTGAAAAGTTCACAATGGTTACCGCTGGGAGTGAGATCACAGAATATTTTACTTTCTACTCTGTATACCTCAATTACATTTTCAGTTTTTACTATAAGCATTTATTACTTTTGTAGTTAGAAAAAAACAAAAACCAAAATCTTACTGATGCTCTAGAGTTAGATCTGGACTCAACTGTCACTTTACCACTTACTAACTGTGTGGGTGACACTGGAGAAATAAGTTATACTCTGTAATCCTGCCCTGGCTGGTGTGGCTCAGTGGACTGAGCACAGGCCTGAAGGGTTGTAGGTTGGATTCGAGTGGAGGGCACGTGCCTGGGTGGTGGGCCAGGTCCCCCAGTAGGGGGCGCACCAGAGGCAACCACACACTGATCTTTCTCTCTCCTTCACTTCCCCTCTCTCTCAAACTAAATAAATAAAATCTTAATCCCTAGTAACCTCAGCTGGAAAACGGAACAAATAACAGCATCTACCTCATAAGGCTATTTTGATTATTAAAAGAGACAGCACTTGTAAGGCCTAGGCAGAGTCTCTGGCAGAAGGCAGCATGACCAGTCCCTTCTGAACCATCAGCCCACATGCTTTCACAGTGACTCCAGGACTTCCATCTACATGGAGACTCTCTGGTGGGCACATTAACAGTCCTGTTAAGTAGAAACTTTAAAATTAAATTGCTCCACATCACAGTCCTAACAAAGCTCAAATATTTACACATAAAAACTAATCACATCTATAGTCACTTATTCTATTAGGCTTTTAAATATTTACTCTGAAAACACAGAAAAGTATAATTTTAAGCTGAGTAATTTAAAGACACACTCCAGTCTCATTATTTTACGGCTGTGTCTATTAACACCAGTGTTGGTCCTTGGACCAGGAGCTCCAAAATCACCCCAACTCTGAGACCTGATTCACTGTGGGGTGCCTTAGGCCCGGAACCTAATTTTAAATAAGATCACAGGAAATTCTTACACCTGCAACACTTCAAGAATCAATGCTGTACTGTAAGGGTGCCTCAACCAGATTTTAAACTTTACCTTCCAGATAACGCACTAGAACACCTTTGCATAACATAAAAATCATGCATATTCACTGGTCACAACTGGGAAAAAGCCCACTTTGACATAGAGAACCAAAGACTCTGAGTGGTCATTCAGCAGTGACAGAAAGTTCCGAATGAAGCAACTATTAAATTTCTCTCAGGAGAGCACAGTGGGTCTCTATTGCATATTAATGCATTTCTCCGAAATCTATTACTCTTTTGCTCTAGGTAACAATCACAACGGCCGCTGCGCAACACGGAACATGGCAACAGGAATTACTGAGAAAACTCTCTAAGCGCCATCAAATAGCAGAATTTAAAACCTGGTACTCCCTCACATCTGAATGCCCTTGCCGAGGAAGTGAACACCCTCAAGCATTTAAATGCTCGCTCTTAGTATCAAAGACAAGCTGACTACAAGAATTAAATTATTTTTTTATTTTGGAATTCAGAAAATTTTGAACAAGGGAAGGGGCAACAGAACAAATAGTTTTTCTCCTTCTGTCAAAAAAGCCCCAACGACAATAACAAAGAAGGCTGATTCTAACAGATGTAAGAAAAGATGCCTGACTGTTAATAGCCTGGTGGAGAACATGTGAAACTAATATAACATTGTATGCCAACTATCATTTTTAAATGAATTTCAAAATTAAAAAACTTAAAAGGCTGGCACAAAAAAAACAGTACTACCACAATGGGCAAGCTTTAATTGGTCAAAGGTCTAAATAAACTCTATTCCCTTGAAGGTTTCATCTTAATTCAATTCCATCGTAATACAAGTCTACGGTTGGTCTTCCTTTTTTTGACCTTAACCACCCCCACTAAAAGCCAGAAAGCAGCCATACCAGCCCCAGATCGGCCCAATCTTCCCCACTAATGCAAAAGAGACCTAGGAAGAAAAGCGTAAGCAGGCACAAAAGCATGATCTTAGAATGAAGAAAGCAAGTGGGACACAGGCGAGGCGAGCAGCCAGCTACACCTGGGACTGGCGGCAGTGTAGGTTACTGACGGTGAATTCAACCCTCTGAGCCTGCCCGCTCCCAGGGGGGCACTGATGGCCCGTTTGGCCCTCCAGCAACCCTTCTGGCCGCCTGAAGGAAGACAGTGGACGCTGAAAAAGTGCAGGATAAAGCAGCCAAGACGGTACCTTCCCGGAAGAGAAAATGGAATCTTTGAAGGAGGGAGACAACGAACTGCGCAAGGAGCAGAAACCTCGAAAAACTGGGCCAGAGAGGGGACAATAAGGAAGAAGGGGAAGTAGATTAGAAAAAAAGGTGGGGGAGGGGGCAAATGACTTGCATTACACAGACCAGCACGCAGTGTCCGCAGTGAAATGGAGAGAAGTAGACAGAAGGGGAAGGCAACCCCTGGAGAAGCACAAAGTGACAAGGGGGACGAGAGAGCCAAAGGGACGAACGCTGATGTCTCTCGTGTGTCTCCTGAGCTCCCTTCGGAGAGCCAACAGTGCCCCCGGACCAGGAGCGCTCTGCAGACCGCCCCTTATTTACACCGCACATTTCACAGCGTCAAAGCCGGCCTGGAGCAACTCCCCACCAGGCTGTAACGCGCGCGGCTGAGGACCGACGCCAGTGCTTCTCTTCCCTCTCTCCCTGAAATCCGTCCTCGGAGCATTCCAGCCACTGCTGCTGCTGTTTCTCGACAAGTATTTTTCAGAGAAGTTCAAGAACGGGGGGAGGGGGAGAGGAGAGAGAAGTAAAGGCATCTCGACCCGCTCCGGCAGCAACTGTTGTAACTCACGGTATTTATAGGGTGGGCGGGCCCCCTCCCCCTCCCGAAATTCGGCCCCAAGACACCAGGAGATGGTGACGTGGTGGCTGTGCAGGTCGAAGGAGCATCAATCACCACATCTGCAGCCCGCGGCGTACCCCCTGCCTCCCGGCCAAGTCAGACTGACTCACAGAATGAGTGCCCCGCGCTCTCGGGCTCCTTCCGGGCTCCTTCTGCGCAAACCCTCCTGAAGGAGGCATGAAATTGAATTAGGAGCCCCCGGCCTCTTGCCAAGGGGTCCGGGGCTCTGTCCCAAGCCAAGGGCCGGGAGAGGACAGTCCCCAGGACGAGAGCTGAAAGAAGCAGCGCCCCAAAAGAAGAAACGTGGAGCCCGGAGCCCCGGGGACTCCGCTCCTGCCCCGGGCCCCGCCGTCCCGTCCCCAGGTCCGGTGGCCCACAGGAGGCTGGGCCGGGTCCCTGAAGGCCGACTCCCGCTACAGACCGAGAAGGAAGAGGCATCGGAGCAGCAGCGCCGCCGCCGCCGCCGCCGTCCCCACTCACCGTGGCGCAGCTGCTCCACTCCGCTCCCGACCGGCCCCTCCACAGCGGTGCGAGTGGCCGCCGACCCCGCTGCTGCTCCCCGAGGGCAGCGCCTATTCCCGCTGCTGTCACCGCCACAATCTTCGTCGCTGCCGCCGCCGCCCGGTCGCTGAAGCAGCACAGCCGCCTCGCTTCCGCTCCTCGTCAGGGTCCCGCGAGAACTTCCCCGCCCCGCCCCCGCGAGACTTCCCCCGGCGGAAAAGGCCCAGAGCGCAAGCGCTCCTCCTCCGCCGGGCCCCCGCAGGTAGACCTTGTAGATACCAGGGCGCGTGCGCCAGGCCGCCCCGCAGCAGGTGGCTCCCGCAAGGCTCCGCCCCCGAGTCGCCATAACCCGGTCGGTGCCAGAGCGGTTCAATTATCGCGCAACGCTGGAGGGGGAGGTTTCATGCACACCCTGATCAGTTCCCTTACCCTTCCACCAAACCAAGGCAATGGGGGAATCGGGGAAGGGGGCGAGGAGGGGAGGAATCTCCCTCGAGCGGGAAGCACCGCAAATAGCGGACCACGTCTTGAAGTATTTGAGAATCTGGTCCAAACAAACTCTGCTGTGTTAGATGAATTACGGTAACGTTAATTTGTTCATTAATTGAATTAAGTGCCTAATATATTGCAAGTACTATGCTAGATATATTGCAAAAGGTACAAAAACGAACAAAAATCTAGACCCTCGAGGGATTCACGGTCTAGAGGAGCGGAAGAAAAGTAAACAAATAATGCCACAAGTATTGTTAGAATTTCTTGGGGAAATTGCTGAGGAAGCTAAAGGGATGGGAGGAGGGGTCGGGAGTCGCTACTCTGCCCATCTCAGAAAAGCCTTCCCAGAGACGGTAACGTGGTGATGTGTTGGAGGATGAGGAGGAGTTCGCTAGACCGGGAAGCGGGGGTGAGGACGGTGCAGGCAAAGAGATCGGCAGCAGATACAAAGGAACGGAGGTGTGAGAGAGTCGTGTTCCGAGCAAAGCTAAGTAGTTTGATTCCTGTACTAGGCAGAGTGAGTACGGGGGAGTGACAGAAGATTGGGGTTTGGAGAAGTTCTGGTAACTCTTATTTTTCAGTTCCAAATCTCTTTCCAATTAAAGGAGAGGGCAGAACACATCTAATGGTAATGTGCTGTCGGGAAGCCAACAAAATAGCTTCAAAGTGAGAATAACAAAACATCTGACTCTATAGAGAAGAACAAGCCCGTTGGAATAAGGAAAATGAACTTTCTTTCACTAAGTATTTGTTGAGTGTCAACTACATGCAAGGAGCTGTGCAGGGGAAGGGATGAACTTCACAAAGCATCCGCTCTCAGCAGTTGTAATCTGAAGGAGAGCTGCCTGGACCGCGGGGCAAAACAGTGAGGTTGAACTACCTAGAAGACGGTGGAGTAGGAAGCCGGTTACCTGGCGCTCAGGTCATTGTGAGGATGTGGTGTTTCAACTGCAGAGAGGAGAGCGTGATGCAGAGAGGAGAGCGTGATGGAATCAACCACCATTTCAGATTGGCCAGGATTAGGGGTTTAGGGGAGGCGTAATGAGAGACAAGGCCGAGGTTTCCATAGCAAGTGATGTGCAACTTCTAAGGGGTTTGGGGCAGGAATAAGAGGACCATGTACTTACCACCCTATGTATACTAGAGTCAGAGTGTCTCTACAGCGTAGATCAATTCCCCATCTTACAGCCAGAAACTGAGGCTTAGAGAGGTTAGTAATTTACCCAGGGGAACCCAAATATAGTAGACCCAAGATTTAAACCTATACCTTTCTTGTTCTAAAACCCATATATTCCTCCCCTCTCCTGCCTACCCCCCCACCCCGCCCGCACTACGATACTTTGTTCTAAAATGATGGTCAGAAAAAAAATAAAAATGAAAGCGAAGGACGTAGCTGGTAAGCAGAGAGGAGAAGGAAGTGAGGGAAGACAAACCTCTGAGAAAGTGACCCTCCTGGTGCTGGCAGCTTTGGGGGCACACAGCAGGAGACCTGACCTAGTCCAGGATCAGGGAAGACTGAAGAGGGTGGTTTAAGCTGAGACCCCGGTTTCCCTGAGAGGAAAACAGTGTTCCAGGAGAGATATTTATCATCAACAAGATAAAATCTCAAGTCCTTTGCGAGACCCTTACTGATCTGGCCCCTGCCTGCCGGCCCCACCCTCTCAGTCTCTAGCCAAGGCCTACTCCGCCAATACTAAACCGCTTTGGTTTCCGGAAGGGGCCTTGATCTCATGAGTGTCCATATCTTTGCATATGCAGTTTCCTCTGCCCAGTTGGCCCTTGGCCCTTTCTTTCGTCCCCCACCCCCACCAAGTCAGTTTTAGGGTTTCTTTCCCCAAATTTCCACAGTACCTCCAATCTCATTGCAGCACTGTTGACTCCCCACGGCCCCCCACCACAGGCTCTACAAGCTCCAAACAGGACCACGGCTTTTCACAATTGTATGCCCAGCCCCCAACACAGTGAATAAATGGATGGATGGGTGGATGGATGAGCAAATAAATAAATAATAAGGGTTGACAAGAGATAAAGGCATGGCTGCGTCTCTGTGTCATGTGATATTTGAGGCTAAGGAAGTGGGTGAGATCTCAGAAGAGACTAGACGCCTGAGAGAACAGGGGGAAAAAAAATTGTGCACTTCCTTTTAAAACGCAGCCCTGATAAAACAGACTCTGAGCATATGCATATGCATATGGACCAGATTTGGAAGGGGAACATTCAAAAGTAAAAATACTAATTGTGTTGGAATAACGCAATTGTGGCTGGAAAAAAAAAAAACAACCTTCAACATTTGTTACATTTTCTTTCTGATTAAAAAATTCTCTTCTACAGACCCAGATTCAGAAACTCGAGAGAAAGCTGCCCAAGATCATTTTGTGCAGATTAAAAAAAAAACATACCACAGGCGGTAGGATTTTGTGTGTCGCTGATGTTAAAAAGCAAAAAGAAATTGGAGCAAGAGGCCAAGTTGTGAAGCAGAAGTCACCCTGGTGTGAAAACCTGTTGTAACCTTAGCAAAACTTGCTAATAACAAACTGCCACATCAGTTACTCCGGAATGCACAAATTAATCACCAACCAGTCTCTTTTCGGGCGGGGTCTTTGGGGTTTGCGGTTTTTAGTCGTCGGAATGGGTTCCTCACTTTGCTTTCTGTGAGTTGTGGTGCTGCCGCTTGCCGGTGAGAACTGGGTATTGCCCTGGCATTTACTGAACCTTGAAAGCCCAGGAGAAACTAGCCTGTTTGACCCCGCTCCCTTGGGAGCTGCCTCAGGACCATCTCAGGCACATCCTCGGAGCCTATATTTCTGAGTTTCTCCGTAGTGGGGAAGAACCACACAGCCAGTAACAACATAAACGTGGTCATTTGAAATTCTGCTCCCACCTGCTTAGCTGATCTTGGAAGTCTTTGTCTTAGAATCTCCTTTGCTCCAGCTGTGAGCCAGGACTGCGTACACCTGTCAGACTTCAAGGGTGGCCTCTGATGCTGAGCCTACCTACGGGACTCCAAGTCCTGTGACTTCCCTCCCTCTACTTCCTGACTCCATTTTCATCCCCTGATCAGGTCCACACCACCATCCCTCCTTGGGGGGCTGCCCACTGATCATCCTGTCCCCCCCAAGTCATTATCCACATTGCAGCCAGAGTGGATTTTCTAAAATACAAATTGAAACAGAAGGTCACAGATAAGGTTCCAAGTCCTTAGCGTGCCCTGTATGGCCCTCTGTGGCTGGGCCCTGCTGGCAACTTCGCCTCAACATTCACCCATGTCCCTTTGAACTCTTGTCTCCGTCCTTCAGAATAATTTGCAGTTTCCTGAATAATTCTTCAATTAATATGTACCTTCAAGTTTTTGTATGAACTTCTCCAGGGCTGGAATGCCTCCTCTCTCTGACTTCCCCATCATCACCTGGCTCCTGTCTGTCTTCCAACTCTCAGTTCAGATGCCACCTCCACCAGGAAGCCTCCCCTGATGCTCTGCCCCCCCCCAATGTGTTCTCATGGCACCTTCAGCAACTCCAACATCACCGTTTCCATAAGACCTTACCTAGGCCATACGTGTCCTTCTCCCCTTAGACTGTGAGTTCCTCAAGGACAGGGACAATGTCCTGTTTTCTTGGGTCCCCATACCTTACCTAGTACCTGCCAAGATTACACCCTAATAAATAGCAGCCAAATGACAGGCTGGCTTAAGGCATGTTAGGAGGACAGAAAGAACATTAAAGAAAACTAAATGGAAAAGTAAGGGAGGCAAAGAACAGGTGGGAAAAGCTGGGAAGAGAAGTGGGGGGAGGGGAAGAAGGAAAGAGGAAAGAAAAAGAGAAACGAAGGGGTATGTCTGACGGAGAGAAGTGGGCTTCCTCCCCTTCAGGAGAGAGAGATAGCCTGGGGATGGGTAGCCCAAGAAGCCTTCATGGAAGAAGTGGTATCTGAGTTGTCTTGAAGAATAGATAGTACTCTAATAGGGAGAACCAAATGGAATCCCCTTTAGACCAAATAGCAAGTTTTTAAAGTGGCGAAAAGATCCAATCATTCTTCTCTAACGTAGCAGTTCCTGCATGTTCGTACACAAGAGAATCACTTGGGGACCTGTTTAAAATGCAAGCTCCAGTATTCCAGAGACACTCAACTCATTAGGACTGGGAAGAGCCCAGAAATATGCATTTAAAATAAGCTGCTGCTGCAGGTAGTTCTTAGGCTGGTCGACTTTGGACCAGACTTTGAGTAACAATGATTATTGAATATTTGAGACACGTGGATTCTGGGATCTTCCCAGTGTGTCCTAGGTTACAGGAATCAGGTCGAGAACTGCTATGGGCAGGAGAGAAGGTGGACACTCAGTCCCCAGCGTACTCCCCTGGGATCTTAAGTCTCCTGCTGCTGAGAAATGACAGTAAATGACATTGGTGTGGCCAGGGTCTGGGTGGTGGCACTTCTCGGCAGCACAGTGTAAATAAAAAATAAAAATAAAAGCCCAGATTAGTGAATGGACTCTGGTCCTGACAGCTGTGTGTAGCAATGCCAGAGTCAAGTTCAGAGGCGCTGGCCCTTCTCCATTCCTTCTGTGGCGTTTTCCAAATCTCTTTCATTAGAACACATTCTGTGCATTAAAGGAGATGCAGTCATTCCACTTTGGCTCTGAGCTAAAATGCAAGTGATACATCCAACGAGTGGAAATTTCCCCACTCTTCCAATGCCTACGAGAAAGAAGCATTAGCAATTTTAATACTAGGAAGCTTCTCCAATATTGTTTCTATTATATTTTTAAAAGATAACATTTCTACCTATGAGACTCTCCCTTTTTTCTCCCGTAACATTTCCCACTTTTGAAAATTCATTTGCGCCTGTGATGTCCTTTTGCGTTTTATTACTTTTTTTTTTTTTTTTTTACAAATGACAGGAACCCATTCTCCCATGAAAGGTGAAAATACTGTATTTAAGACTAGCTGGCAGGCAGGGAGCACCAATTTGGGACCAGGAAAAATCTAAGAGCACATTACCTCGCGTAGTCCCCACAAATAACCACAGGTGGCAGATATTATGACTAAGGCCATTTTATGGATGGGGACATTGTTTCCATAAGGAGGGGATAGTCAGCTGTGCCCAATGTCACCAAAGAAGATGGAGGAAATGAGGACAGAACCAACCATTGAATCTGAGGTGACAGAGTCTTGGAAAATGAAACAGAAGGAATAGCATGGTGGGGAGAGAGTCTGATTGAAGGAGGTAAAAGAATTGGCAGAAAAGAGAGAATGGGAAGGAAGGAAGGAAGGAAGGAAGGAAGGAAGAACGGGCAGCAGGCACAGGCACTCTTTGTAAGAGTTTTGCTATAAAGCAGAACAGAGGGAAGAGTGAGATTTGGAGGGCCGGGGAAGGGATTGTAAATACGGGCCCTCTTAGAGTGTGCTGTGTATGCTGAAGGGAACCCTCCAGTAGGGAGGCAACTTTGGGGTGCAGGTGAGGAAGGAACCAAGGAGCAAAAGCCTTGCCGTTCGCCCCTTTTCGCAGACAAGCAGCAACGCATGTGAGAAGCGATGTGGGTCAGTAGGTGGCAGTGGTGGTGGGAAGATGCAATCTTTCTGTTTCACCGGCTTCTGTTCTCTCTGTTAAATGAATGGGGTCGGCACAGGAGGTGGGGAGGGGAAAGAAGACAGGAGGTTTGTTTTGATTAGAAGGTATGACAGTGAACTTTTGGACGGTGGGGGACCACATCGATTCAGGAAACACTGTAGGCGGGGCCGAAGTCCCACTGAGATTTGTGAGTGTAAACTCAAAAGAAGCCTCTCAGCCTGGTCGCGTGTTTTTAACCAGTCAAATTCAGCTGTCTGGCTGCAATCACGGAGCCGGCAAAGAGCCTAGTTTAGCTGGGTTGGGGTCTTGCCAGGACGATGCCACCAAGGGAGGAATCAGCCAGGATGCTGAGGGTGTGTGAAAGGCGCTAGATGCAGTGATGGGCCACAGGACCTCACCCAGGCAAGAAAGAAAGGTGGGAGTGTTTAACGGGGACAGAGTTTCAACTGGGGGTGATGGGAAGTTCGGGAGATGGATGGTGGTGACGATGCCAAAACAACGTGAATGTCCTTAGTGCCCCTGAATGGGACACTTTAAATGGTTACAATGGTAAATATGTGTATGTCACCACACTAAACATTTTTTAAATATCGACTATTTACAAATATTGATACCTGACCTCATCTCAGATAAATTAGAACCTCTGGTGTTGGTGCCTAGGCATGAGTGCTTTAATAGACTGTGTAACTGCTAAATTAGCATGTTTTCTTTCATTCATTCACTCAACAAACACATACTGAAGTGCACTATGAGCTAGGCAGTAGGGGTGCACTGTTAACCTCAAAGGTCAAGGTTCCTGCTCTCATGGAGCTTACCATCCTGTGGGGAAAGATGGACAACAAACCTATAAACAAGTAAACATTGAACTACCACTTCAGAGGCCTATTCCAACCATGCTAGTGAGCTTTGACTGAGAGAGAGTGTTGGAGACGAACAGGGGGTGGGGACTGTGGAGATGGACAGACTCGAGGTCTTTACTGCAGGGAGAAACCACGGGCTGCAGCGACAGGGCGTGGAGGCGGTGCTTGTGTGGTGCCGATGGGTTGGAAGTGACAGGTGAGCGGGAGTGAGAAATAGAGGTTCCCTCCCAGGCTTTCTGCCTGAGGACAGGAGGACCATCCAAGGGACACTGGAGAGGTGGTTCCCGTGCTAGCCTTTCTACCAAGCGACTGTGTGACCTCAGGTGTGTGATGATTTGTGACTTAATTTCCTCATCTGGAAAAATAGGGATAATGAAGTATCTCAAAAACAGAGCAGTCAAAATAAAAACAATAAGCCAACGGACAGGGAAAGTGCTGCACAGTGTTTCTTTAGCATAACCTTTTACACCCTCACATCTCGGTTTTCTTGTTCTTCGTCCTCACGGTCCCCTGTGGGTCCGTTTCTATCATTTCAAAAACTAATCAGGCCATGTCTCTGGGCTGTTGTCTCTGGAGCACACCTCCATGCCCAACCATCCAGCGGTCTCAAAGCAGTTTGTAGATTATCACCGCTAGTTCCCCTGTGAAGTCTTACGGCCCCTCTAGAGGGGGAGCATCTGACTGCCATCCCACAGCCAGGTGGGGAGGACCCGTGGTAGCCAAGTGTCTCGTTGCGACTCGGGACAGTCACTGCCAAGGCCAGGGGGTCAGGCCCCTCCAAACCCATCCAGTGGTTTCATGTTTTACATACTCCATGGTTTCATTAGCAAGTGGAATAACTTCACCTTGCTCCTGGTGTCAGCCCTACTTGTCATCGTCAACCACAGGGCAATGAGCGGGACAAAGACTCAAGAGGCTTCTGTTGGTACAAAGAGTCCATTTCTAGGGTGATTCCTACCCAGGCTGGAAAATTGGGCAATTCCCTGTGGTTGCCAGTAGAGGTCACTCTAGACAGGCAAGAGCTTCCCCAGAGGTTGGCGAGCTAACTGGAAAGGAATGCCGGCTTTTGGCTCCAAAAATGAATCCGACCCTGCTGCCTGGACTTGCTGCTCCTGAGTGCCAGGAAACGTCGGTTGCCAGTTCCCAGCGATGGAGCGAGGAGGAAATATCCAGTTGCGTCCCATGCAATGGAAACCCCGCTTCCCTGGAACCAAAACAGAAACCAGGAACAAACACAGCAGCCTTCCGCTCTCGCTCTCCCTAACCCCCCAAATCTTGAACCACAAGTTTCAATTCTTTGTGGTTGCAGAACAGAGGTCATATTTTCCGATTTATTTCATAAGCTCCAAAAGCTGCGTTTTCCTTGCCTTCTTGCCTGGAGCACGCCTCCCGCCTGTGTTAGCATTTTGGTTTTATGGCCCGAGGACAGAGTGTTATGGAGTTTATTCTCTCTTCGCTTCTCAGACTCCTCAGTTTCTGAACATTCTGTCTTAGGAGGCTGAGTGAGATGATGTGTGCAGTGTGGGTAAGTCAGAGCCTGGCCCTCAGCTCTTCAGTGTGTTCGCTGTTATGTTATCACTGTTATTGTGGCCTCTGGACCAGGACACAAAGGTAATTGTCAGCCAGGACCGAGAGGAGCATGACTGGTCGCAGGGACGCAATGCCACCCCAAGGCCCCTCCCGAGGTGGCCAGACAACCTAAACGAGACTGTCACCGAAACAGCCTCTCCCGAGCGGTTTGACCACAGGAGAAGGTGAGGTGGCATGGCATCACAAAAGCCAGTAATTTGGGTGTTAACAGACACCATTTACTGGTTGTGTTTTATGTGACAATATAGCTAGGGATTTTAATTGGCAACTGGAATAATGTCAAGTGTGTTACTCCTTTGACTCTTCTTGTTATCAGCAGCACAACTCGGAAGAACTAACTCGTACTGAAAACTATGTCTGTGGACCCTGTGCTGGACGCACGGCACAATTCCTCTCATCCAGCCAAGCTCCAGAGTCCTCGGCCCTAACAGTGAAGGATGTTGTGAGAAATAGTCAGTGGTGTATATTTTCTGCTTTCTTTAGGCTCGTTTAAAAATAGGATAGGATTGCTTACAAATCAAGTCCAAAAGCTTTCTGCTTTCCCAATTCCTTCTTTTTTATATTTCTTTTTTTTTTATCTCGTTGAGTGTCCTATGAGACGTCACCCAGGCACAAAACCGGGGGAAGTTTACTAATGCCGTCTTCGTTCTTCTGCTCTGAGCGCCAAAGAAATAAAGCAAGTTGCTTCAAAGTCTTGCTGGCAGCCTTTCTGGGGCTAGGAATCACTCAGTTCCCGAGTCTCTGGCTCTGCTCAAGAAATCAAGTCTCCACCCTCTCCCAAATCACCGTGAACGCTTGGGCTTTAGGAACAGCAAACCTCCACAAGCAGCACCAGGAGCCAAGAACAGCGTAAATAACAACTGCTTAGAGACCAGAGGTCTCATTACTCACTCGTGCTGATAGTTAGGAATGTCAGGTGGGACTGTCTTTTGCTATATAGAGCCATGCCTATCCACATGCAGATTGAAGATGAATCAATCAGGCAAGCAGCTCCCTGGGCTCCTGGGATGCAAGGGGCATGAGCAAGAGAGAAAAGGATGCCATCAGGGCTCCTCCCTGATGTTCTGCACAGGGCGAGTCCTTTATCAGCCTGGCCGGGTTTGGAGGCTATGACCAGACAGCACGCAGATCTGAATCCCAGGAGCAACTGAGGGATCAGAAATTGAATGCAAATGGAAGATGAAAGAGCTGGATGGGCTTTCATTTACTATGAAAGGGACAAAGGCTAACGAGTGTCTTCGAGCACGTGGAGGATGGTCACCACTATTTCCTTTAGTGACAGGACATCAGACGCACTCGCGCCGAGTGAACTCAAGTTCGATTCAAGTGGAAACTTTCTGCCATAGAGTTCAGTACTGGAATGTGTTTCCAACGTCTCAGAATCTCTTTCCGTTGGGGTGATTAAATACTCATTTGTCTGACAGGAGACTGGAGGCCAGTGAGCTGTCTTAGCTCTATATATACACACAGTTACCCTATTAACGGCATGGCAACAAACACCCCGTTTCTCCAATAAACAGGTGCGCCTGAGGGCTGGAGCAGGTTTAAATTCACCACGCTGATCCTGGATAAATATAAGATTTGTGCATTTTGCAGAATAGAAACTGGACTCCGGCGGGCCGGGGGAGAATGCAGGAAGGGATCCTTGCTCATCTCAATGAGCCCCTGAGCACTGTCGCTCCAACCTGTCCTTGGGACCCTCCAGCAGCTGAAGGCAAAGCAACGTGACCTAAGTCCCCGGGGAATGTCGGCAATGTGGGCTTGGCAAACGGGGAATGTCGGGAATGAGTCCACAGTCCAGAGTGCAGGCCTCACCGTTTGGCTTCGCCCTGCCCTGATACCCTCCCCCAAAGATGAGGGCTGTGGAAGCTGGGAGCTGGGAATCCTGCTTCTGAATCACGTTGCTTTTCTGAGCCCGTGCATCCTACTATGGCTAGAAAGACTTCATCCAGCCTGGCTTAGGCTGCTGGAGAGCTAAAAGTGCTGTTCAAACACTCCCTAGACTTGGGGTCCAACAAGGCCACGTGGACAGTTGTCTCTATTATCAAACTGTTCTGCCTGATGTTTTCCAAATCATCCCGCTGCGGTGTTCTTCAAAGCTAATTGCCCTCAAAAGTGGTTATTTCAATATTGACAGTTTCTGGAAGGATGCTCAGGAAAGTCATCTATTAGTTGCTTCTGGGAAAAGGAACTAGGAGGTAGGCAACAAGAGTGGGAAGGAAACCTAATTTCACTTTATACCTCTCTGTTTCTTTTAAAGACTTTTCCTTTGTTTATTTTTAGAGAGAGGGGAAGGAAGGGAGAGAGGGAGAGAAACATCAGTGTGCTGGAGATACATGAATCCGTTGCCTCTCCCACACCCCCCACTGGGGACCTGGCCTGCAACCCAGACACGTGCCCTGACTGGGAATTGAACCCTCGAACTTTTGGTTCACAGGCTGGTGCTCAATCCACTGAGCCACACCAGCCCAGCCAGGGCTCTCTGTTTCTTTTAAATGATTTATGCACATGGATTACCTATTTTAAAATAAATTGGATAATTTTTTAAGCATAAGGGTTATAAAACTCTGGGTGGAATTTAACTTGGTTCCTTCTCTTCCATATCGGGGTTTTGTTCCCCTTTCTTATTCCGTTCTCCATGTCGCTGATAATCACAGTGACCACATTGGCCTTTTACTGACCTCGTGCTATGTACCAGGCACTGTGCTCAGCATCTTCTGTCCCCTGTCTCAGTTAACCAGCCAGCAAGAAGGTTCTGTTCTCCAGATCCTACAGCTGAGGAAACGCAATCTTACAGAGAGGCCCCCTTCGCCAGTGAGCATCAGATCTGGAATTCAAATGTGGGTTTTTCTGGCCAGGCCCTCTTGTAACCCACACAGCCTGCTGCCTTGCTTAGCTGCGAGAACACTGACATCAAACATGTGAGGAACTTTCTCACAAATTCCTTTGTCGGCCAAATCCTTACAGGCACAAAAGTGATGAAACACAATTGATGCACATTCTTCACCAGGTAGCAAAGCTGGGTTTTCAGTACATCTGCTTTTTCACGTTTAGGGGGCCCAGATTACTCTGCAGAGTGGCTGACTAGTTGGCTCATCAAAGTAGGAGGCCTCTGGTCCCCCACAACCAAATCCTGAGCAGGGAGCCTCTCGGTGAGACATGTCTTAAGCAGCATTCAAATGGAAAAGGGGACGTTTTTGGCATGAGTTAGAATATACCACCAATACATACACCAGCCCTATTTCTGGCTTAAGGGGAAAGCTCTCAGGCTCAGAGCAAAGCTGTGAGAATCTCAGAGGCCCCATGAAGGGACAAGCCCCTGCATTACTGGTAGTTTCTATGGACACAAGAAGAAAGGCAGGACTACAGTGAAAAATAACTAAGCAGACAGCAATTCGAGACAAGGCTGCAGGAGACCAGGTGGAGTAACAGCTGATAATCTATTATACGCCCTCATGGAGCCCCTGTCACCCAAAGATAGAAAAGGGGTTTCATAAACAGCCATCAGTTACTCCAACTTTTGGGGGTGAGAATCGAGGCAAGGATCTGGTAATTGACCTGATATAAAATCGCCTTCCTTCCTGCAGCTTACTCACACAGTTAAGAGAGGAGGGTTTATAATGGATTTCATACATTTTATGGTTCAAAAGCATCTTCACGCGCATTATCTCATCTGGTTAAGTATCTTCACATACACCATCTGATTTCTCCAGCGAGGGTCCTCGTCCTTTGCCAGTCCTGGTTTCCAACAACCTCTCTCTGCATACCCCACTCCCCCAACAAACAACCAAGTTAGGTGGGCTGCCTGGGACCAGCACGCTCTGAGAAGCAGCAGCAAGCAAGGTTCTAGGTCTGCAGGTTCAGCCCAAGGTCGGGTATTTTTGGACATGTACTTGATTTTAAACCACGAGGGTCATGTTCATGTTCAGCATTAGCACTAGAACAAAATTTAAGAGCGATTTCTTCCACTTTCTTTTCAAAGTTGGCATTCATGTCACTCTTGAAATTAATCACGTGCAAGCACAAGCAACCGTAAGTGGGCCATGTGGCTGGGAAGCACAGGGGACAGAGTCAGCCTGAGCCACGAGACACTGTCCTTTCTGGATGCTCACCCATCTCTGCCCAAGAAATCCCAACAGGATGCCGACCTTCCAGTTACTCAGGACTGACTGCCGAAATTCCCGTGCCCCGGCCCTGCGAGTCTGAGTCCCAATTAGTGGTAAAGATTCTAGAAAAGAAAAGAGCTGAAAACGTGCTCCCGCTGAGGGGGGACTTTCTAGCAGAAAGCGAACCTTTTCAGAGAGCAGTGGTTTAAACATTTAAAGTTTTTTCATTGGTCCCTCCTAAAAAGAGGAAGTTCATTGAATTTAAATCCTCCTCAATGTGGAAAAGCAAATACTAAAACATAAGACTTTGTTAGAGTCGAGCTTGGGAGGACTACCAACTGTTAGAATATCTAAGATTTTTTCATCCTCCGACAACCAGGAATATTGTCCCCATTGAGAATGCATTTCATTGAGGAAATTCAAATGTTTATCTTTTAGGAAAACAATTTTTCTTTCTAGAAGACTCATCATCCTTAACTTGAAAATTATGAACTATATCAAGCAACTATATCAATGCTGAAGAGAAAAATAAAGTCTGTTGTGTATTTTTTCTTGTTTAAAGTTTTCTTCTTTTTTTCTCATAAGGTAAATTGGGTCTTAATCACTTTTTCGGTTTTTAAATCTATGGCCTACAGACTGTCAGCCTTGGCCAAGTTGCTCCTCTGCAGCCATGAAATGGCCTGGAAGATCCTGGAAGAGCCTGGCCAAGGACAAAGAAAACAAAGCTACATACTGTACCTTCCAGTTAAGCCTGGATTTTCCCCTCTAGTCTAGAAGCTGGAAAGGCATGTTCTCAGCGGCTGGGGTCCCCGGGCGTGTGCAGCCGGCGGCTGCTCCCTGCAGCTCGGCCCTCAGTCTCAGCCTGTGGTGGACAGGCAGCTTAACTCTGCCACTGTGGGAAGGGTGTGATGAATGACAAGCTTGGGGCTTATTTTCAGCTTCAACCCACAGCCCACTTAGTGTGTGATCCTGAGCAAAACCATGTAGCCTGGTCAACCCACATTTTTGCCTTCTAGAGTATGGATCCACTGATGCTGGCCCTGCAGCCGTTTCCCAGGAAGGTCCTAGGCAGGAGGGAGGTCATGGGTGAAAAGGTCAGCGAGGTCCCAAAGGAAAGGTGGCAAGTGAATGCAAGAGTTTATGATGAGAACTGCAAACAGACTAGTCCAGCAAAGACATTCGAGGTATACTAAAGTTCATTGGATTCTGAACAGCAAGCTAACCACACCCATGATAAAATCAAAACAAAACCAAGGCAACACACTGTATACGTTGGCCTTTACAGCAGACGACTGCTCAGCCACAGGGCTGGCTTCACGGCGCCCACAGGGTGCTTTTCCGGGGAGGGTTCAGTGTTCGTTAGCTGACGTCGAGCGCGCCATGGTTACGGTGCCAACAGGAGACGTCCCAGGTGCTGCCCTCTGACAAATCCCAAAGCAACACCCCCTTCAAACCCTCCTGCCCCTTCTTGGGGGGCTTGTTGGTCTTGTGGGTTCCATAGATGACTTCCTGAAAGCTGTGACAAGTTCCCCAGGGAGGAGGACCCCTCACCAGGAATGGAAGCAGCCTCTGTCCTCGAGCTAAAAGTCTGGGGAAGGCACTTATGTGACCTCAGTGGCATTTGATCCCTAAAATGACCCATGTTTTTGAACAGGAGTAGTCCTTTTCCACATATTGACAGCACCCCCAGACACTACCCAGTCACCCCACAAATTTCTGCCCTTAATCAGAAAGGGCCATAGATGAAAAGGTGCAGGTGAACTGATACAATCTCCTTATGTCCCTTAGAAAAGGGACTGGCACCAACCTTGTGGGGGAAGGACCTGACTTAAGGTATTTGCATCTGGCAACAGTTTTTCCTCTGGGGGCATTTCCCATCATTTCTGCTCAGGGGCAACCCCTCACGTCTCTGGTTTCAGGTCACATGATCGGGCCCTCCGGCAGGTGCCAACTGTGCTGAGAATCTCAAGAATGATATATAAACCAAACCGATCATTTGGTGCCTAGTAGCCTTTCACTACAGGAGGCTGTGGAGCAATGCATTTAAGAACTTGGTGTTAGTACTCAAACGGCCAGGCAGTTTCACTCCTGGGTATCTTCCCAAGAGAAACGGAAACACATGTTCATACAAAAACTGATACACATTATTCATAATAGCTAAAGAGTGGAGATACCCAAATGTCCATCAACTGCTGAATGGATAACCAAAAGGTGGCCTATCCATGTCATAGAATATTACTGAGGAATTAAAAGACTGCATGTTACAACATGGATGAACCTTGAAAATATTGTGTTAAGTGAAATAAGCCAGTCACAAAAGATCTCGTATTGTCTGATTCCATTTATATGAAAGTCCAGAATAGACAAACCCATAAAGATGGAAAGCAGACTAGGGGTCGGCTGAGGCTAGGGGAGGAGGTTGGGGGACAGGTGGATGTGATTGATTAGGGGTGCAGGGTTTCTCTTTGGGGTGCTCAAATGTTCTATAATTGCTTGTGGAGATGGTAGCACAACTCTTGAATATACTAAAAGCCATTGAACAATATACTTAAAATATAGATGAATCGTATGGCATGTGAATTATATCTCGAAATAACCATTGAAAAAACAACACCTGGCTTCCGGAGCCAGACTCCCTGGCTTGAATGCTGCTGTTCCCCATTGAAGCTGTGTGACCTGGTGTCAAGTTACTTGGACCCTCTGGCTTCATTTTTTTCTCATCTCTGAAATGGGAATGGTCACATTCCCATCTTTATAGGGTTATTATGAGTTTTTATGTAAAGCACTTAGAGCGGTGCTTAGCACAGTGGTGGCTCTGTACTCATCATCAGTTTGTCCCGGAATTCATTGACGAGTGGCGAGCAAGCGACAAATGATGAAGCATTTTCTCTTGTGGGGCGGCAGCGTGACTCATACAGGTACTAGCAAGGGCAACGGGTCCCAAGCAAGCGCCCAGTACTGAAACAGTTTTTTCTTGTCAAAATGCCATGAGTACCGGGTCTGACGTGGTCCGAAGCTGACGAGCACGGAGGTATGACTGTTTATAGTAAACCCTACATGAGGGTGAACTATTACTGATGTTATTATTAGTCACGTGTCTCCCAGGACGTTCCCTAGCTGGCTTTGAGGACCCCACGAAGCTGAGCTAGAAGGGTGCTCAGAAAGCATGAATTCAGAGGTGGGTGGATATTTTTGTGGGCTACCTCATCAGACCTTGGAAAGCCCTCCACTCACTCACTGGTCAAAGTCATCTGAATACGTGCCAGGAACTGTTCCAAGTTCTGGGAAGACAGCCGTGACCAAAATAGACATTATTTCCTGTTCAAATGCAGCGCATATCCTAGCAGAGGACATAGATGATGAACAAATAAACAAGAACATGTAGTACATAGAGGCCAGTCCCCCGAAGAAAGAAAAAGCTGGCATGATGGTGACTGGGGATACGCTAGATTGGGGCTCAGGGGGGACGTCCTTGAGAGGGGGACTTCTGATTATGAAAACCTCTTGGGGAGGGGCATTCTGGCTGTGGGAGTCACTGGTGCAAAGGTCCTGAGGCAGGAACATACAAAGTGTACTGGAGAAAATGAAAGAAGGCCAGTGTGGCTGCAACATAACGAGCAGCAAGGGGCGCAGCGGTAGGAAAAAAGATTGGAAACATAGGTAGGAATCAGATCACGTGGGGTCACGTGACAGCCAGCCACCAAGGTGGTTCCCAATGATCCCTGCCTCTCAGCAGTATGGTCCCCTCCCACACTGAATAAAGCCATCTTGTATAACCAATGGGATAGTATAGAAATGATGGTGTGTGACTTCCAAGGATAGGTCACAAAAGACATTGGGGCTTCCTCTTTGCTCTTCCCTGGATCGTTTGCTCTGGGGGAAGCCAGCAGCCATGTCCTGAGGTTACTCAAACATCCCCATGGAGAGTCCGCAAGGTGAGGTACCGAGGCCTCCCACCAATGACCAGCGTTACCTTACCAGGCACATGAGTCGGGCACCGCGGGTCTTGTAGCTGCCCTCAAGCCCTCAGATGACTGGCCAACACCTTGACGGTGACCTTGCGAGAGATCCCAGAGTCAGGTGTTATCCAGCCAAGCTGCTCCCAGATTCCTGACCCACAGAAACCGCCCGAGATCGCAGGTGTTTGTTGTTTCATAAACACCAAGTTGGGGGCAATTTGTTATGCAGTAATAGAAATCTAACACACCAGAGTAAGGACCTGAGGTTTTAGTGTGAGTATCCTGGGAGGCCATTCGAGGAGTTCAGGCAGTGGGGCTGCCCCATCTGACTTAGGCAATGAAAATTAGACACCTCCAGCAGGTGGGCAGAGACTAGACGTGGGGCAGTTGGAGAAGAAGCAGGTGCCTAATCAGGAGCTATTGCGGCAGCACGGCAGGGGTTGATGGTGGCCTGGACTGGGTGGCAGAGTTGGAAGTGAGAGAAGGGTACACCCAGTGGGATTGTGGGAGAATCCTGTTCAGCGGGGATTCTTTCCTTAAGATGAGAAGTGGACAGGTTAGGGGTGTCATTCAGAGTTGGAGCCCAGAGAACCTGCTGATAATTGAAGGTGGGAAGTAAGGAAGGGAAGGACACCAATGTGACAGGTTTGGGGTGCAAAGCGGGGGCATTGGAAGAGGGAAGCTGTTACGGGGAAGAGGCCATGAGCTTGGTTTTGGATGTTTTAAATTGGAGATACTTGTTCGACATCCAAGTCGAGGTGTCAAGTAAGCAGCTGGGTCGGTGAAGCTGGGGTTTAGAGGAGAGATTAAGACTGATAGAAATGGAGGATCCATCCGTGTGAATATGGTGTTTAGGGAGCACAGAACTGCATTTGGCCACTCAGAGAGAGACTGTAGCCGAGAAGAGAGGAGGCCCTCCCCCCACCCATATCTAGGGACTGGTCAGAGGTGGAGCTAGCCCAAGGGATGCAGCAGGAGGAATCAGTGGGGTGGGAGAGGACCAGAAGCCAGCAGAAAGAAGTATTTCCAAGAGGGAGATCCAGGAGCCAGGAGTAGCCGTTTATGTTCGAGGAAGTGTGTCTGTTATCCTATACTTCCTGATGTTCACTGACAAAGAGCACTCCTCTGGGGGATGTTTTACTGTTTCTCTAGAAGTCTCCGTCTAGCTGCAGTCACATGTCCCCTTCTGTAGCTGAGCGAAAGTTCCACTGCTCCTGGAGGAAGCCGGCTGGCGGCTGGCCGCTCGCTCCCATCAGCGCAGCTACCAGATTAGACCCACCCGGATGGTTGTAGAGGACCTCTGTGACAGCATGCAAATGCAGTCTAGATACAGGGGACTTCCTTCGTCCTTTTAGATCCAGACAATATTAAGGGAAACCCCATTTGAAAGAATTCTCTGCAGGACCTTCTGTTCTCATGGTTGCTTCTGGTTCCCCGCTGAACGGGATTTTCCCACAATCCCACCGGTGTCGTTCCTTTTCCAACAGCACCGACCGAGATGTGAAATATACCCTTGCCCCTTAATTTTTACTAAACCAACCACTCACACAGGCACCTATACATGGCGATATTTCTATTGAGGGTTGGAGGTGGGGGTGGGGAGGTGCTCAAATTTACTGCATTGTACAAACACGAGCAACTTTAAATCCCGTCAGGGAATTTTTTCCTAAAAGTGTCTCTGCCCTTTCCGCAGCTCAGGCTCCAACCTCCCTCCACATTGCTCAGCCTCCCTGTATGCCCTTGCCTCTCTTTCTTGCCCAACTCCAAGTTCTTGGTTCGTTTGTAATGTAGAGCATCTGGGCTTGTTCTCTTCCTGGTTTGACGCTTGCAGACTGAGGCGTTTCGGGCCTCATCGTGCCTTAAAATACTGATCAAGTATTGTCCTAAACAAAGACAGTTTCCTCCCTATCGCTGTTGACGGCCCTGACAGGACACAGAAGCGCCTGTAAACAACCACTCTGATCATTTGTGAGGAGCACAGAAGCAGCAGGGCCCTGTCCATGCTCCGTGGCACCCACACCTAGACTGCAAAGAAGCAGTGCGAAACTGAGTCCAGAACGTCAGACAGAGAAGTGCGGAGCCGGTGTTCGGGACGTGCGGTGCTGGAGAAGGTTCCTGGGGGCGGGCTGGGAAGAAGGCTGGCTGGCTGTCTTGGCAGCTGGTACCTGGGGCACGTCTGCGGGCTTCCTGTCTCCACTGGCTCCTTTTTCTTGTTCATCTACGAATTCATCTTTCTTCCTCCCAAACCTGATTGTCCCGTTTCTCTGTTTAAAAGTGTCAGGGGAGGGTGTGTTCTCTTTCATCTTCCGGCGATTAATAACGTCCTTGGCTCCTCAGAAAACGGCCCCGACCTCCTTCAGCAGCACTCTCGGAGGCTCCGGGTTCATGAACTGCGCCAAACCCCCTGACCACAGCAGGCAAAGTAGATTAGTCTCAAGTCCTGTGGCTGTGCTGTGAGGTGTGGCTTCCACTCTGGAAGATTAATATGGCTCTTCTTGGGCATGCAGAAGACCTGGATGTCTCCAACATTTCTGGCCCCTACCGACTAGAGGTCAATAGCAGCCCCCTAGTTGTGACAACTGAAAATGTCTCCAGACATTTCGAAACAACCCTGGGGCAAAATCACTCCCAGCTGAGAGAGGAGAAAAAAATATCTTATCGAGGTGTAATTTAAATACAATAAAACGTACAAATTCTAAGTGTATAAGTTGGTGAGTTTTGATCAATGTATAAACCTAGGTAACTCTCACGCTTAAACAAGATAGGGCATTTCCTTCATCCCCCCCCCCCAAATTTCCCTCACGCCCCTTTGAAGTCAGTCCTCACCTCCCCACCCCCCATCGCTGTCCTAGAAGTTCAGGTACATGGAATCACAAGGTGCAATCTCTCATGTCCGGCTTCTTCCCTTCAGCATCACATCTGTGGGATCATTTAGACTGCGGTCCATTTATTTTTACTGCTGCATGGTGTTCCCTTGGAGGGGTGTACCATCATCTGTCTAAGTGTCCGTGCTCCCGTGGACACTTACACTGCTTTCCAGTTGGGGCTATTATGCATGAAGCTTTTGTGTGGACACTCATTGTCTCCCAGAGACTGAAGTTTTGCTGAGGGAGTGCAGCCACATGCTCAGATGGTGTTGGGAAGCTGTGTGCTCTGTTCCAGCGTCGCTCTTCAGGAGGACGAATGAGTGTCAGAATCGCCTTGTTCTTAGGACTCACAGCAAAGCTCCCCCTAGCCCCCCAGTCCTCTTGAGTCAACAATCAAAGGAGCAGCTTCTGCAGATACCCCTCACAACTTAGAAGAAAGGCTCCTCCAGCAGAGGAAGACTCAGCATGCAGCTCATTTCACCAGGCCTTCCCGTCCCCAATGCTCAGTCACCACGCCAAAGGCCAGGCCCGGCCATTGACCCTTGTCACAGCCTCTGGGCCATTCCCTTTACTTCTGTCTTCCTCCCAACCTCCCTCCTGCACTGTCTTGAAGCCCTTGTTTCTTTGGGAGGAAGATCTCTGACAGCCTCAGCATCTTTCAGGGACACTCTTGCTGCCCCTCCTCCCAAGGAGTGGCTTCCCCATGAAGAGGCCACTTCCCCTGCAGCTCTTGAGCAGAGAGAGAGCGGCCCCAGGTTCCTGGCCTTGAGGAGCAACAGCACGCTGTTCCATGCTTTTGTGTCTGTTTCCAGACCATCCTGCCTCCTTCCTCATGAAAACTCCCCCTTTTGAGGTGCCTGCCCTCTGGCAATAATCTGGGACCTCCCCACATTATACTCTGCCATGACCCTCACGGATAACCCTTAGAATAGCCTAGCTTATTCTTTCTCTGCCCCCTTTTAAAAAACTGAGGTCTGGTTGGCACATTGTGTATGTTTGTGAGTTTAAGGTGTGCCCAATTACACAGCTTTGGAGTTATTTCCTAAAGTCGTATTGCCATCAAAAGGGATGGTCAAGACAGAATCGATCATTTCAGGGTCTTTACTATCTGCTGTGATTGCCCAGCAAAGAGACTGTAACAGTGTGCATTGTAATAAAAAAATAACGTCTAAATGTGTCAGTTTATACAAACCACAGCATTATCAAATTTTATTGTTTTATCTAACCGAATAGGTGAGACATGGCACCTCTGTGTTCGTTTTAACGGAATTGTTCTTTGCTTCCTGGTGAGATCGACGCCCCTTCTCCCAAGTCAATCCCTAACATTTGGTTCCTTCTTGTGTGAACTGTCTGCTCACATCCTTTGATCACTCGGTCCCTCCTTTCAGAACGTGGCAGCGGCCACAGGTCGGTCTGACAATTGTTCCTCAGCAGCCCTGCGCAGCCCGTGGTCCTGACGCTGATTTCTGGCGAGGGCCCCAGATTCTCAGCGTGGTGTGTACCTCAGTCAAGTTAAAAGAATTTCAGCCCAGGGACCTTAAACAATCACCATTCCATCCTGCCACCTTTAAACAAATGACGAGGCTGAAAGGGTGTCGCAACGGCAGGAGGCTGGAGTAGGAGGGGGACAGGCTTGTTTCTGCTTGGATGTGATTCAGCCTGTCACTCCTTGTTCAAAAATGTGAAGCAGCCCTGCTGAGCTACTCACGTTTTCTGACTCACCTTTCATGTCCCTGTCCAGATGAAGCCAAGTCTTACAAATAAACAAGTATGTTTTCTGGATGATGCTTTCTTTACGCTAAACTAGCCTTTTCAAAGGCACCTGGGGCTGAACAGAGGCACTTCGTTTTTATAACTGACATCACATGACATCCAGGCTGGAGAAACCGAGGAGTTATTCCTCCCTGTTTCTCCCTGAACTTCCGTCCAAGCAGTCACTCCATTTGGCCTGGTGGCAATGAAACTTCAAATCTTTCTGAAATCTCTTGAGAAAGATGCCAAGGGGGGAATTACATCAATGATTTACAAGAAGCCTTCTTAAAATCCTACTTTCCCTTTCCCTTTCCCTCCTATTGGCTAAGGAGGATTCTGTCTTTACCTGTGAGGTTCCCAGGCCATGTTATAGTATCGGAAGAATAAGGGAAAGGGATTTCACCTATTCCCCAAAGAATTTCTCACTCTGCCTTAAAGCTTCTCTTTTCCCTTCCTCCAAACTTCCTCCAGCTCTTTCTTAATCCATATCCTCTTAGCTCTTCTCTCTTCACTTTCTCCTGCCCCCCTTTAAGCCCCCCTGCCCTCAGGTACTGGTAACTGGACACCCTATCCAAAGCAAACCAAATTACTCAGGGCTCAGCCCTTCCCCACCCCACCTTGCACCCACAACACTGACAGTGTGCAGTGACCTGGTCACCTAACAGGCACAGCCGGTGTTCCTCCTTAGCAGGCAGGGGGAGAGAGAGAGAGAGACTGCAAATACTAATGCATTATTGATATTATTTTCCTGCCAAAGATATAAAACAATGTGGTAAGTGAAATGATACACTTCTCTACAGGGACTTTTGAGAAAACAGAGCAAGTCAACCTGACCTTAAAGGACAAAAGGAGGTGAGAAGGGCATTTCAGGCACAGCCAACAATGGAAGCTAAGCCTAGAAATGGGACCTCAGCTGGGGTCGGGGAAGGGACTGAGGGTACAGATGGGGAAAGGGAGAGGAGCATGTCCTCCTTGGAGGGGTGTTAGAAATAGAAGCAGATGAAGTGGATGAGAAATCTCCACTGGAAGGTCCTTGTCTTCTCATCAAGGCCATTTTGGTAGGGAGAGACAAGGGAGGCTGCAGAGAAGTGAAGAAGGATTGGTATAGCTCCCTGGGGTTGCTAGACAGCCAACTAGACGTGGCCACAGGGACCTCAGAGGCACCAAAAGGTCAGCCAGGGTGAAGTTCGAGTGGTTGCATTGGCGTGCTCTGGCTTGAGTGACCTGATTGACTTCTTCAGCGAAGCTGTGTGGCTGGGAACTCACGGAGGGGATGGTCAGGAAGTGAAGGACTGCAGCACAGCCCCCGAAACTGGTAGGCACTCGCTGGGTTCAGCTTGGCTGAGTAATATTCATAAAACCCAATGAAGCAGAGAAACAAGTGCGGCCAGAGTGGGGGTGGGGGTCGAGGGGGTACAGGGTGGAGCAGGGCAGGATTATGATGTTGCATTTGTTAACCTTCCAGCTGTAGCCATGTAAACCTTCTGGGATGAAGGGGAAAGACATTAAAACAGAATCCCTTGACTAGTGCAATTCAGCAAGCATTTCCGGGGTACTTGGCTCTGAGCAAGGCACGGTGGGGACTGCCAGGATAAGCCAGCTGCCTTCAGGGAGCCTGAGGTCTTATAAGAGCACTGCTGTACAAAGTATAGTTTTGTAAAGGACATAGTGGAGGCAACAAGAGAAGAGGCACAGTGCTATAGAGTTTCAAAGACTAAGAGTCAGGGAGGGCTTTTGGGCAGGTAGAATTTGAGGTGGACCTATAGAATGGGATGGGCATGTATCGAATCTTGGCTTTATTGGTAGTGTGGGTCCTGAGAAAGAATATACCTACTAAGAAGGGCTCCTGGTGGCTATCTGGATTCAAATGTTAAAGAATAGAGCCTACGTAGAGGCTGGTATTGCAAGTTGCACCTCAGGGAGAAACCTGCACTGAACTACTTGCCTCGGCACTAACCTGCTGGTCTGCAAAGCTTCTCTGCCATCTGAGCCAGCCCTTATAAAGGAGTTCCTGGAATTGTACTTTAACCAATAGGAAGGACTGAGGCTTTCCCCATCGAGTCTGAGCTGTGGGGACCAGGCAGGGATTTCTGTCCATATAAGTAAGTTCCCCTTTGGCTCTGGGAGTGCACTTCCCCTTTACACTGAAGACTAAAGATCACTGTGTGAGCCGGAATATCAAAGATGTCTCTCCAGAGCAGAGCAGAGCAGAGCAGGCCAGAAGAGAGCCCACTACAGCAAAGTGGAGCAGAGTGGCACAGCATAAAGCAGAATAGCCAGGAGCAGAGCAGAGCTGGCTAGCTGGAGAGGGGCCTGGCTCAGAGTTGCCTCACAGCCACATTGTATCAGTTGAGCTGTTTTGCCCTGAATAGTTTCCTTCTTCACCACACCCCAAATTAGGGATTCTTGTTGGCGTTGAATTGATGCCAAGGACCATCACCATCTGTTAATAATAGGAAGGAAACTTCAAAGCACAGGGAGCCTCTAGGGCAAAGGAGCAGAGGTGGTAGGGTCCCAGGTGCATTTAGGGCAGTGACTTCAACAGGTGTTGCAAGTTTAAAAACAAGCACTACCTATTTAGTTGGGGGTGGGGTGGGGGTGGGGGGACACTGACCTCTTTTCCCTTAGATTGTCAAATAAAAAAAATGACAACAACCAATACAATAGTCATCTAGTGTGAATGAATCAAAATTGTATCTATTTTTTTATTGTCAGATTAGTGTGCTGCAGAACTTTAGTAATTAGTTTATTTGTGCCAGGAGATGAAAAAGGTTGAAAATAGGTGATGGGGGGTGGGGGGATACACGTGGCTGCAGGAGAGTGGTTTGTGGGGAGCTAAGCCTGGAGATAGGTCTGAGTTGATTTATGAGAGCTTTGAATGTCAGGCAGAGAGATGCGGACTTTGCCTATTCGCATAAACAGACTGCAGAAGATTTTTGCAGGCAGGAAAGTGACATGACTCTACCAGTGTTTTAGGCAACAACTAAAACCGTACAAACATACAAGATTAGTTACTGAAATGGCACCTTCTTGCCCAGCTGAGAAGAGAGATTTTTAACTACATAATTAAATTCATTTAATGGGGGGAAGGGGTTCTTATTTCCCAGGGCCTTATGACTCTCTTCCAATTTTATAAACAGATTAAAAACAAAAAACAAAAAAAAAAACAAGTCTCCAGACTTGGATCTCTGGGAAAACAGGAGTAAATACTGACACAGTCTTGCTTTGTTTTCCCAAGAGAGGTCTCCCAGGCGATTTCTCAAATTTTCTAGAAAAAAAAATTTAGCTTGTTTTTTTTCCCTTGAGAGTTCAACCGAGCCGAGGGAAAAACAGCAGTATTACCTTAGATTCGCCAGCTTTGGTTTGGACGCAGTATTAGACCCTAAGGGACTCCCAGCAAAGTGTCTCCACGTATTTGTTCCAGGCAACCAGGACGGAGGTTAAAAGTACGCGCTCTCCAAAGGGCTTATTTAAAAAAGAAAAAAAAAAAAAGAGGCGTGGAGGTGTCTCTATCCATCTTTTTAGGATAATTGGGTAAGGAAACTAATCGAGGAGGAAGCCGTGCCCTCGCCACTGGTCAGGACCTCTGCACCAGAAAGCGCCTTGGTATTACGCCCAAGGATGCACCATAGTTGCGTGCTCTTAGGCTGGGATCACTTGGGACTTGATTCCGCCAGGCTCCCAAAGGGGCGGGTGCAGCTACAGCCTAGCGTGCCGCACAGCCAATAAGAAGCCAGCAATCCCCGCCCAGCTCGGATTGTGACCAATCGGCGCCCAAAATTTTAGCTTGC
Source organism: Macrotus californicus (assembly GCA_007922815.1). Lineage (NCBI taxonomy): Eukaryota > Metazoa > Chordata > Mammalia > Chiroptera > Phyllostomidae > Macrotus > Macrotus californicus. Next base: position 525,865 of record VMDR010000002.1, read on the forward strand.
TAAATGGCGTCTCCGTTGTCCGAGAAGGGAGGGAAGCCCCTTTATAGTTGCCAGTAACAGACATGGCTGCGGCCCCTGGAGGAGGGGACCCTAAGTGAGGAGGGGGCAGGGAGGGAGAGGACGCAAGCGAGGAAGACAGGCCCCCGGGCCCGGGTAAGTACGAGAAGCCCTGTGGCCCGAAGCAAGGGGCACAATGGAGCAAGGGGGCGTGGGGCTCCGCTTTACGCGTCCTCTGATTCTTGGCCGAGGCGAGGGAAGGCTGGGGTCTGCACCCCAGGCATGGCCTCGGGGGATCCCTTCGGAGGGTGTGTCAAGGGACTGGCTCTGACCTCCAGCTCCTGCGCATTTCCTTCCCCCAGGTGCTCATACTAGCGCTCGGCCCTAGCTAGGCCCATTGTGGGGGTCCCATGTCAAAAATCTAACTCTCCTACCAACAAAGAGACCTGCCCGGGGTTTGTCCCGGCTGGGCCCTGGCCCAGAGGGCTTCCACCACTGACGTCTAGTGTATTTATAGGCATCTGGGAGTCCCCATCCCTGGCCCCACCACGACCCCAACACAGACAGTCGTCTCCCTAGCGCGCACCCACAGCTGCTGCCCTGGCCCTCGTGCTGACGGAGTTCTCTGGGTCCCGATGGATGGAGCCAGCCTAGGGGTTTCTGTACCCTGAGCAGGGACATTGCCGTTTGGAGCGTGCAGTCCTTTTTTCTTTCCTTCCTTCCATCATAACCAGACTCGTTTAAAGTCTCATTGGAAGCAACCAGAGGAACACAATAGTTGGCGTCCTATAAGCTGATCTCTGTGCTGTGTTCTCATTCCTCCGCCGCACACCCCTAAGGTCCAGTTCTTGCAGTCCCTCGTGTGCCATAGTGTGAGCCCCTGTCCCGTGCCCTGTGCCAGATAGGAGGGAAACCCTGCAGTCTTTTCATTGATGTGTCACCACAGGCTGCACTTCGGTGTGCTCGTTGATTCGGTCACGTGCTGCCACAACCCACCCTCCGCTCGGAGTTTTTGTGCGGCTTTTGCAGAGAAAAGGAGAAAGCTCCTATTGAGTCTTTTTGCGTCTAGCATGGGATTTTGTGGGTTGGAAGAGGTGATAGTTTTCTTGTTTTCTCCAAGACACTCAGCTTTAGCGGCATAATTCAGTTAGTTATGTCTGGTACCCTAAGATGGAAGTGAGGAGAGAGGAGGTTTTGGTTTTGGTTTTTTAAAACACATGCATATTTCATGTATTATGCATTTTATCTGTGAACTTCTAAATCTGAGGAGAGGGGATTTTTGACTTTTTTGTTTTACAGATGTGGAGACCAACTATTGGGAGAGGCAAAGAGGCAGGGCCAGGGTCACCGAAAGCCAGGGCCAGAGCCCTGTAAGTCCCGATCCTCGTGTTTTTTTATCCACTGGAGCCCATTGTTTCCTGGTGTGATCTGAGAAATTCAAGTTCCATAACTTCTCTGAGCCTCTTGCAGGGGAGTTGGAGCTTTAAATGGGATGGTATACAAGGGATCTCTAGCATAGGGTCTAGCACTACTAGGTTCTTAATACCTTTTTGCATCCATTAATTTTGAGTCACCAGCAGTCAGTTCACTGGCTGATTTCTTGTGATACTATTTACTGTGATCTTTCTCTGTACTTGGGGATGTGAATGATTACCATGATTCTCAGGGAAGGCAGGGAGGGGTGGAGTTGGGGCAGAGGGGCCTCTTCCTCCATCTTTGGTAGCCATTGTAGTGCCCCCAGAGATGCTGCTAAGGGGCAGGTGCTGTGCACGACCAGAGCGGAGGCAGAGAAAGGCTGAGAACCGCTGAGGAAAGAAGCACCCCTGTGGGGTGTCTCTGTAGTGATGGTGGCGGAAAGAAGTGCTGATGTCAGTGTTCCACTGAGGTGGTTTAAATGAAAACAACAACAACAACAACAACAACGGCACAAATAAGGCTCATTATCTAGAGGGTCAAAGAACAGTCATGTGTGGGTTAAACGGTCTGAAATTCAGCACGAAGGTCAGGACACACCAGAACACAGGCTGTCGTTAAGCCTGGAGCCCGGGGCCACGTGTTCAGGCTAACCCCACGAATGCTCTGCGCTTCTTACTTTAGCTGCCATGTTCACTTGACCTCCTTGCTCTCCGGTTCTTTTTGTCACAACGACAGAAAGGAAAACTACTTGTAGTTGGACACCACGGAGCAGTGCATTGACCAGGGAGGTGGAGCACAAACCAACCCCTTGATAATCGGCTGCCAAATAATTGAGAGTTAACTGCCCTTCAACCCCTACCCGGGCCCTGCTCCTTGTGCGGTGACCCGACGTCGTCAGAAGATTAGACTGGGAGAGCCAGGCCGGGTCTTGAGATGGAAGAAAACAGAAAGCCCTTCACATTTCTATTTTGAGAAGTTGCTAGGGAGTGCCAGCTCCTAGTGTTGAGAATCAGCCTTTTGGAAAGCTTAACTCCTGCAGGACAAATGAGAAATGAAGGTCGCAGTCCTTGGGTTTCCTGACCCCACTCCCAGCTGCTCTTCCCCTAGTGCTGGGCTTGGGGGACCATTTCTGCAGGGAGAGGGGGGCAATGCTAATGTATCTATTACCTACACCCAAGGCTTTATTGAACCTCATCTGGCGAGTCAAGTGTGAGCTCTTACAAGGGCAGTCAGAGTTGGGAAGACACAAAGCCTCTAAATCCATCCCTGGTGTCCAGATGAGAAGCTTCCAGGTCATGGACGGCACTTCTCTGCTAGTAGATGGGTGTCCATGTTTTCTGTCTTGTTACTGTGTTCGTGTGGTTTCCACGACAGTGTATTTCTTTACCTAAAAGATTGGCTCCTTCGAAGAATATCGTTTGAGCCCTGGCTTCCCAGTAGGCCCGGGCTGGTCGACAACAGCGCAGGTGTACTACAGGGCGCTCAAGCTAGGCTGCGGCGTGGCAGGGATGTCTTCCTTCCGAATGGACCTGCGAGCCGGAATGTGTGATTTGGTTGGTGGGCAGGGGTTTGTGTACTTGTAAGCTTTGCCTGTGGCTGCCAGGACGGTAGTAAACAGTCGGTCATGTGGCATGGTGAGTAGGAGAAGGGCCAGATTTAGACCCACATGAGGCCTGCGTCAAGCTGGGCACATTTCAAACCGATCGCTTGGGGTTTTGTTAGCTCTGAAGGTCAAAAGGGACTGAGGAGAGGGGTGCCCAAGGCAAGGAGACCTTTTCGGGGCCTTTGGGCAACTAGAAATCTGAGTGGAATTGCATGAGCCCAGTTTTCTTAATTTCAGGATCCTCTTGAAAAAAAAGATTCAGGGTAGAAGTCTTCCTTAGTAGAACAGAAAAATATAGGGAAACGCTTGGAAAAAACATACGCTGGAAGAGAGACCAAAGGTGTGTTTAAAAAGAGCACACCGCATCTCTAAAGTGGACGTGGAGTGTCTTTGCATGTGCTGAAGCCACTGGATTTCTTGATTTCATCATCTCTCAGGGTTAGAAGAGATCATAGAAAGTCATCTCTTTCTTATTTGCAACCTGATGTGTTTCTCATCTTCGTAATTTCCCAGCCTCTGCTTCGGTCTCCGTACCGATGGGGAGCCCATCGCCTCTCAGGGCAGCCTATTTCCATTTTGTGAAAATACAGTTCTAATTGTGCAGAAGATACAGCTCACATCGAGTGCCCATCTGTCTCCTTATATCTTATGTCTGTTAATGCAGCCTGAATATGAATGAACTTCGGGCAGCCATGTCACTTGTACTGAAACTGCATTTATAGTAGTTTTGTACAATGGTTTTTGAGCCTAAGGGCAGGACTTCGTATTGAAACTGTTACAGTTAAATTGAATCTTTTAGATTTGGCCCATCATTCAGCCTGTTGAGATCTCCTTGGACTTGGACTCCGGTCTACTTTCCAGGTTTATGCCATCCAAGAATTTGATTAGCATACCATCTGTTTCCTCACTGAACTCATTGATAAAATGATTGACTAGGACGTCACCGGCGATAGAACCCTGAGGCTTGCTGGTAAAAACCTTCCTCCAGCAGAACCTCAGCCCATCCATTAGTACTCTTTGGGCACAGCTTTTCCGCCGAATACAAGTCAGCCAAACTGTGCTTTTGGGGTGTTGAGTGTGGCTAGAGGGCAAGCTCCAGTAATGAAGGTTGTACTAGAAGGGATAGGAGGGACAGCCAACCTCTCACCTCGCCCTCAGCCTGAACCTTGGACACCCATTTAGTTGTTGGGATGCCGGTTTCTGAGCTTGGCAGCAGGAGGCCTCCAGCCTCTGTATTCGAGGCTTCTCTGTTTGCCTTTGTCTAGACACTCTTCACGACAAAACCAAGGATATCGTATTGTAGTTTTCTTCTGACTTTTCTACCTGTAAGTTCTTTCCCTCGCTTGTCTGATTTGTTCTCCACCCTTGTAAACCACTTAGAACCCTTCAGTGACTCCTCAGGACCTCTCTGTTTTGGCCTTCAGGGGGCTCTGCATTTCCGCCCCTGATTTCCTGGCCCTGCATGGTCCCTCCTTGCCTCGCCCTTCCCCACACAGCCCTTCCCCTCGTAACCAAACAAGTCCAATCGCCAGCGTTCAAAAAGGCTACGGCGTCTCTCCCTGGCGCCTTTGTTGGGACTTTCAGTTCTTGCTTGGGTTGCTGGCGTTCTTCTCACTCCTAAGCTTTCTTAAGGGCGTAGCTCAGGCCTGGCTTCTTTCGGGGAGCGATCCCTTGTTCCCCTGCCCCCCAGGGATCACTTTCTCCTGGAAATCCCACAGCACCTATTTGCAGCTCTGATTAGCATTTCCATGCCCACTTGAGTTTCTGTTACCTTTTCTCACAGTCACCCCAAACTAGCTATGTTATAAATCCCTCGAGAGAAGGGACCACATCTTATGTTCTTTAAAAACAGGATCACTCCTTACACTTACTAAATAGATGAAGTTGTTTTCTTTTATGGCTTCTGTTTTTTGTGTGTGGGTGTTCTAAGAAATATTTGCTTATGCCAAGCTACAAAGATCTCCCTCGCCCCGCTGTATTTTCTTCTAGGAGTTTTATGGTTTTAATTTTTATGTTTAGAGGTGTGGCCCATTTTGAGGTGATTTTCGTGTGTGGTATGTGGGGAGGGTCCAGATCGCTTTTCGTGCACACGGGTCTATTTCCGGACTGTCGCCTCAGTGCCATTGAGCTGTGTGCCTCCCTTTCCGCCAATGGCACATGTCTTCAGTTCTGTCGTCTTGAAAGCTGGCAGTGTGAGTCCTCCGACTGTTTGTCTTTTTCAAAACTGTTTTGCCTATTCTAGATTCTTCACTTTTCCACATATTTTAGGATCAGCTTGTCAATTCCTATAAAAATGTCAGCTGGGACTTTGATTGAGATTGTATTGAATCTGTGTATAATTTTGGGGATAATTGGTATCTTAATATTGAGTCTTCCAATCCATGAACAGGGTAGATTCTTCCGTTTACTTAGGTCTGCTTTACTTTCTCTCAGCAGTAAAAAGGTCTTATATGTATTTTTGTTAAAGTTATTCATAAGTATTTCATGTTTTTTTGGTACTATTGTAAGTAATATTTTAAATTTTTCTTTTTTTAAAAGGTTTTTATTTATTTATTTTTAAAGAGAGGGGTAGGGAGGGAGAAAGAGGGAGCGAAACACCAATGTGTGGTTGTCCCTCGTGCGCCCCACCAGTGACTTGACCTGCAACCCAGGCACGTGCCCTGACTGGGAATCGAACTGGTGACCCTTTGATTCACAGGCTGGTGCTCCGTCCACTGAGCCACACCAGCCAGGCCTACATTTTTAATTTTTCTATATCGCATAATAGCCCATTCACATTTAATTTATATTTGTATTTTTTAATTTTGACCCTGTATCCTGAAACTTTGGCCACTTATTTGTTCTAATATTTTATTTTTAATTTCCTAAAAAATATTTGTATATTCCTTTTACGTGGACAGTCTAGGCTCCTGCAAATAAAGACGCTTCTACTTATTTCCCTACAGTCTTATGCCTTCTATTTCCTTTTCCCCCTTGCTGTTGAGTTCTCATTGTTCGTCTCAGCAGTGCCGATCACATTCCCTGTTTGCTGATGACAGTGATGACAAGCGCCATGTGTCAAATGCTGCCCTAGACCCTCTGCGTCCGATGTTTCACGTAGCTGTTGCTGCACCTCTATAAACGGGTATTATCGTTTCCATTCTATGAGCAAGATTATTGAAGCTCAGTGAGGCAAGTCATTTGGGCAGGTGGCATCCCATACGTGGTGGCTTGAGCCCAGGGGTATTTGGCTGTGAAGCCTGTGCTCTTTTTCCACGGTGGGCCAGGCATTGAACGGGCCCTTTAAGGCTACCGCTGCTGGTTTCAGATCAGCCGTTGAGGACAGCTCTCTCCCAGAATCCCATGTAAGGAGTGATGGGAAAACGGAGACTCTCAGAAGCACGTCCTGCTCCTGGCTGCCCTCTCTGAACCTCTGTGGTTCCAGCTGGCTGCAGAATTATTTCACTGTTTCAGTGTTGGCAGGAGTTAAGCACAATTCCCCTCTGGCTCCTGGTCCCTTGCCCCGTGTGGCGACTACCTCATCAAGCCCTGCTGGGATGGAGTGTCATGGGGACCTTGAGCTGTACTTGTAAACAGGGCCCGGGCAGCCTGACTCAGAGTGGCCTTGGGGAGAAGTGGGTTCGCCCTCTCAGGATCCCATTGCTGTTGCCTGCCAAAGAGCAAATGTCACTGCATGTCACTGTCTGTGTCCGACCTTGCGGGGCTCGCTCGGCTTTGAATGCCCCTGGCTGCAAAGATGGCTGGGGGTGGGGGCTTAGGCTTGACGGCACAGGCCTGTGACATCGGCCCTGATGCTGCCTCGTGAGGAACTGGATGGGATTTCAGAGAAGGACTGGTGGCAGCAGAGCCTCGGCCTCCTGGCTGGGGTGCCCTGCACACAGTTCGTTTTGCTCCTAAACAGTGCTCTTGAGGTTTGGCTCTGTGGGCTTCTGACCGGCTCCTCTTAGGCGGCCTTGCCCGCAGGCCCCGAAGAGAACCGCCCTCATGCCCTCGTCAGCAGGTTAGCGCCTTCTGCACTAGGAGTCACCTGGCCCCAAACCAGATGACTCAGTGGCACTCTTCACTCCAACACGCCCTGGTCTGAAACCATGAAGGTGTGTTGGTTGTCAGGATGGGTGGGTGCGGGTCAGGGGTCGTTGTGGGGAGGGGCTTGGGGTAGGGAGGCGGGGCTAATCGTCACCTTGCGGATTGTAGTTGGACTGACTCATGCATCCTTGTGGACATCTGCTCAGGTGCCTGGTGAGCACCGCTCATTGGCAAACCGCCTGCGATGCCCGGCTGTCCACGGGCAGGTATGTGTTGGCATGGGTGGCATGTGTTCCTGGTGGCAGCCGCGGCATGAGCACATCTCTCCTTTCTGTCATCTCCACTGCCCTCCCTGCCACTCTCCTGATTGTTCCAGTTGTATCTGAAGTCCAGTTCACCTTAAAGCTTACCTTCACTTCCTAAAAAGCTGAGAAGCCAAGGCTGTCCCTGCCTGCTGGGAGTCAGCTAGTGAAAGCGCACCCATGACAGGAAACATACGTGCCTCTGAAGACGGGAGTGAAGAGATAGAAAGCTCGCCCCTGCTCGCCAGGCATCCCCTCCGATGCCCTCGCCCTCCTGGGCTCCAGGAGTGGCACTGGCCTGCGGCAGACTGCCTGGGGAAGCCGTGCTCTAGGGCCTGGCCGGCCGGGGCCCCTGTGATCGGGGCGCCACTTCCCCATCTGCCGCTCTGTTGTTTAGAGGACACCGTTGTCTTTCACAATTGCCACCTGTCCCAGCAACCTGGACTGATGTGATTTCTTTCTCATTTTCCCCCAGATGCTGCAACTGTGACAGAGTCCCTGGGGTTTGTCCATGTTGGGGAGGAGCCTTCCTTTCGGGGGTGACCACACTCACCGGGGCATGCCTGCAGGACTCTGGGCCCATGGACCTGAAGGAGAAGCGTGCGGTAGGCATATTCAGTGCCCTGGTGGGGGTTGCCTGTGTGTCTGTTGGACTCTCCCTACTTGCGTTTGCCTGGGAAGTCCTCATTTGAGGTCCTCAAACCAAAAGCGAGAGAGGGGTGAGGCTCTGGGGCCTGGGGGATGCGCTCGGCCAGAAAGCGGAGGCTCAGGGAGCTGTGAGTGCAGGACAGGAGCGGACCAGGCAGTTAACACAACTGCAAGGCAGCAGCTTTCTGACATGGGCTGGCCCCGAGCCAGTCTTTCACTTCTTGCCCAGGGCTGTGTAGTTTCGTTTGTTTGCTCTTCTCTAGGACTCTGCCCCAGCCTGCTGAGCCATGGTGAGTACTGTCAGGCACCCTGTCTGCGGTTAGGGAAGAGCTCCCGGTCAGACTGCAGGCAGAACTGCACAATCAGCTGGAGGGGAGCAGCCGGGAGGGAGGTCCAGACCCCCTCCTCCCAGCCTGACCTCAGGTGCACCAGCCTCCTGGCACACCGGCTCTGCACGGAGGTAGATTTGTCATTAGCATATCCCTCTCCCAGAAGAAGGCTGCCCTCGAGGAGGTCCTTTGGTCCCTCACCTGGGCTCGTGCCACGCCTTCTAACTGGCCCCTCTGTCTCTGACCCCTTCCTCTACTTGGCTGTCAGAGAAGGCTACCCTGAACGCGGAGCTGACCTTTCGTCACCTCTGCTTAAAGGTTGTCACTGGCTCTGTGCCACCTGCTGAAACCTTTAGTGTAGAGTACAGAGCCCTCCCTAGTCCTGCTCCTGGCCACTGGCCCAGCATCCCCAGCCTTCCCTGCCTTGGGCACACACTTCACATGTAGGCAGTTACCCTAAAATGCTCCCTACCCTTCTCCTAGGCAAACCCCTACTATTCTTTCTTCCAGACTAAGTGTAGACAGCACCTCTCCAGAGGTCCCTCCTTTCAGCATCTTCCCAACTGCCGCCCTCATGCTTGTTACACTGTATTGAACAACCTGCCCGTGCCCTGGCTCTTAGCAGAGACCCTGGCATGTAGCGAGAGCATGATAAATATTTATGAACTTGAACTGATGGATAGTGATCTTCCTGCCACAGAGATCTTGGGAAGTGTGGAGAGGGAGCTTTGGCCTCTGGTGGCACCTGGCTGAGTGCCGACTTGTTCAGCTCCAGGCTCACGTGCCTCGGGCCAGCTGTGGGACAGGCTTGTGCACCTGAACTTGCATCAGGTTTGTTCAGCCTCCTGTGCACAGACGCTTCTGGCTGCTCCACAGGTGGCCGTCCTAGCAGTGACGGGCACACAGGGAAAGCTGCAGTTGCCGCTCCCCTAGCGCAGGTGCAACTGCATACGGCCGCAAGGGTTGCAATTCCAGGGAGCACCCCTGCCCACCCCTTCCCCCGCGCCCCGGGCTCTGATGTTGTGCGATGTGGCGGTCTGTCTGGATGAGGCTGACTGTCCACAAAACAGCGAACAGTGCTGTCCTCTGGTTCCAGCGTGTTGCTGAAACCTCAGCTCCTAGTCAGTTGGGGAAGCAAAGTTCTGTGAGCCCAGGGGCTGGCTTCTCTCTCAAGTCGGAGGAGGAACACTTGAGAGCCCAGGCTGCCTAGTTCTCAGGGGCCATTTTTCCTGGAGGGTTTCCCTTTATCCTCTTCTTTCTCTTCTTGGGTCGCCGAGTCCTGAGCTGGAAAGCATCGTCACCAGCATTGTCACCATCAGTAGCAGCTGTGCTTACACAGTGCTTCCTTTGGGTTGGTGGAACTCTAGGTCCTGGGCAGGTGGCCCCTGGCTTGGAGAAGCTTCCAGCCTAGTCGAGGAATTAGTAGTATGAGCAGCGAAGGCATAGCACCTGGTGGGCTTTCTGCCTGAGGTACCTGGCGGTGGTATAACTGAGCTTCTCAAGGTAGAGCCTGCGGCCTCTGCCAGTCAAGGCTCTGGGAGGGTGGGGGATGGAGAGCCAGATGGTGGCCGCTGATGGTGAGGGGGCCTGTCATCTCCTGTGGCAGCCCAGGATGGGTTTGGCTGTTGCTGGTTGATACTCTACACCCTGTGCCCCTTCTCTTTGTGACCTACATGTCCTCAGTGTGTCCCCTTCAGAGCCTCCCCTCCCCCGCCTTCAGTCCTCCAGCCTGTGGTGGACACGCTGTAGCTGTGAGGTCTGGGCTCTGCTTCTTAGAGGCAGAACAGCCCTTTCCCTCGCTGAAGTGGGCAGCGTGGGAGGGGCTCCTGCAGAGCCCCTGGCTCAGACCTGGACCTGAGTGCTGGCCCTTCCAGGGCCTCTCGCACAGGTGCAGGGCGGAGGGGGGTGGCTTTGCTGTGGTTCCCTGGGAGCAGCGCCTTGGTAGAAAGCTAAAGGATCAGGGGGACAGGAGTCTTCTTTCTGTGGTTTGCTAGGTGCAGCCCCACTGCACAGAGAGTAGCCATCCTACTGGCTGCTCCGAGGCTCACCCTGCCTCCCACTGGCCTGGGCTTCAGGGAGGCTTCCTGCCCTGAACCTCTGGACTGCCGGGGCCCCTCCTTTTCTTTCCCACTCAGCCCTGGGTTTGAGAGGGTGCGCCCCCACCCAGCCCCCACAGGGAGCTGTGCGAGAGAAGGGGGAGGGGGTAAGCTGGCTGTGAGAAGTCTTCCCTTCCCTGCAGCTCCAGAGACAGTGTTGTCTAGGAAACGCAGGCCCTGGAGAACCGCTCAGGCTCCAGCCTGCGCTCTGTGGCTATTGGACCGTTAGGCTGTGTTCTCTCCCTCGGGGTTTTGCAGCCCCATCCTAAGGGTGGCCTGGACGTAGGCAGAGTAGTTTCCCATACAGTTCCAGGACCTTTGCCCTCCTTCACCCAGGGGAAGTGCTGACAGCTTCCTGTATGTCACACTCGGGGGCCCAGAGAGATGTCCAGGCTGTGCTGATGCTCAGGGAGATGCTGAGGTGGGAACCCCAGGTCACAGGCCTCCTCTTTCTGTCTGGGTGTCCGCCGTCTCCTGGTCCCAGGAGCACATAGGCAGGTGTGTCTGACTGCACTGGGGTGTTCATCAGCTGCTGCCCTAGCTCCTCAGGTTCATCGGATAGCAGCTGTTGGGGTCCCAATACCACCTGGTGGGCAGGTGTTGGTTCCCAGGTGTTGGAATCCTCAGAGGCCCTTCCTTTTGGGGCTGGCTCTTCCCTCTGTGCTGGATTCTTCCACTCGCTTCCTGGCCCCTGCCCTGCCCTCCTGGAAGTCACTGCTTCAGACCTCTTAGTTGCCAGTTCTCCCCCCTCCTCGCAGGATGTGCTGCTATTAATAACTTGCAAGTCCCCCCTCCCCTCCTTCCTGCAGCCCTGACTACAGAAAGAGCTGTTGTTGGCTTGGCTCCATGCTGGGAGTCTCGGTGATTTGGGGGAGCCCTCACATGGCAGGCTTTCCACTATAAGGACCCCTAAGCTCGCCTAGTGACTTGGGCCAAGGAAAGCAGCCCAGGTGCTCCTTGATGCCTGCAGTTGCCTTAACGACAGCAGCCGGGTCCTGCACTGTTCCTCCTGGCTGCACACCCCTCCTTGGCTGCACGTCGCCCCCTCTGCTTACCCGCAGTGGCCTCCTCTGACTAGCAGGCCACCCTCTCGGACATCTGGCAGAGCATCTACAAACTTCTCCTTGCAACTCTCTCCCCCCTCCGCCCCCCTCCCCCCCTCCCCTCCCCGGGGGCTGCCGTGCAGCCTGCCTCCTCCTCTTCCCCGCCTCGGTCTGCGGCGGGCCTGGAAATAGGCTGAATTAATCAGCAGATTGGAGCTCCACTGGGCTGCGTGTGATCGCTGCGGCACCCGCTCCTTGCTCACACGCTCTCTAGCTCTCTCCCCTTTCTTCTCTCTCTCTGGGCCGTGTGGGAAGTTCCGTAGCTGACTCCCTGTGGCTCATGCTCTTTAAGCAGGCAGAACTATGGATGCCTCTTCAGGGCAAGCGCAGCAAAGTGAGTATGCCAGTGTGGGTTCACATTTATGTCAAAATGCCTGTTCCCTGCTTGGTGAGGGAGGCTTTGGGGAAGCGGTTGCCACAAGCCTTGAAGATGGATGCCCACCGGAGGCAGCTCGGGTTATGAGGTAGCTAGGACCGTGGAAGGAGGCCGGGAATGGGAGCCAGAATGCTAGTGTGTTTCAGGACCTGCCGGCCAGGCTCCCAGGTCACCCAGAGCGGGAGGAGAGCCTAGGTTGCCAGGGGAGCATCGGCCTGCTGGGTGCTGGGACCCGGGTCCCCACGCATCAGCGACAGACAGCTCTGTGTCTGGATGCTGGCTCTCCTTGGGGCCAGTAAGGGGGCTTTTCTCACTGGAGCAGCAGAGCTGGGGTGATTCCTTTCTAGGCCTTGGTGGCTGCAGGTGGAAGAAGCAGGGTGAAGGTCCCAAGGTCAGCCTGTGCCTGGAGAGTGAGGAAGGGGAGGGAGCTGGTCAGCCTGGCTGCAGACAGCGTCGATTTGTGTCTGGCCAAACTCGGAAGAGATTTATCATGGCTGCTAAAAAGCATCCTGGCCCTCGTGGCCAAATCTCTGCTTCAGGGATTCAGGCATTATGCGGCATCCAGCTTTTGGGTGCCCTCTCTACCTGCCTTGGCCAAGAAGGCTGTGATGGTGGGGACCTGACAAAGGGGCCAGCCAGTTCTAACCGGTGGTTATCTACTGTTGTTAAGGCCAAGGGTCAAGGTCTAGATTCATAACCTGTCTACCTGAGCCTGGGTGACCTTGATTCTGCTTGCTGGAGGTTCAGGTGGAGTAGGAAGGAAAAAGTGGTTGTGCTGACAGAACCTTGGAGCCCCAGAAGGATCCCTGTTGGGGGCTGGGGAGTTTCTGGCGCAAGAGAGCACAGGTACGCTGGCTCCTTACCCTGACCCAGATGCTCAGCTCCGGGCCCTGCAGGGCTGGTCCTGTGTAGCAGCAGATCCCTTGCGGTTCTGGTTTGACAGAGGTCCCTCACCCCCCTGCTGCTCCCCCAAGCCCCCCTGCTCTGCCAGTGTCTCCCTTGGATGATGGGACAGAGAGAAGCAGCTCAGCGCACGCGGGGGGTTGCTGCAAGCCTCTCCTGAACTTGGGCTTCCCAGAGCCTCGAGGGGCTTTCTCTTGGGGCCGGTTGCACCTGGGCACTTAAACAAGTGGGACTGGGTCTGTTCTGCCCGCAAAGCCTCAGTGAGCGGAGAAGCAGGGCCTTGCCTCCCCTCCAGTGTAGAGTCCCCCTCTAGCCATTGCTTGTTGCTCCAGGGACATCTCTGGAGGTGGAGGTATGTGGTTTCTGAACATCTAGGAAGCAGGAAGTGCCTTTGGATACTTAAGGCCGCGGCAGATTTCCCTCACCCTTCTTGGCCCAGGGAGACAAGAAAAACCGACTTCCGATTGCACATGTACAGCTCAGGTCATCGTTTCTCAGACAAGCCATACCCAGCCTTGCCCAGTCTCCCTGATGGTGCCCAGCCTAACTCATGCTTTGAAAGGGGTTGGCAGAGTCCATCAGCCCTCTTCGAACTTCCCTCGGAAAGGGTGAGGGTCTCCCACCAAGGTCTCCCCAGCCGTGGCTGTCACACCCCAGGGGAGCGAAGCCATGCATGAGAGCAACGGTAACTCTTCCTGGGATGGGCTCTCCTGCCAGAGACGGGTGAGGTGTGGCCTTTCGGGTCGGTGAGTGGCCGTGGCAGTTGGATAAGCGAGGTCCAGGCGAGGAGAATAGGCTGGCTCCGCAGGCTGTGTCCTCGCCCCTGGGCCAGCCTGTGCGGGCAGGCGTTTTCTTGGGGCGGCATGTAATTACAGAAGGACTTATTTTCCCTCTGCTATCCTGTCTTTAATCATCAGTCTGGAGTTGGCGCTCCTGGCCAGACTCAACATGCGGGGGCAGACGCACGCAGTCAGCTCTGCAGGCACCCTCCCGCCCCCGCTGGCCCTGCCCAGGGAGCCTCCACCGTGCTGCGGCCCGTGCCTCCTGTGCCCAGAGAGCAGCGGCCTACAGCTTCTAGGAGCCTGTGGGTAGAGAGAGAGGGAGCAAATGCATGGCTGGGCGGGGGAGAAGGAGGTCCTGGGTTTGGGGCGCCTGGAATAAGGCAGCAGATGTCAGGATAGCCCCAGGGCCAGCAGAGGGCAGTTGCTGAGTGTCCAAGTTCTGTAGGCCTGGCTAGAGGAGGGGTACTGCCCTGGCTGGCGGGCGGCTCCTTTTAGCCTGTCTCAGCCTTCCCCAGCCTGGCCCCAGTGCAGGCCGAGCAGCTTCCCCGGGGACCTACCACCCTCCCTTTCTCCCACCCTCTCCCTGTCTTTATGGCATGAGGCCTTTTTCCTCTGTAGGCTGGACCTTCCCTGCCTCCCAGAGGTTTTCTCCCTTTAATGTTTCTGGATGCCTGGCTAGGCAGTAACGTCCTGGGCTGAGGAGGGAGCGCAGAGGGCTGAGACTGAGGGAGAAAGGGTCAAAGGGGAGGGCAGGCCCGGTGACCCCACCCTCTCACCCTGGCTGTTCCCAGCCGCTGTGCCTTCAGACTCTCTCCTTCCTTGGGAGGAATGGGCATCCCCATTCCGGGCCAGCCGTGGTCCCCTCTTCCTTCTTGCATCCCCTGACAGCCCTGCCAGAGGCTTCCTTCCCTTCCATGTCAGGAGTTGAGGAGGCGTGTGCAAACCTGAGCCTTACCTGACGCTCATTTGGACAACAGCCTCTCGGGGAGGCCCCAGGATCCCTGCCAAGGGATATGGGTACTTAGGAGTACAGTATTTACCCATGTGAGCGGGAGAGCCCCCTGCCCGGAGGGCTGTTTCCTCCTCAGCTTGAATAAGCCATTATCCCCTTGGGGAAGAGGCAGCCCTTATCTTCATAATCCCCCAAAGCCTCCGTGGAGAGTGAGGATTAGATGAGTTACAGGCAAGGGATCTAGGGAACCTTTGGGCCAGGCCTGCTCCGGAGCCCATTCTTGTCCCTCAGGCCGTGGGAGCTGGCACTAGGCCGGGGGAGACTCTACTTGGGCGGACAGAACAGGTCTGCAGCCCCCGGAGACTGCCCCCCAGCTCAGCATCCTCTTCCAGTCGTGGAGTCGTGTGTCCTGTGAGGGGCAAGGCTGCCAAGGACGGAAGACAGGCAGCAGGAGGACACCCAGAGCGGGAGTGGCAGAGCCAGGGCAACCCCAGGGAGGCAGACGGGGCGACAGGAGTGGAGGTGCGAGGGCAATGCACTGCGGCAGCCAGGGTGCTGCCCGCCCAGCGACTTCATCAGGGCTCAGTGGGTGAGCCCAGGTCCCATTCCTGGTGCCCCAGGTCCAGGGCTCTTCTCACCCAGGAGTGTTGGCTGGTGGAAGCTCACACTGGTGCTCTTCAGGCAGCCCTGCGATCAATTCGCTCTGCCTCCAGGCATTGCCTTTGGAGGGGGGTGGTTTCTTTCTCCTAGGGCCCCCCACCGTGTACATCGGATTCAACCTGGGACAGGCCCCACCTGCATAAGTTTTGATTGAGTAGGTTTGGGGCAGGGCCTGCATGGCCCACTTTTAAAGGCTCCAAGTGTTCCTGCTATAGACCCTGGGGGGACAGCCTCCATAAGGTGTTGCTGGGGTGAGGCTGCGCGCGCGCGTGTGCGCGCGTGTGTGTATGTGTGTGTGTGTGTGTGTGTGTGTGTGTGTGTGTGTGTGTTCGCTGTCATCACTTGCTCAGCGAGAGCTCGCCAAGCTGCTGCCCTGTGCTGGGCGCTGCCCTGGCAGCTGGTGGGGGGTACGGAGCGGGGAGAACCCAGTACCTGTTTTCAAGGAGGGGCAGCCTAGTGGGGGAACTGGACAGGTGGCTCCATGACGACAGTTCCAAAGGGGGCAGCCTGTGAGCCAGGGTGGCCAGGGTGCTACTGGAATACGGAACTCCCCCCTCAGTACAGCCCTGGGTCTGGGGAACATTTCCTAGAGTAGGTGATATTTGAGCTGAGTCTCGAAGGAGAGGTAAGAGCTGTCTGGGGTAGGGAGCGTGTTCTTGGTGGGAAAAACACAAAATGGTGTTTGCACGTGGTGGGAGTGTGGTGTGTCAGGTGTGGCGAAAAAGGAGGCTGGAGAAGCTGGCAGGTGGCAGGGCGTGCTCAGGACTCTGGACCTGGTTTTACAGGGAAAGGGGCCAGGTGACCAGACACTTGCTCACTCCGGTGGGTGTTGCCACTGCTTTGGACAAGGTGGAGACTGAAGGTAGTGACTAGGGGGTGGGAAGTGGAGGGCGGGGCCGGGGGGGGATCCCTGCTCTGGCCTGGGCACCCAGTGAGGTGGTGACTGTGGAGGAGTGCGGACTCCAGTGGGGTTGGGGGCAGGTGGCCATTCCCAGGTTTGGACCCATGGACTCATGTGCCTCTGAACTAGCCATGAATTCTGGGTGGTGGTTGGGCTGGAAGTGAAATCTAGGAGGTGTGAGCTTATCGGTGGGGTGGTGGCTGCATCCATCACTGTGGCCGGGTCTCCCTGGAAATGTGCATCCTGTCGTGAAGATGTGTAGGGTGGACTGTGGGGTTCGAAGGAGGGGAAAGGACAGAGTCGAAGAAGGAGGAAACAGGAGTGGGGTGGGGGGGCTCAGTGAGGGGGAAGGCTAGGCTGGGGGTCACACAGGACCATGCAGGAATCCCCAGTGTCGCCTGGGCAGCACCCTGCCCACCATCCTGAGGGGGAGGGGGCATAGGTGTCGCCGGTCCTTTCCTGGGAAGAGCTGCCTTTTTTGTCAGGCTGTGTCCTTCTGGTGTTGCATGATGCAGTCCCCCTTTCTGGGAAATGATGGGGGTTTCCCCCTAATATTTTCCCTAGGAACAATGAAACGCTAGCCTCTCTGTGTTAGCCACCCCCTGCTCCAGATATAATGGAATCTAAAGATGGCGGCATTGAGGCAGCCAGGGTGGGAGGTCAGAGGTCAGCGGCAAGGACAGTCTTGGTGGAGCTGGGAGGTGCTGATGGCAGTGGGTTGAAAGTTGAGGGAAAGGTGAGTTAGAAGACCCTGGGTACAGAAAGTTTTGTTTCTGTTTCAAGCTTGGCTTTGAAGAGTAGGAGAGACTACATACTTGAACGTCTTTTGGTTTGGTGGAGATTTGAACTTGCTTCACCCCGAGAGTCAGGGGCTAGTGGAAGAAGAGGTTTCAGGAAGAGAGAGGCAGGGCCTGGGGAGGGGGAGGGGAGAGCCCCATCATGGCAGGGACCTGGGGCTTTTGGGGGCATGCTGAATGCTTCTTGCTTCCCTATAGGACGAGCTGCCCTTGGCCCTGGGCCTGTCCACCCGGAAGGCCCTCAGCATCCTGAAGGAGCAGCTGGAGGCGGTGCTGGAGGGACACCTGAAGGAGCGGAAGAAGTGTCTCACCTGGAAGGTAGGCCAGAGCCTGGCTGGGACAGCAGAGCAGCTCGGGCTGTTCTCTGGCCCGACTCACCCTGCTGCCCTGGAGGTGCGACACCCCCAGGCCCCACTGAAAATCAGAAAGGATCTGGGGTTCCTTTCGCAGATGTCCTGGCCCCTCTTGCTGTAGGAGCCCAACAGACTGGACCCCAGCTGAGCCCAAAGGGAGAAGACTGAGGCAGCCACAGGGTGGGGTGGGTAGGGTAGGTGTGGGGGGAAGGCAGCTCCTCCCACGTCCTTGCCCGGGCCCCTCACCTGGCGGCCCCTGTGCTCCCCAGGAGGTGTGGAGAAGCAGCTTCCTGCACCACAGTAACCGCTGCTCCTGTTTCCACTGGCCCGGCGCGTCACTCATGCTGCTGGCAGTGCTGCTGCTGCTGGGCTGCTACGGGGGCCAGCCGGCCGGCAGGTACGCGCTCCTGCCCGACCTCTCCCTCCCCGGGTCTGGGCTGGTCTTCGTCCAACCTGGGACATCTTGGGGAGATGGGCTACTGCCCCCACAGCCGGTAGTGATCCTTAGTCCCATGGCTGGCTACTGGCAGAACGGGGACTTGACCCTCTTTTCAGGAGGGTCTGGGTCAGGGTGAGTGAGGAGTTAGGGCCCTGGGTCGGCTGGGCCGGTGCCAGTAGCTCTCGCCCTTCCCGCCAGCCACGGGGTGGAGCTGGTGAACGCCTCGGCGCTGCTCCTCTTGCTGCTCCTCAACCTCCTCCTCATTGGGCGGCAAGACCGGCTGAAACGGCGGGAGGTACAGCAGAGGCTCCGAGGGATCATCGACCAAATCCAAGGTCAGACCACGGTTCATCCATGTTGGGTGGGAAAAGCTGCCCTGTAGCGGATCAGCACCCGAAGGACTCCCCTCCTGAGCGCTAGCCAGTAGGCGTTGCCTCTGGTCAGCATTCTGGGGGCTCTGGGCATCAGCGAGTTAGCGGGATGACCTGCTGTCTTCCGAGCAGGCCAGTGAGGGCTGTGCGGCTGCTGTGGGTGCCCAGGGGTAGCCCGGGCAGGCAGGGTGGCGAATAGCAGCCCCGCTGGCTTGTAGGCCTGCTCTGTCAGTTTGGGGACTAACAGGGAAGACCCTCTCTGCCTTGGCAGGAGGGCAGGAGGGAGTCCCTCTTCCAAGTGTGCCTTATCTGATGGCATTGGGCCGGGGGAGATGGGACAGTGGACCAGAGAAGTCTGAGAGATCTGCCAGGATGAGGGCTGGGGTCAGGGAGCCGGGAGCCCCAGGTGGGGTGGCCCAGTTCCTGAAGGAGCAGGGGCTTGCTCAGGCAAGCAGGTGTCTGCTCACCCAGCCACTCAGCTAGTGCTCCTGAAGCCCCGGTGATGGGTTGAGGACTACATTAGGCTCTTTTGAGAGATGGTCGATCCTGCTTTCCAGGAGTGTGTGGTCTTGTCAGAGAAGCAGCACCTACTCCCATGAGACCGTTCTCTGGCAGTATGGGGCAGTGGGGGCTGAAGTGCTAAGTGAGAATCTGGCATGATTACCTCATTGCAGCCATGTGCCGGGCGCTGGGCGTACAGCGGTGACCGGGACTGGTGGGCCCTGCTCTCCAGGAGCTTAGTCTTTGCTCAGGAGCCGTTGGTGGCTCCCTCTTGCTCATCAAACCACTCCATGTGGCTTCCCAGAGCCTCTGGCATGGGCTCTGACCTTCCTTTCCAGCCTCTTCTTTTGCTTCTCATCCTGAGTTAAAACTACTCACCACTCCCAAACCTGCTGAGGGCTTCCTTGTCCCCATGCCTTCATCCTGCTGTCTTCCTCCCTGGCATGCTTCTCCTTCACTGTCTCCAGCTGACAAAAATCTCGCCCATTCTTCAAGCCTCATTTCCAGTGCTCCCTCTTCCACGAAGCCATCTCTGATTGCCCCAGCGCTTCTGCGCTCCTGCAGCTCCGAGATCTTCCTGAGCCTCTTTGCACCTGTGCTTGCTTCAGTGGAGTCGTCTGCCCACGTGCCTCATTTCCCCTCCTAGGTTGTGGCTCCTCAAGGGCAGAGACCATGTCGTCCTCACCTTTTACATTTGTACCCCCACGGGGCTCAGCACACCCCTCAAAGCCCTCAGCAATGTCTGTGAAATGCATTTGAAAGAGACAGGGGTACAGAGAAGAAGAGCTTCAGGTGTTCGGAGAAGGCGGAAGTGCCAGGGCTGGATGCTTGGGAAAGGCGGGGGAGGCGACCTTGAAAGGCAGGAAGTGTGGGAAAGGATGGCATGGGTTGATGCAGGGTTTCAGAGAAAGGCTTCACAGGCAGGCAAAGCCCCATGGTGTGTGCTGGCTCTGACTGGTATGTGGAGCCCTGGGTGAGGTGGTCTCCCTCTCTCCATTCTCGCTAGATGCCCTCAGGGATGGCAAGGAGATCAAGTGGCCAGATGCCATGTACCCCGACCTCCACATGCCCTTTGCACCTTCCTGGTCCCTGCACTGGGCCTACAGAGATGGACATCTGGTCAACCTGCCAGTTAGCCTGTTGGTAGAAGGAGACATCATAGCTCTGAGGCCCGGCCAGGAATCATTCGCCTCTCTGAGGGGGATCAAGGTAGCTCGAGGCTTTTCTCCTTCCCTGGAAATGCTGCGGGAGAGCCCACAGGCAACAGTGTGAGGGTCCCAGGCTTAACCCTAGAGCTTCCTGCCCACTCGTAGACTTCTTGGTGTGGGCTGCAGGGGAATGGAGCAGGGCTGGGACATCTTTCTCCACCTTGTCCTGTTCCTTCTTCTCTGATCCTCACGCTACCAGGAATCCAGTCCCACAGGCCCCAGCCCAAGTTACTCTTTGCTAACTGATGGTCCCTAACCCCATGATATGTCTCCATTTAGCTGGAATCGTCAAGGAAGCATGGCCCCCAATAGAAGCCTTTCATTGCCCTCACTCTCCTCCCCTTTGTCCCTGGCAGGATGATGAACACATTGTCTTGGAGCCCGGAGACCTGTTTCCCCCTTTCTCTCCACCCCCTTCCCCCCGGGGAGAAGTAAAGAAAGGGCCCCAGAACCCCCAGCAGCACCGGCTCTTCCGCGTCCTTGAGACCCCTGTGATTGACAACATCAGGTAGGGGTGCTGCCCTGCCTTTCTCCTGCCCATCTTGACTTCTCCTCCTCCCCAGTGCCTCTGTGAGCAGCAGCCACAAGGAAGGAGCCTGCCCACGCAGAGGCCCCTCCAGGCAGGCCTCTCTGTGGGTTCTTCCCTTTAGCATCTGGTGAGCACTCCAGCCCGGTGGTGGCTCCACTCCCTGTCCCAGCTCTCAGGCGGCTCTGGAGGCAGCACAGGCCACTCTCCAGGGGACCCATGGCTGGGGGACAGGAGGGAACTGCAGGCCTGCTCAGTGAGAGTGTGTGTGTCTGGGCTTTCCCCTGAGCCTAGGGTCACCTCTTTCTGCAGATGGTGCCTGGACATGGCCCTGTCCCGCCCCGTCACCGCTCTGGACAATGAGCGGTTCACGGTGCAGTCGGTGATGCTGCACTACGCCATGCCCGTGGTCCTGGTGCGTGAGGCGTGGTGTACAGGGGAGGGGCGAGGGCAGTGGAGGAGCCTCAGGGCCAGCTCGGGTGAGTGGGTGAGTAGAGTTGGGGGTCCTAGACTGAGCCAGCCAGTGTCCAGGGTGAGTGGGCAAAGGGATGGGAGCATCAGGGCCTAGGTTTTGCTCTGGGGGAGGGGGGTTAAGGCTGTGCCTGTCTTGCTCCCAACAGGCCAGCTTCCTCTTCACCAATGGCCTGCGCTTCGTGCTGAATGCCCCCGGCGTCACCTCCTGGCAGTATACTCTCCTCCAGCTACAGGTAACCACCCTCCCTTCCTCTCCTTCACGCTCTCCTCTTTCCCTGGAGACTGGGTCCTCTCATCCCTGACTGCCCCTCCTTTCTGCAGCCCAGAGGTCCCCCAGGCTTCAGCTTAAGAACACCTGCTTCCCTTGCTCCCTTCCTGTCCCCGACAGCTGTCCCTTGCCACTCAGGGAATGACCCTGGGGCAGGGGATGCCATGTCCTCCTCGCTGGGGGCCAGCAGCTCTGGAGAGCTGTCAGCATGGTTCCCTCTCTCCCAGGTGAATGGCGTCCTGCCCATCCTCCCCCTGATCTTTCCAGTCCTCTGGGTTCTGGCAACCGCCTGCGGAGAAGCTCGTGTCCTGGCCCAGATGAGCAAGGGCTCCCCCAGCTCCCTGGTAGGAGTCCGCAGGGAACATCCATGGGAGCCCAGCCCTCCCATGGGCCCAGTGTACAGGCAGGCCCTGGGCAGTCCTCCTGGGCGTTGCCCTGTCCCTCCAGAGGAGCCTCCAGGCCAGGCCCCGAGGGCGGGTGAGCGTCCATCCTGGCTCTCAGCAGACAGGGGAATCGGGGACTGCCCAGTGTCCTTTGTCACAGAGGTTGGGAGCCTTGCTGGTGTGGGGTCCCCACCTGCCAACTTAGAGGCCTGTATGAGGAGGGCAGTCCCCTCTGTGAGGCTCACCCTCTTTCCTCCGTGCAGCTGGCCAAGTTCTCGGAGGACACTCTCAGCAGTTATACAGAGGCCGTCTCCACTCAGGTATGCTCACCTGGACGGGTTCTCCCCGCCTCTGTGATCTCCCGGCCCTCAGGGGGTTCTTGGAGCCCCAGCCTCCACCTCACACGGGGAGTGTGTCGCCCTGCCCGCACCAATGCCCCCTCACCCTACCCCACCTTCCTGGGGCCTCCTGGACTGTTTCCTCTGGTGGCCGCAGAGGCTGGCTCCTAGGAAATGTAGCTGCGTCCCAAATGCCCCCACGGACTTGCTCCCACCAGGAAATGCTGCGCTGCATTTGGGGCCACTTTCTGCGGGTGATCCAGGGGACGTCGCCAACGCTGAGCCACAGCTCAAGCCTGCTTCACAGCTTGGGCTCCGTCACGGTGAGCGTGAGCCCTGCGGGAGGATCCTGCCTCAGCAGCCTGCTTCCTGGCTGTGTCTGGGTGCCTGGCTGTCACTCAGGTGGCTCCTGGTAGTGGGGCACACCGAGCCCCTTTCCCAACCCAGTCTCTCCCTGCAGGTCCTGTGCTGTGTAGACAAACAGGGGATCCTGTCATGGCCAAACCCCAGCCCAGAGACCGTGCTGTTCTTCAGTGGGAAGATGGGGCCTCCGCACAGCAGCCATGAGGACCTAACGGATGATCTGTCCACCCGCTCCTTCTGCCACCACGAGGGAGAGGAGGAGGTATGGCTGGTGGCCTTGGAAGGGCGAGGCGAGGAGGGAGAAGGAGGGCTCGGGCACTGTCAGAGTCTGTTCCTGAGTGGTTCGGGCGGAGCCCCCAGGCAAGGCAGTGGGGGATGTAGCCGCACTGCCCCTGACCCCCCGGCAGCTGTCGGGCCCCTGTCTAAGGTCTGGGCTCTTTGTTCTCTTCAGCCGCATGAACGAGACGCCCTCCTGGCCGGCTCCCTGAACACCGCCCTGCACCTTTCTGATGAGCAGGCGCGTGACAACTGGCCTGGTGATGGCCCCAAGCCCCCTGAAGCCTATTCCCACCACAGAGCACCCGGCCGTAGCAAACACCCATCTGGCTCGAATGTGAGCTTCAGCAGGGACACTGAGGGTGGGGATGAAGAGCCCAGCAAGGTGAGAGGAGAGGGCAGAGAGTGGCCCCCTTGTCAGGCACGGTGCATCCTGGCCTCCTCTGCTGTAGGGTCCCACGGGGCGGGGCCCAGCCTGCTTGGGTGGCGCCCAAAACCCAGGCTCTCAAGTCTCCAGGCTTGGCCAGGCAGGACACCTGTGGCTTTGCCCCTGGCTCCTCTGTGAAGTGGGGTCGTCGCCCCACTCTGCAGGTCTCACTGATGGCCATGGGTCGGGAGGAGGCCCTGTCCCCCAGTCACAGCTTTTTAAAGGCAGAGAGCCAGTGGCTTCTGGAACATTTTCCCTGCTGAAAAAGATCCTTCATTGTCTCCTCCTTGTCTATTCACCCCTTTCTTAGGTATTGCCAGTGTTGCTGGCACAGAATCTAGAAGCAGCCAGGAGCCTCAGAAGGACAGGGAGGGGTCCCTGGGAGGGAGAAGCGTAAGCATGGTGTGCTGGGATCGGGGTGCCCTCTCTCAGGGGCACCTCCTTCATCTCCCCCCTTTTACCTCCACGTCTCCCCCAGGGCCAGCCCGGGCTGGAGGGTGAGCCCTATGAAGCAGAGGACTTCGTGTGTGACTACCACCTGGAGATGCTGAGCCTGTCACAGGACCAGCAGAACCCTCCCTGCATCCAGTTTGACGACTCCAACTGGCAGCTGCACCTCACCTCCCTCAAGCCCCTGGGCCTCAATGTGCTGCTGAACCTGTGTAACGCCAGCGTCACTGAGCGCCTGTGCCGGTTCTCTGACCACCTGTGCAACATCGCCCTGCAGGAGAGCCACAGCGCCGTGCTGCCCGTCCACGTGCCCTGGGGCCTCTGCGAGCTTGCCCGCCTCATTGGTACGTGGTCCCAGGCAGGGCTGGTGGCTGGGCACTTAGAAGAGGCCGGGCCACCAACTCCAAACACACCAGTCCCAGGCATGGTGTTGATCGAGATCACTGTGAACCCTTTTAGCTTCTGGGCGACCCTTTCAGCCAGGCACTGCTGCTGGACAGTGCTCCCTAATCTGGGGAGTCGCTGTGGCCTGGGGAGGCTGCAGGAGCCAGGCCAGCGTGGCTTTTGCTCTGTGCCGGGGAGGGGCACCGGGTGCGGGCTCCCTCCCCCGGGCCCTGAGTGCTGCCCCCTCCCGCAGGCTTCACTCCTGGGGCCAAGGAGCTCTTCAAGCAGGAGAACCACCTGGCGCTCTACCGCCTCCCCAGTGCTGAGACAGTGAAGGAGAGCTCCCTAGGGAGGCTGTCCTGTGTCACCAAGCGGCGACCCCCGCTGAGCCACATGATCAGCCTCTTCATCAAGGACACCACCACCAGTGAGTCTCCCGTACTTGGCCCCACATCAGGCCAAACCTTCTGGGAGCTTGGGGCAGGGCTCCTCGTCCCTTTTAGCAATGCTGGGCAGAGGAGCACTAGACAGCTTCTGAAGACTTCAAATATGGCAGGGATTGGGTTGGGGGACCAAGGCTGGGATGGTGGTGGTCACAGAGGATGGGACTCTCTGAGGGATGGGCAACTGAGTGCCTGCACGACAAGCCCAGGGGCCTTCCACACAGGCCCGCTATGCTACTGTGAGGCCCAGACGGTTTCCTGCACCCCCAGGGGCTCTTTAGCACCGTTCTGAAGGTTGGCAGTGTGTTCCCTGTGAGGTCAGAGTGAGAGGCAGGGGTGGATCAGGGCACTCATGGTCTGGCCTTTTTATTTACTCCCCTCAGGCACAGAACAGATGCTGTCCCACGGCACAGCGGATGTGGTCTTGGAGGCCTGCACAGACTTCTGGGATGGAGCCGACATCTACCCTCTTTCGGGTTCCGACAGGTGGGTGAGGAATCACGTGCCAGTGGCTGCAGCGATCAGCCTTCCCGGCTCACAGGCGTGGGGCGTCGCAGGACCACTGGCCTCACGTCCACCCTTCCTCCTTGGCAGAAAGAAAGTGCTGGATTTCTACCAGCGAGCCTGCCTGTCTGGTTACTGCTCCGCCTTCGCTTATAAGCCCATGAGCTGCACCCTGTCCTCTCAGCTCAATGGCAAGTGCATCGAGCTGGTGCAGGCGCCTGGCCAGAGCAGCATCTTCACCGTGTGCGAGCTGCCCAGCACTGTCCCCATCAAGCTGAGCACCCGCCGCAACAGCTGGAGCTCTGATGGTACCGTGCACAGCTGCCCCAGTGAAGGCCAGAGTGGGAGGGCTCCCCGAGGGCCATGGGTCAATCGTAGCAGTGGGCACAGCCCTAGACTTGGAACACCGTGGTGGCAGCCACTGTCTGATGACATGGGCAAGCCCCTCCACCTTCTCATGTATAAACTAGTGCTGCCTCTGCTCCCCTCCTTCCCGGTTCGCTGTGATGCTGCAGTGGGGTAACATACAGAAAGGCGCTTCCTTTGAAAGTCACACGCCAGCAGCAGTTACAGAGCACTGGCCAGTTTGAATCAGACAAAAGGCTGGGTCACAGACCCTGCTGGAACAGAAGGACTCAGAGCTCTACTGACCCCCACTCCCGACTCCCCACTCTGCCAAACATGGGGTCTTATGACCCAAGAGACCATGAACTGAAGCAGTCGCCAGGGGTGGGGCCAGCCCCCTCGCCCAGAGCAGGGCTGGGCTGTTGATACTCTGTAAGATTGTCACCGGACTGATGAGTGCCTTTCATTGTCTTTTCTCCTGTGTCTGTTGGCTCCTTCGTGTGTCCTGCTTTGTGTGTGCATGGTCCACTGTGGCCTGCGTGCTCTGTGATTTGGGTGTGACATCTGTGTGTGTGGCCCTGGGCTGCCTCCCGGAATTTGCTGGTTCCTGGGTGTCCTGACTGGGCCATGTCGTGGCTGGTCCTTGTGCCTTGTGCCTGCCTGAAGAAGGGATCGGGGAGGTGCTGGAGAAGGAAGACTGCATGCAGGCCCTGAGTGGCCAGATCTTCATGGGCATGGTGTCCTCCCAGTACCAGGCCCGGCTGGACATCGTGCGCCTCATCGACGGGCTGGTCAACGCCTGCATTCGCTTCGTCTACTTCTCTCTGGAGGACGAGCTCAAAAGCAAGGTGGGGGGGGCCACCGCCGCTGCCACCGGTCCTTGTTCCCACAGGCTTTTAGGCCCGTCTGTTCATGGCCGTTGGCCTTTCGCAGGTGTTTGCAGAAAAGATGGGCCTGGAGACAGGCTGGAACTGCCACATCTCCCTCACGCCCAATGGCGACATGCCTGGCTCAGAGATCCCGCCCTCCAGCCCCAGCCACGCTGGCTCCCTGCATGATGACCTGAATCAGGGTGAGAGCAAAGGTTTGTGGTGGGGACGAGGGCGGGGCGGGTGGCCTCTCTTGCAGCTGTACTAGAAAGAGCCCCCTGGACACGCATGTTCCTGTGGAAAGTGGCTCCAACCTCCCTGCGGTACCGGTGGCCAACGGGGGAGGGGAGACCTGTAGGCAGGAAGTCTCGTGCAATCTGCGGGCAAGGAGAGGCCCCCAGAAGGCTGGCCCCCAGATGAGGGATGGGCTTTTGTCCCCACAGTGTCCCGAGATGATGCAGAAGGGCTCCTGCTGGAGGAGGAGGGTCACTCGGACCTCATTAGCTTCCAGCCTACGGACAGTGACCTCCCCAGCTTCCTGGAGGACTGCAACCGGGTAGGGCGCCGGGCCTGCGCCCCGCACCTCTGGAAGGGGCACGTGGCCGGTCCAGGCAGAGAAGGGAGGGCCACGGGACCCTTCTCTCAGACCCTGGGGCCACTGGCATCTCTGCTCTCTGCAGGCCAAGCTGCCCCGGGGCATCCACCAGGTGCGGCCCCACTTGCAGCACATCGACAATGTGCCCCTGCTGGTGCCCCTCTTCACCGACTGCACCCCCGAGAGTGAGTGCTGGGCCACCGTGACTTGGGCATTCCGTGGGCTCCTGAAGGGGTGATAGTTTCCCGTGCAGGGAGCATTGGAACCTGGGCTGGAAGGAGCTGGGGAGTCTGGTGGGCTGCAGCCATGGGCGTGCCCGTTCTAGGGAGTCCAAAGTGCCCTGTGATCAGGTAGCAGGATTGCAAAGGGGAGCCCACTTCCTGTCGCCTCCTGTTCGCCCATCCTGTGGGTCTCTGCTCAGTGCCCGCATGGCCTTGGCCATCTGACATGGTGCCCTGACTCTGCCCCCAGCCATGTGCGAGATGATCAAGATCATGCAGGAGTACGGGGAGGTGACCTGCTGCCTAGGCAGCTCTGCCAGCCTGCGCAACAGCTGCCTGTTCCTGCAGAGTGACATCAGGTCGGGGGACCCCAGACTTGGGCTTGCACTGGGCTGGGGCATATGTTATGGCTGATCTTGCCCTGGTTGAGGGGGCCAAGGGATCTGGGCATGGTGGGGAGAAGAGGGAGCAGGCGCTTGCCCAGTCCTATGGGAGATGGGGTCTTTGCGAAGTGCGGCTGATGGGAACACATCCCTCTGCACTGCACAGCATTGCCCTGGACCCCCTGTACCCATCCCGCTGCTCCTGGGAGACTTTTGGCTATGCCACCAGCACCAGCATGGCCCAGGCGTCGGAAGGCCTTTCTCCCCTGCAGCTCTCAGGCCACCTCAACAGCCTGCCTTGCTCCCTGACCTTTCGCCAAGAGGAGACCATCAGCATCATCCGCCTCATTGAGCAGGTGGGGGCTTGGGTTGGTGGTGGGAGGGACCCTGGGGGGTGTGGGGCCTGCTTGGAGCAGAGATGTCGTGACACAGGACCCACTTGGGCTGCCAAGGGCCAGCTCGCCTCCATGCGAAGGTCTCCCAGGCGGTTAGGTTTGCAGGGGCATCAGGCACTGGGCTCTTGGCTGAGGTTTGTCAGCTCTGGGGTCTGAGAGGCCACCATCTGTCCCTCCCGGTCCCTAGGCTCGGCACGCCACCTACGGCATTCGCAAGTGCTTCCTCTTCCTGCTGCAGTGCCAGTTGTCTCTCGTGGTCATCCAGGTAAGCTGGGCAGCAGACGTCCCCTCCCTGCCTGCTCCTTTGCTCAAGGGCCAGTTGAGAGTCCGAGGCCAGCTGGGAGGCTGGGAGGGTATAGCGCGGCCCAGGAGCCCCCAGGGCCTCTCTGAAACCGCCAGGCTTTTGGAGACGGCTCCACGAGCAGAACAGTGTGCCCGCCAGCCCCAGCTCCTCTGGGCCGGGACGTGAGTGTCTGTCTGGGCACCGGGCGAGGCAGCCCTGGGGTCCCAGCATCCTCTGTCAGAATCTAATCGTGCTTCCTGGGCTCTCCTGGTCTAGTTCCTCTCTTGCCTAGTCCAGCTGCCACCGCTGCTCAGTACCACCGACATCCTGTGGCTGTCCTGCTTTTGCTACCCTCTGCTCAGGTGAGAGGCTGGCTGCCCCTCTGTGCCCAGGCAGGCAGGGCTGGGACGTTACGGAGTGCCCCTAGGAGCCCAGGTTCAGGGAGTCCCAGGGAGACACCCCCTTGTCTTAGCCCTCCTGCCCACCAATCCTGCCCCCACTCCCAAATCCCAAGATTCCTTTGTGGGAATTGAGAGACGGAGGGTCACAATGGCTGCCCTTGTCCTGGCCTCTGCTTTTCAGCATCTCTCTGCTGGGGAAGCCCCCCCATAGTTCCATCATGTCTATGGCAACAGGGAAAAATCTTCAGTCCATTCCTAAGAAGGTAAGCGAAGTAGAGCTGATGAGCCTGGGCCTTTCCCAAGGAATGTGAGCGTGGAAGGGATGGTCCTTGGGGAAGGGAGCAATCAGGATAGGGCTTCCTTCAGTGTCCCCACCCAAAGGGGAGTTGGGGTACAGAGCTGGAGAAGTGCCTCGCTGTGTGGGCAACCTTATCCCCCACCCGGGCCTGCCCATTTACTGAAGAGGCCATTGAGTCCAAGTGCCATGAGGGCCGTGATGGCTGTGGAGTAACACGCCTCCATCCGCCTGCAGACCCAGCACTACTTCCTGCTCTGCTTCTTGCTCAAGTTCAGCCTCACCATCAGCTCCTGCCTCGTCTGCTTTGGCTTCACACTGCAGAGCTTCTGTGACAGCTCCCGGGCCCGCAACCTCACCAGCTGCTCCTCCATCGTGCTGCCGAGGTGGGTCCCGCCTGCGGCCCCTCCCTACCCGCCCCCCCCCCCCCCCTTGTCCAGGCGGCCCTGGGGCTGAGCCCATGCCTTGCTTCGGCAGCCACGCAGACACGGCCCCAGCCTGGTTCAGTGACTTTGCCAACGGCCTGCTGCCAGCTCAGAAGCTCGCTGCTGCCCTGATTGTCCTGCACACCGGTGAGGGGCCCCTGGAAGGGGCCGGCTGTGGCTGGTGGGGCTGCCCTGGGGACCAGGCCTCAGGCCATGGCAAGTCTAACCACCCCCTCTGACCCCATTTTCTGCAGTTTTCATTTCCATCACCCATGTGCATCGCACCAAGCCGCTGTGGAGAAAGAGCCCCTTGACAAACCTCTGGTGGTCCCTGACGGTGCCTGTGGTGTGAGTGTAGCCGAGCTGGAGGACTGGCAGGGTGCGGGGGGGCGGGGGGGAGGATATGGCAGGACTGTGATTGGAGGGGGTTTTGAGCCAGAGGTTGAAGGGCTCCCTTCCTGAGCTAGTTGTACTCAGCAAAGCAGGGAAGGGAGCAAGAAGACCCAGCCTGACGAAGGGCTGGCCCCGCATCCTGCAGGCTGCTGGGGCAGGTGGTCCAGACGGCAGTTGACTTGCAGCTGTGGACGCACAGGGACAGCCACGTCCACTTTGGCCTGGAGGATGTTCCTCTGCTGACGTGGCTCCTGGGCTGCCTGTCCCTGGTCCTTGTGGTGGTCACCAACGAGATTGTGAAGCTGCATGAGATTCGGTGAGCCACCAGCAGGGCACCCCCTCTGGGCCCCGGCATGTTCCCTAAGGTGCCACCACCCGAACACCATTCTCTTGCCTTCTTGTTCCCTTTCTCTGCCACCCTGTGTCCTATCCCGACCCCTGACAAGGGCAGCTGTGCTGACCTGAACTTCCATCTCCTGCCCCACCAGGGTCCGGGTCCGCTACCAGAAGCGACAGAAGCTGCAGTTTGAAACCAAGCTGGGCATGAACTCTCCCTTCTGAGCCATTGCCCACGGTGGCCACAGTGGCCCTGGGCCTAATGCCAGACCCATTTCTGAGTCTGGGGAGTCAGTCTCATGAATATTTCAGGGTTTGCTCTTGTGCTCCGTGGCACTGGAAGCCCAGGTCCGGTGTGAGACCCAGCTGTCGCCCTGCCCCCCAGGGCTACTGTGGAGGAGCCAGCGAGCACGGTCTTGTCAGGCAGTCCCGGCTCTTCCCTGGGCCTCCCTAGGGGCACCTCGAATGTACGGCCTCATGTGCTCAGCAGCAGGCTCTCAGCCCCCTCTGCCTGCAGGCTGCCCTTTTCAGGGCCACCTAACCCAGTGACCTCTGCTCTGGGGTCTCTGGACAAGGCTGTGAACCGTGGGACCAGGGCCTCAACATCACTGGCTGGGGTGATGTTGCATCCTCTCTGTGACCCCTTAGCCTGTCTTCCTGGGGCCTGGAAGTGGCCAAGGGCTTCCCCTCAATCTCTGGGCGGGGAGCCTTGCCCTGGAACCGCTTCCTGTGCCTGCCTTTGAGATAGCCACGAGAGTCAGTCTTGGGGATGTGGCCCAGGGCTTCTTTCCGCTCCCCCTATAATTCTCCCGTGAGAATGTTTTTACTGGTGTATATTTTTTACTGGAAATGAGCCTTTTAGGAATGAATGTAGTCTGGTTTGTATTAAAACTTATAAATTGCTTAACAAAAACCTGTGGCTGGTCCATGAGGCAGCCACTAAGAGGAAGAGAGAGGGCCCAAGCCTTCCTCCCCGCACCTTGGCAGGAGCCCAGGGGTCCAGCTCGGGCTCTGGGGCACAGATCCACACACACAGGCCAGTTGCGTGGAATGGCACTTCATTGGTGTTAGTTGGGGCAGGAGGTTAATGGTTACAGAACCCGGGCCTGGCCAACCAAGCCAGGCTTCCAGCCCTGAGGTGGGCGGTGGGCATTCTTCCTGTGGTCCGAAGCCCCTCCCCCACTGCGTCTTCTCAGGCAGTTATAGATAGAATAAATTCCACTTAAAATATATGCATTCCTCTCTGCTTAAAAAATAACATTTATAGTTGAAAAAGTTTGGACTTTGGGGGTCTGTTAATCCCGCTGCCCCCACCCCCACCAGCCCTGCCTCACGGAGGGCAGGCAGGGGAGGGACCAGTGTCTGGCCTGGGCACTGCCACCTCCACTGAGCAGGCCCCAGTGGCTTATTTACATGTCCTATGTACATCTGTGGGGACCCAGCCAGACACATCACCTCCTCTAGCCTCAGCCCCAGAACAGCACAGCAAGTGGCAAGGAGACCTTGGCACAGGAACTGGAGACGCTTAGGGGAGGCAGAGACAGCACCCTAGAAACCTGCACCATCTTTCTCCCTGGGAAGGAAGCTCTTACCAGGGTCCCTGTCCGAGGGTAGGGCTCCTCGCTCAGGTTACACACTGGAAGGGGTTTTCGCTAAGATGTCAGGTTCTGAAGTCCCTTTGGACCCTTCATGGGGGTGGCCCCCCTAGAACTGCAGTGCTGACAGCCACTGGCTTAGAGCACAAGGAGGGGCCCGATAGGGTGGCAGGAGCTTCTTCCACGTTGGGGCAAAGGCAGTGGATGCTGGAGGTCCCAGTCGGTGCTGCTGAAGGCTGCAGACGGTCTGGCTCAGTCCAGCATGGCATCCAGCTGGTCAGCCAGAGCATCAAACATCGTGCTAATGTCATCCAGAATGTGCTTGGTGGAGGTGCTGGGGGCGCTGCAGGGGAAGGACAGGGTCAGATCAGCCAAAATTCAGATCACCCTGCCGGCCCTGGGCAAGGTGCTGTTACTGCACACCTGGTGGGTGTCAAGTGCTTCCCGAGGATCTTAGTTCTCACAGCCCCCAGAATCAGTGGGAGCCTTACTCATGAGTGCACTGGGGCTCTGTGGGGGAAGTGACTTACCCAAACCCATGTGCCTCTCTCTAAGTGGCAGCCACTAGATTCCCTGCAGGTCAGATCTAGGTGACTGCAAAACCTAGGCTCCTCCTATTCCAACAGGAGACCCCGCACCCTGAGGATCTACCTGTGATGCTTCTGCCCCCCAAATGACCCCAGGACCCCCAGAAAGAGGACGTGGGAGGGGCTGTTCCTAGGCCACCACCCTCTTCCCCTCCCCGCCCAGCACCCAGCGCCCCTCACCCCTCTCGCTCCTCAGTGCCAATGCTCCTCTCCGCTGCCCGCAGCGCAGCTGCCAGGGACGAGCTGGTCTGCTCCAGTCTCTGCTGGGCCCTGCCCGAGCCCACAGCCCCTGTGCTCTCCGGCCTTGGAGGCGGTACAGGGCGGGGGCCAAGTCGGGGAGCCAGCTTAGGGCCAGAAAATGCCAGCTGGGTGCAGGCCACAGACACAGGCTTGGGAGCTGTTCCTACAGAGACAAAGAGGTTGGCTTGTGACTCAACTGGGTTAGGACACAACCCCTGCAGTGTTCGGTCCCTGCAGGCCCTGCCTCATACCTGCTCCGGGCATCTTGATGAGGGCAGCCGGGGCAGCTGGGGGCTCCGGCTCCCCATGCCACCGACTGACTGCTGAGTTTTCCAGAGCTGGCCCAGGGCAGGGGGGCATAGGAGGCTGGGTTGGGGGGCTGGGAAAAAGAGAGGCTGGAGCTCCTTGAGTTGGAAGGCTGTTAGGGTCAGGCTGGGGAGGGCTGGGAGAAGCCATGGGGGACTCATTTGGGGTCTGGGAAGGCACGGGGACAGAGGGGCTGGGCATGGCATTGGCCACTCCGAAGGCCAGAAGCGCTGTCTGCAGTGGCTCTCTCTCCCGGCATCTGGGCCTCCGCTTTACAGTGTCTGACTCTGTGAGGTTGAACTCGAGGCTGGCAGGCACGGGCGTCTCCCGGAGTGAGGGGCCAGCGGGCTTCGGCCGCTGTTTGATAGTCAGGTTGCCCTCCTCCGCGAACGGGAGCCCTTCCCCTGAGCTTCCCCGAGATGGGGGTGTCCCCTCAGGTCCTGGGTCCTCCTCTTCTTCTGTGTCTGATGCGGGGCCAGCTGGGGCAGGTGGGCCAGGGGGCTCCAACGGCCCGGCTGGTTCACTCAGTGTTCGTCTTCGGGGCCCTGTGGCCCCCTCTTTGGGCCCTGGGCCTCCATCCAGTGGCGGTGAGTCCGGGGTGGGGCCAGAGACAGAGCTGAGGCGCTTTGGGGGAGGTGGTGGAGGGCCTTTGCGTCTGGCCCGAAGGGCAAAGGACTGGCTGCGGGGAGCCCCTCGAGCTGGGGTCTGGCTGGGGCTGGCCCGGGCTAGGGCACTGCGTCCTGGTCGCCGAGTGAGGGTGGCGTAACTGCCCAAGGAACTACCCACCGGCCCCTCGGCCTCGCCCTCTATCTCCCCCTCAGTCGGGCCGGGGCGGCTCAGGCTGTGGGACCGGCGCTTGGGCCGAGGCGGGTCCGGAGGAGCAGCAGGCGGGCCAGCCAAGTACGAGAAGGCCCGTGGTGCACCTGGGGGTGGCCCTGGGGCTGGGCTGGAGGGTGAGCCCTGGGGGTACATAAAAACATAAGGGGGAGGCCCTTGGCCAGGAAGTGGGGAACAAAGCTTAGGAGGACGCTCTGTGCCTTCTGGAAGGTTCCTCTCCTGTGGGGTGCTGGCATCTCCACCACTGGGCTGGGGGGCAGGCTGTTCCTGTGAGTGACCAGACCCTCGTGAGCGTGCCCCAATGCTCTCCTGGCTGGGGGAGCGGGCAGGGGGCAGGGGGAGCGGCTCAGGGCCGCCCCCCGCCATGGCTGCCTGTAGCTCTGGGCTCAGCTCGCTGCCCTGAAAGGTGAGGAGGCGTGGGCCAGCCACAGCAGGTCCGTCCCCGTTCTCCAGCCCTTCGATGGCCATCAGCTCTGGGCCCCTGGCCAGTCGGCGGTTGCCCTCGACTGGGGCCTCCCCCTGCAGCAGGCCCCGCCGGAGCTCAGCAAGACGCTTCACACCCAGCATGAGCTTCTTCTGATGTCCTGAGGGGTAGGTATAGGAGCAGGGTTAGCAGGGGCTGGAAAGGTCACCCTAGTCTCCCTCAAACCCCATTCTCTATTCTGGGCCTGGACGCTGAACCCGTTTTGGAGACCCCTGGAGGCATGCGGGCACCCAGCCGGAGGCCTCAGTGCATTCAGTGCTCACCAAGCTTATTGACACCGATCTCCTGCAGCTCCTCCCAGGTGAGGTCGGCCACCAGCCCCATTGAGTCGTAGCCGCTGCTCACCAGCTGCTTGTGGTACTGCGGCAGCCCCAGCGCACACAGCCACTCCAGCAGGTCCGCCTGGAAGAGCACCACTGTTGGTCAGGGCTGGCTCCCAGGCCAGGAAGGCACCAAAAAGCCCCAGCTGAGGGGGGAGCCCAAGCCAGCCACTCACCGGGATGTAGCTGGGCAGCCA
The DNA here is from genome assembly GCA_007922815.1 of Macrotus californicus. Classification (NCBI taxonomy): domain Eukaryota; kingdom Metazoa; phylum Chordata; class Mammalia; order Chiroptera; family Phyllostomidae; genus Macrotus; species Macrotus californicus. The sequence goes on from VMDR010000002.1 coordinate 559,971, forward strand.
CTCAGCGATGCTGAGCTGGGCAATCTCCGAGGCAATCTTCTTCCTGTGCCCGGGCTTGGTCACCCCGATGGCCGTCAGGTCCTGCCACCCAGAACAGTGCCGTCAGCCCCTCCTCTGTCTGCAGGACCTCCCACTGACCTCCTGGGGCAGGGGGGTGCCTACCTCAGGTGTCATGCGGCTGATGGTGGGCACATCGTAGCCGGCTTGCAGAAAGTGGGCGGTGTAGCCCTCCAGCTGGAACTCACTCAGCCAGTTATAGATGGCCTGTGCGTCCTGGGGCAGGGCGGGACAGGGCAGGGTTATTGGAGCCCACTCTGAGAAGGGGCCAAGGCAGGGGCCCAGCCACCTGCCCCAGACGCCCCTAGAGGCCTGGCCTGAGCAGGGCCTTCAGTCCACCCTGAAGCCCACCGGCCCCCACCCTGGGCCTGCAGCCCACTCCCCAGAGGAGGTCACACCTTCCCCTCTAGCAGCTGCTCCGGCCTCACGTCCTGCGTGAAGAGCTGCTCCCCAGAGCGACAGATGGCCAGAGGGCGGTGGCTCAGGTTGTCTTCAAGGAGGGAGAGGAACAGCATCAGAGGTGGCAGGATGAAGGGGTGGGTGGCAAGCCCTTGGCCTCCCCACCTGTACCTCTGCCAGCCCACCTGGGTCCCAGTTACCCTGCCCACCTGCCAGGGATGAGGGGTGCAGTCCTGGCAGCACCTGGTCCTCTCCGGCGGACGTAAGTGGCTGGAGACAGTGAAGGAGCTAACTCAGTGTTCGGAGAGGTGGCAGCAGGTGGGTGGGCCTCCCCTGTGTCAACACCCCTTCCCTCCTACCTGGGCGTTCTCAATAAGGAGTCCAGTGCTATGGCCGTTGGTGCCCTCGGAACTCTGCCCACTGCCAGCACTGCGGATGCTGCCCACACTGCCCTCACTGCCCACACTATTCCTGTCACCTGCTGCAGGGGGCAGAAGCACAGGGGTCAGGGCCCCAGTTGGTCTTGCCAACAGCTGACTGGCAGGCAGCCTGCCAAAGCCAGATGTCCACCCTGGTGCCTAGGGCTGCCCTCCAGGACGTACCTGGGCTGTCTGGGTTTAGGCCCACTCGTGGGAGCTGGCCAAAGGTGAGAGGGTGCACGGGGTCGTCAGCAGGGGGCTGCGGAGTCCGGGAGAAATTTGGACGCAGGGGGGTGGGCACAGAGGGGAGGCGGGATGTAAGGGTGCCCACCCGCTTGCTAACCACTTCAACAATGCCAGGAGGAAAGTAGCCCACACGGTCTGTGCCCCTCTGGCTCTCGTGGATGTGCCCCTTCCAGCGGCCATCGGGATGCTGCTCAAGTACCTGTGGCAGATTGGGGGAGGGAGAGGCATGGTTACTTCCTGTACCAAGCAAGGGCAGGCAGCCAGCCTTGCCAGCTGCAGTCCAGCTCTTTGCCTACCCCCAAGAAACTGGTCTCTGATGCCCAAGTCACCCACAGTTCTGCCCCTGCCATCAGCACCCAGCCCAATCCTCCATGTGCCTCCAGAACATATAAACAACAGTTCTGAAATTGGCCCAGGTCCAAATCCCAGCTCCACTGCTTGTTGGCTATGTGGCCTTGGGAAGTCACATTAATCTCTAAGCCTCAATTTTGTCATCTCTAAAAAGGGAAAGGTGACAGCTCCCTTACCTGGAGCAGGAAGAAATCAATGACACACTGCATATAGAGATCTTGGCACAGAGCCTCATCCACAGGAGGTACCTCAGTAAGTGACGGCAATCACTTGTGTTTGCAAAGGAATGCCTGCACCGGGTCCTCACCGTAATGACGTCCCCTGCCCGGACATTGAGGGCAGTGGGATCATGGAGGTTCCAGAAATCCTTGAGTGCGCGAACCTTCAGGATCCCTGAGGCCTCTAAGAGAAGTTGAACAGGTGTCATCTGAGGGTCCTTAGGATGTCTTCCTACTCCTTATGTCCCCTCCATGGCCCTCCCCCAAGTCCCTGCTTCCTCATCCCCAAGCACTCCCCCTGATGAGCCCTGGGCCCAGAACACCCTGCTCTTGTGATGTCCACTCCCGCCCCACTTCCAAGTACCCCCAGAATGGGGGCCTCTGGGATGGGTCTTCTCCCACACACACTCACCCCTCAGCAGCTGCTTGATCTCCCGGCTGGCCTGGGAGGTGGTGAACTGATTCACAATGTCCAGTGCTGTCTGGTTGTATGTGTTCCGAATGTTCACGTCCACCCCGCCCTGGTGACACAGTGCGGCGGAGGGGGCGTGGACTAAGCACTTTGCTTGTCATTTCCCGAATCCTCATGACTACCCAGGAGATAGGTACTATTTTCAAATTTTACAGATGAGAAAATGGAAGCTCAGAGATAGGGTCAAGGACGAGCTCAAGGTCACTCAGCTAGTAAGAGGCAGAACTGGGGCTTGAACCGGGTCCATTTGCTTTCCAGCCACTCAGCCAACACACATGCAAATGCCATGTTGGTAGGGGAGAGCCCCTCGCAGCGGGTCTCGGCCCGGTGCCCACACCCACCTCCAGGAGCAGCCGCACCACCTCGGTCTTGCCATACAGCGCGGCCTCATGCAGCGCCGTGCCCGTCTTGGTCTGGCGGTTGATCTCTATTCCGGCTCTCAGAAGCTGCCTGTGGAGAGGAGGGGAGTCCCAAGGGTGTGGGGGGGCAGGAGAGGAAGCCAATGGCTGGGGGCAAGGGAGAGTGATCCAGAGCAAGGGTGAAGAGGGCAGCAGGGCAGGGCACAGAGGGGACACTGCCGGCCCCACAGGAAGGGGATGAGGAAATGAAGGTGGGGGGAGTGGTTGGGTACCTGATGACCTCTCTGTGGCCATTCTTGGCAGCCAAGTGCAAGGGCGTGGTGTAGTTGGGGTCACATGGGTCCTTGGCCTCACCCTCCAGCAGGGCCACGCATAAGTGGCTGTTCAGCAGTAGCTGGGCCACCTGCAGCAACCAGCACCCAGGTGGAGCCTTCTCTTGAGACCCCATAGACGCCCAGAACCCAGCCCCCGCCCAGGGGATGCAGGCCTCACCTTGAGCCGCCCAAACTCGCAGGCCAGGTCTAGGGGCGTCTTCTTGGCCTTGTTGACCAGGCAAGGGTTGGACTGATGCTGGAGGAGCATTTCTGACTAGGGGTGAGCAGGGAGCCGAGTGAGGTGTCTGGCCTGGCCAGCCCCTCTGTGCCAGCCCGGGCCCCTGCCCCCACCCTTGCGCCTCTGCGGGCAGGTGGGCTCACGTACCACTTCATAGTGGCCATACTGGGCAGCCAGGTGCAGCGGGATCTGCCCATCCAGGGAGGCGACGTTGACAGCCGCAGAGGCCCGCAGCAGCAACCTCACGGGCTCCAGCCGGCCCTGCCAGGCTGCGTAGTGCAGTGGGCGCATGCCTGCAGAAGGGAAGGGGGTTCTGAGGGGGGTCCTGGGGCAGGGTGGGGTCCAGGGAGGGTACTGAGCAGGATCTGGTGCCACCCTGGCCAGAAGGGAGGCAGACCCCGTGGCAGCGAGGCTGGCTTTACACGGATTGGGTCAGGGAGAGGTCCGGCTACATGAGGCTGGAGCCAGAATCCCACCTTGCCCACCGCAGATGATCTGGTGACCACGTGACAACGATGTCACCTCAACCTCCTCATCTGGAAATTGGGATGCCGTACCATCCACTACCCAGAGGCTGAGGGTTAAAGAGGTAAAGCACTTGCAAGCCCAGAGAAGCTGTGCCAACATCCACCAGCACTGCCCACCAGAGGGTCTGGGTAGGGGGCCCACTGGGGTCTCACCGTTGCTGTCCTTGATGTCCACGGTGGCCTGAGCCTCCAGCAGCAAGGCTATGAGCTCCAGGCTGCCCCCCAAGGCAGCATGGTGAAGAGCAGAGAATCTGGTGTGGAGAGGACACATGGTGGGGGTGTCAGTGAGCAGCTCCCTACCCCCCAAATCCTTGTCTTCCACACCAGACCCATCCTGGGGGCTGGCAGGGCTGGGTTACTTGCCCACTGTGCCCCCCCCCACCCCCCGGCTGCCAGCCCTGCCGTGGGAGCGCAGAGCAGCCGGGCTCCGGCATGAAAGGGCTCAGTGTCTGGGCTGAGAGGCCTGTTTGTCTGGCCTCCCCCCGCAGCAGGCCCAGGGGAGGGGGCCGTGGGAGCAGGAGCCCGAGGGCTCCTATCCTCTAGGGAGAAAAGGGGGCCCAGCAGGAATCTGACCCAAGGAGGCCCCTCAGAGAGGCAACAGGGCCCCTCCCCTCCCTCAGGGGCAGGACCCCTCCCTCCTGTCCTATACAGGCAGGGCCCAGAGCTCTGGGCAAACACTGCTTCAAAGGCCAAGTCTGAGAGGAGAAGGGGCTCCAGGCCCCAGGTCTCCCTCCCTCCCCTGCCCCACAGCTCTCAGGAGGGATGGGCCTCACACTCACCCATCGGCATCCTGATAGTTGACGTTGAGCCTCTTCGTGGAGCCCAGGAGCTCTGGGGGTCAGAGCAGGAGGCATCAGCGTACCCCAGCATGGTCCACCCTTGGCTACCCCCTAACCCCATGCTCCTGTCCCACCCACCTCCCACATCCCGCTGACCTCCTGGTGTGCAAGAAAGCACCTGCCCCATGGCTCTATAGCGCCCTGTCCCGATGGCTCCCTGCCCTGGCCCATCGGCTTGAGGGCACCGCTCACAGGGAGCTGCTGCAGCAGCAGTGGCCTAGCTTCCCTGGGCCCCCAGCCCAGCACGTTTATAGAGCCAAGGGGGCGGGGAGGGGGGACTGGCATGCCATGCCCTCAACAGACAGGCCCACGAGCGCATGGTTAGCATTCCTGCCTGAACGGGCCAAGGAACGAGTCTCATTGTCCCACTGGGCCGAGGGGGCTGGGAGAGAAAGGAGAGGGAGACCAGAGGCAGATGCCAGGGCTGGCCTCGAGGGACACAGTGCCCAGCCCTACAACATCAGTGGATGGAGCACGGCGAAGGTGGTGTCAAACAGACCTACATTAGGCCCCAGCTCTGCCACGTACTAGCTGTGTGATCTTGAACAAGTCACTTAATTGCTCAGGCTCACCGTCTTCATCTGTACAATGGGTCGGTCACAGAACCTGCTCACGAGGTTTCAGTACCTCTGTCAGCATGCAAAAGGTGGAAGCTGCCACCACGTAGCGCTCCATATTACCAAGATGCTGTCCTCCAGCAAAAGCTTGTACAGGCCTCTGGCTCTGCATCCACAGGCCCCAGGCAGGACACTGCTGGGTGGTGGCAAGAGGAGCTAGGGGCTCTCACCATCCCCCCAGGGACCGGATTCACGCAGGTGTGTCCCACGTGTGAGCCAGGGCATGGGAAGGGGTGGCCCTCCATAAGTGTTGCGAGGGTGGGGGGCGCCTGTCACATGCAGCCCCTGCCTCCTGCTGGAACCTACCCCTGCAGGGAAGGAGGAGGCCTGGCTCAACCCGGGCAGGCGGGGTGCCAAGCATGCTGGTTCAGGCCTGCCCCCAGGCCCTGGCGGGCCCCTGAATACCCCAGCAAGACAGGGCCTCGTTCCAACAGGGAGGGACCAACCCCGAAATGATGAGCGCGGGATGGGGAGGGTGGGGACAGCTACTTTTAGGGCTGAGCTGAATTATGCCCCAGCTGAAAATGTAAACACCGAACCAAGGAGTGACTAAGGGGTGAGGAGGTGGGGGCCGCTGGGAGGAAACACAGGCATCCCAGCCTTCCTCTAACCCCCTTGAAAAGTCCTTGTCACACAGAACCATTCAGGGCAGTGGAAAGAACAGGGGCTCTGGAAGCAGGAAGTGCCTGGTTCAAGTTCTTATTGGCCGTAGTCCCTATCTGAGCCTCAGTGAAGATGATGAGGTCAGCAGGGAAGAGATGCAGAAAGTCCCTCCACCTGCTGCCAGCCTGGACAGCCTGGGATGGGGCAGCAGCGCGGTGGTGAGGTGCAGCCTCTCCGGGGAGTGGCAAGACAATGTGATGGGAGACAGGAACAGGGGCCGGGCCGGCTGGGTGGCTCTGTTCTTCCCAGAACAATGGCCGGAAAGGCGGTGGGGGAGAGGCTCCGTGACTGGACCGGGGCCTTGGTGGGAGGGTGGAGGGTCCCGGCTCTGGCCTGGCTCCAGGCACTTCCCCTCCAGCACAACCTCCCTTCCCGGCCTGGCCCTGGGGGTGGAAGGGTCCCTCCTGATTTAGGCTCAGGATGTGAGCTCAGTGGGCCACCCTCAGCCCACTCCATTTCCTTTGGCCAGAGAAGGAGACAGTTCAGAAAAGGGAGTGGGGGAAGGAAGGAGGAGGGCCAGGCTAGGGCTGCACCCCTCTTTTTCCAGCTACCTGCCCCCGAAGAGGACCCGGGTGGGCAGGGAGCGCCAGTCCCCAGTGACCAGATGTTGAACTGGGGAACTGAGGGAGTACCTCTGTTTGGCCCACTAGAAAGCAGCCCCCAGAAAAAAAGGGGAGGGGGCCCTGACACTGCCCTTCTGGCAGTTTCCTTGGCCTCTGTGGTATGGAGCAGGCGTTCCCAGTCTGCCTTCTGAGAACTGCTTTCAAACCACCTGGAGAACCATCCAACCTGCAGAGTCCCAGGCTCTCTGTGCTGATTTTAATTCTGGGGGGAGAAGTGCAGGAGACCTGCCCTTTCTGAATAATCCTAGGGAATTCCCATGCGCAGCGAAGTGTGGGAATGCAGGGAGGAGGGCATGGGCTTGCCTCTGAACTGCCACACAATGGCCGTGTGACCTTGGGCTCTCTGAGCGTCAGCTTCCTTATCTGCAAAGTGGACGTATCGATAGGGAATTAAGGGGACCACAATGGTTGATCAACTACAGGGTCTGCAAATGTCACCTTGTGATGTCCTTTTTGTTACTGGCCTGACCAGCTTTCTCAGGGAAAGGAGGCACGGTGCCAGGGCCTCACGAGGAGTCCTGGGACCCTGTCACTCTGCCTGTGCTCACTCTGTGAAGGCCCTTTGGGGGCTCGGGCAAGGGGCTGCTTCGCCCACAGACATTTCCCCGTGAGCCCGGGAACCCAGCTGTGAGGTCCCCACTGCCAGCTGCCAGACCCCCACTGCCTGTCCTCCTTAGGACCTCACTTTCAGGCCCTGGGGCTGAGGCCAGCAGCAGCTCAACCAAGGCCCCTCTGGGCAGGTTGCCAAAAACAACACAGAGGTGAGGGCAGAAGGGGGAGAGGCTCCCACTCCTGGGCCTCCAGGGACTTCTCTAGCACTTTCCCCCCATCGTGCCCCCCTGAATCCACTTCCCCAGGGCACAGATACACCCCCACAGCTCCATCTCCCTGCACCCTGGGCTTCCTGCCCTGGTGAGCAAGTGGCAGCCTCTGATTCCTAAGGCCCTTAAAACCCTTCTTCTGGCACCCACACTAGCAGGTGTGGGTGGGGATAATTAGATGTTTTCAAGTAGCCACGGTGTGTCTTGGGGCTAGACCCCAGCACCCTTGTCCCCCAGCCCTAGTGTGGTGAGGACAGTCACCTCCGGCCCCTGCTGCTCTAGGGACTCAAGGGGACAAGTCCATGTCCTCGTGGGATGGCCCGGAGAGCTTGTCCTGCAGCCCAGAGGTCTCCTCTCCTTGGGGTCTCCCAGAAGAGGTTCCCAGGAGATGGGGCTCAGGGGTGGCCACCCGTGCACAGAGTCCCTATAACCCTGTCAACATTAGAGACCTCAGAAAATTAGCTTTGGCTCCACCCCGCCAAGGTACACAGGGAGATAAGTCAGGGGGGAAGGGGCTCTAGCAAGTGACTAGATAGTGTTGGACTTTGTCGCAGGCAGCAGAACTCGCTTTTTAAAGCTATCTTGCAGACATCCCCATTCAACCAAGACACAAATGCAGAGATGATCTGGTTGAAGAGGGGGGGGTGGGGGGGGCGGAGCTGTCCGTTCAGTCTTTCCCAGCCCATTGTGAGAAACCCCATGGCCCCGGAGAACAATCTGAAAACCACCTGCTAGAGGAACACCCCATGAGGGCAGGAATTCCGGTTTGCTTCATTCACTGCCGAGACCCAGTGCTTCAGAACAAACACAACCTGGCTGACACATAACAGGCACTCAGAAAATGTGAATGAATGCACTTCAACCCTTTTACTGTACAGGTGAGGAAACTGAGCCCCAGAGAGCTGAAGTGACTTGCCCGAGACACACAGCAAGGGGGACCCAACTCCTTCTCTGGCCCTCGCACACAGAGGCACTCCTTCTACAGAACAAGACAGTTCTCCCACCCCAGGTCCCCTGATCACAACGACCCCACAGTCTTCTCTCTGAGACCCGAGACCTCAGGGGAGGGTCTCAGCTGGACAGTAACCCCATCAAATACTCACTTGTCTTTGCAGCCTTGACTTTAGCCACCAGTTTCTGCACACCAGTCACATCTCCGTTTTTGACGGCAAGAATCAGGTCCTGTTCACGACCCATCCTGGTCCCTGGGCTGGGCTCTGGGCTCAGAAGTCCAGGAGAGAGGCACAAAAACTGTTCTAAGCCAAGGTGTCAGGGGGCCATGCCTTGGTCCTTGGGAGGGCCAGGCGTCCTGGGGGAACGCGTCTGGTGTCTCAGGCAGTAGGTTTCTCGTTAGGCGCTGACAGGTATTCCAACAAGGTGCTTCGTGAGCTGCCGCCACAAGCAGGAAAGCAGATCTCTGAGGGGGTGGAGGCTGCTCGGAAATCTGGACAGATATCAGCTTGCAGCTTCTGACAGCCCTGGGATGGGCTGGGGCTGGGCGCGCCAATCTTCCCGGCTGGCTCCGGAGCACCAGTGCCCACCCAGAGAGCAGCCAGCATTCCCTCGGGCCTCGTACAGCAGCAGTGGGCAGGTCTCGGGGTCTGGAAAGGGGGTAGTGACTCTGCTGAGCTAGGCCAGAGCCTGCAACGGTCTCAGAAGCAGAGCAGGACAGGGCCTCCAGGACAGAAGCCCCCAAACCACCCTGGCGGGGCTTCTGAGTCAAGGGAGGAGCTGAGCCACTCAAAGCGGGAAGGGAGCCACCAAGCATGAGAGGAATATTTGGAGGGGGGAGGGGTGGCATTCTGGGAGGGGGAGGCTGAGTCACTGAGGCCCCAGGGCACCTGGCAGCACGGCAACCTGGGGCAGGCTGGGCAGCGGCCTATTCTCCACAGCCCAAGGGGCTGACACCCACGGACAACTGGCATGCCAGGAGGCGGGGCCTGGGAGGTTTAGGCACAGCCAGACAGGAGGGGTCACTCCCTGTTGAAGGTGGCTGCCCCTAGACTCTGCAGGACTCTATGAATTCAGAGTGGAGTGGGGAGCTTATGGCCACTCATTTCTGGCAGGGGTCTGCCTCTGCTGGACAGGGAGGCTTTACAGCACCTGTTGCTGACCTATCCTCACCCCTCGTACAGGATGCACAAGTAGCTGGGCAGAGAACAGAGACAAGGGCTGGGGCACCGCTGGCAAAGAGGTCTGCTTGGCCCCTCAAGCCCGAAGCTAAGGCCCAGAGCTCCAACTTCAATGCTGAGAAGCCTACCTCAGTTCCTCAGTAATCACGAACTTGTTGCCCGAATCCTGTGGCATGAGACCCGGGCAGGCCTGGGGCTCTGGCTGGGGACCCCTCACTCCTAAAACGTCCCGAGCCCAGCCCAGATGGCACTCCTTCTCATGGCCCGCGGCCGACATTGGGGGAGGGCGCCCCTGGCAGTGCCTGGGGTCGGGCTGGCTCCCCCGCCCCCCGGAATGCCCGCCCAGGGCCGCGCAAACCCCCAACCCCAACCCAGCCCGGGCCAACCAGGGAAACAAAGCGGCGGGAGGAACCAATTGGGCCAAGGGCCGGAGGGACTGATGCGGGAGCGAGGAATAAGGGGGCGCGAAGGAGGACGGAAGGAGCAAAGAGACGGAGGCGCCAGCGGATCCCGCAGGAAAAGTTAGTTTGCGCCCGCCCTCAAGGGTGCTGACCCCCAGCTCAGGCACCGCAGTCTCACCTTTCCCAGCCGCCCCGCTGGGGGTCCGGTTGGCCCTTCGAAGTTCCTGGCACTGTGGACCGTGGCTTCCACTGCCCCCCTTACCTCCTCTCTCCTCCTCCTTTTCCAAGGCCGGCTCGGCGCCTCCCGCAGGAAATCCCGCCCCTCCCCCCTCCCTCCCGCCGGATCGGGAGCGGAGGGACCGTCCGGGCCGCGCAGTCGGACTGTCAGTCAGCGTCTGCGGCCCCGCCCCCATCCGCGCCAGGTCCCACCCCCATCGCTCCCGGCGGACTGGAAGCTGGCCGGTCTGCGCATGCGCGCAGGTGAAGTGCAGGGTGTTGAGGGGCGAGAGCTCGTGACCCCTGAGTTCCACTTGCCGAGCCGGGACTACTTTGAGTCTCTAGAGTTTAGGCCGCAGGGTTTGTGAGTGAGTGGCAGAGAAGACTTGGTACGAAGGAGTCTGGAAACGGACACCTGGGGACCCCACTTGGGAAGCACCCCTTCTTTGCCTCTCGCCCCTCTTGGGACTCCTGCAGCGACCTCCGACCGCGTCTAGAGCGCCGAAACACCGACTGATCGGGGCAATGGTGCCACCTAGTGGATAGTATCGGAGAGGTCCACCGTGGCTGCGGCGTGGACCCCAGCCTCGAGGAGGTGCTAATGACGGACCGGGATTGGCGCTTCAGCACCACCGTGGGCCGGACAGCGCCTCCCTCCCCCGAGTCCTCGAAACCTGGCTTTCAGACCCCTCGGAAGGGACCTAAAGGAAGACCCTGAAAGAAACCTCAACCTCCTCAGATGGAACCCGACATCTCCCGGTGGCCTTCAGTTTGCGAAGCTAGAATTCGGGAACCCACCGCTCCGCTCTTCCTTCTCTAAACCCCCTCTTCTTGCGTCCTTATCTAGCCAGATGGTGGGACTAAAGTAGCCCAGGACTGCGGAGAGGAGGCAATGCATTTGACTATTTATACTGCACTTTCTGAAACCAGGTTCCTCAAATTTTACTAGAGAGGAGCCCAGAGGTGGGTTAAGGACAGTAGAGGGAAACTCCCACGAATCCAGAAACCTGCAAACTTTCTGCCCCCGGAATTGAGGCACAAGTCTGAGCTAGGAGCCAGGACAGCTAGGAATGCGGAGAGCCAGCCAAGTGGGTTGACCTGGAGACCAGAGGAGCGGACGTTGGATCCGCCGGCTTTAAGACCGCGCGGAGTTCCGGCGGTGGGCGGGTCATGGGCGGTGCGCGCGCAGGCGCAGGCGGTGGCCCCATGGAGTCCCAACCAGACCTCGCAACCGTGGAGGTTCCTCCCGGGCGCGTGCTCAGGTGCGGCGTAGGCAGGCCTGGGGGAGTCACGGGGACCGTGAGGTGCCCTCGGGGAAGGGGGCAGGGGTCCAGGACTGGACGAGGCGGCCCCGACTTCGTGGCTTTGACCCCGTGTCTCCCCCTTGCCAGTTCCCAGGAACTCCTCGCCGCCCGCTCGCGGTCTCAGAAGCTGCCCCAGCGCTCGCATGGGCCCAAGGACTTCCTCCCCGACGGCTCGGCGGCCGAGGCCGAGCGGCTGCGCCTGTGCCGAGTGGAGCTCTGGCAGCTGCTGGCGGAGGAGCGCGTGGAGCGCTTGTAAGGGGGGCGGGCCGGACGGGGGCGGGGCCAGGCGGGGCGGACTGACCCTGTCGACTTCCCGGTCGACTGAGACGACCCGAACCCACTCTTCACTAGGGGCAGTTTGGTGGCCGCCGAGTGGAGACCGGAAGAGGGGTTCGTGGAGTTGAAGTCTCCTGCGGTGAGCGGCGGGGCCCTGGGGCAGGGGAACCGTCTTCTCTCCCTTCCTGGCTCCTTTGTGACTTTGTTTTGGATCCCACACAGGGTAAATTCTGGCAGACCATGGGCTTCTCAGAGCAGGGCCGGCAGCGGCTGCACCCCGAGGAGGCCTTGTATTTGCTAGAGTGTGTGAGTGGGACCTCAGGAGGGTGGGGGACCGGCTGGGACCAAGAAACCGGAAGAGGGTTGTGGTTTTTGGGGGGTAGAAAAAGTATACACAACTGAACCTAAGCTTCTAGGGGAAAAGACAAGAAGAATGCGGGGCAGAAAGCAGGGATTCCCGCCTACATTAGTGTTGGTGCTGCTCCCCCTTCCTAGTTGACAGAATTCTTGCTGTGATGCTTGCGGGGCGGTTGCGGGGCAGGACGGGTAGGGCACAGATCTTAGAGTCAGGGAGTTACTTCATTGGCAGTGCCACCGCAGGGATTTACACGTTGAACTGTTGGCTCCACTTCCAGGGCTCCATCCAGCTCTTCTACCAAGAACTGCCGCTGTCTATCCAGGAGGCCTACCAGTTGCTGCTGAGTGAGGACACTGTGACTTTCCTGCACTACCAGGTATCTGTCATCCCCTCTCAGTAGAGGAGCCACCCATCCACTGAATCAGTTAGTACTTACAAGTACCTACGGGTGCTAGGCACAGAGCCATGTGCTGGGGCTACATGATAGGCAAGGGCTCAGCTCTCAGTAGAGCTTACAATCTAGTGGTGGCAATGGATAATAAATCAGCAAGCAAAAGAAGGGGTGACTTCACAGAACTGAGTGCCAGGAAGAAGACAAAGTGGGGGAGAGGCACAAGGCTAGAGACATCAGTATAGACATCATAAGCACATGGACGGTATTCAAAACTGAGGACTGTGTGAGTGTGTGGCCAGAGTGGAGGGCTGCATCTGAGACCTAGCGCACTCCGACAGGAGGTCAGGGGGAGGGGAGAGACCAGAAACAGACTGAGAGTGTCTGGCAACACAGGAGAAAAACCAGGAGAGGTGGCATCACAGAAACTGAGAGGTCTTTCCAGGAGGCAGTGGCCAGCTATGTTGAAGGTTACTGAGAGATCAAGCAAGATGGCGGATATTCCTGTGCACGGCACTCTGATACGGATATGGGGACAGGAGAATGAACATGGGCTCTTTACCAAAGACCACTCCCACCTACCCCTGTCTGTGGAGGGGGCGGTGAGGTGTCCACCACCTTTTGCCACCCTCTTGTCCATTTTGCGGTCAAGAGCTTCGCTTTTATTAGCTTTAGTATCAAAATATTTTAAGGTGTAGGTTTTGGCCTCTGGTCCATTGGCTATCAGCTTTTTGGGATTTGCATTTAAATCGAGAAGTTGCTATATGTTATATGTGTTAAGTAAGGTAAGCAATAGACAGGAATTCATACTGAGACCTTAGTTTGGGGAAAGAGCTTATAATGGAGTGTGGTCCGACCAGTCTCAGGATTTAGAATCTGGGGGTGGGTGGCAGACGGGGGACAGGGAATGGCTTCTGTCTGGAGAAGCTTTGGTATTTTCACAAGTGGACGTATAACCTTCAGTTTTGTTTTGTTTTCTTTTGAGGTCTTCAGCCACCTGAAGAGACTGGGCTATGTGGTTCGACGATTCCAACCAAGGTAAATCCCTATCCCGTTGCTCTCCTGTTTGTTTTGGTCCTGGGACTTGGGTGACTAGCCCCAAAGCAGAAAGTGGCCTCTGCTTACCTAGAGTCCTTGGCTGGGGCTGGAGCTGGAGCTCCGTGGACATGGGCTGGGGGCCTCTGCTGGAAATGCTCTTTGGAGAGGCAGGTTGGGACAATCTGGGTCATTTCAGCTTACCCTGGTTATCAAATTGAGCCTCATCTTTAGCCCGTTCAACTCTACAGATAGTGATTGAGCACCTATAGCTCACTGTGAGCACGAAGGTGTACTGCGACAGACGTGGCACTTAGTAGGTGCAGACAGATTTGTCAAATGCAGGCATGAAGGAACAAGTGAGGAATTAGCAGTTGAGTAGAGTTCATCATTTCTTTTGCAAGGTTAGATGTTCTTTCCTCTGGGGCCTCTAAAGGTCATCGCCGTAGTAACCCAGCATTGCTGAGAGCAGCAGAGACCTCCATACTTAGGGCAGAAACTGGTGCAGCCTCTGTACTTTCCCAGTAAACAGAGCTTTAACTTCTGAAATTGGAGCATGTCCTGAGAGATAGTCACAGATGTGCGCTCACCCATTCATTCAGCAGCATCGGTTGACCACTTACGGGGCGCCAGGCCCTGTGCTCATGGATGAGGAGTGGCAGGGAGCAAAACCACTGCCCCAGACAACTCGCATTTAGTGGGGGTCTTACACAAAACACCACCACCTTGCAAAATCAGTGAACTGGGAAATGTTGTAGGAGTCCAACACAGGGCACGGTCACACCAATTAGTTTACCCCCCAGAACAGCACTGCCCAGTGGAACTTTCTGTGGTGATGAAAGTGTTTTATGTTTACACTGTCCAGTATATGCAGCTTGTACAACTGAATTTTCAGTTTTATCAGTATTGATGGATTTAAATCTTGAACTTAAACAGTTCGCATCTAGTGGTTACCACATTGGACAGTGCAGCCTTACAGCCATAAAAAATAACTCATGGCAGGGAAGAAGGCTCTAGGGATAAGGACCCACGTCCGTAATACATGACTGACAGGAAAAGGTTACAAGGCAGTGTGTCACTTTGGTTAGAAAAAACAACCATGGAGACAGACGGTCAATATGGCATTTTTAAGAAACAAAAAAGGGACATGGGTGCAGCTGCCCTGGCGGCTGTGGGGTGCACGTATGGTGACAGCCCCCAACACACAGTCCCCCTGCCCCACAGCTCACCCAGGTGGCCCCTTCCCTGTTCCTCCCACTTAACTTTTAGTGGGGGCTAGAAAATGACACCTGGGGATCCATAGCTGGCACTCAAAAAGGTCGGATGGAAACCGGGACAGGAAAGCCAACCCTGATGGGGGTGGGAGGTACCACAGTGGGTGCGGGACACAGGGTTTGGCTCTACAGCGCCAGCTGGCGCAGGCTGCATGGGCGGACAAGGCCACTGAGGCGGGGCTGGAGTAGGTTTCTCTTCTGAAGAGACCGGGTGAGGACAGGCGGGGGTCCTGGCCATGGGCCTCAAAGGAACCTAGTGGCGGCAGCTAGCTGCAGAGGCCTGTTCTGACGCTGAGGGCAGTGAGACACAGAGGGCCACGCTTCCGAGGAGAGGTGTTTCACCCAGGCCTGTGGTAGTGGTTTGGAAAGCTAGCCTCTGGTGACTGAGAGGACTTAGATTCCCCCAACCTAGCAGTTTGGTTTCGCCAGCGTAGCAGGAGGAACCAGTCTCTTGCCTACCTAGAAGTGACTGAAGCCAAGGGGCTTATTGGGTCCTTCTCCCCACCCACCGCTGAGAGTAGGGGACTCAGTCATCAGCGGACGGCACACCCTTTCACTCCGGTGTCAGATTTGCCAGCTGGAAGGGATCTTAGAGGTCTTGGGGTTGTCCAACCCTGCAGTTCTGCCAACAAAGAAACTGACATTCCGAGGGGTCGAGTGACCTGCCTGAGATGACACGGCTGGGTGCCTGGTGTCTAGAATAGTGCTGAGCACAGTGAGCCCACTCTTTAAAAAAAAAAAAAAAAGCCACTAGGGTCACTGGTTCAATTCCCAGTCAGGGCACATGCCTGGGTTGTGGGCCAGGTCCCCAGTGGGGGGTGTGCAACAGGCAACCACACATTGATGTTTCTCTTCCTCTCTCCCTCCCTTCCCCTCTCTAAGAAAAATAAATGAATAAAATCTAAAAAGAAGAAACAAAAATGTTATAGTGGTATCCATGGGTTTTATTTTTATTTTCTGTATTTCCCAAGTTTTCTAGTTAGTAATTAATCACTCATTGCTAGCTCTGCAGGAGCCCTGGTTCCAGGGAGACTGTTCAAAAGTGCCGTTGGTGAGACCCAGAGGCCTGGGCAGAGATGCACAGGCAGGCCCAGTGGCCACCCCTGTGCACCCTGAGGGCACAGGTCTGCCCAGGGCCTTGGCTCCTGAGTGTGGTTCTGACCCTGGCCCACTGACTTTGCTGGGCCAGTCCCTCACAAACTCCACCGGGAGCGCCAGGCTGAGAAGGTGGATCTGTCGCTAGCCTCATTCCCACCCCACAGCGCCATCCTGTCCCCTTATGAGAGACAGCTGAACTTGGACAGCAGTGCCCAGAGCTTGGAGGATCGGAATGGCAAGAGGAAGAGGAGGAGCTCCAGTTCTTGGTAAGGCTCCCCACAGGACCACCACCCTGGGAGTTCTGGGGGGCTAGAGCTGTTGGGAGAGTGCTGGTGTTTGGGACCTTGGAGAGTGCATGGAGGTGTTGAAGAACTGGTTTTGGGTGGCTGCCGTGTAGGCTCAGGGAGGCAGTAGGACACACGTAGGACACATGTGCACCTCAGCAATCAGGAGCAGATGTGCTGTGTTTCCTCCCCACGTCCCTCAGGTCCATTAATAAGAAGCCCAAGGCCCTGGAGAACCCCCTGCAGGGGGTGGATAGGACATCTGAGAGCCCGGCAACCTCCACCCCTCCTCCCTGCAACCAGAACAGCCAATGCCCAGAGGAGAAACCCCAGGAGTCAAGCCCTGTAAAGGGCCCAGCGGGCCCCTTTCAGCTTCTGGGGTCCCTGGAGCCCTACCCTGGCCTGGCCAGGGAGGTGGTGGGGTGCAGCCAGGAAAGTGGCAAAGTAGAGAATGGGCTCAAGGGGGCTTCTAAGCAACGCTGGAACTTTGAGCAGATCTCCTTCCCCAACATGGCTTCAGATAGCCGCCACACCCTCCTACTCGCCCCAGCCCCAGAGCTGCTCCCAGCCAATGTCACGGGGCGGGAGACAGATGCTGAGTCCTGGTGCCAGATGCTGAACCAGCGGAAGGAGAAGCTGTCCAGACGGGAACAGGAGCAACAGGCAGAGGCCCAGCGCTTCCGGGAGGACGTAAATGCAGATCCTGAGGTGCAGCGCTGCTCTGGCTGGCAGGAGTACAAGCAGCTGCTGCACACGCGACACCTGCAGAGGACCCAGAGCCGCCCTCCACACCTGTGGGACCAGCCTGTCACCCCCCTGCTGAGTCCTGGCCAGGCAGACTCACCAGGTACCCTGCCTTAGCCCCACAGGCCTCTGGCAGCTAAGGAATCACAAGACTTTGAACAGGGCAGGGATTGGCCACCACTAATGGGAGCTTAAGAAAGAGGAGGGAGGAGAGAGCGTCCCAAGCAGTGGGGCCCTCAAAGGCAGTCTGTTCTCCTGTGAGGCAGCAAAAGGAGCTGCGGGGAAGGGTTAGGGATGGCAAGTCAGTGCCAGAGGAGAAGGGAAGTGAAAACTACGACCACGTCCTTAACGTCATTCACAAGATGTGGGGGGACGGCTCTGCCACCAGCTCACTGATCCGCAGTCCTCCCACCTCTGTTAGAGGGAACAAGGTGGCCTGGTGGCCAAATAAGAGGAAGGGTCACTGTATGCCCTGCGATGTTAAGAACAGGGATGCAGCAGAGCAATGATTTCCAACTGGGGTGATAACAAGAACTTTCAAAACGTGCAACACCTGACTTTAGTCAGGCGTGGACCTCTTTTCCCCGTAGGCTGGCAGATTAAAAAATGACAGTAGCCAACACAACAATAGCTGTCTCGTTATACCTATTTTTTGGCAAATCAGCAAAAAATATATATATTTTGGGTGCCACAGAACTGTAATAATTAGTTTGTGTGCCATGAGATGAAAAAGGTTGAAAATCGCTGTAATGGGACAAGAATGGTCAACGGAGTCAGAGCTACTTACAACCCTATGGGAACGTGGTAGATTGTAAGTAACTAGACCAGGTAGCCCGGTCCGTTCCATTTCAGATAAACAACATGGGACATACCTGTACTTTTTAAAAAATCTGCTAAATCTGGGCACCCTACACTAGAAGGCAGATGAGAAATGTCAGGGGGTCTGTAAATGGCTGACTCCCCTCCCCCAATGCCTTATTTTTACTGTCCTTACAGCCACAGTCCTTCAGCACATCTCCGTGCTGCACACGACACACCTTGCTGACGGAGCTGCCCGGTGAGTTCCCAGGCAGTGCCTGTCTCCACAGTACTTGGGCTGCCAGCAAGAGCTGGCAGCTGGGATTTGACTCCTCAAGTTGGGTATGCACTCAGGGATCATCCCAGGGATGCTCTACCCTGGCTAATACTCATGTGTGTCTAGGGGAGAGGGAGGAGTGAGAGGCAAAAGGTGGCTTTATCCCCAGGGTTCGGAGGTGGCAGGGAGCCTCCCCTTACCCTCAAGTGGCACCTCACAGCAGGACCTCAGTTCCGGTGCAGAGGCCACTTCCTGGAACTGGGGGAGGGAAAGGGCAGTGTGGAAAGACAAGGTGGAGCAGGAGAGTCCCTAAAGTTTCTCACTCTTCTCAGGCTGCTGGAGAAGTCAGGGGGCTTGGAAATCAGCTTTGATGTTTACCAGGCCGACGCTGTGGCCTCATTCCGAAAGAATAACCCTGGCAAGCCCTATGCCCGGATGTGCATCAGTGGGTACGAGAAGTGGACCTCTTCCCCACACCCCTGGCCAGTCTGCCAGTCCCTGACAGGCCCAGAGAAATTATGGGACAGAAGTGAGGCTACACAGACAGTTGGGGCTATGGGAAGCCAGGCTTACCAGTCCTCGGCCCTGACTCCTGGCATTTTGGGGTAGTCTTTCCTGTGCCACTAGACCTGAGCTCAGTGAGAACCTCACTCTCCCTAGCCCCTTACCCAGCCAGGACTCTGGGTCTCTCTTGAACTTATCTGAGCCGTGCAGTTTGCAGACAGAAGAGCCCAGGGGGCTACACTTCTGTACCCACAACTCCTGGCTTAGTCTCCCTTCCCTGGGAGCCACAGAGGGCTGGGGTCTCAGAGCCTGTGGGTAAGCTGTGGCCAGGTCTCAGTCGAACCTTTATCCCTGCAGATTTGATGAGCCAGTTCCAGACCTCTGCACCCTCAAGCGGTTGTCCTACCAGAGCGGGGATGTTCCTCTGATCTTTGCCCTGGTGGATCATGGAGACATCTCCTTCTACAGCTTCAGGGACTTCACACTTCCCAGGGATCTAGGACACTGACCAGTTCTGGCAGGGCCTGGGGCCTGGTTGGGGGGACTTTGACTGTCTACTCTCAGGGACAATCTCAGCTGCCTGCTACACCTAGTAGCTGCAGAGGCTAGTCTGGGCCTTGGCCCTGGGTGTCTGATATTGGCAGAAGAGCCAAGCTGAGCCCACCCTACCTGCACTTCCAAGCCCCAGGACTGAGGCTGCTGCCTTGCAGTGATCTCCTTGGAACGCAGCACCGGATTCTAGAGACCCAGCGAGGTGGGGCAGAAGAGAACTCCGTGCCTTTAAACAAGAGGGTGCCTGCTCACGCGATAAAGCCAAAGCCATAGCTATTAAAAAATAGATTCCTTTTTCTTCTGTGGCTGGATATACTAGACAAGTCCCCAGCCCCGGTGTCAGGGCACAGACCTCAACCCCCTCCCATTGTCCGTAGAACTGGCCCCCAGAGGCCCTTGCCTCTACTTTGCCCACCCACAGAGACCCCTGCTTTCTCTGGTGTGGGAGTTAAGAGAAGCCCGCGAGAGGGCGGGAACGCGGCCCCCCCACCTTTCTCAGGAGATGCGCCGGAGGGCTTGAGAAGCCACAGACCTCTAGTCAGCGTGGCTGCATGCAGGGTAGTTCAGGGAGGGAGGCCGGCACTCTATCGGCCCTTCCCTGAGTACAGCCGGGTCCCGGGAGAAGGCCGGCCGAGAGGCGCCACGTCGGAGTGGTTTCACCCTGAGCGGTGGAGCGCGCCGTACACGTCCCAGGCCTCGGGCCTGACCTCTGCGCCCCTTCCCTTACCGCCGCTCGTCGCTCCAACCCCCTCCTTCGTTGCTGAAAACTTCGGTGCTGTTTTGGTTGCCTCGGGCGCCTGCCAGCCAAAGCAGGGGCTCGGAGGAGGGGGTCCAGGCCTGGAGCCTGCCCCGAGGAAAGGCGCCTTGCGGCGACGCCCCGCTCCTCACGCCACCTCGCTCCTGGGTCCAGAAACGTGGCCCTCTGTCCGCCGGCCACCCTCTCTGATTGGGCTGGACGCTCTCAGGAAGAGCTGCCGGGCTATGCCCCTCCCTCCGGGCTCCGGGCCAGGTTACGGGAGGTACGGCTCCTCTTGGCAGTCGGGCCCGGGAGGCGGCCCTGGGCGGTCCCGCATTCCGGGAACTATTTCTTCCTCGGGGAGGCGGCGGGACACTGGGCGCAGGGAACAGTTCTGCGACCAGGTGCTAGCAGGTGAGGCCGGGGGCGGGGCGGCAGCGCCTCGTGCATATTCACACAGCTGAGGCCCCGCCCTCGCCCTGTCTGGGGCCGCGGATTGGCCCGAGCGCGGTCCCCTCCCCCAGAGGGTGCCCGCGGCCCGCCCCCACCCCGCCGGCGCAGGTCTCCGTGGGCGGGGGCGGGGCGGGGCGAGGCGGAGCCCGGCGCTCTGGGTTCCGCTGGCCCGTCCGGCTCGCCCTTTATGTAAATAGAGGCAGCTCCGCCCCTCGCTCGCCGAGCCGGAGGTGAGCAGGAAGGAGGCTGCAGCCCAGAAACCTGTGGGTCGGCGGCGGAGTGAGCGAGCCGGCTGCGGGCGCCGAGAGTCGCCGAGGCCTCGGGCGGGGGCCGGCCTGGGGTTCCAGGTGAGGCGCGAGCCGGGGCCCACCTAGCTGGCCCCCCCCCCCACGGGGCGCTCGCCACTCGAGGCGGAGAGGCTGGGGAAGGCCGGGACCCCGGTCTTCCCGGGCAGGGCGGGGAGGGCTGAGCCCAGGTCCGCCCTGGATCCCGTCGCTCAGCTCGTCTGGGAGAAAGACACCTGTAGATAGTGCCACTGGGAACTTTTCTCTGCCTGAGCCGCCCGCGATTACAGAATTTGGGTTTCGGGTGTGCACGATAGTGTTGCCTTTGGGGAGCTGGGAAACAGGTGCCCCGCCTGGCTGAGTGTGAGGGTCTCTGCGCGCGGAGACTTAGTTCCCGGGCCTCGGTCCGCATGTGCAAGGCGCCTAGCCCGGGAGGCCGACGACCTGCGTCTCCGGTGGCCCTCTCTCTGCAAGCGACGTTGGCGGTTTAGCCCCCCTGCCCCTGCCATATGGATTCTCTCCCTACCAGCCCTTTGTGCCTCCTAATCCTCGGATGCAGGAAACCCGCGGGAGGGACTTAGGTCTCAGGGCCTCTCTGCGTCTGGTTGCTTTGAGGACAGTACGGAGACCTAGTCTGCTTCCCACGACGACGGGGGTGGGGTTGCGCGGGGGAACGTTGGACTTGGCGAGGAGAGAAAAATTCTGCTTTGCCGAAGAAAGTGTGCAGTTTGGTCTTGGTTTGCTCGTCTGGACGGTTGGTAGTACACCGAGCTCGGGCTGTGGGGAGAACTGACTGTAACCAGGAGAGGAGTGGTGTGGCCCACTGAGGCTTTCACCTGACTCAGGTGAGCTTTGGGTGAGGCGGGCGGGGCTTAGACCCAAGCCCTTTCCCCTGGGGATTCCTGTGCCAGATGCAGGGCGTGTTAACCTGGGCTCTAGGGACCCTCTGCGGAGTTTACAAGCCAAGGCTGCAGAGGGGATTCTGAGGGTGGGGGGAGAGCTGGGAGGGAATGAGTGAGTCCGGGAGACAGGAAACCCCTGGTGGGAAGAACAGCAGCAGCACAGAGGAGCTGTTGGCCCCGCTGTGGGGAAGCCAAGGTCAGAAGTGGCTTTTGAGGAAAACCGTCCGGGTCTGAATGAACTGAGGTTCGGCAGGGGTCCTGGGAGATGGTCTTAATTTTATGAACAGGGAATCCAGATTTGGTTTCCTTAAGTGATCTGCTCACAGTGGTCACTTAAGGCTGTCAGGAGTCCAGCCAGGCCCTGGGGGCACTGACCAGGAGTAGGTAGGCCCTCTTCTTAGAATTTGAACCGGGCCATCTCTGAAGGCCACTGGACAGTGTTTCCAGGGCCTGGGGTCATTCTGCATCCCTACTGTATTCTTCATGGAAGCGATGGCGTGTCCTCTTTGGTGGCAGATTAATACAATTTTAATAACTTAGTAATGTAGTGTTTAGTAACTTCTTAATACATGGCATTAAAAGGGGGGAAAAAGCCCATAATTCCAGATGACACTTGTTAGTTTAAAAAATAAGACAGTTAATAGGAGCCCATAGTGGGGGAGATGAAACGTTTTAGAAAATCCAAGAGGGAAAATCTTACCCTGTTGCCTCGCAGCCTTCCTTCAGAGGGAGCGCCCATTCTGTGTTACAGTGCCTTCCAGACTCAGGGGCAGTTCTGGATCGCGCCTGTGACCTTGGCTTGGAAAATTAACTGCCAAACCTCAGCTGAGCCTCGTTTTGCAGATGCTGATGAGAGGATGAAAAATGCCACAAACACGAGTGGCCTGGCACCTAGCCAGAGCCAGGTGAGGGTGAGCTTAGCATCCCCATGAAGCATAAAAACCGTGGTCACTCGTGGGCTTTTGGCCAGATGCCTGGGCCTTCTGGGTTTGCCTGGTAGACTGGGAGGGAATCTGGTTTCTCTGTCCAAAAACCAGCCAAGGGGTCATGATTATTGAGCTTTTAAAATGAGGATGGGGACAGAGGTAGAGGGCAGTGGCCTCTCCTAACCTCATCTCGTATTCCAGTGGCCCTTGGCAATTCCCCGGCTCTTTGGGGGAGCCAGGAGGGAGGCCGGAGGGCCAGACCCCAGCTGGGGGCCTGTCCTGGAGTGTGTGTTCAGGGGTGTAGAATTTAATCTGCTTTGCTTTGTGCTCAGGGAAGGGCTTGACTGTAGGTATTCTGCTCCCTGTTGGGGGTGGGGGCACATCCCTGTGCTGCTCTATTGTCATTGAGAAGATTTTCTGAGAACCCTATGGTGCTTTCTTCCAACCTTGTTCAGGGAATGGTCTGGCCCCAGGACCCTCTCCCCAGGAGAGGTGGTGCATGGAGCTGGAAGGTTCAGGAACTGTTGTCAGCCTGCGACCGGGAGGCTTGAAGCTCCTGGGCAAGAGTTTCCAGGGGCAGTATGGGGCTTCCTGATGGGTCACTCAGCCTTCCTGGTCCACCCAGGTGTGTCGGAAACAGCTGCTGAGACACCCGAGTTGGGGTGGAGAGGCTGGTGGCCCCTACTCCTAGGTTGGCTTTGCCCAGCAGCTTTTGAGGTTACCTTCCTTCACTGCCATAACTCTCATAGGAAGCTGGTCCTTTGAAGAGTCACCCCACTCCTTCCCCTTCCCAGGAGCCACAATGGATTCTTGAGCTAGGAGAGGCTTCTCTGGGCGTGGGGACAGGGAGCTGCTAGGGACCTGACTCTACCCTTCAGGAATTCAGCAGTGACCGGAGCCTTCTCTTGAAACACCTGTTTGATGAAAGGGACCTCTGGGCACAGGACTCTTTGACTCTTGTGAATAGCGATACTGCTGGATTCTCCTTGCCAAGGAGCTGGGTGTCCTGAAGCCTCGGACTTTTTTGAGGCAGGGCCCACAAAAGTATCCCCAACAGGGTAGCCGGCACGATGTCCACATGGCCCTGGCCAGAGACTTGAGAACAAGGTGGGGAAGTTCCCTGAGGGATCCTATGGTGCCCCAACACAGTATTCTTTGGGGTTAGTGGCTCCCACCTGGAGAAGACCTCCGTTCAGTTGGCCCCCGTTCAGCCCTAGCTGTTCTTCGTTCATTAAACAAGTGTTCACTGGTGGTTTATGTGTGCGGCGAGGCTCAAACAATGGGCATGACCCTCACACAAAGCAAAGATTTCTGTCATCACAGGATTCACGTGCTAAAGGGTGGGGACCTCGAGCGACAGAAAATAGTGCAAGTAATAAATAATGTGTTCAAAGGCGATATGAGCTACTGAGTAGCAACTAAAGCAAGGGATAGGACCCCTGTGGTGAGGGCAGGTTGCAACCCAAAAGGTGGTGAGGGCCCTGGCTGGGTAGCTGAGTTGGTTAGAGAGCCATCCCAATACTCCAGGGTTGTGGGTTCAGTCCCCAGTCAGGGCACATACAAGGATGAACCAATGAATACATAAATATGTGGAGCAGCAAAAAGATGTCTCTCTTTCTCTCTCTTCCTCCTCTCTCTCTAAAAATCAATAAATAAGATAAAATAAAAAAGGGTGGTCAGGGTGGGCCTCGACAAGGTCACATCTGAACACAGACTTGCAGGGGTGACAGAGTTCTTTAAATCAAATCGGAGTGTCTGTCATGAGCCAGGGCACTAAGCACTGGCGATGCCACCACGAACAGAACAGGGACAGTCTGTTTCTCCTAGAGCTGACATCTTCTAGAAGCTCCTTAGGGCAACAGTTCAAGTTTTGCAGTAGGTAGGGAGGCTGTGGGATGGGGCCTGTTAAGATGGCCAGGCAGCCTACCCACCTCCAACCCAGGCAAGCTGTCCACCTTCTCCCAGGATGGCTTTGCTTTTTCTTGTGCTTTGCCATATCCAATCCATCACATCCCTGGAGAGAGTCTGATGCTGGATGACAGAAGGGGACTGAGGCCCCAAGAATGGTGATGGGAGGGCTTGGGGGTGGCGTGTGCATTCCCACTCCCCACCCCCTCCTCACAGCCAGGCTGGGGAGGAAACCCTGAGGAGGAGTCTCAGGTGCACTGGGAGGACCTTTCCTGGCTGGTGAGACTGACTTGTGGTTCCTTATGATGGATAGTGGGGTGGGCAGGTGGCAACTGACCCGGACCCAGCCAGGGAGGGCCAAGTCAGGCTGCGGCTGCTGACCCCAGGTGGTCCCACCCAGACTACTGCTGGCCAGGCCCTTTGTCCTGGGAGCGAGGCCTGCATTGGGCAGAGAGCTTTGCAGTTGGAGTTCAAGGACTTGGACTCTTCCTAAGTGCTTGGGCTTGATAGCTCTTGGAATTGGTCATTTCATAAGTAATTGTAAGAATTACATGACATGATGCATGTAAAGTACTTAAAGTAGCAAATGGCCATGGTTTTCTCTCAGTCACTTGTAGGACCTAACAACAGCAGTGGCAATTCTCTGGCTCTCAGCCCCTCTCTATCTGTGCCCCACCTCTGTGGGGTGCCCTTTTAGCCGAGGTTTGGTTTGGTTGTTAAGCTGCTGGCCAGGGGCCTGCTTGGTGCCTCTGGGAGATTGGGTTTCCCAGGGCAACATGGGTGCTTGCAAAGCAGCCATGGGCATCTGAGTTGGCATGGACAGAGGCCGGAGGGAGCAGCAGCTGCCCGCGTCAGTAGAGCCCGGCCCCACCTCTCCCCTCAGAGGGAGGTGCAGGGGCGTGGTGCAGATGGGAGGCCAAAGCCGCACACAGGTCTCACACAGGATGTCGGGGAAGGGAGGGCAGCTTCTCGGCAGCATCAGGCTGTGGGGAGCATGAGCAGAAGGGTGAGGACAGCTTGGGACTCAACCTGTGTGTGCTTCTGGGGATCCTGGACATCTCGGGCCCCGGGTGGAGAAGGCCCGAGATGTCCAGAGTCCTGCTGTTGGGGGCCACGTCTCCCAGTAGATCAGTGGAACTTCCCAAGACATTGAGGGACCTTCTGGGGACCTGGCCCATCACTCACCTCCAGGGCAAACGGGCTGGCTCAGCTTGGCCAGGCCTTGGTCTCATGGGACCAGTTAGTCCAGGCACCCCAGATGGTGCAGTGAGAGACAAGCAATCTGGCCTGGGAAGCCCCTTCTTGCTTCCTGGGGCACAATGAGATCTGCTGCTTCTAGTGGGGGGCCCAAGACAGGCCCACCCCGTGCAGTCATTCCTCCTTTACCTCCGCTGGTCTCTCTACTGAGCTCCTGAGATGAAGGGGTGAGGCAGGGCCCCTGTGTGTCCTGGCTTCGGGGTCTGGGCCAGGATGGGGGAAGGGGAGACAGGGTGTAAATTTGCTGGCCTGTTGCCAAGGACAGCTCCATTTTTTTTCATGGTGGGCATCGGGGTGTGGGGAGACCCGAGTCCCACTGGCCAGCGGCAATGTTGGATGACTGGGGCAGCAAGAAGGGAAGGAAACCGCCGGGTCAGCTGGCCATGGGGCAGACCATGTGGAAAATGAGTAAGAATCAGCCACAGGTCAGCAAGCCTCATGCAGCCTGGCCCTGAACCCTGAGTGCCCACCCACAAAGGAACAGAGCAGGGCCGAGTGGGGAGGGCAGCTCAGGGTCTGGTCTGGGCAGAGACAGAGGGCAAGATGAGCAGGCGGTCTTTAGAAGTTTGGGGATGGAAAAGGTGGCTTTTAGGAAGCCCCCCTCTCAGAGGTCATACTCTAGCCAGGTGGGCTCCCCAGTGCAGGAAGCCAGGACCCTCGGAGCTCCTTACGTGCCCAGTGACTGCCTCAGACACTTTGGCATCAGCTTGAGGGGCTCCTCTGTTTGGGGGCTCCTGAACTTGTGTCTTCTCCCACACCCCTTGTGGTGGAAGCAGCACTGAAGTGGACAGCACCCCGAGTTTGCCAGACCCCGACCAGGTCATCCCATAGGCGTTCACGGCCCACTGGTCAGAGCCTATGAACTAGTAAGGCCCTCTTACCCCAGGACCTGGGAGCCCAAGGTCACACAGATGGTTCCTCCTGCCTGTATACTCCGTGCCTCTGCGCCCACTTGGTGTCCATGTCCAGGTTAACGCGGGTGGCTGGAGAGGAAGCCAGCCCCTGAGAGATCAGGAGTGATCCCACCCACAGGCCTGGGTGCCTGCTGTGAGCTTAGGGCCACCCTCACACCTGCCCACTCACTGCCTGGGCTTCACCCTTTCCCTGTTTGATCCTCTTATCTACCCTGCCTGTGAGGCAGGCAGACTGAGATAGAGAAAACCAGCGCCCGTGACCCTTCCACTGGACTGCCTACTTAGGGTTGTGAATATTTTAAATAGGGTCTCCCCGACTCCTGGGCACAGTGCCTGTGGGCATCCCTGCCTTCAGTCTCCTGCCCTGCCAGCACCCGTCAGCCCTCCGCGGCACCGAGCACCTTCCCCTGCCCCCTGTTGTCGGCCACTTAGGTTGTTCTGATTTTTCCCAATAACTTAATGTCCAGCCCAAGCAGACTGGGGAGAACATTCTCAGAGCTGAGTGGGTGCCCCCGTCCACAGCGGGGTGAGCAGAAGGTTTGGTCAAGGGCTGGGGTGAGAGTGGTCGGGAGGGGTTCAGAGGGCGAGGATGTTTTGAAGGGCGATTTTTGATGTGCTGCTTGAAGGACAAGAAGGTATTTCAGACTGAAGCGTGGAGACCACCGTGAATGGGGGCTGGGGTGGGGGCTGAGCAGATGGACTGGCCGACACAAGCCAAACCTAGGGGACGTGGTGTGGGAGTGGTGAGGGAAGACCACCTCAGGCCCCTGGCCGGGACTGTCAGTGGGCTTCCAGGGGACTCACACTAAAGCTCTGCTGGGGCCCACTAGGGCCCCCTTCTCAACCCACCTCATCTCCCTCCTTATTGCCTGCCCTCAGCCCCCCTCCCTGTCTTCGTCCCCCTGGAACCTGCCAGCTTGTTCTGTCTGCCTGACACGCCCTGCCCCTGAATCGTACCCCGGCTGACCACTTCCTATTATTCAGGTCTGGGTGGAGGTGCTACCTCCTCCGTTTGTTGGTTCACTCAGGGCACACTCGGGGTGCTGCAGTGAGGGAGGGGCGAGGGGCCAGGGTCCCCGAGGAGGAATAAGAAAGCATATCCTCGGGGGGTTGTACGGGTCACGAAGAAGAACACTCAGTAAACCAGGCCACCGGGACCGGTGCGGAGGAGAGCAAAGCTGGGGAGTAGGAGAGAGAGTGTCAGGGGAGGGACATTTGAGCAGAGACAAGGGTGGGAGGCATGCCAGGCAGAAGGCAGGGCGAGCGCGTAGGCCAGGTGCAGAATGGCCACTGAGTCCTTCCGACCACAAACCCTGGTCACTCTCTCTCGGCACCGGCCTTCATTCCCTTGCTGGCCTGATCTCTATCTGAAACCGGCCGCTGACTAATTTGTGCACATGTGAGTCATCACACTCTCCCCGCAAGTCTGTAAGCTTGGGGACATAAGGGATCTTGTCTGTCACTGTTGGATCCCTAGTCCTAGGACAGTGCCTGCCCCGTGCCAAACACTGTGCCAGGCACTCGGCATTTGTCATTGCGCCCCGTTTACGGACGAGCTCACTGGGCCTTAAGGAGCTACCTTAGGGGGCCATCCAGCTTGGAGGGGCTGAGCTGTGGGGGTGGGGTCCTGGCTGCTGGTATGAAGCCCTGGGCTCTTTCTCTTATGTCCCCACCATGCCCCCCAGGAGTGGACTGAGTAGTAGGTAGGATCTGTACCGCACGAGGAATCTCCAGGCCCGGATTCCTGAAGCTTCTCTGAGGAGAACCTGTTGTCTGGGGTGAGCGCAGCTGAGGGTCTGCCTGGAGTTGAGTCCAGCCAGTCCTAGACCTGTCCCACTTCAGGAAGAGGTGGCACTTTTTTATGCCTTGACCTGGGCAGTTAGTTCTGTATTGGGCACTGCACTGAGGGGCTGGCTGGAATGAGGGCAGATGCTATAGCCGGCCCGCCCCCGTCCTGGCCCTGTCACCCGGTCCCAACCCCCTGTGCGCTGAGCGGCAGGTCCATGCAAGGCCCCCAGCCAGCCCCTGCCAGCCCCCCACAAGCAGCAGCCAGGCCCCAGCCCCCAAACTGCTTGGTTGGCTCTGAGCTGAAGGCACGTGGGCGTGACTGTACACGTGCCCATGCCCTTGAACTGCAGGGGTGTCATTAGGCATCCTGTCCTGTCACATCCATCCTTCACTGCCTCCCAGGGGCCTGGGAGTTTGCCAGACCTGGGGTCAAACCTGAGTGGCTTGGCCCCTGCAATCTTCTTTCCCTTGTCTGCCAAGTGGGGGTATTCCACTCACCCTCCAGGGAGGCCGCTGGGAGGTGAAGGAACACCCAGGTCTGGGTTCCGGTCCCGGTTCCAGTGCACCTGGTTCACAGCGCGCAGAGCGCCAGGAAAGGGGCGCTCCGACATGTACCGACACACACCAGCATGCCACCTCACTGCCCTGGCCTGGGTGGTGGGGCTTAGGGAGGGTTTCTTTCTGCAAGACTGCTTTTTTGACAGTGAGCACAGACTCCTTGGGCAAGAAGTTTGAAAACACTAATAAAAATAGTGCACAAGGCTCTGGTATAGGCGCTCTGAGGGGCATTTGGGTGGATGGACTGCCCACTCTTCCCTCCTGCGTGGGGCCACCTCCGCAGCACCCCCCACTGTGAGTCTCCACATCCTGTCTCCCTCCTTCCTACCTGCACCTCCTCCACCTGGGACTGTGCCACATCACCCTTGAGCCAGTGGGTCCTTGACACAGATGGCCCTGTGCCCTGTGGTCCCCACCCCATAACCTGCATGGGTGCTGCATGGCAGAGCCCAGGTCAACTTGTCCCTGGAGTCTGCAGGTCCCCCTCCTCCTCTAGGGCCCCACGCTCAGCTTCCTCTGACTTCTGACCCATCGACCTAGGCCTGTGGGGAGAGTGAGCACCCCCAGGACCTGGAGTGGCCCATTTATGAGCTTGAGTGCCCTCCCCCATGGCTGGGCCCTCCCCCAAGGCTGGAATGCAAGGCCCCAGCTCAGCTGTTTGTCCAGGAGGCTGATGGCACTGCAGGCCCAGCAGTCTGTCTCACCCCCGGTTCTATCCAGGAGCCTCTGGGGCTTCCCCGTGCTTGTGCCCTGAACCCGCTTCAGGGCCTCGGGTCAGTTGTGCACCCAAGTTTCCTGGCTATCTGCTGTTCTGAGGGGAAGTGGGGCTCCCCACTCTGCTGGGGCTCCCCCAAAATGTGAAGGCAAACCTCCCATACCCACCCCTCCCCCTCCCACAAGTGGCAGCCTTTTTGGTATCCCCAGAAGGTGATGGTGCTCTGAGGCTATTGTCTGCCTGTCCCCAGTTGGGGTGGCATTTGGAATGCCCCCGATGTGTGCCCCTGCCGAGCCCAGTGACCTCTCCCAGCACGGTCAGCCCTCAGTGGCTCTGCCAGAAGACTCCTCTCATACTGCCAAGCACATGGCCTCAGAGGGACCCCCCTCCCGTCTTTGACCACACAGGGTCCTTCCATATACAAAGTTGGGTGGGTTTTTTGGTCACTTCTCAAGATGCCACAAACTTTGGGACATCCTTCTGTCTCAGCTCAGACACTTCCTTTCCCCACAGGACAGCCCTTCCCCCACTCTGGGCCAGCCCTCCCTGTGACCCCGCCCAGCACACTGCACAGCCCTCTCTGTGATGCCCCTAGCCCAGAGTGAGCTCCTCCAGGGCAGGGGCCGGCCTGTTCCCTTCCCTTTATAGTGTCTCTGGGGTGGGCCTGAGCTCATGTGTTTCCGAGGACAGATCTTGGCGTTCTGTGGTCAGTGGGTGGCCGCGCTACTGGAAGCAGGAAGCTAGAGCACGGTTGATCCTTCCCCCTTCCCCCCAGGACGATCCAGAAATAGTTTCCCCTCAGACGGGGAAGGCACTCTACAGTGGGCGGACAGTTTTGGAGCTTGTTTCTTATTGGGAGTAGGTTTCTCCCCTGATTAGCCTTCACTTGGGCCCATGGGAAAGGGATCCTTTCTGTGCAAACCCTATCAGGTCGGGGAGCCTGGAGCCAGGGCTGCGGCTGCAGAGGTCCCAGCAGCCTCGGGGTGGGCACAGCTCCACCATGGGTCCCAAACGTGGGGTGGGATGGACCAGCACCCCTGACTGCATGCCCTGCATGCGCCTGCCCCCCGCAGGTTCCTGGCAGCGGTGGCTGGTGGGAGCATCCTGAGTTGAGTTGCTGAAGCGCCTTCCCTGCAGTTAGAAGGCAGAGTCGTCCCTGGGACACTCAATCCCTTCGAGACCGACTGCTGCTGCCCTAGCCTGGAATTGCCAGGCCTCTCCCCTGCCCCCACCAGGCTCCGGTCTGGGAACCCAGCTGGTCAGCCCTTGCATTCCCACCTCCCAGCACTCTGGAGAGAGGCTTGTGAAGTTTCCCTTTCTGTTTAGCTGGAGTTTTATGGTTTTTCAGAAAACAGGTTAACAATTAAGCTAATTAACCTCAGGGCCTCTAGGCCTCCTTGTTCCTGCAAAGCCTGGGCAATGGCTTCCTCCCCCAGCTTCCCCGCTGGTTTTATAAGGCTACAGGTGGCCAGAAGCAAGCGTTAGAACATTAACCAGTCCTGGGCCTCCAGGTACACAGGGACGGGTCCCAAAGTAACCACGCTGCACAGATGGAGCTCGGGGAAGCCAAGGA
This sequence comes from Macrotus californicus, assembly GCA_007922815.1. Classification (NCBI taxonomy): domain Eukaryota; kingdom Metazoa; phylum Chordata; class Mammalia; order Chiroptera; family Phyllostomidae; genus Macrotus; species Macrotus californicus. The sequence goes on from VMDR010000002.1 coordinate 590,792, forward strand.
CAGTGGAGTTGATCTGGCCCAGGGGTGGTCCCCTAGATACTGGGCTTGGGGAGAGAGGCTCGTGGTGGCCTGGGCTCGGCCTGGGTGCCAGGCCTAGCTCTGGGGCTGGGCTGTGTGTTTGCCTTACCCCCGTGCTCAACAGCTTCTCCTTTCTCTCCAGGGGGTTGCACACCAAGCAAGATGAGGCGGTTCCTGAGGTCAGGACCTGACCCTACTCGAGAGAGGCTCAAGCGGGACCTCTTCCAGTTTAACAAGGTAAGGGGACAGGAATGGGGGAGACACAGTGAGGTGTCTGGTGAGCACGATGCTATCAGCCTCCCCACAGGCTGCGGCTGGGGGCACCCAGGTTGTCTGTACCTGGATGAAGGTACATACTTGGCTCTGCCTGCAATGCCTCTTGGGAATCTGACTCTGGAAATAGGGTCTGATTAGAGGGCTTTCCCAGGCAAGGGCAGTGGATACCCCAGAGGATTCCTTGTCCCAAGTCTCTCACCAGCTATGTCACCTCTGCAAGTCAGCCTGCCCCTTCTAGACTCAGTTTCCCCACATGCAAAATGGGGATAAAACAATCTGCCCTGCCTACCTCCTCACAGGGTAGTTGAGGAGGCTGAGGGGCAGGAAAGATGAGAGGGCGCTGAACTCTGTAGGATGTAATGTTCTGTGATGCCAGGCCCCTCAGGGTCGTGGCCACAGGCCTTGGCTGTTTCTGCCCTCCTCAAATTGCCCCCAGAGGCAAACGCAACTTTCCCTGTCGGCAGAACACAGGATTCCTTCTGCAGGCTCCAGGCCTGGTGAGTGGGGTAAGGCCCCTGGGGGAATGTGCCAGGGCTGGCATTTGACTACCCCAACACCACACCTGCTCCAGGGCCCCCAAAGCCAGAGGGACTTGTCACCTGAGACCCCAGGGAGGGTCCCCAAAGCCCCACAGGGTTTCCCCAAGGGGACAGATGCCTGAGAAGGCCAGAGCTGTAACAAGAGGAGCACAGCATGGTTTACTAGCTCCTCTGCCACCTAGCAATCTGTGGCCGGTTGGCGGTAATTAGCCTCTCTCCCCTGCTTTGATCTAGGCCCTGGGCCTCAGTGCCCAAGCTTCCTCCTGCCCCAGAAGGGGGACTGCCAGAAGAGGGGCACTGGGGGCCCCCTCCAGGGGGTAGTGATGGTCAAGGGTCCATATCTGGCTTCACTGCTTAAAGCCGGTGGCCCTGTGCTTGTCCCCCACATGGAAGCAGATAATTTTAAGTGCTAGACACAGTGGTCTAGGAACTTTGGCTGCTGTTCCCAAGGCAGCCTCCCAGGGCAAGAGAGCTCCTGGGCGCCCAGGGTCCCAGCGGGCCCTGCCTTCTTCCCCGACTCCTGACTTTGTCCACCTGAGGAGGCGCTGCTCTCCTCCGGGCTCTGCTGCGAGGCCCCTGCGCCCCGGCCGCCCTGCAGAACGCCTCCTCCCACTGGCATACGGAAGCTGTGGACAGGGCTTTTGGGTCTCGGGGAAATGGGATGTAGGTGTTGGGAATGGGGGAGCTCAGGATTCTCGGGGGTCTGCCACTGTCCTCGCAGGGGAGCAGCCCGTGGTTGCTGGGTGCTGCTCTCAGACCCCCCTGCCCCAGCCAGGGCGTCCAGGGTGACCCCCGCATGCCACCATTACCCCTGGTGATGCCAGGATCTCACACCCTGAAAAGGTGGCCAATTCCGGGGAAACCGGATAAACAGGCTCAGCAAGGAGGGACGAACCCCCGCCCCAAGTCCCACTGTTCAGCAGGGTGAGGCCAGGGTGCGGCTGGGGTGGAGGAGTCGGCCCTTCATGCCCCACCACTGGTGGTCCCTGCACTTGGCCACCCCACCCCCCGGCCTGGTAAGGAAGGGGGAGGGAAGGCTCCTGGAATTCCTTCTTTCCATTCATTTGCAAGAATTGAGCACCTACTGTATATATGAATACAGCCCAGGGCTGGGGTTGTGGGTGTCTCAGTTGATAAGACCTTAGCCTCATGGGAGGGAGGGGGCTGATGGTCTGAAATTCCACTTGTTGGGAGTGGAGAGGAGGAAGAGGAGAGTCTGGTGGGGTGTGGGGATTCTGTGTCATCTGGGTTGGGATTGGAGGGTGAGGCCAAATCCTAGAAGATTTGGGAACCTAGATGGTCCCACCCATACTAGCTCCTCCCCAGGCTTCCCCTAGGCTGTTGGGTCAGGGAAGGCTGGGACCTGGGAGCCTGGGCCTGACACAGCACAGCCAGGGGTGTAGAAGGCTGTGGAAGTGCGTGACACACGGTTGGTGCTGTATCAGGGTTGGTCTCGTCCTGGTGACGACTCCCAGGTGGGTGGTGCTCCTGTTCTGCAGGTGAGGAAACTGAGCCTTAGGGCCTGCACGTGGTAGAGGGCTGGGAATGAGGACCCCTGGTTATGTCTGCCAGCCAGCTGTGTGGTCGTAGGGCGGTGGCTTCCTCCCTTGAGCCTCAGTGTCTTTGCCTGGGAAGCAGTTGTCTGTGGTGTCCGGTGGGTCCTCAGGCTATTGGGAAAGCAGAGGGGTCAGCGGGCAGGACCGAACAAGGGGACTGAGGGACCTGCTGGACACCTCAGTAGAGAGGAAGTGACTTGTGTCAGAGTAAAACCCCATCCTCGAAACCACCCCCCATGCCTCTCCCTCCCCTGGTGACGCGACCAGCCAGTTGGTAAGGCTGCCTGGGCCCTTCTTACCTGAACAAACCCTGTGCTCCTGCCTGCTCCCCATCCAGAGCCAGGTTGTTTTGTCTTGGCATTTTCATGGCTGGGCCCCTGGTGTCAGGTGACAGCCACACAGGGCAGGCCAGGTTGCTGCCACCACCAGGAATCCGAGCTGACCACACCCAGTGTGGGGCAGTGCCACTCAGCCAGCCTGCTGTGCCCCCTACGGCCCTGGGCAGCCCTCCTTCCCCACTCCCCAAGGGCTAGGGACTCCCCTGCCCTCAATCTTGGGTGGGCCCCCCTTGCTCAGGGCAGGATGAAGGACCCCCACGCTCCCTGACAGCCTTTGCTGTCTCCCTTCCGGGAACTGAAATGGGGCACACACCCCCACCCCCCCGGGCCAGTGTGAGACAGACGAGACTTTCTCTCCCACACCAGGCTCTCGTTGCAGTTTGGCGGCTCCCGCAAATCTCTTCTTTCCCAGTCCCCTGTCAAAAGGATTCATTGTTCTCTCCTCTCTTGGCAGAGGTCACCTGAGCCAGTAGCAGGTGGGGGCAGGGCCAGGTAGGCTGGAGGCTGAGCTCAGGCGGCAGGGGAGGGTGGCCCCATTGGCTGTTAGGCATCGGTCGCCCTCCCACCTTGAGCCTGAGCTGGAGAAACTGGGGGCTCAGGCTGGGAGGCTCCCAGAATCCGTGCCTGCTGTCCCCGCCCCAACCTCTGTCCTGGGTGGAGGCGTGATCTGGGGTGGCCGTGTGCCTTGCGAGTAGCACAGCAGGCACCCCTGAGGTTGAGCCTACCCCCACCCCACCTCATGCCCTGGCAGTGCCTTCTATGAGGGAGGCCCTCTACCCTCCTGCCCTGGGGACTGAGAGCTGTGCCTAAACCCAGCCTGGAGCGAGGTTGCTCCTTGTGGGGAACTTGTGCTCCGGTAGAGAAGGCCCCCTCCCTGGGACCTGGGGAATCCCCTGTCACCACGCTACTAGCATTTTAACCCAGTCTCTTGGCCCCTGGCCAAGTAGGGTCATTGTGAAATTCCCTCCGTTTGCTCGTTCTTAAGGGAGCCTGGGTCCCTCTAGAGCACGGAAGACTTCCGAGAGGTACAGGGAGTAATGAGAACCTTGGAAAAAAGTCAGGCTTTAAGGGGCAAGGCCTGTGTGCTCTGGGGGCGGGGTGAGCTGGGCCTTTCTGCCACTGTCGGGTGGTCTTCTTAAAGTTTGCTGAGTTTGAACCAAGGACAGCCCTGCTTAATCCAGTCCCACGGGTATCGTCCCGTTTAGATGTGAAATGAGGCTCAGGGAGGCACAGCAGCTCACCCAAGGCCAGACCCCTTCTAAGTGGCAGAGGGGGATTCAAAGTTTAGTGGGCCAGACTCAGTCCCTATCTTTCTTTTCTTTTTTAATTTTATTGATTTATTTTTGGAGAGAGGAAGGGAGGGAGAAAGAGGGGTGACAAACATCCACCACCGGTTGCTTGTTGTACACACCCTGAGCAGGGACCAAATCCGCAGCGCAGGCATGTGCCCTGACCAGAAATCGAACTGGCAACCTTTCGCTTTGTGGGACGATGCCCAGCCAGTTGAGCCATACCAGCCAGGGCCTCTGTCTCTGTCTTCCTAAGCCAGTTACAGGAAGAAGGGAGGGAGGGGTAGCACAGTGACCCAAGGACCCTGAAGGAAATGAGGAATGAGTAGGAGTGAGTGAGTGAGTGAATGACAGGCCGGACACTTGTCTCCCTCTGGGTTAGGGAAAAGAGGCTGACCCGCAGTAGGAGTGACTCAGGTGAGACGTTAGAACTTCCTGCCAGGGAGTTGGTAGAGTGGCGTGTGGCCTGCGAGCCTGACCATAAGCTTCAGGCTATTTTCTCTTTGACTTGACTTTCCTGCTCACGTCCTGAAGCAGAGTTATCTAGGGTAGTGTCTTGTCCTAATAGGAAATCAACTTGAGCCACGTATGTAATTTGAAATATTCTAGAAGTTACATTACCAAAAATTTTTAAACAAGTGAAATTAATTTTGATAAGTTCTGTTTAACCCAATCTTTCCAAAATATTGCTTCAACATGTAGTTAATATAAACTCATAAAACTTTATATATATATATATATATGAAGTCTTTGGAATCTCAGGTGTATTTTACCCTTCAGCACATCTTGATTTGGACATTAAGTTTGCTTTGGAAATACATGATCTGGATTCAGAGTTTGGAAGATTTATAGATGGAAAAGGAGATTCGAAGCTTGGTCCGCACGACTCCAGCCCCTACCTATTCCTTTGGAACCCAAGAACATACCTAGAAAGTTTTCCACTAGCTGAAGTGAGCGTCCTTTCTTAAATTTAAGTTAGTAAAAATTGAATAAAGTTGAAAATTCTGTCCCTGGGCGGCACTAGCCACACTGCGAGCACTCAGCATTGGCTGTGGCTGTCACACTGGGCAGCTCAGGGCGCGGGCCTCCTGCAGGTCGCCGAGCTCCTACCAGACACCCCCAGAGCCCTCCAAATCCCAGAGGCCTTGTCCGGGAGCTGCTGCTGCTGCTGCTGGTTCTGGGAAAACACTATCGTCCCAGGAACCTTTCCCAAGCTCGGACTGCTGACTTCCTGAGGCCCCAGCAACCTGGGGCTGGCTGAGGCCCAGTGGGGGCCCCTGGGGAAGCTGGTCCCACATACCCCATCATGTGCCTTGCCCCCCTTTTCCTGGGGAATGTTTACATTCCAGACACTCTGCTATCTCCCCAAGGCTTTTCCAGGCTCTGCATTTTTTGAATAGCTGAACAGGGACCTGGGCTGGCAGGGGGGCTCCTGCTGGGTCACTTCTGCCCTTCCGGCTGTCCATTCCAGGTACAGCCATTTTCAGGGCAGACTGTGTTCCTGGCAAAGAGCCCAGCCTGAGGGGGCCTCCAACACCTAGGTGTCCCCAGACGTCCCCAGAATAAGCACTTTTTTTGGAGCTCTCCTCTCTGGCCTGAACCCAGCATGGGGCCTCCGCCCGTGACCCACTAGAGTGGACAGGACAAGCGGGCGGGCAGCCGTTGGGTTTGCTGAGTTACCATGGCAGCTGTCACCAGGACTGTCCTCTTTCTGCTCCCCTGAGGCCTGACGGGGCAGCCAGGTGAAGCCTGAGGAGCTGCTGCGTTGGGGCAGCCTGTTCCTGCAGGGTGGTCTCCAGAGCTGAGGAAGGAAGAAAAATCAAGTCTTCAAAGCAGGTGGTCAGCCTCCTTTGCCTGCTCCAGTCTAGTTCTGCAGGCTCAGTATCCCCTGGGGTGGGGGCTGAGGGGTAGGATTAGCCAATTAAGAAACAACCAGAAACCTTCCGGAAGATGGTTTGTTAGCGTAAATCTGAAGTGTCTGTACCCCGACCTTTCAAACCTGTAGCCACACCCCTTGGGACACCTGCCTGAGGAAATCCTCAGAGTCTTAGGCAAAGGTAGGAGTCCCAAGAGTGGCCATCGATTCAAGTGGCGATTGCAGAACCTCTAGGCACCAAGAAGATGCTTAACAGCAGAGGCCTGGTGAGGCAAGACGCCTCCACGTTGGGGGTGCCCATCGGCCGCTGAAGAGTCATTTCAGTGCTTTTAGCAACCTGGCTGGTTGTAGGTGGGAAACAGGCTACAGAGCTGACGTGTGTCCACGTGGCATGACCCTGATTAGGTCTCTGTGCTCTAAGTGCAGACACACGCGTACACTCACAAGCGTGGGAAAGATGCTCACACTGAGCTGTTAGCGAGGGTTACTTCTGGTTGCAGGAATACGGGTGGTTCAAGTCATCTTTCTAAACCCCTCTATGTGTTCCCGATGTTCTGTGATGTGTACTACTCCTGTGATAGGAAACGAGCGAGAGCGTGTGTCTGCAGCAGCACTCGGAAAGATGGAGAACTCCCAGTGATCGGAGGGCCCTGGGGAGCACAGACATTCGGGGCTGGAGGAGCCTGGATGGCCCGGAGCTCGGAAGGGCCACCGCGGGTTCCTTCGGAGCTGTGGTGCAACTAGACCTCCTGAGCGATGGGGCGCCTTCACTGTGCCAGCCTCCCAAAGCTTCCCGCACTCCCTGTAGGAGGGCTGGCTCGGTTACCCACAGTGTGCATGGGCAAGGAACTGAATCAGAGTTCCTGGAGAGTGAGTGGCCAGCACGGTAGCCAAGGACAGGGTCAGAAATGGGCTGAGGATGGGGTCCAGGTGGGTCTGAGTTGCCCCCACACGTGGGTGTCTGAGTAGCAGGCTGACCCGGCCCCAATCCTTCCTTCCTGCGGGGGGGCTCTGTGCTTTGGCTTCTCCATCGGCACCGGCCCCTCAGCTGGAGGGGCAGAGGGGACATGTCTACAGGCCGGTGTGATTCTCATTGCAGACGGTGGAGCATGGCTTCCCGCATCAGCCCAGCGCCCTCGGCTACAGCCCCTCTCTGCGCCTCCTGGCCATCGGCACCCGCTCTGGAGCCGTCAAGCTGTATCCTTTCTGTTCTCCCAGCTCCCACCCAGGGAAGCCCCGCAAGGGGTGAGGACCTTGGCATCGGTGAGATTTAGCAAGGACCCCCACCCTCCATTAAAAGCAAGTGTGGGTGACCCTTCTTGTTCCCAGGTGTCCCAAATATCCTCACAGAAGTCAGCCCTGAACGCAGTAAGGGGTGGACCAAGAAGTTTCTTTGAAACCTTATTCTCAGCGAGAGTCAGTAGACTGGCCCCAGGACCCTTTCCACACCAGAGACAGGGTAGCCCTGGGGGAGGGGAGCAGTGCTGGGGGGCCGCTGTCCCAGAGTCTCGCCCCGTGCACACACACGCTCCGGAGAGGAGAGTGGGCCTCTTGGCAGGGCCAGCTCTTCCCTGGCAGAGGCTGCGCATCGTCCAGTTGGGTCGTCTTTTAGTTAAAGGGTTGGTTCTGGGCCGTTTCAGAGGCAAGCCCACAGGTCCCAGGACAGGGGACCGCCGCTTGGCCAGGCTGGCCTGGGCTACCTGTCTTGGCGCAGTTCTACCTGATCTAACCTGAGCTCCCAGAGTGAGCTAGGGTGGGACCTGGGGGAACTGGGAGGTGGAGAGCCACCCTCTGCCACCTCCAATGAAGCTATAACTCCCTGTTTCTCTCTGCAAAAGCATAGGTGGGGGGGTGGCCGGAGCCACCTGGGCTGGGCTGGGCTGGAGGTCATATAAACACTGTAGGGCAGGAGCCCAGGTCCCATCGCTGGCTCAGCCCTCCCCCAGCTGGTTAATCATTGCCAGGCCACGGCCATAGCTGTTGGGGGTGGGCCCACAGGGGCACCCTGTGTCTTCTCACAGATGCCACCAAGCGGTAGCTGATGGGTCTGTTGCAGCTCAGGTTGCGGGCTAGGGGTGGGGGTGGCAGTGAGCAGCCTAACATTGCCGAAGTCTCAGCCTTGTACAGAGTCACTCCTACCCACCTGGCTGGGAAGTTCTACCTGGTTGGCTGTTTCCACACTCAGAGGTCAGGTCACTGGCCAAGGCCCTCCAACCAGGGATGCCCTGCCTCCTCCCCACCCAAGCTCGGGTCCTGCTGTCTGGGGAGAGGGCGAGCCACCTGGTGTTGACACTCCTTGCCTCAGGGGCCCAGGGGCCCTGGCACTCCAACAGGCGAGGGGTGGTGTCCTGCCTTTGGGAGATTTTCCTGAGCCTGCTGCTCCTAGCTATGGTGCCCCCGGGGTGGAGTTCATGGGCCTGCACCGGGAGAACAACGCCGTGGTGCAGGTCTGCTTCCTGCCTGGCCAGGTGAGGCCCCCTGTGCCCTTCTTCCTCTCCGGTCTTCCAGAAGGGGCATGTGGGGAGGCAGGCATTTGGTGACCCTGGGTTTGGTGCTCATGGGAGGAACTGGGACCACCCCCCTTTCCCAGCTGCGGCTCACGGGCTGTCCTAAGACTAGCTAGGGGCCTTTTGGTTTCGGGGCTTTCCGAGGCAGCCCTGGTAAGTAAAGGCCACAGTGAATGCTGGCCCTCCCTGGTCAACGAGACAGCATGTGCCTGCCCCCATTCCCTCCCTAGTGCCAGCTGATCACGCTGCTGGACGACAACAGCCTGCACCTGTGGAGCCTGAAGGTCAAAGGCGGGGTGTCAGAGCTGCAAGAAGATGAGAGCTTCACCCTGCGGGGCCCTCCAGGGTAAGGGCTCAGTCCCCTTGCTCCCAGCCAGCCTGACCTGTGCACCCACCCCCAGGGTGGGACCACCCTTTGCAGGTCCTGTGGAGCCCTCAGCGGTCTCAGGTGTTTGAGCCCACAGGTGCTCTGGGAGGAGTGGGTGGGGCTGCTCGGGACGCTCCGAGGGAGTTCTCCTGCCTCCAAGGCCGAGCTCTGCCACCTGTCTCCTGTCTTGGCAGAATGAAACCAATGTCTGTGTCCCGGCCTGAGACTCTGTGGGCCCGATCGAAGGACGGCACGGGCCTGCCTTCCTGGGCACCACCTTCCCTGGGGCCAGCAGGGGCCAGGGAGCAGCCTGTCCACGGGGACTCCTTTGCCTGGGCAGCAGCCAGCTCACAGGTCGCCATTCCTGTCCACAGGGCTGCCCCCAGTGCCACACAGATCACCGTGGTCCTGCCACATTCCTCCTGCAAGATGCTCTACCTGGGCACGGAGAGTGGCAACGTGTTTGTGGTGCAGGTGCCAGGCTTCCGCACGCTGGAGGACCGGACCATCAGCTCGGACGCCGTGCTGCAGCGGTGAGCCCGCAGACCCTGTTGCTGCTAAGAACCCACTGCGCTGAGCTGAGCATGGCCCTCTCCCTTTGGTCCCAGTAATGTCTCAAGAGCTTACAATTTCCCTCCTGGGAAGTCTATGGGGGTGGGAGGGGGAGCTCAGCTCCCCACCTGTTCCCCAAATCAAGAATCCCATCCCATAGTATGTTAGCACCAGGGCACTAAAAGGGGTCTTGCAGGTAACTTGTCACCTCATTTAGAGATAAGGAACACTAGGCTCCAAAATGGCTGTGTATTGCCACCAGCTCAGTGCTCTCGGCACTGATAGCATGTGTTTCAAAGCCCCAGGGGCTCCTCAGGAGGCCAGAAGAGGCACAGAGGAGGCATGGCTTCCTTTTTTCCCCCCCTTTTTCGGTTTCTTTCTTTTTTTAATTTTTAGGCAGAGGGGAAGAGAGGGAGAAAGAGAGGGAGGGAAACATCAATGCGTGGTTGCCTCTTGCATTCTCCCTACTGGGGACCGGCCCACAACCCAAGCATGTGGGACTCGAACCCACAACCCTTTGGTTCGCAGGCCAGCTCTCAATCCACTGAGCCACACCAGCCAGGGTGGCTTCCTTTTGATATTATTCCTCCTGATGCTTCTCTGTATTTTCCAAGATGGTGTAATTCTTGAACTGTATACTTTTAATTTAAGAAAAAATTATTTTTAAAAGTATGTAGGTAATACATCATTATGGAACCCTTGAAACATTACAGATAAGGTTGAAGGCTCCTTTGACCTCCCACTCCCAATTCCAGGGGCCAGGGCCAGCAGGGATGGTGTACAGTATTGGTAGGTGGGGACGTACGCAAACATGCAGGGGTTTGCCCTGGCTGGGGTGGCTCTGTGGATTGGGCGTCGTTCTGCAAATGGAAAGGTTGCCAGTTTGATTCCCATTTAGGGCACATGCCTGGGCTGCGGACCAGGTCCTGGGTTGGGGGCAAGAGGCAACCAACGGATGTTTCTCTCCCTCTTTCTCCCTCCCTTCCCCTGTCTCTGAAAATAAGTAAATAAAACCTTTAAACACACACACACACACACACACACACACACACAGAGAGAGAGAGAGAGAGAGAGAGAGAGGGGTTTGCTTTGGGACATAGAAATTCCCACAGGGTCCAGGCTGTTTTCATTTCCTATTCACCATCCTCAGTGTTGGCCCTTGGTCCCCTGCCTACACCCTCATGGTCTTCTGTTGACTGCGGCACCTCCAGACTTCACATCAGCATTCCCAGCCGAGAAGGAGGAGAAGATAGAGCTTTGTTTTGTGGGTTTTAAAAACTTGTTTTTATGAAACACCACCTCCTGACAAAAATGCACGAAATGTGAAAGGACCATTTAATGGATTATAAAGTGACTGTTTCTACACCCACCCCGGGCAAAGAAATAGAACTTGCCAGCCCCCCAGGAGCCCCCACCTGCCCTTCCCAGTAATGACTCCCTCTCTCCTCCCTCCCACCACATCGACCTTTTGGAGATCACTTCCTTGCCTTTCCTGCATTTACATCCTGGTGGGTTTACCAGTGTCACTGTCCTGTTCTACGCGTGGCTTCTCTCTCCCCTTGGTAGTGTACTCCAGCGGTCTTTCCATGCCTGCACACTCAGAGCCCGCCGCCACGGGAGTGATGTGTGCAGCTAAGCTGTGCTCTCAGCCCCGCCCCTGGGTGTCATCGGCGTGGCTCACCGTGCTCCCCTCACCCAGGTTGCCAGAGGAGGCCTGCCAGCGGCGGGTGTTTGAGATGGTGGAGGCTCTGCAGGAACATCCTCGAGACCCCAACCAGGTCCTCATTGGCTACAGCCGGGGCCTCATCGTCGTCTGGGATCTGCGGGGCAGCCGAGTGCTCTGCCATTTCCTCAGCAGCCAGGTAGGTAGTGCCTGGGATGGTGGTGGACATCAGGGGCCTCTCCCAGACCCTACCGTCGCATACAGCCCTGTGCTAAGGTCTGAGGGGGTGGGTGACGGGGCCATCGCCCTGATCTCAGCCTGTGGTTTCTCTCCCTCTCCTCCCTGAAGCAACTGGACAGTGTCTGCTGGCAGCGGGACGGCCGCCTGATCGTCAGCTGCCATTCCGATGGCAGCTATTGCCAGTGGGCTGTGTCCGCCGACACCCAGCAGCTGGAGCCCGTGCGCAGCTGTGTGCCTTACGGTCAGTGTTCTGCCTACCTGGTGAGGGCCTGGTCCTGCTCTGTCACCTGGGACTGCTGTTCACTGTGCGGGACAACATTCTCTTGGTTCCCAGTCGGTCTTTTCTGCATTCAGGTGTAGGTGCCCAACTCACAGAAGTAAAACCTGGGGCCCAGAGAGGTGACGGCTTTGTCCAAAGCCACACGGTGGGTTTTGTGACACCCACTGTGGCTTTCTCAGGGCAAGACTCCCAAGCATAGGCCTGCTGAGTGTGAATGGGGTGAGGAATCTGCTCGCGCAGACCCACGTGCCTCTAGGGTGGGAAGACCCATTCCAGCTAATTCCTTTTCTTGTAGGTCCCTTCCCTTGCAAAGCTATTACCAAAATCTTCTGGCTGACCACCAAGCAGGGGTAGGTACCCGTGCCCTGTCCTTTGCCCTTTCCAGAGTCTTCCTGGAGGGCTAGAAGGCCTCTCAGGCCTCTGCAGGGAGGGCGGGGGGTGAAACTGTGCCTCAGGGTCCCAGGTTGAGGTCTCAGACTCCAGGGAAGGCAGAGAGGGCCACTCATACCTCCCATGGCCAAATCCTGAGAGAGCGCCCCGTTCTTCCCCTCCTCCCCCTGGAGAGAGGATTCAGATCAGCTGCTGTCAGACTGTTTTCGCAGCAGCCCGGCTTCTTCGAACAGAATCACTTGGGGGGACCTGATGGATAAGCAGAAGGGGGGCAGCTCTGGCTGAGCACAGGGGCTGAGACTCCGCACCCACAGCCTGCGTGCCACCACCTCCGCCCAGCGTCGCCTGAGCTGTTGCAGTCGGGCAGAGGTGGGGGTCTGCCCCACTTCCTGCTGGAGACCTTGTGTGGTCACTGCCCCCAAGACCAGCGCCTGCACAGAGGCCAGTCACAGGGAAGTCCACGCTGCCAGCTCAGCCCGGTCGTGTCAGGAGCCCCAGCCCAGCGCCCTGCTCTTCTGTGCCTGCAGGTTGCCCTTCACCATCTTCCAGGGCGGCATGCCTCGGGCCAGCTACGGGGACCGCCACTGCATCTCGGTGGTCCACAATGGCCAGCAGACAGCCTTCGACTTCACTTCGCGGGTCATTGACTTCACTGTCCTCTCGGAAGTGGACCCTGCAGCGGGTAGGCACGCTTCGGGAGCGGTGGGGAGGGCTAGCCTTGGGGAGGTGTGGGGATCCAGCCTGTCCGTGAACAAGCTGGAGGGGCCCACACAGACGTCCCCAAACCGGCCACTCCCTGAGTCCCCACTGCTTCCCTTCTTGGTGCCACAGAGGCAAGCAGCCACAGTCCATCCCTTCCTCCCCGCCTCGTCCACCCCGTGGCTCCGTCCTTGCTGGTCGTACCCCCTGCCTGCTCCACACTCTCTTTGCCCTTCCCTGGCTCAAATGGAATTTGGTACAAAGAGGGCAGATTGGTACTGTTGGGTTTAACAGCCACCCAGCTGAGAAAAGGGGGCCCTGGTGTACACGTGGTAAAGACCGCGTGGGCTGGGACAGGGGGTGCAGTATAGCCAGCTCCTGGAGCTCAGGCGGGATGGCAAAGCCCTGGGTCAGCCTCACCAGGAAGGGCTGGTGTCAGAACCTGCACAGGGGCCTGATCCATTAGGACGTTAGCTGCAGCTTTTTCACGGATACGCTTTGTCAAGTTGAGGAAATTCCCCTCTATTTCTAGTTTCCTTAGAGTTTGTATCGTAAGTGGGTTTGGGGTTTTATCACATATTGGTCTGCACACAATCATGTGGTTTTAATTTTATAGCCTGTGGATAGATTATATTCATTGGTTCTCAAATGCTGAAGCCGTCTTGCACACCTGCGGTAAATCCCACTTGGGCACGGCACGTGCTCCTTTTCATACGTTGTTGGGTTTGGAGCTTATTTCTAAAGCACAGACTTCCCGGCTCCAACCCCAGAGCTGGGCCAGGACACACTGCGTCCTGCTGGCTCCTGCAGCCCCTGACCCTCGGCTGTCCTCCCAGCTTTTGATGACCCCTGTGCCCTGGTGGTGCTGGCAGAGGAAGAGCTGGTGGTGATTGACCTGCAGACGGCCGGTTGGCCGCAGGTGCAGCCCCCCTACCTGGCCTCCCTGCACTGCTCCGCCATCACCTGCTCCCATCATGTCTCCAACATCCCCCTGAAGCTGTGGGAGAGGGTCATTGCCGCCGGCAGCTGTCAGAACACGCACTTCTCGCCCATGGTAGGCCCGGCACCAGCCCCAGCCTCAGCCGCACCCAGAGCCAAGCTCTCCCACTGACTTCTCCGTCTCATTCTCTAGGAGTGGCCTATTGACGGTGGCACCAGCCTGGCCCCCACCCCACCCCAGAGAGACCTCCTGCTCACGGGGTAGGTGATCGAGGGAGCACACCTCCTGTGCTGCGGGGTATACAGGGTGGGAACAGAGCCCAGAGGGGTGCATGCCAGGCCCTGACCCCCGGCCCAGCATCCTGCTCACAGCCACAGGTGGGCTCTGCCCACAGGCATGAGGACGGCACAGTGCGGTTCTGGGACGCCTCGGGCGTCTGCCTGCGGCTGCTCTACAAACTCAGCACAGTCCACGTGTTCTTCACCGACACGGACCCCAGCGAGAACCTAAATGCCCAGGGCGAGGACGAGTGGCCCCCGCTCCGCAAGGTGAGGCCAGGGGCCTGGCAACCAGGAGGGTGGGCACAGGCTGGGTCCTGTGCTCATGGCCACTCCTGGGCCTCCTCTCTCTTGTCAGGTGGGCTCCTTCGATCCCTACAGTGACGATCCCCGGCTGGGCATCCAGAAGATCTTCCTCTGCAAATACAGCGGCTACCTGGCTGTGGCAGGCACAGCAGGGCAGGTAGCAGGCTGGGCTGGGGGCAGGGAGCAAGGAGAGGAATGACCAGGGGACTGTGTAGTGTCCAGGCCCGCAAGCTTCCTCCTCAGGATTGGGGGTCAACGGGGACAGACACCAGCCCCGACCACCCATTGGTGGGTCCCTAAGATCCTGCGGCCCTTGGTGCTAGGGTTGGCTCGGCCTGTCTGCCATCCCATCCAGGTGCTGGTGCTGGAGCTGAATGATGAGGAGGCGGAGCATGCTGTGCACCAGGTGGAGGCCGACCTGCTGCAGGAGCAGGAGGGCTACCGCTGGAAGGGGCATGAGCGCCTGTGTGCCCGCCCGGGCCCTGTGCACTTCGAGCCCGGCTTCCAGCCCTTCGTGTTAGTGCAGTGCCAGCCCCCGGCTGTGGTCACGTCCTTGGCTCTGCACTCTGAGTGGCGGCTCGTGGCCTTCGGCACCAGCCACGGCTTTGGCCTCTTTGACCACCAACAGCGGCGGCAGGTCTTTGTCAAGTGAGCAGCCTGCCCAGGGTGACTGGGGCCTGGGTTTCACATCGGTATCCAGGGAGGACCCTCGGACCCTGGCAGCGCCAATGGCCTGATGTTTCCCCCTAGGTGCACGCTGCACCCCAATGACCAGCTAGCCTTAGAGGGCCCCCTGTCCCGCGTGAAGTCCCTGAAGAAGTCCCTGCGCCAGTCCTTCCGCCGAATACGTCGCAGCCGGGTGTCCAGCCGGAAGCGGCGGCCAGTGGGGTCCATGGGAGAGGTAAGGCCTCCCAGGAAGAGCTAGGAGCAGCCAGCATTGAGCCAGACTACCCCTCCCTCCCTGCTTGCTTTGGCGGCAAGCACAGGCCCTGGCACACTGCATGGACTTGCTTCCTACCCCGTGGCCAACCAGTTATGTGGCCTCAGATGTGTCACGTGGCTTCTCTGTGCCTCAGCCTCTCCAGCTGTAAAAGGCAATAGTTGTAGCACTCAAGTCCTTAGTCAGTGTTACCAGGCAGGGAGTGGTGGGGGCAGTGACCAATCTCCCCTGTGAAGGATCAGTGTTGAGCTATAGATTCCTCCAGGGAGGGGAGGCCAGAACCCACTCTCAGGTGAGCCCAACCGCCTGCAGACGCAGGAAGGGAGTGCCCGGGCAGACCGGACAGGCCTGCAGAACATGGAGCTGGCGCCTGTGCAGCGCAAGATCGAGGCCCGCACAGCGGAGGACTCCTTCACAGGCTTCGTGCGGACCCTGTACTTCGCTGACACCTACCTGAGGGACAGTGAGTGGCCAGCCTGGCATGGGGGGGTCCTGGTGGTGCCCCCTGGCATGAGGGCAGGCTGGCAGGACACTAAGAGGGGTCTCCCCTTGTGAGCAGGGGTGGGGGGAGATCAGGACCTGCCCCCACCCCTCCTCTGCCTGGGCCTCCAGAGCAGTTTGTCCTGGCGTCACATGCAGGCTCTGCCACTCTCTAGAAAGTGGACCTTGGACATGTCACTTAGCCCTTCTGGGTCTCAGCTTCTCCCCCTGTAAATTGAGAGACTGTCTTCCTCCTAGAATGGCTATGAGGGTTGGAACTTGCCGCATGCCTGCTGAGACGCCATGGGCCTATAGAAGTTCCCTGGCTGTTTCTCCCCTGCCACCCTCTTGCCAGGGCAGGGGAAGGCTGTGGTCTGTCCGCCCCTGTATTGCAAGGGTCGAGCTGGCCTGGATTCAGGACCGTCAGTGTCTGGGGCCCTTGGGTGTCAGGGAGCCTTCCCAGCCTTCTCCCCATCTGCAGTCTGGAGGCAGGCAGAGCCCAAGGCAGCTCCATTTTACAGAGGAGGGAACTGGGGCTCCCAGGGTTTGCTGACTTGACCTCAGAGTCACACAGGTAGTGAGTGGCAAAGCCAGGACATAAGCCTAGGTCACCTGGCTCCACCTGACCTCCAGACCTGGGGTCAGATATACACCTGTGCTTCCTGGCAGGCTCCCGCCACTGCCCTTCGCTGTGGGCGGGCACCAATGGGGGCACCGTCTACGCCTTTGCTCTGCGTGTGCCCCCTGCCGAGCGGAGAGCCGATGAACCCGTGCGGGCAGAGCAGGGTGAGTGCTGAGTGGGGTGGGGCAGAGGGTGCTTGTCTGCCTTGGTTGGGGGCAAGGTGGCATCTCCGGCCTCATCCTTTGCCTGCCTCCTAGCCCCATCGTCTGCTTCCTTCCCTGTAGCCAAGGAGATCCAGCTGATGCACCGAGCACCTGTGGTGGGCATCCTGGTGCTGGACGGGCGCAGCGTGCCCCTTCCTGAGCCCCTGGAAGTCGCGCACGACCTGTCCAAGAGCCCAGACATGCAGGGGGGCCACCAGCTGCTTGTCGTGTCGGAGGAGCAGTTCAAGGTGTGATGCGGGTGGGGGTGTGGGTGGGGTCGCTGGGACAGCCGGGGACTCGCACCTTGGGCACAAACGACAGTAGCTGGGACTCACTGGCAGGTGCACATGCAGTTGGCATGTGAGGGGCTGCAGAGGCGCAGGAAAGGGGGAGGTCTGGGTGTGGAGTCCCCAGGCCCCCGGCTCTGCCATGGGACCACTGAAGCAGGACCTGTCTATGGGAGGAACAGAAAACGCAGACCCGGGGGTAAGTGGTCCCGGCAGCCTTGTGGTCCAAGTGCAGTAACCGCATGTCCTAGGGCCGAGGGAGTGCCAAGACTGAGCAGGCATTGCTGGGAAGTTGGGCGATGGCTGGCGGACAAGGCGAAGGGATAAGTTCTTGCTTGCACACTGGGGTCTGGCCGTGGGTATGACCGCTGCTCTGTGTCCCCAGGTCTTCACGCTGCCCAAGGTGAGTGCCAAGCTGAAGCTAAAGCTGACCGCCCTGGAGGGCTCACGGGTACGGCGGGTCAGTGTGGCCCACTTCGGCAGCTGTCGCACCGAGGACTACGGGGAGCATCACCTGGCTGTCCTCACCAACCTGGGCGACGTCCAGGTTGTCTCCCTGCCCCTGCTCAAGCCCCAGGTGCGCTACAGCTGCATCCGCCGGGAGGACGTCAGCGGCATCGCCTCCTGCGTCTTCACCAAACGTGGCCAAGGTGCGCTGCAGGGGCTGCTGGGAAGGGCTGCAGGGGCGTTGTGGCCAAGGCCACACCCTCTAGGCTGGGAACCCTGAGGGAGGCTCTGGCCCTCATTCCCCTCGACGGAAGCCCCATTGTTGGCCACCACAGGCGCCAAGAGACCAGGCGGGCCTCACTTACGAGGTTTCTCCATCACCCAGGTTTCTACCTGATCTCACCCTCGGAGTTTGAGCGTTTCTCTCTGTCCACCAAATGGCTGGTGGAGCCCCGGTGTCTGGTGGACTCAGCAGAAACCAAGAACCACAACCGTCCCAGCAATGGGTCAGGCCCTGAGAAAGCCTGGGGCCGAGCCAGGTAGGTACAATGGCATCTGGCCTTTGCCCTAGCCCCTTCCTCCCTCACCCGCAACCTCTCTGAGGCACCCGCTGGGAGCTGGCCACATTCCCTGTCCCCTCTGAGCTCAGCCCACCCTCCTGGCTCTGGCTCTTTGCCCCACTTCGTATGCCCCTTCCCCCGCTGGGACGTGCCACCCAGAACAGGGCTTGGCTTACCTCCTAGGGGCCCCGCTCAAGGAGGCCAGGTCAGTTGGCCTCATTCTTCATGGGACCAGGGCTTTCAAGACAGAGCGGAGAGCCCAGTGGCCCTCGCCTCTTACTCTCCACCCTCCCCCGCCCCCCCGCAGGAACTCAGGGAGCCAGAGTGATGGAGAGGGTAAGACACGCCTCTCACCTCTCTGGGTCCAGGGGAGTAGGGGGGTGGGGCAGCAGCGCTGTGAGCACATCTGAGCCAACCTGGCCCAGACTTGGGGATGGAAGGAGGAAAGGGGACCCCAGGTGAGCAGGTGGTAGGTGGTACTCAAGCTGGGGGTAGAAACAGCACCGTGGCCCCACTGAGAGGAGGACCAGGGCTCTGCTGACCCGACCTCTGCCTTCCAGAGAGGAGACCCAGCCTCGTGATGGAGCATGCTCTGCTCAATGATGAGAGTGAGTCAGCACGGGAGTGGGGGTGGGGGGAGGATGTTCCTGGGGGAGGTCTGGAAGGCCAGGGTGGGGCTGAGGGTCATTTCCCTGAGTGGGGCCACCCCACCCAGCGCCCTATCAGTAAAGGGAGAGAGAGGCTTGTGTCAGGCCCAGCCACTGCCTGCCTCACCAGGCCTCTGCCCCCCAGGGGTCCTGAAGGAGATCCAGAGCACGCTGGAGGGAGACCGACGGTGAGTTACCTGCTGCTGCCCAGGCTCGCAGGGGTAGGCCCCAGGGTGGCAGGGGAGCTCTGAGAATGAGGGCCCTTGCCGTGCCGCCCTGGGTCCTCGTGGAGGGTGACTGCCCTGTCTGTGTCCATGCAGGAGCTGTGGCGATTGGCGTTCTCAACAAGCAGCCGTGAGGTACAGCCTCAACAATGGGGGAGGTAGGGACCCTGAGCGCTGCTGTGGGGTGGGGGCGGCTGGGAGGGCATGCTGTTGGGGAGGGTGAGCAGGAAGAACCCCCCCCCCCCAAGCCCTTAAAACCAAGGGCCCATCCCACCCCTGACACACACCCTGGTTGTCCTGGAAAACAATGCGTCTGGGCTCGGTGCGTGACTGAGGCCCTCATCCTGCCCAGGACGCACCTGAGCTGCTATCACTCTGCCTCCTTCCGCAGTGGAGTGAGCGGACCACGTATCCAGGCTACGCGGTGAACACACACTACTGAGGGCCCCTC